>JAGSMT010000085.1:0-1200000 GCA_029286875.1 Lamproptera curius | reverse complement strand
TTGGGCCGATCACCCAATTCTCTGATAAGTAAAGATGATCCATCGTCGGATGGGCATGTAAAGTCAGTCACCCACCAACCCGCATTGGACCAGCGTGGTGGGATAGGGTCCACACCCCCTAATGGATAGGGGTGTATTAGGGGAGGCCTATGTCCAGCAGTGGACTAACGAAGGCTGATGATGTGTGATGATGATGATGTGGTACAATGTAAGACGACGGCATTTATTTTCTCTGTAGGTTATGTTATAGAGTAAACGTTTCTTAATGCGTTCTATTCTGTCAGAGTGGATTGTAAAGTGAGAGTTCCAAACAACACAACAATATTCTAAAATACTACGCACTAAAGTATTAAAAATGTTTAGTTAGTTAGTCAACTGTTTTTAAAAGGTTTCTTTCGACGATCTACAAATCCTGATAGCTGTGTTGCTTTTATTACAATAAAATAAATGTGATGTATCTATATAGACTATTTATAGTTTCTTAGATAAACACCATAGACCTAGGTTATACCACTTCTACGTCGGCGTAACAGCTTTAAACCAGCATATGGCTTTCAACAGATGGTGGGAAAGTGGAGGCCACGTTTGGGAAGACGAAGCGTTTTTTACCATGGGAAATGCCACGTCTACCGTCCTCCGTGAGGTAAAGACGGTTATGCTCGGACTGCAACGACTAAAACCACCACGTTGTTCCTTCTGACGCTTTTAGGGGGTTACCTGGAACGTGCTTACACTCATCTGCAACCCCACCTGGCTGCTAGCGCCTGAGCAGCCATCTCGGTCTCTTACTGTCTGCTCCTCTGGGCGCGTCGGAACTAGCGCGCCCTTCGTCTCGGCCCTGTATTTAGGTAACAGATTCCCTTGAGTCTGTTACTCAGGTGACTTGGGGAGCCAGGAGCTTCTCAGCCCACGCAGGACGAGACACCCAGCCCTCAGCGGTGGCTCTGATGTTAAGCCCGCTGCTAGCTCCATTTTGGCCGAGAAGGAGGACAGATCTACGACACCATGTTGAATGCCTCTCCCACGGCCTCCACACCTGCATCAGCGGAGCGACCCACCGAGTCGCGGAGGATAGGGAGAACGGAACACGGAATACCGGCACTCCTCTTCTCCCGCGACTCCTTCATGGCTGCAGAGGACCGGGAGGCAGCGCCACTACCACCTCTTCCCCGTCCGCTGCACCCTCTGAGTCGCACCCAAAGCTGATTTCTCCAGCCAGCTTGGAGCAGCCTCCTCCACGGCCGGCCTTACTCCTCAGGCCGGCCAGGTTCCTCTTAGCTTCCTCGCGGCAAGCCCAAGCCGCAGATGCTGAGCCCTACCACTACGATAAAGCGAGAACCTATTCGGGAGATGGGAAGACGGAGCGTTGGTCAACCACCGACGAGGTGAGACGCCGATCTCCGTTAGTATCCGGTTCAAATTGGTAGCAATTAGTACAAGATGTGCCGTCTTAGCGCTAATTAAAGAAGGCCTATGTCCAGCAGTGGACTGTTAGAAGCTGACGATGATGATGGCTTCTAACAAGAGTTTACATTAATTATAAATATTTTGCACCAAATTTTGCTAAATGTTGGCTTAAATAACTCAGATCAAATAGCTGTTAAAGTGTTACTTCAGTAAAAGAAATATCCAACGGTTCGGCGCTTTTAAATTTTTTTGGATATCTTTTTAGCACCACGATATCTCATTGTATAAATGTGGCTTTGTCATAAAATACTGTATTTCGTCAGGAAAGGAGTCCGTTGTCTCTCCTTACTGCGTCCAATATCATGTGAAAACCTTTTGTTTAGTTATCTTACGTTTATATTTTACAGGTCAGTGTCAAATACAATTATTCATAAATATGGACCTTGTATACGATATATTTTATCAGCGACCCTGAATAATGATAAAAAATAATGTTTACGCCATAGACTTGTGGGTTTATTTCCCTATTTTTTTTCGTTAAAGTAGCATTTATTGTTTACACTCACTAGTTATTGTTTTTCTTTTGTCTAAAAGTTTCGCGGGTTGTTCTCTCTTCCTAAATCATTTATATTTCTCTAGGTCTTAACAATATTTTTCTTCTACCATTTAATTTTTCAAAATACTTTCTATATATTCTGTAATTCAAGCGTTGCTGTATGTTTTACAAGTGTATTTTAAGAATTGAAGTTTTATAATCATTTCGACTACGCTTCTAATGTTTTAGCCCCTATATTCAAAAATATATTATCACGATTCAACCAGTAGGAGCAAAACAAATACAAAATGCCTCTAAAACGAGTTCAGTTTCTTTTTGTTAGACGAGGCATGGCTCAAGATGTTGTACTTATATACAATATAAGTATATAAAATACAAAAGAAGTGATAACAGTTCGTATATTGTATGTTAATTAATTACTAACCCAACTTTTTCTAAACCAAATTGCTCATATAAACATAGAAGGTCTAAATAATCTTGATTCAAAGTAAAGTGTGCATATCGAGTAACATTTATTTGAATCTAGAGCGTAGACAATTTAATTTTTTCATGTATCTAATGCATTGGATCTTTTAATCCAGTAAGAATAGCCTGTTATATCGGATGTCTGTACCAGGAAATTAAAAGTTTTTAGAACACTACATAATTCGAACCCACGAATCACTTCTATGAAACTGTGAGCTACTAAGGTAAAGGAACAGTATATATGTTACATAGAGATATACGGCTTATTATTCATAGAGAGCACGAACTGATCTACGAATTAAGCCATGTGCATATCGATTGCGCAAGTCTTGATGGTGTCTGGAAAATAGAACTGGAGTGCGCCCTCAGACATGCATACATTATATCTTTCATGTCAATGTAACTATGGAGATTTTACACCGCATGTAACAATACATTTATTTATATATGAAACACCACAAATATTGAAGTAACTTAATTTAACTATAAGCTGACAATTTATTACTTGGAAAATTTCGTTTCATATTACATTCTACGCGTAATGATTGCCTTGGATAGTCTTGATAACCGGGACTGAGTTTTCAAATGCTTATTCTATGCTTCAATATATTCGACATTCGGCTCAAAAAGCAATGGCTAATGCAGCTAGGGCAAGGAAGCTTTTATTATAGGTATAAATTGCAGACATACAAATATAACATAATGATATAAATTGTGGCTATAATTCTAGAGGTGCAATAAAAAAGAAAACAAAAATATTTTAACATTCAAATTATTTTGTACGAAAAAGTTACACAATGCAAGAGATCACAGAATAAGGTTTTTTGTTTTTAAACTTAAAATGTATTATAAAATTCTAGACGATTTCGACTAGGGCGGCCGATCTATATTTAACATCCGCTAACTACGCAGGAGATATAATAGTGCACCAATGTACGCGCAAACACAGATGCACATCCAAGTCCTTTATACACTTATAGTCCGATAGGACTGAAAACCGACGCAGAGAGATGCGGCACACGACCGATTATTTACGTGCCTATCCGAAACATTAATCATCTTACTTCAGATGCAATCGGTGATAAGCCATCATTGCCCTAACCAACTAGAAAACAACAATGAAAAGTTGTTGAGTTTGATTCGAACCCAGGAAGTTTGGTTTCTAAAGCGCAAGGACTAGGTTAGGGAAGAGATTAAAATCTATTACTGATAACGCAAATGTTAAATTTTACAATTATGAACTCTTCAATATGCAGCAGATACACTCTGCTGCTATATCAATCGATAGAAAAGAAATTCGTGTAATGTAATGTTTACACGATGTAACCATAGAATGACGCATTTTCAACCCTCGCTAAATCTTCTTGGGGGACCCAGATCGTTTAAGCCGTCGTCATAAAATCTGCAACACATTTACCATAGCGTACGATGAAGGGAAAAAAGTAAGGTGATACAACTTTTATGAAGCTTTGGGTAAATCTTACGTTTGAGAATATGACGACGATTGTTTGGTTTTAATTTGTGACAAGCATTAATTAATATAAGAAAATTTTACTTTAGCCTTAATCAATTTTTATTGATTTTATGTTTATTTTCACCAAAGATTTTCACCCAAAGATTTTTTAATAAATTGAATTTAAATATAATATAACTTATATATCAGATTAACTTATAACCTATTATATATGAGGATAAATTGAAATTTGTTAAAAACGTAAGTATTAAGAATACAATCTGCTATCGGCAAGCTCTTCTAGCACTAAATGCAAACATTTTTGGGCACATAAATTTAACTTTAATTTTTAGGCTTATGATATATATATATATATTTAATGATCATTATTATTATACACCATAAAAGTGAAACCACGGGGCGATGCTAGTAGTAGGTATAAAAACTTCATTAATTTTATAATTTAGTTTAATTTAAAGGTAGAATTAACGGAAATAAAGACTAATGGTCAATTTAATCGGCACGAAGAATAGGTCATTTTAGCGTTTCACCAATAACAACGCGTTCGCTTCAGGTTCTTCGCCATTAGTTTATGACATTTGGTTTGTTTACATTTATTCCGAGTCTAAATTGGCTTTATTATATACCGGTTATGATCAGGTCCGATGCGTCCTGCTCCGAACCGGTGGAAGCGTGTTTAACAATCAATAAGCAACTTCTTTATTGCATAAATATATTTAAAAATAGATTGTTCCTGTGTACAAGTCTCATTGTCGCTTGTTTTGCAAACCGCGGGACTGTAACCGGAATTGGATTATTCTAGCGGGAAATAGACATGTATAGTTCGTAGAGTATGGCGTATAGGAAAATTACTTAATAGATGATTTACCGTATTAGATAAACAGAAATATGTGTGGACAGAACAAGAGCTAGTTCAGTCCCAGTTATCAAGATCACCAAGCATTAATTTTAGATAAGCGCTTCCCAATAAGACTTAAAATCGCATTCGCGATTAACTTTTTACTCTGTACTAAAAAGTAGATTAGTTACGTTGGTGTTTCTGTTTATCCCATTTCAAATAAACTTGAGAAATGGGACTAGAGAACTAATAACAAAGACTTTGGGATAAAACTGTTTATTAATCGAAACATAAAATGATTAATAACGGACACGGTAAAATTGTTCTATAATTTATGCTAAGTTCAACGCATTATCATTTGCAAACGGTTTTTATTTATCTAGTTATTTTAAATATATCAAAGAATACAAGAAAATATTAGTAGCTAGCACATAAATATCAAATTATGTGCTAAGTTTAACAAACACTTTATAGACAACGTTGAAATAAACGGGAAGGAGATGACGTCTTTATAACAAGAAAAGGTAACATAACCATCATAAAAAGATCGACTAATAATTTAGTTTTCTTGTATCATTAAAAACACAAACTAATTTATGTGAAATTAACACCGCCGCGAGATAGAGAAATGCTTTTTACCTAAGCAAAAATATGTCTAGACGAATTTAGAGCCGGGTAAAGTTTACATTGGCATCTAGCCAAGTTTTCAAAGGTCCAAGAAAATATTTTGTGCATGTATACTGAACTGTTTCATTTCTTTGTGTGTTTATGCCATCTGTACTTGTGTGTCAAAGGTTTGGCATTGAATTATTATTAATATTAGTAATTACCTTAAATTACTAATATTCTTTATTAATAACATAATATCATTTATTAAATGATTTATTTTTTATTATTAAACTAAAGGAAGTAAAAATTACTATATTTTGGAATATATCTGTATATTATTATTCAAATAATACATAAACGATGTACATAAATTATTTGGTAATAACATATTTAATTTCTTGACTTACACATTAAACTTTTTATAACGATGTTTTTTTACTCTCATGGGTGAATTAAGAATGTTAGATTATCATCATCATCATCAGCCTGTGCTAGTTCACTGCTAGACTTAGGCCCGGTCTGGTCCAATGCGGGTTGGTGGGCAGACCGACTTTTTACATGCCCATCCGACGTATGGATGATCTTACTTTTCAGACAATTGGGTGATCCGCTCAAATTGCCCTAACCAACTAGGAAGCAACAATGAAAATTAGTTGAGCCCCCGCAGCATTCGAACCCACGACCTCCGGATTCTAAAGCTCATGCCTTTACCACTAGGCTACGCAGGCTGTTTTAGAAATAGAAAAATTAAATAATTCTTAAAAAGTTCTATATAAACAAATAAAGTTTTTAACTGTTAAACTTTGGTTTTAGTCTACTTTTGTTATGTTATTATTTGGATCATTTTACTTAATTTCTTATTGTTTTATATATTCATAACACAGTACCGTTTTAAATTATCAAAATAATACTACCTCAATATTAAAAATTCGCTCGACAAATTATTTGAACATTAGGCATAAGGATTAATATGATGTCGGGAGTTAATTAATAAAACGGCAGCTACTACAATTATCCGTAGTACTTTGGCTCGGATTGAATATATTTCAGTGATTATCCAATATTGCCCGGCTTTATCGGGCGGGATTTTAATTGAAAACGGAGATCGGGACGATTAACCTTACCATAAGTGCGGCCATGATGGATAAAAATTATTTTATGTGTCACCCATTAACAGTAAAGGGCATAATTAAGTTTGTTGTATTTAAAACGCTATGATCATTTAATGTACTGTTCCTGTTTGATTTGTCACTTATTCTTTTCATCCTTTTGATTGATACATTTTAAAGCACGAACAAACTGCATTAAGTTTTGTCACAATGTGGCATGTTTTTAAGTTGAAATAATGTCATTATTCGTTAATCGAAATCTTTCCATATTTTTTTGTTTATTTTACAAGTCTGTGTATTTTTCTCTTTCCTTTTTGTTGGATAAACAATGGATAACGTAAACGTATTACAGCATTTGCTAAATCTGAGCTCGTGTATTTCTTAATAAAAGCCGAAATAGAAGACGATCGCAGTGATGAAATAATACCGTTCCTCCACTAGAATAGTCTCACACCCTGTTTTATATCGGACCGTGTTTACTCGAATAGCTTTTGAAACCCTAAACTAGGATTGAGATACGGGGGGGAGACGTGAGTTCACCTAACTGCAATCAGCTTTTGCCCCTGCGAACGCACGTGATGTATCCGCTTGCAGTATTCTTATACCGCATTTATACCAAATTAAATCTTGTCTTCACATAAATAAAGATTAAATTTCAATATCCCCAAACAGACAAGTTTCCCGTAGACGATAATAATTGTATAAATAGACTTTATTACGATCGTGCGTAAGTCTAAATTGGCATTTCAATGGAAGGCGCATCATCCGCCCCCAATGCGCAGTCGCGGGAGCTTCCGCACGTCGCACTAGCATCAACATCGGCTGCATTCAATGTGCCGATTGAGTTTTGAATACGTCGAGATGTTCCACGTGAGGCAACTTTCACGAAAATATTTTGACAGTTCAATAAAGTAATAAGCTCTATTTAGTTCTCGTATATCGTGATATTAGCTGTGATGTCAGCGACGGGTTATTTCGCTGGTGGCGGTCGACGTGTGACTATGTTCAGTCCAGTTTTGACTTTGTTTATGTATTGAAGACAACAGTTCGCTTAGCCGGCTTCTGCGAGTTTCGTCGGCCGGATTCGCGCGTGTTGCAAGACGCGGGCATGGTTTCAACGTTTGCGTATTCGATAATTGACTGAAATGTAATGAGAAACTGCTACGTTATTATAGTTTGGATTGAAGTGGTGTTTTAAAGTTTTTTTTTATTTAACGTCAGGTACTTAACAAGATTTTGGCTTGTTTGGTAAGTGCAATTTATTGTAAATATTATATATTTATTAAATTTATTACTGTATGTTTTATTACTTTAAATACAAATGCAGTAAAGTCAACGCTTGCTCACGTATAACTAGGTAGGTAAAGTACAATCGTATTTGAATATTTTATAGAGCTTTTACGCGATATAAAAAATGCATTTCGTTTTAATTTGTTTTTGTTCGAATAGTTCAAGTGCAAGAAAAATTATCGTCTGTACTGACAAGTGGATATTATATTAAAATTATTATCTGTTAATTAAAAGAGATGGAAATTACTATTAGTTATTCAATTAACATCATTTAATAATGACGTCAAGATAGATTCACTAATAGATCATTTTTTATGATATTATTATACAATTTAATGTTTCAGATTTTCTTGATTTACGCGACATGTCGTCCTATTTATCAATACATAATTACTATATAACGCGATTCGAAATGTGAACGTTAAGGATGAATATATTTAAATTTAGTTAATTATACGATAGAAGGACTTTAATTAAAAGAAATTACTCAATTTGTTTTACTTATGTTGTTATTTAATCGTTTACATCACAACGAGTTAAAGTTTCATTGCGAGCAATGACTTTTAATTATTTTTAATTACATAACTGGCCTCATCGCAATTTCAGTGAGTCGAGAA
Organism: Lamproptera curius; assembly: GCA_029286875.1. NCBI lineage: Eukaryota > Metazoa > Arthropoda > Insecta > Lepidoptera > Papilionidae > Lamproptera > Lamproptera curius. The sequence goes on along the minus strand of JAGSMT010000085.1, from coordinate 1,191,635 downwards.
CATACGCCTAGAGATTAAACAGGCCCCACAATTATTCAAAGTCGTGTTCCACTTCATCTTGTAGAATACCGATGTTTTTTCAAAAATCTGTAGAAGCTCACAATGTTGGCCGTTTTGAAAAATGAAACGAAACTAAGAACAGAAAATATTTTATTGGTATGTAAACAAAAAAATATATTATTAGTAAATTATTTTGACAAACTATTAAATCAAAATAATTTTTAAACAGATGAAAATACATTTCAAGTATGTGGTTAATTGCAATAATTTACTGAACATATATCATGTGGTCTATTATATTACCTTAACCAAAATCAAAATAAAAAAGATTCAATGTTAGGTACAGACAAAATGACATTTTATTTAAGTCTATACGTGATGTTAAACTAAAAGGTATCCCTCATATAGCTTTTACCCTCTTCACAGCTATCAATTGGACAGGTTGCCACCTTAACGAAGTTTCCGAAGTGCCCTTATGTTGTGAAAGACATTTGGGACTTCAACTCCATTTAACTCTTATGACGCTAACATGGCGCAGACAGGAGACGAACTGATGATATTACGGAAATTAAACTGCGCTCTCTGCGTAGCATCACTCGATTTATATTACATTTTTCTGTTCATAATTATTGTAACCGATCTAATTTCTAATTTATTAGCTTACGTTTTGCAAGCTTTTTGATTGTTCAGAAGAGTTATACATCTCTCGAAATAAACTACAACGGTAAAGAAAAATATTGTACCGTTTTAAAGGACAGTAAGGTACCTTTAACTGACACTAATGGTATACAATTTGTTTTAGCTGAAATCATGTATTTATGCATATATTTATGCGTTTAGATTAAGAATTACAATCGACCGTTTATCGGCAGTTTTCAAGGCAATTGGTGTTCTCGATTGATCCATTTAACCGTGGGAATACGTGCGTGTGGGTGAAACGCCATTCAATTCCAGCTGGGATAACAATCTCGTGATCAATCTTCTATAATAACGCCTACGAAATTACGCCGAATTACGAGAGGATAGAGTAGCATTCCCGGTTATAGGGGGCAGTGTAAAGTACTTCATTACTCTGCCCCCTATAACCTCCGTTTATTTTCCTATTAGCCTAAGCGAATATTTAGCGGACCATGGTAACGAGTGGTTTTGATTAATGACGTAACAGAACTTATTTTAACTGTCATCGTCATTAGGTAAAATTCCTGACCATTAATCAATATATAAACAGAGATGTCAGGCTCGTAGTGTTCGGAAAATGTAATGCAAAATATCTCACTCAATGAACAACATCTGACCAAATAGCCGAAAATATCGAACGGATCACATGTGAGTTATCAATATACCGCAAGGAATTTCAACTACGCCCTCAACTTTTTATCTTTAGTCCAATATTATAAATACCAATGCGTTTAAAACTTCAAACGGTAATTTGAAATACTTGCTCTAAGTTGTCTACGCCGCGTAGAACAACCGGACATCTTAATTGTGAAACATGTGAGCTTACGTAATATTAATAACTGTCTGATTCACTTCCTTCTGCCGACACGTAAGGGCTGTGAACACAAACACTATGCCGAAATTGTTTGCTTTCACGACGGCAAAAGTAAACAATTTACGTTCTGGAAATATAGGCTAAGGTCGTAGCTTCACATTGACGTGTGATAAGCAGTCGATTTTTAGACGGGCAACTCTGAAATTTTGCATTAAAAGAATATCGGATAATGTTTGAGTACCGAATTTTCAATCGATTTTCTTTAATAAATATCATAATTTGACGATCCTGATTTGTGTGTGGGTTTTATTAATTCTTTTAAAAACCTCGGGAGTTAAAATGTAAATAAACGCGATAAATTAGTTAAAAGTACTTTTTGTCAATAATTTGTATGCGGGCTGTAGAATTTATGAGTAAATTTACTATTTGATTAAAGGTATAATTTTTAAAAAAGAAGAAGTGTAGGCGTGAGTTGTTTGAAGGACATTGCGTATCGTATCGTAAGATCTCGGTGAATATTTTTTATCTATTGAATAAGTATTTATGATCATTAGGTAAACGTCGCTTTGTTTCATACAATAAAATAACAAAATCTTATCACGAAAACGGGCGGCCATTTTGGCGGAAAGCGCGGAAAACGTAGTTGCTCATTCATACTGAAAGTAATTCCAAATTGAAATTTACGAAGAGATCACGATAAGTAAGGTCCGGCGCTATGGCTTTACGATCTGGCGAAAGACGTTGGTAACTGTCCGCTCTTATCTATGGTCGACCCAACCCTTTTCACGGTTCGTCCAATACCAGCGTTGATGCTAAATCGTTTGAGGCGTGTAATAATGAACGATTTGCGAGTTTTATTTCATTTAAAATTAAACGAGATAGAAAATAGTTGAATTAACGAAAATTAGGCGTAAAAGAATGTAACTATGATTTAAATAGAATTATTTCAATTAAAATTTTAACGTTTTGCAATAAAACAACGTGTTTAAACGTAACTGTCCCAAAAATGTTATAAAATTTATACATATGTTTATAATAACAGGAATAATCCTGCTAATATTTTATTTTAATGTCTGATCCGCCAAGTTTGTCTGTTTTTATGCAATGTCTTTTGTACTACATTCTTATATTAAAAGTTGAAAAAAAAAAACATTTCAATAGTTGCTAAGATAATCTTGTCCAATCTTTTCTTTCATTAACACAAAATTCATGAACTTATATATAAAAAAACTATTATATTATATAAAGCAAATTTTCTTTTTTCAAGCTTGCTGTATTTCACACAATTACATATACGGACCCAACATCTTCCCACAATTTCCAATTGCGACCGCGCGATTAAATAAATGACTTCACTAAGAGTTTTACTGTATAAGGCTAGTCTCTGATACTAATGAGAAACTGTCAGGGTCCATAAGTAGACTTCATCAAGTCTATAGCGTCGTGTGGGATGATATTAAATTACTTATACCGCTATATAAATGCCGCTCAGTGTAATTTTCGACCGAAAAAATAGATGTATTTCTTCGTATATAGACATTTTGTACGATTTCACATTACACTTTTACGAATGTTCATTATATATAAATATTAGCATTTATACTACATGTGGAGCTGCGTTTACGTAAAAAAGGATAAGTTAATTGCGCGCACTAACAAGTATGGAATTTTGTAAATAATACAAATAATTTAGATTAGTGCACTGAAGCAGAACTAAATGATAGATGAAATTTTGAACAAATGGATAGTAATATCAAACTCTACAGACGGCGTAGAGTTCTGATTGGTTCACGTCGCCAAACGTCAAACACAACGCGATGTTTCGTCAATACTAGGCCAGATGTATTTGCGCCTATAGAAATTTACATTGCAGGTCTTTTTTCGCTGGAGAATAAAAAATAACTTAATGTTTTTGGCAAACTGTATAGTGTTTTATGAGTGTTACTGTGATCTTTAATATATTGACTATTACATTTGACGGAGAACGAGACAAGCAGCACGCCCCCCAAATGGTTGTCGTGGCAGCAGTATATAGGCACATAAAACAAATATAAGCTTATTGCTTTGATACATCTGTCTAGACGACTAGTAATTACACTAACTATGCTGCCCTTCAAGGCGGAAAACAGTAATGTCACTACTATTTTGCGACAAAATTGTCGGTCATCGTTAAAACCAGATATACCATCAGATTGTTGTCCAACTATAAGGATATAATAATTTAATGCCGGTTATGTGGTCCGTTCATAAACATTACTCAAAGGTTCGACAATAAGGTTGCGTGCGAATTTATGGCGTCCCTTATGACTGCGCCTTTTGTTCAAATAATTACTGTCATACGTTAAACGACGCCATACGCATTTGGGATTTATCCGTTGTTACCGAACTGAATTAGAGTTATTTGAATTTATGTATTAACAGTTTAAATATTTAAAAGTTCAGACATACAGTTTTTCAAACATTTGTAGATCAATTATATTAAACACACATAACCTTTCTTTAATTATTTGTGCTTAGTTCGGTATAAAATTGTAATGGAATCACAATTAAGATTTCCGTGTTTATTGATATTTTTGCTCAGACATTTTTTTTAACGAAGTGTGCACATGTGCATAGATGCACATGTATACATACATATATATCCAAAATATCCATCTGCGTCGTCTGACGATTTTGTGAAAGCTGTATCATTTACATAAGTTTTGACTGTTGTTAAAAGATTTATACGTATTTCTACTTTTATATGTAATATTCTTCTGTTTAAATAGTGGCAATGTTTTATGTATGTCTATAGTATAAATAGAACCTTTTAATACAGGTAATATTTCTTGTTACTGCGTTTGAAACATAAATTTAATTATGTATTTATCAAAGTAAAGTAAAAGTTTTCCAACAATGCAGTATTCGATTTTTCTAGTATTTGCCAAGAATTACTTAGCACACTCAGCACTACTTAGATTAAGGTAGCCCCTGCCTTAGGAGAACCGTTGCAACTCAACAGGGCTATTTTCTTTCATTTTTATAAAAGATCTAAAAGAATATTTCTACATTTTTATAATTAGAAAGATCAAAACATGAAAACATGAGTTGTTGATTAAATTAATAAATTTTATACGATACCTTATAGACAAAATGATTTAAATTTCAATTTACGATTCAAATATTAAGTTACGTAAAATTTTTATTTGCCATTTTTTTTGATTTGTAGAAAAAATGCACTCATATTTGGTTTGTTTCCTCGTATTTATTCGTGTCAAAGTTTATTAATAACGTTTGTTTGCGACCCGCTTTGATGCACTCCACTAATGCATATTTTGGCTTATCTTAATCACGTTTTGCCAGACTTCAAGTGGGTGAACGCATTTCGTTGAGATATCCGGGAAATGTATCCGTTAATCTAATTTAATAGATACAGTTTTATAGAAGGATTATGAAATATGAAACCAAGATTGTTATCAAGGAAGTTTTGTAATATATATTATTGAACAGCATTGGTTCAAAATTTTGACAAAATAAGTTAGGTTAGGTTAGTAATATTGAAATCTGTCAGTTAGAAAATAAAATGTGGAATCTACACAAACAAAGCCACCGCTAACAAAACTGCAAACATCACGCGACGTTTCACCAATATGACCGCTATAGCTGCAGCGCTGTATTTACATAGATTCTAAATACATTTGGTTTATAGAATAAGTAATCTAGAACTTTCTACCTTCGTTTAGATGCGAAAACTTACTAAATCGTGATTAGTAAATGTAATAATCCAGCGAAATAAACGAACGAGAATTTCTTCGTTTTTGGAATCTGTTTAAAATCCTGTCTCAAATTGATTTTTGATGAACGCTAGTAGGATTTGAATTTATTTTAATAGACAATTTCTTGCTAAATTGGTACGAATAAAACAATAGTTATATTCAATTTTGGCTGCTACACGAAACATGGTAAAAAATCTGCATTAGATATTTGTTACATGTAACGAAAACGTGTGTTTTGGTCCAAACATATTTTCTATTAGCATACAATGTTGTGATGTAGCAGAATTGACCTAATTGTACATCTGCCGCTGTACCATGTACACCGCATCTTCGTTCCCGTAATGAAATTAGCCCGTTCAGAAACACGGGAATTACATTATTGTAAATTGAAAATGCTCACTTGGGTCCGTTTTAAAATTTAATTTAACACGTTCAATTCGTTCGAAATCGATTTAATAATTTAATGGTCATGTTAATCGCATTTATGTATACGTATTTAATACGGTTCAAAATTTTATAACTATATATACAAATAAATAAAATTGGAGTGTATGTTTGTAATATAAAAAACAACAAATAATAATAACCGATACACATAATAAAACAACCTTTAAAAAAATGTCTAATCTATGAAAATGGAAATGGGCTAATCTTTGGAATGACCGAACCGATTTGGACGGGACTTTCACCGTAAGATAGCCGATATAACTGGGGGTAACTCAGTATATGCCATATATGATTGCAACTGAAATAAATTGTCACAAGGTTCCTTGTAAACCTGATATCTTAAAATGTTATTTTTTTTTTGTGACAAGAGATGTTTATTATTTAATTTAGATAATACTAAAAACTAGTTTGAATAAAATGACTTTGTGCGCTCACATAATATTGAGCGCAATAATTTTACGCTCAATATTGTGTAGAAGCAGTGGCTATAATACAGGCCATTGAATAGATATTTACACTTGGTGATGACCAATAAAACTTAGAACCACGTTAAATCATCTGTTAAAATTGAAACAAATTAGTCTTTTAAAGAAATAATATTGGTCCTCATTCTTCTTGCCATTCCATCTAGATTTATCTGAATATCATTCTATGAGTTATTAGTTTACCATCCTCAACCAATAAAGCAATCTGCATTGCGACGACATGCATTAATTTTTAACAAATTTGAAAGCACTGTCTTCTTATAAGGCTGTCAAATGTTGGCCTGACAACGAATGTTTAAACATCGATGCCATCGAAATAAAAAAGTTTTGACCCGATAATTATTTCTTTTGTTTACGCGAATACTACACATTATTAAATAGAAGGACTTCTTACGGATTTTATCGCGTTTATTTTACATATTTTAATTCCCGACGTTTCGAACACTTTCCAGCGGCCGTGGTCACGAATGACTGAGATGTCATACGTCTTTTTGCCAGTGCTGAAGCAGGTTTTCCAGATCCAGATTGTTTTAGTCTGTACTCCGACCTATGCTAATTAAACTGATATCGCTACCTGATACCAATATACCTATATAGTGGTATTCCACTGCCGGCTGTAATTATAAAATAAGTTTATAAAACCCAAGCATAATAATGCTTGGGTTTTATTTTAATTTATTAATTATGGGGTCTATTATTCTCTATTAAAATTTGGATGTTTTTCTGATCTCTATAGCCTCACGTATCATCCTTGGTAGGAATCGGTGTTTTTTATCGAGGATTTGTGGTCGATCAAATCTGATGTAATGGTTTGAGTGATTTCACAGTTTTCAGTTTATCTGCGCTACAGTACACATAGCTTACTGAACTACTCCATTAATAATACAATTAAAAAAAGGCATCCGACACAACTACCTCCCTATTTCCCGTTCGAACCCCACAACTTTTAAGCAGCAGATTTAAATTAAGATGTCTTCATGCAAATCACCTTTAATAAATAAAATGTTGCAATCTGTTTCTCGCAGGAACGAACTAATATGATACAAGGTGTCCGGCATTGAGTACAATAAAGAAGTAGAGTAAAATACGGCTATGAAGAATAAAAATATAAAGCTTTCTTTGATAAATACAGTAACTGTTTAAAACATTTATTAGAATCAAACGGAATATGACTTGCATCCAAGTTATATATATTTTATATATGAAATCGTCTAAGCTCATAAACATAAATTACGTCTCATTTTAATAATATTATAAAGAATCAGCTTACTGTTTCGATGTATTTAAGTTTCTATAACTAAAACACCTTGAAGGCAACAACAGTTGTACTGCCACGTAATTTTATTGGATGATAGACAGCTGGAAACATAAAACTTTTAAGTACCTAATTTCTGTTTTGTTATTTCTAAACGTAAGTGGAGAAGCAGAACTGTCTGATAATTAATATAACCGTTCTATCTATGTTAATATTAGAGTAAAACATAATAAATATGCTTCCCTTTCTTAAGAAAATACGAAATAAGAAGTAAAATACCAAAGTGTTGGTGATAAATAATCGGATTTAAGGTGTACTAGAACCGTATAGCCTTTTCTTTAAAAAAAACATAAAAGTTAGAATGTAAACTAAAAAGAATATATCTTTTTAAATTAAATATTGTAAATTGAGATTGAAATTTCAAAAATCCATAGTTATTCGGAAAGAGTTTTCTTTATATCAATCTATTGAGGTTAAATATCTAAACTCTGTCTATTCGTCGGAAGGCACTCCATTTATTAAGCAAGAGAAGTTTAAAGGCACGTGAATTGAATGTATCGATCCAGGCACCTATTGTTACCTGAAAACATAACTCTAGGGAGTACTCCGGGAATAGGGAATACTGGTTATGTAAACTCGTGCTATATCCCTAACTTGTAGTTGTTAACTGACTGAACAGAATATCAAACGCTTTATGTAGTAATGTGATCAACGCAAATTTTTAGACAAAGACATTTTGATATGTTTTAATACATTTACAATTATTTGCACCCTTGAAATTATCGTGAAATATCATTAAGGCAACCATTAATTTGTTCGTTTCTTTATTGCATACTTTGCACTTGCGTTCGTCATAAACGCTACGAAGATTCAGTTGAATTTTGGCAATTATTTTAATATTAAAATTAGTTCTTATTTTTTTGGCTAATGGGTTTTAGAAAATTTCATTTTAAATAATATATATAAATAAATAAACTTGGAGTCTCTGTTTGTTACATCAAAATAACCGTTTCTAAATTATTGTATTGTGATATGTTACCGATGCAATAACAAAACAACATTCATAAATTGTTTTTCTGTCTGCCTGTTTCTTTTAGCTTTTGTCTAGAATGGCTTATCCTTTCTCTTTACGATAGCTAATGTAACTAGGAGTAACTTTGGCTACTTTTTCTTAAAAAAATACAGCTAATACGCATATATTAGTCATAATATAAATTATGCGTATCGACGAAGCCGCAGGTAAACGCTTGTATACGATGTAGGAATGTTTGAGTTATACCATAATTACTAATAAATAATGAACGTACTGTAGCATCAAGTGGATCTAGATTACGGATTCTCTGGAATGTGTTACTGAAATATGTGCTTATTGATGTAATATTCCACAAATGCGATTTAAGCCTTTGATATGTGTACGTCCGACGTGTGCTAAATTGCTATTATTTAGGTGATCCATTTACCTTCCTTTCGATCCTAGAGCAGCATGATAGAGTAATCAGAAATAGATGGACATATTTTATAAACAACTAGGCGTACAACATTTTATTTACTTATTTACCGCATTGATTATCTAAGTGTCAAATAAATCAATATTATTATATCTATATCATGATTTAGAGCCTTATTGTTACATCTTGACATCTAATAATTAAAAAAGGTAGAAAATATGTTTTAACAATTTACAGCGATAACGGGATACAGGATATAATACATTAGTTGCAAAGAAAAAGAAAAATATTCTATAAAATTTAACGCAGAATACTACGTACGAAATAAGTGTACGATAGTTATATAATTTGACCAAATTGTAAAAACTTTCTGTTAAAATCTGATGTACCTAATAATATCATTACTCAAATAATGACATTGCGTGCGTAACGTCGTTGGCTGTGGTCATCAGTCACTTAAGCTATAACACTTTTTGCTCTGTGAAGGAAGGTAATTTTGAATTGTTGGTTTATCCCACGTTTACCTCATATAAAAATCACCTTTATGTCTCAATCATTATAGCTAAATTATAATTTAACAATATTATAGATTATCTACTACAGTATTTATACGCACACCGTGAATAATTCGATTGCAGAAAAATGGAGACATTTACAGCAAAAGCAAAAGACAAATGTAACAATATCTATAGTTATGTCTTAAATTGCCTTAGTAAATAATCATATCTTGAATAATATCGTAACATTGTTTACGGTACAAGTCTTGCAAAACTTATATATGTATAACAAAACTATATTATTCATTTGAGTATAGTACATTTAAATGACATGAAATATACAGGTAATATTGTATATCTTTGGACATATCAGAAAATATAAGTTATAATACATCTTCAGGACGCTAAAAAGCTTTTGACAACATTTTACCATATATTGACTGCTTGGCTAGTAGCCAATGCCATCGGCATTTTTTTCACCGTAGTATGTAATGTGCATAACTAATTAATAAATGAAATTAGTATACAACATACGTACTAATTTTACATAATAGTATAACCTTAAAAAACCTATAAGAGTTTTATTTATTGTGTAAATAAACAAGGTTTCTAATTTTTAGGGTTATTTACTCTTCTTAAAATATTCAAAAATAATTATTCCCGGACTAATCTATAATTTAACTTTTAACTGTTAATAAGACATCACATATATTTAATGAATTTATAATTGTTGCTAGTGCACAATTATTTGATCTTTATATACGCAGTGAATGATCGTTCATTGAATAATATTACTTAATCAATTGTCTATAAACTGACACATCTTAACATAGGCCTACTAAATCTGAAACAATGCGCCTGTCCATCAATAATGGACGGTGCGTTGTTATTGTGTTCAGGTAGTTAATTGGATTTGTAAATTGGGTTGATTCGGAGCCGACAGCGATTATCGAATGTTATTTAGGATAGAATTTCTCCGATGATTAATTTAATATCTTAACACAAATACAGATTCGATCAAAATTAGTTTGTAAATTTTCTTGTTGAACAATATAATACGCTAGAATTGTGAATCTCTCATAAATAATTATAAGTGCGAGTTGTGCTCTTTTCATTTTGATTGAAATATCTTATATGAAAATTATATTTTTGTGTATGTTACCTTTTTTCATCTTGTATTCCATTAGAAACTTGTTTCTTGTACAGGTTGTTTAATATCGGTAATGTTAGTTATTAATATTTTTACCGTCCGTCGTATAAAATGTCAAGGCACGAGAATGGTTACTTGCATTACTGGATATTGGAACGCCATTATTTATAGGACTTATTTTGAACTAAATGTTGGTCGCGACCGCGTGTAGAATATAAAAAAATACATTCAGTGAAAAGAAATTCCAAAAATTAAGGGGCCATTCCAGAGATTAGTCAGAACAAAGACAGAGACAGACAAATATTAAAAAAAAATGTTGTTTTGTTATATTTATCGGTTAAACATCATAATGTCATTATTTAATAAGCGACAATTTAACAGACTTTTAATAGTGTATTTTTCGCAAAATAAATTAATAACAACGTGCTCTCTGCGCGTTACTGCCCTGCTATTGTTGCCACCGCAATTGAAATCTCTCAAATCTTCTAAAGTATTCATTTAAAAATAATGTCGTCTATGACACTTTATTTTTATATGAACATAAACTCTACGTATTAAATGAGCATTGAATATGCCTTATTGCAATTTTAAATAATGTTTACAATAAAATGCTTACTGTGGGTTATTCGAACGGCAGTAGAAAATGGTTGACGTTTTTTTGATGGCAGCTTATGTGTTAATAGAACTTAAAACTGCAAATAAAAATGTTTAAGAGATGCGTCCCAAAAACTGTATCTACACATTTGCCATATTTAAAGTGTTATTATAGCCTGTGCATTTAATATCATTTAAGTTGGTTAGTAGTTGTCAGCCAACTGCGCAGGAGATATTATAGTGGACCGACACAGCTGAATTCCCTCTTCCTCTTATTTTCATAGCTCTATGGGACAAACAACTGATACGACCGTAGAAAGATAAAATGCAGGACTTTTTTACATGCTGTTCCGACGCATCCATCATTTTACTTAACAGGAAAGCAGGTTAGGTATCAGCCAGTATTGCTAAATCTAAATTAGAAATCAATAACGAAAATTTGTTGAAACCCCGCACGATTCGAACCTATGGCCTCTGGTATTTAAAGCGTAATCCCATACCATTAGGTTACGGAGGCAGCTACAAACCTTTGCATATAGTTGTGTCAACTCATATGACTAAAATGCGTATATTATCTTTAAGATATTATTCCTGAGAACTCCTAATCGAGATGGTAAGAAATAATGATTTTTCCTCGAAAAGTACATACCGCTTTATGCTATTCGTCTTCGCAAAGAAACTTGAAAGGTTTCGAAGAAGCTTTTACAAAGTTTACGCGGCTCTTTTGAGAGATCAGATATTTCCACTTTTCTCATCGTAGCAGCTTTTCCTAATTTAAAGTAATTTGTGGAACATTATAATAGTCAATGTTTTGTAATAAATATATAATATGTGTTAATATCTAGTTCTTACGCGTATACTTTACATAATAAATAATACAATTTTACTCATCTTCATCATCATCATCAGCCTGTGATTGCCCACTGCTGAACATAGGCATCCCCTCATACACCCCTATCTATTAGAGGGTTTGAAAAGTCGGATATAATTATAAAATAATTCTAAATTGCATTAACAAACCCGTCAACATCATCATCACCATCATCAGCCTGATGCTAAATAAACTCTGCATTAATTACAAGTAAATGTCCTATTAATGTCTTAGCCAATTTGTGGATGTATTGTATCCCACTACACTGGTCCAATGTAGGCTGGTAGGTGGACCGACTTTTAACATGCCCATCCGACGCATGGATCATGGTGCCGCTACGTTCGTTGCAAACCTAAACAGTTTTATTGTTTTTCGGGTACTGTGATCTAATTTTTATCAAAATAGCCACTTCAAGTGTGTATTATTAATGAAATTTAATGTAAGTACGCAATTTACCATATCATTGTATTTGTTCCTTCTGATAGTTTGTTGTGGTGTGTAAATGTTCGTTTGAGGTTACTTTGGGCCAGAACCGTATGGGGTAAAATCGATTAGTATACGGTTTTACCCCAATAGGCTGTTTAAAGGTTTTCTTTTGTTAATAGATAAATAACGCCGCGCAATTATTTAATAATAACTATTAGACAGGACTGGGATGTCGAGCAAATGAAAAAAGCCGTAATGAGCGTGACCAAAGAAACTTTTGGGTACCTCAAAGCATCTAAGTCTACGGTGTGCCTAAAAGCACATTGCAAGATTGTGTCAATATATATATATATAAACAAAACAATGACCTAACAGAGTCAACGTAAAAAGGATTGGGTCAGTTCAAGACAGTTTTTTCAACTGATTATGAAGCTATTTTTTTTCAGCACGTTCTGTTGTTGAAGCAACGTTTGTTTGGGTTAACATACAAAGACCTGCGACAGTTAGCTTAACAACCAACATTACGTACGTAGCCAACGTAATTTTAATAAAGATCGGAAAGAAGCTGAAGAGGATAGGTTATCTGGTTTTATGAAGAGACACCCTGAACTGGCACTGCGTGTTGCTGAGCCGATTTCTATTGCAAAAGCGATGGGTTTTAATAGGGTCAGCGTAGGTAAGTTTTTTTCATTTGCTTGAAGGCTTAATGGACACAACACAAACAGAACAAATTTCCACCAACTCACATGAAAATGTGACGAAACTGGGCCGACTACCGTTCCTAAAAGGCAGAGCAAAATTTTTGCTTTGAAAGGGAAGATGCAAGTTGGTTTAGCAAGTTCTGCTGAGAGGGGTCAGCTGACTGCTGCTTTAATTTGCATGTCTGCTTCTGAATATTACCTGCCACCGTTGCTAATATTTCCAAGAACGTGCATGAAGGCTGAACGGCTTGATGGCGCTCCGGGTAATATAGCAGTGTGCCATCAAAATTGGTGGATACAAAGTGAAATATTTGTTCAATGATTAGATTATCTGATCGTATTTGTAAAGCCAACGAAAGAAAACCCCGTCTTACTCTTGCTGGATGGACATTTCACTCATACAAAAAACCTTCCATTGATATTGAAAGCCCGAGACAATGGAGTTATTATGTAGCTTTCGTCCACACTGCACCCATAGGCTACAACCATTAGACTTCAGGTTGATGGGCCCGTTAAGAACTTTTTACAAGCAGGAAGTCAACACGGAACAATCCTAGCAGAGTTGTCACACAATTCCAACTAACAAGACCATTTGGTGCAGCTTACGCCAGGGCAGCTTCAATGCACATGGCCTCCGGTTTTCTACGACTGGCATATACCTACAAATCGAAATTTGTTTAGTGATGCAGATTTTGCAGCTGCTGAAACAACGAGGTGGTTTACCAGAAGAAAATGCCACTAAATCTTCAGTCACAAACACTTTGCCTTCGACTATAATTTCTGGAGTCATCTATTCGCTAGAACCACCACTTGAACAAATTTCAGCTTTTCCTCTTACTACTTCTCCCGACACTCCAATTGCAAACAGAGTCTATAGCAATATGCGTGTATTATTTCACGGCACCGGGTATGAAGTAGCCGGTTCACAAATCTTTATCACTTATATATTAATGCTTGGCTACGAGTAGAAATCAGCACAAAACGTACCACACGTCGAAGAGTAAACATCAATAATTACATCTCCATATAAACACGACCTTCTAAGTAACTTGCAATCGAAAATTAAAAAAACCAAAGATGGATCTGTCAGAAATCAAGAAAAAACACAAGGATAAGCTACAGAGTAAAACAGGAGATAGTAAAGATTTTTACCTGTACTGTCTAGAAAAATACGGTCAAAATCGCATGGTTGAGGGTTGGGTACAGTGTACTTCTTGCAATGGTTGGGCCAATGATGGCTGTTCAGGCTATGATTCCGATGATCTTGATGATTTTTTGTGCACTAAATATCTGGTGTGACCGTTGGGGCAAAATCGTCTATGGTGTACGGTTTTGGACGGTGCCCGGGGTAAAACCGTAATTTCAAGGGTTTTTGTTTTAATATGTTTATTTTATAGATAAGTTACATATTTCAGCATTTGATCTTACAATTACGTACCTGATATGTAGAATTACGTACCTGATATGGGGATGTAGATTTGATAACTTCAATTTGTATTATTACGCCAATTATATACATTACTGGTTAGGCATACGGTTTTGGACCGGTCTCCCTAACTATTTATCTTTATTGTTTTAAATAACGCGCATTAATAAGAGCTTCAATTGAACTATTCGGTTCAAGTTACTTAAGTAGTTCTTTGCAGAAAAATACGGCTTTTTAATTTTGAAAAAGAATGTATTAAAAATATATAATTCCGGACTGGTGGTAGATTAATTAACAATCAGAAAAAAGTGTAATGCTTTATATATTAAATAAAGAAATCTACTTTCAATTTGAAATGAAATTATGAAAAATGTTCAGAGCTTTTATTTATTGAAATGCCACAAAGGTTAGTGAAATTAAACTGAATGCAGCATTATAATGAAAACACTGAACATGAATATAAAAATTGTATTTTAATTTAAAAGAAACGCATTATTTTAATTTAAAAATACAAAGTGGAAAATCTGCTGTATACGATATGTCTTTAAACGTATTTATCTCTAGAAATGTTTTCTCAACGGCTAACTATGCGAACGTCATAAAAGGATTTGAGTAAAGAATGCAACTAGTAGAAAAATTCTATGAGCACAAGCGCTATTGCATGTTTTATTAGGACGCTATCCTTTGAAATGTTTACGAGGGACTGAGAGCATCAGAAATATTAAATTTCCTACAAAGAGATAGGAGATGTCGACTTAAGTCCTCTTTGGGAGCGTGATTTAATATTGTTTCTGTTACTTATCTTTATTACTTAAGATGTCGGAGCACTCATTACTTACAGTTGTGTTACTTATGTAGTTTAGAAAAATTAAAGAGCACTTTTATTTTTCAAATCAACAAATGAAGTTCGATAACACAAAGACCAAGGGAACCCACGACCTCGATTAACCTCAGTTTTTGAAAGAAAGGGCTCATACACCTAGGCCATGAAGGCAGCTAATACAAAACATTTAAATATAAGATATTGAATATCCTAATTGCTAAATATTTTTAACAAAAAATATATATTTTAATTACTGATGCGTTTTAATTAAAAAAAAAGTCAAGTTTTATCACCAACACCGCGTCCGCATTGCAATAAAGGCAACAGTTTACCTTCGTTAATTCTGTTACGCTAGAAAACTGAACATGTGGCGTGGCGGTTGCGTAAATTGGGTCATTTGAAAACTCAACAGTTGACCGAAACGAATGTGAAATAACGGAATCCGCAACAATAATTCAATAAAAGTACCCTTAAAAGCTTTCACGCCTGCGGTGATTCAATTTGATTAATTGCTACGCGTTTACAATGGAATTACAATCGAATAAGTAAGGTTACGTTCGCGCTTACAAATATGGTTACAGGTGCTATTAGGTGAATATTTATTTTATTTATTAATAAACAGATTTCTACGTTGGTCGGTTTACTGTTAACATTAGTAAGTGTTTCGTAAAGCCTAAACTGAAGCTAGCCTAAATTTTGGAGTTCAACTGGCCTAAAGAAATTTGGCCGTTTGATGGCCAAGTTTCTTTATTTTGAAAGGATTAAGGACATTTGAGAAACTGTAAATTTCAAGAAACATAGTACATATTAATTGCCTCCGTAGCCTAGTGGTAAGGCCGTGTGCTTTAGAAATCAGAGGTCGTGCGACTCAACAATTTGTCATTGTCGTTTCCCAGTTGGTTTGGGCAATTTGAGCTGTTCACCCAATTGTCTTAAAAGTAAGATGATCCATGCGTTGGATGGGCATGTAGAAAGTTGGTCCACCCACAAACCCGTTTTGGACCAATTTGGTGGGATACGGCCAAAAACCCCCTCATGGAGAAGGGGACGCCTATGTCCAGCTGTGGACTTACACAGGCTGATGATAATGATGATGATGAGTACCTATTAAAAGACAAAATGCAATACTTCAACTAGATTGAAATGAAAACCGTAAAGTGTAAGTTTATATTAATTTTATGACGTTATTCTCCAGCGTTGGCGTTCAATGTTCAAATATCCGTTCGGGCCGTTGAGTGAGAACCGTCAACATCGCAACTTTCCTCACACGAATGACGTTCAAAACGAGCTAGTCTTACTTTACTAGTAGCCTACTGCAAATATGTTTCAACGTGGATTTCTTATTTAAACAATATTTCTAATAAATAAAAATTATGTATCTTTTTGATATTTTTAATAATATGTTTTAATAACGAAATTTGACAGGATTTCATTTTAAATAAATTATGAATGAAGGAATACCGACAAGATTTTTTACTTACTTTGTTCGTTTGTGTAGATAAAACTTAATGCATATTTTATAATTTTTAAACTTCTATGTGTTGAACAAATGTAAATATACAAACTCTCTGTTAATCTTCGCTTTCTCGTCATAATCACGTAGCCGTTAATACGTATTTTGAAAGCAAATTAAAAAAATATAGCTCTAACAAAACCTACAGTAACGAAAGAACAAAAAGATTTTTTTTTCATGTACCTGCCTTATAGTCTAGTGTTATAAACCCCAGCAATGTCTTATATAAATTTCTCTTCATACACATTAACGTCAATAAAACGCGTAATGCAACAACATAAATAACATAAAGCATTGCATTCAAAGAGTTGCTCTAACAAGCTCCACCATTCAGAATTGATTCCGACGGTGTCGGAATGCACATGCTCAAATAGCTACTGCATAAAATGGTAAGGAGATAGTTTGAAATATGAATCGCTACGTGCCTCACTTGTAGTGAAAAGGAATAAAATCTAACATTCCTGGCATTAGTATAGCAAACAAGCTTTTATAGAGAACGTTTTTCATTCCTTTTATGTGTCTGCAAATGTTTCGTGTTATTTAAATGTTATACAGAGGAAAGATTTGATTGTTTGTTTGTTTTCTATATTATTCTAGTATAATAGAGGCTACTTTTTACCCGAAGAAAAACCTTTTTAAAATCTAAAAGTGACACGGACCGAGCCTTCGATAGCCTGCTAATCTGTACGAGTAAATAAAATTGGAGTGTAAGCTCGTAACATCAAGATAATCGTTTTAAATGATTACATTGTGATATATAAGCATACACATTACAAAATAACATTTTTCAATTTTTGTCTGTCTGTCTGTTTGGTCAGCCAGGTTCAATTTTGACAGTAAGATAGCTGACGTAAGTAAGAGTAACTTTAAACACTGATTTTTTTTAAATACAACGCGGACAAAGTCCATCGCAATAGGAAGCGTTTAATAATAGAGATTCAATCGTACAATCTTGAAAAATACTTACGATGAACAATAAAGAAAGTCTTAAATATATTATAGTAGTATGTTAAATCTCTCATTATAATACTTTAAGTTGCTTAGAAAAATTCGATTATATTCTAATGGCGAATTTTCCCTCCCGTTTTAATAATTTCCATAACAAGGGAGACAGCTGAACAGTTTCATCGATCAGAGAAGCCTTAATGGAAGAATTTCCTTTTGACGGCGGCAGAGTAATTGATCAATGGAATTTTTTCTGTTACAAAATTGAGCTCCCAAAACTGCCCACTTTTATGTCAAAGGTTCATTAAAATTGAAATCAGCTATGTAACCGTGATAGGTTTTATTGGATGATATTAGATACTATTACCAAAAAAATATGTTAAATTAATTATTTCGTTTGAATAATGTACTTTTATCATGTGTTTGACATTTGATCAAGTTAGTAACTAGAAGAGTTGCTTTATTGATTTTAACATAATTTAGCCTTAACTAAATGGGGAACGGATACCTTAAATTTTTGAAAGTTTTTTGTCACAGAGACTGACATTTGCACAGCATAAAATGTGATCAATAATAAATTTATCGCCTTTTATAGATGGTTAAGATTTAACATTTTTGTCTCGTAGAAATCGAATCTACGACCAACTTGAATTGAAAATAACACCTACGTCACGGAGCAATACAAAGTAGATGATTGGATTTCGTATTAATAATCTAAAAAAATATAAACTTAGAGCCGTGAAAACGTGTTCTTGGACAATGAATTACAATTGATTATGATTCTTTATTTTTGGCCACTTATTGCCAAAGCATATTATTTTGGGCCTCTCTCACTTTTACTATTCACATGGATATGAACTATTGGACTGTCTTAATTTATATCATGTCAATTTCAAAGATAACTTGATAATAAAATTGAAAGTTACATTAAGAAGGTTAAATTATATAAAAGAATTATCACCAGGCTTCTTTATTTCTGTTACTATAGTATTATATTACCCACCAACCCGAATTGGACCAGCGTGGTGGGATACGGTCCAAACCCCCTAATGGATAGGGGTGAATTAGGGGAGGCCTATGTCCAGCAGTGGACTAACAAAGGCTGATGATGTGGTATTATATTAATGTGTTAATATGTTATTATAAATAATATTTTGATTTGTATTGTCCTATTTTTGTAAATCATTATTTATAAGAAATATTTGTTACGCTTACTGTGATATAGATTCCATCGTTATAAGAACATGAAAGTGAGATGGTCACGCAATGAGTTAATTACGTTATTAAATAAAAACCATTAGCGTCCACTATTTCACTTTTAAAACAGTTTATCAAATTTAATGCTATTTCAATAATGATATCTTCATTCCTTAAACCAACGCATCTGAAATAAAATCCAAAGCAGCTTCAATATCATTTACTTGTACGAACGATACTCAAGTATTTTCTTAGGCCTTCAATTTAAGGGATGAAATGCTTTAATACCTATTTAATTTCTATCGCTGCGAATGAACCGGGCCTCGAGGGTCGATTAATTAATTATGAACGCCGTTACACGTTCTTTCATTTGGTCTCATTAATATTATCTAATTATATCAAAAAAATTTATGATCATTGTTAATACAGTCCAAGAGCTAGACTTTTCGAAAAATTTTATCTAGTTTTAAGAAGCATGTCATTGAAAAATGCTGACAATATATCATAACTTTTCGAATCTTCAGTCGAATCATGTTTCAATATTATAATGATTAACAGAACAGGATTTTTTTATCGCCATAATATCATCTACATATGAAATTTTCGTCGTATGACAGCTTAATGCAGTAGAACATTCAAAAACATTAATTTAAGTTTTTTACTTGCAATAGAATTATTCTTATTATACAATTATCTTTTAATCCATAAAATACTACCTAAATAACAGCTTTTACGATAAGCGACTAGCTTTTGATTACCCTAACCGAAAAAGTAATGAGTATTCATAGATAAGATGTCAGTAAATTTTAAAGGCACACGTCAAATAATGTCTTGTAAAACTGGTCTTGACAAGACCAAATTGTGACATGCACATTAAACGCATGTAATATGTTACTTTTTAGCAAATGTGTGATCGGTTCAAGTTCGTCGAACCTGTATAATGTTATCCAGCAGGATCCAAACCGAAGACCACTGGTTTGTAAAGTAAAGGGCCAGTACAAGTACGCCACACATAGTTAATTACACAAGTGTTGATAATCAGTCGTAGCTGTACTTCGCTGTATACAATCCTTTATATTAATTAACGTAGTAAAATTTGCGTTCGAAATTATACATTCCTCTTTAACGTAGCTACTGACGTAATTCGTTTAAAGAATAAGTAATTTTTAAACGACTCGGAATGTTAGCTGTAAACATTTGTTGGTTATAGACGGATCCCATTAGTGTTAGGTCATGCGCCTAAATAGTATATAGTACGGTGAAATAAACTACGCTCAATGATGCATCTATATTTAACATCGATTAGCGTAACACTATATGACTCATGTGTTCGTTCTATTAAAAGGCGGTACGATTTCAGCTGACGTCTCAACGCATGTCAGTTTAGATGAAACTGTTGTAGTCTTATTGACCTAAATGTTTTTATATAACTTCTATGATAATTGAATGAAGAATAATCAATAATAACAATTAAATCAATTGATATAAGAGTTAGGTTAAACGTAAATGTTGCTTTTTAAACAAATAAAAGTATTTGAAAATGGTTTTAAAGCACTATATTTTAACCATCTTTAAATTTTAATGTAATTAATAATTGGTCCGTTATATCGCAATGTTTTAAGAGGTGAAGTTTAATACACCACCTAAAATATAGCTATAATATCTTTCTTATTTTAAGCTGTGATTAGGATTTAGCCTTAAAGCTTAATTTTAATAAATATTTCTGTTTGCAAAATATGACCGAAGTGGTTGATTGCAGATGAATTAAACGTAAGGAATCATTATCCCGACATTTTATTTCCGTTAGACAGATAAAACTTTTTTTGGCTGCTTTAAGATTTTGTATTTTTTACATAAACCTAATATTTGAATAAAAATATTCGAATACGTCACATCAAATTTGTTTATCTAGCTAAGAGATAAAAAAAACGTTATAATCAAGGTGAAATATTAATTTCATTTTCAATTATAATCGCTGAAAATCAGACTAAAAGCTGAACGTTACTGTCCTCATAAAAATTTCACAGAAATTTAATTACTTTTAAATGACAGCGTGCCAGTTGAAAAGTTAAGCGAAATAAAAAATCTGATTTCATTAAATGTGTCAAGTGTGCTCTGTAAAATTTGCTAGTGATCGTTTAAAATAATTATTATCATTCGATAAAACAATTATTATAGTAATAATAAGATATGATACAAATGTAATTTAATATACAGATGTAATTCCTTATTCGCGCTTCCTTCACTCGCATTTCGCCGTTCGTGGATAAAAAAAATACCACCCAACATGCTCAGCAAAATATTTCTTTATTCTCGATTCCAATCAGTACACAGATAATTAAATAAAAAAATCTTTATAGGATCCCCATAAATATCTCATCCGTTTCCTTTGCAAACGCCGTCAAATGGACGAATAAAAAAGTAAAATTGACCATACAAGTATGTTTGAAATATTTTATTAAATGATGTCGCCGCTCGATTTGCTTGTAAACTATGGAAAAAGGATAATAACCCGGGCCTTAAATCCGTATTACATTACACGAACCTTCAAAATCGTATTGCATGAATTTAATATTGGCATAAATGTTACGAGATGCTAAAAGAAGTTTTACATAGCAACACATTGTAAACATGAAAGATTAATTGGGAGAACATGTACACACACATCACCTCATCAGCCTGTGATAGTCCACTGCAGGACATAGGCCTCCCCTAATACACCCTGTCCATTAGGGGGTTTTTGGACCGTATCCCACCACGCTGGTCCAATACGGGTTGGTGGGTAGACTGACTTTTTACATGCCCATCCGATGCATGCATCATCTTAATTTTCAGACAACTGGGCGATCGGTCCAAATTGCCCTAACCAACTAGGAAACAACAATTAAACTTTGTTAAGTCCCCGCAGGATTCGAACCCACGACCTCCGGTTTCTAAAGCACACGCCCATACCACTAGGCTACGAAGGCAGTACCTCACACATTGAAGACTGAAAGTTGTAAACAGCTCCAACTTTGAAAATGACGAACAATCTATGCAATTCAAAATCAAACTTTGACTTTACACTTAGCCGAAATTACTAATGGAATAGGACGGGGTGACATTCAGGAATTTTTCCACAACGTAGTTCTCGCGAATACGGAGTCTTGATATTCACCATCATCATTACCATCAGCATTCGTTAGTCACTGCTGGACATTTTTGGACCGTATCAAACCACGCTGGTGACAATGCGAGTTAGGGAGGTGAACCGACTTTTTACATGCTCATTCGCGGTCATGATATTAATTCCATAATATTATTATCTATTAGTAGTCGAACAAGGAATAATCCTTTTAATTCTCACTGCACTGGATTTTTGTACAAATGTGAAAACGAGTAGCCTCTTCATTCATTCTATCGCTGGCTTACGTGCTCCGGGGGCGCGCATTCGGTGTTAAATTTATGGGTGTCGCGCTAAATGCACGAATTCTGTTCAAATTGCTCGCGCATTTAATAGCCCGGGAACTGTTGGAGATATAAAACGTAACCATATTCATTTCACACGCGGCTGCGGAGGATATAAGTTATGCGTTCGAAAACGTTTGTTACATTTGAGTTAGGGTATCGGTAACAATATGTGTGCTCAGTTTATTTTACGCCTCGGTTCCCTTTGCAAATTTTATTGTTGCCGCGTGCTGTCTTCGTACGTAAATTGGATGGGAAATAGCTTTTGTAGTTCGTTTATTACACGGTATATTTATTGAATGACTATAATTCAGCCAAATTATATAAGGAATAGACGCAAACAAAGTAACCTATAGTAACGGGGCTTTGTCGTACATAAGAAAGTTCTTTAGTTTGTTATTACACCTTGGTGATATTCGTCAATAAAAAAGCTAGATGTACTAGATGTAGCACTATATTGCCATGGGCTGCTTGGTTTACGTCTATTCTGGGTTTAATTTGGCTAAATATAATATAAGGTTGCTTATTGTTGACTGTAAGCCAATTCTGCTTGAAATCCATTGAGTGCTACAAGAATGATTATTGAATAAATGGGGTAAAGAATCTGTGCTATCAAACAAATGACTGAATTTAAGGTGTTTAATGTTTTAATAGTAGTAATCTTGTTTATATTTTTCAAATATATTACTTTCTATTACATAACCAAACCTTTCCATATAAAGTATTTTTATGATTTTAAGGCTCTTATTCTCTAAGATTGCATTGGCAATGGTTCGCGAATAGAAACAATATGCAAAGTTGAAGGGGCAAAATCCCGCAATAAAACTTTTCTAGTAATCTTGGATAGTAACACATTTAGTAGTACGACGACGTTCATAAATTTCACCAAAGCGCAAGTTTCCTTTCTGTGAAATATTTTTCAGTTAAAACGAAATCAAGTATAGTTAAGCGTACTTTAAAATTTCCGTATACAACAATTTATTTAGTGGAGATCTTTATATAAATATTACAGTCGTAATATGCTTTTGTTTCAATCATAAATAGATAATGAATTTGGTATTAAATAATTTAACCTATAAGTAATATTTAGATATAAATATTTTAGAGGTTTCTATGAAATTAAGAAATGACATATGTACTGATACATAATTAAACGAGGTACTGTCAGACATCTAGCTAGCGTTCTTATTAATAAACTTTCCCAAAAATGTCAGTCACTAAAAGACTGTCGACTAATTCTTACATACATAGATACATATATGTTAGTAATTAAAACATAATTCTACGTCGTTTCATTGTTATGGGTATATTTGTGTACATTGTACATGTAAATTGTACACAAAGTTTACATTAATTTCGAGTCTAATTTGGTTGAACCATAAATAGATAATATCGATACGAATGACGTAATGTCAATATTAGTGAGCGCTGCCAAAGTGACAATCACTGACATTTTACCCTGGAAAAAGAACGCCTAATGTCTGATGGAATGAAAATATTATGTGCGGAACAGTGCGTACAAAGTTTTTAATTTTTTCATGAGTAACGATCACACAAGGTATTGGCACTTTCTTTTTAGATGGAAAGTCGTAGGTTCGAATGCTACAGACAAACAACCTTGTAATATCGTTAATATCTGGTTGCTTAGGGCATTATACACTAATTACCTATATGTCCGAAACTAAACGGCTCCATGCACATGTAAAATACGGTTTCTGGTCGTCAAAAGCTAGCAGATGCCATTCGATTTGTGTAGAAGCTGTTGTTAAGGTTAATGAAGAACGACAATAAAATAAAAACTATGAAAAATATCGAAGGGAAAGCTTCATGGGAAGAATATGGTTCACCTCACCTTCAAGATGAAATCTCTTATCAGTATAGAAAAAAATAAGTAATTAATACAATTTTTGTATTTTAAAGTGGTGTTTGTACGAGTAAATGTCTCATTTATAAAAGAATGATCATAAGTACAAAATCTAGCACCAAAACCCACAATCTAGTTGACGAAGGCGTAAAACAACCTGCGATCTGTTTGCTCTCACGAAATCGATTATCCAAGTACCTACTTCTCGAAAAATTGCCGAATTGCGACTTGAGCCAGAATTAGCGGATGAATCTCAATGCATGTAGATAATAAATCCTGCGCAATGTTCAAAGAACAAAAAGTGTGTCTACCATATTTTTATAAGAGAAGTTTTTTTGTTTATTTTCGAGATCGCAACACCTATAAGTTATTGTAAATATTTGGTTAGGAGGTATAGTGGACCCAATTGGCAATTAAAAACTTTAAACTTTAAATTAAACATTCGAATTTATAAACACATTTATATTAGCAACGCACACATTTCTTCTCTATAGACGAAAACACCTTAAATAAAATCCTAATTGTTAATAGTGTTTTTTATGTGAATACTTTATCCAATGCAAAAAAATAACATCAACTCGGGCCTCACTAAAATGACGTATTTTTTCACGCCGACTCCATTCTGTATACAGCGGGGTATGATTCAATATTTCAGCGCGGCCTTCGGATCGGATGCTGGACGGCATCATAGCCTGAAAATAATTCGGCCGTAGGTACCGACCTCGCGCGCCCAAATTACTTTTAGTTTATGACGCTCTTTACTTCGCTGCGCTTTCGCTGTTTGAATTTTGCATGCCGCCTTTATCAGCGTATTGTTGGCGGGTAGTTCAGTGATTCATGTTTTATATTGAACTGGCTACTTCAACGTGAAACGTAAATGCCTTTGCGACGTGTAACGGATACGTTGCAGTGAATTTGAACAAACTATGCATTTAAAATACGACATTATTTATCATATAATTAGAAAGTTTAACGCATCAATGAAACGACTTATTATTAAAATTTGTCTCTTTAGGTTCGCAAAGAAAAAAATTGTCGATATTTATTAATATATCTAATCAAAATGCGACATTTATATTTTTTTTAGATACTTTAGCCTGGAATGCTTTTTCCTTCTGTATTATATTTTTTTATAATTTCAATAAGACAGATATTATACATGATATATTTATATATATATATATAAGTTTATTCATTTATTAAACTGTTATTTTGAAAAGTACAATTCTTTTTTTCTATGGAAAACAATGACAATGGGCTAAGGATGTTCTTGATGAGTTTTCATTATTTTAATTCATATAATCCTCAAAAACCGTAACAAGGTATATATTGATCGACATTAATAGTAAGTATAAACTATTTCCAGACAATAATAAAAAAACTGTAAAGCCGTAAAGGAAATATTTCTAACAATATTTTATTTACTGCCATTGTTTATAGGGCATTTAAATCAAAAATAGGTCGCTTCATAAAGCCAAAAATACTATCAAAAACCTTTACTGCCGCGCAACGCAATAAATCAGTGCAACAGATGTTATCTCCTAAATAAAATTAAGCAGACATGCCCTCTGGAATTCAACACACAAATACGATATTAATTTATGTTAAGAATTCGGGTACTGTAAATGTGTGTATTTGTTAATATTGCTTTATGCTTTGAATTATTTACGCGTTTAATTAAACGAGCGCTTTAGTAATCGAGCTAAGCTTATGTTTTTGACGTATAATATTGTGATTTTAGCAAACCAGATAAAACAAAATCGGCCCTGATCACGGAACTGTTTTCTAGTTTTATCAAGGCAAACTTAATTCACGACGAAAGCCTGAAAAAAAAACTTTAAGAAAGGTGATAGAAGTGTGCATATTCGAAGTGCTTAAATAAAATCATCTTCATCATCGGCCTGTGTTAGTATACTGCTGTATATAGGCCCCACCAAATGAACGGCTTCTCCCTTGGAGGAGGTTATTGGACCGTATTCCACGCTGGTCCAATGCTGGTTGCTGGGTGGAACGACTATTTACATGCCCATCCGACGACGCATGGGTCATTTTATTTTTCAAACAATTGGGTGATCGGCCCAATTTGTCCTAAGCAAATAGGAAAGAACAATGAAAATTGGTTGAGTCCCCGCAGGATTCGAACCTACGACGTCCGGTTTCTAAAGCACACGCCCTTACCGATAGGCTACAGAGGCAGAAGATTTTATTATATTATATGGTTATGTCTGTAATAAAATAGGTTAAAATAGATTTAGATGATCTATTAAATTTAATTGTAGTTACAAACTGTCATAAATGTGCGATATGGGGTGGATTCCGTTTGAGGTTAGGTCGAATATATTGCGAACCTTACTCTATGAGTTGTAATATCGAGCAAGTTTATTCTCGCGTCTATCAAAGAGCAACTATAGCGAAGTTAAAGTTTCTAACTTGACCACAGAACTTGAGTGTAGCTTAATAGGACGTATTGGGTCGTGATATTGAGATGCCACTTTGCACGTAACTTTATGAATATAATTAAACCTTTATTGGTCATTCATCACAGACATTCAGTCCTGCTAATTTTGGCAATTTGCTTTTGTTCCCTTTAACGTATATAACATTAAAGTGTATTCACTTAATGATATTAAACAAGTTTTACGCTGATATAATGCTGTTCAAGTTAATTATATATAATCAATTGTCTATTGATTGAAGTAAATGATTGTGTTTCACTTTTAGAAACCAAATAATACCAATAATTATATTTAGGGGGTGGTAGGTCCCCTTTTACATAGGGTCGCCTGGGGCGGTACCACCGCGGTGCTTCTTCCTGCCACAATACTAAAAACCGTGTGTAAAATATTACTGCCTTTCAGTTTGAGGGGTAGCGTAGCCGCATTTATTGTGTAAACGAGACGTAACATCCTACACATAGGCACCGCATCGGTGATACCACTGGTATTGCCGACATCATTGGCGTCCGTGCCCATTTTCCATCAGATGGCCCGACTGCCCGATTGCCTTCGTTGGCAGTAAAGAAAAAATACTAGTTACAATATAAATATGTAATTTATGTACACATTCCGCAAAAGACTTTAATCACTAGATTAATTATAAACAAATATCGTTTATTGTTGCAGATACCAGCATCATAGTTACAAATCTTTGAGAAGATTCACAAAAACATCAAGCTATAAAATGGGTTGCCCAGTTTGAATGAAAC
The DNA here is from genome assembly GCA_029286875.1 of Lamproptera curius. Classification (NCBI taxonomy): domain Eukaryota; kingdom Metazoa; phylum Arthropoda; class Insecta; order Lepidoptera; family Papilionidae; genus Lamproptera; species Lamproptera curius. Next base: position 1,164,094 of record JAGSMT010000085.1, on the reverse strand, counting down.
CCTCTAAGGAACGGATCGCATCGATTGTATTTTGAAGCCTGTGAAGGGGATGAATTGAAGAACTATGACGACCAGGGAAGTGGAGTTGACGGGTGGGGCGCCTTGGGGCTTCCGGATGCACGGCGGCGCGGATCACAACCAACCGTTAAGAATATCCCGGGTGAGTTCATAGCAATAATTAATTTGATTTTTTTTATATGATTGGATGGATTATAAAAATATCCTAAAAAACTATTATAACATAGACAAAGTCTTTAGTAATGAGTCTCGTCCTTGAAATATGTGTGTACGTGATTTTCATCACGTATTGCAGGGGTGCATGAGCTTACATATACATATATTGGCGTAGTCGAGGATTTTATTGTTTGAATACTTTTAATAGTGGTGTGACTATTTTGTGGCAGAGTATGTCCTTCTTATTAGTTCTTGACTAATGTCATAATTGGAGACTTGAGTTGGTGTAAATCTTCATCTATTACTGGATTCGATAGATTACAGATGATTTTACGTCTTGCTTAGTATTTATATACGTTAATTAATTATGTAAGGGCCTATATTGTGTCTCAAAATTTTGTAGAGTTACTGTTAAGTGACGATGTGCATCGTCAATGGTTGTAAGATATATCAAAATGTGTTAGATAACTAAGGCAACGATATAAAGTATTACATATACTTTTCACATGTTAGTTACTATATACGATAGCTTAAAATGTGTGAATAATAGTATTGTTTGGTCAAAAAGAAAGCCTGCCAGGCAGACAAGTCATATTCAATTTTCATATGGGTTTATTTGGATCAACTTGGCGGACGCGAAGAGCTTCTACGTCCATTTGATCAAGTTAAAGCATACGTAGGCAACGTATAGTGAATCGTACACAACTAAAATAAAATAAAATTCGTTACTAAGCATGTCCTTATATTTCAAAAGTTATGAATGCATTTATGACTGATTAAACCATTTCCAAGTCTAAAAAGACAAGAAACTAAGCCTTAATCAATATTTTTTTAAATCTAAGTTTGTATTAAAATATGTTATTATAACAAATGGTGAAAACCATCGGTGCAGTTATTAATTATAAGTAGAATTTAAATGATACAGAGAGGTTTGAATGACAGATTACACTATTAATAAAATTAAAATTTCCAAAAAGATATTCAAAACAAGTAAGGAAAATGTTCGAATTCATTTAGCAATTTTATTTTAGCCACGATAAAAGCGTTTTAATGGAATTTATTTTAAATTCGCAGAGCTATAGTCATCCTGAGCGAGCTCTCAGCGTGAGTACGACCGATTGCCGAATTGTGGTCCTCCTAAATAATAAATTAATCCTTTAACGATATTCCAATTAATTATTTATCCCTCTGTAATATCTCACTCAATTTAATATAGTTAGTAGAGTTTGACAAAAAAAAGTAATAGCTTCCACTTAGTATTAATTGTTTATAACTGTTTTAATACTAACGAATTAAATAACCTGAAATAATAATAATAATGTTTAAAACAAATTCTTTTTGCACTAATGTGGCTGTTACCAATTTATACTAATAGTATTATCGATTAAAAATCCTAAACTAACTAATAATAGGATTTGGTTTATTTATTTTATTGTGATAAATGTTAATTTGAACTACTAACACTTATCACAAATGAAGAGTTAGATTGAGCTGAAATAAAATGGCTTCTATGATTTTATCTATTTTTAAATAAAGATACTGCTTAAATAAAGAATGACGTTAGCAATAATTGTAAATCATTAGTAATATCTCTCTTATATGTATGTATCATCAATTCTTTATTTCGATCTTAATTATTAGTTTATTCTATTTTATGTCATTTAAAAGCAAAAGGAACATGCATAATTATAATTTAAATACTTTACCTCAACTAGTTAGCGTTTTTCTCTCTTCTACAATAAATAGAGTAGATAAAGTTATTCGAAGGCCTAGATTCATAGATTTTCTAAGACGGTAGTAGTTACCACCTTTAGGGGACAAATCATAAACTTTGATAACACCTTATGAATTTAATTAATTATCATGGTTATAATAATGGTGGTTCAAACACAAAGTTAAAATTGTTTATTCAAAAATAAATCGTACTATTTCGACTTAAAAAGTATTGTGAGAATTTTTTATGTATTAAATTTTATATTCATGCATTAGTTAAAGAGAGCCGAACGATTGGTAACAATTTCTTGGAAATGGTCTTCAAAGATTCGAGACTTTCATCATTAATAAATACTTTCTTAATTCTCAGAGAAGTTTGTGTATAAATATGAAAGTTATAATTCAGAGTATTTGCTAAATAGGCCAACTTTAAATAGACGGTAAAGTTAAGTGAAACGTTGTTTTTTAGAAGTTAAAGTTTTTTACTTAGCGATTCATTAAACTTCTTTCTTGATTTCTTAACTTGATTTTCATAATATAATAAAATAAAAATATATATTATGATATTCGCAAGCGTCAATCTTTATTGTTTAATTATTTAATAATTATTTTGAAATCTAATATTAAAGGCAGTATTATTCTGCAGTATAAAATAACCGCACAGATTTTGCCTTGGCATTAAGCAGAAATCATGAAGTAGGAGTAATTTACTCTATCTGTACTGATATTATAAACAGGAGTATTTATATTTTTGTGTGTATGTTTGTAATGATTATACTCAAAAACTATTCTGCCGATTTAAACATTATTCACCATTAGCAAACAACATTCCCTTGAGTAATAAAGGCTACATTTTAGCCTATTAAAATCCATTTCAAACATTTAAAAATAACATAGGGACAGCCATGAACGGGCATCTGGTAATCAATTAGATAACAGCAATTAAAATAATATAGGAGATCAATATGTATCTCAACCATTATGTCCAAATGGTTCATTTGCTATTTAATAGTGTAAAAAGTTTTATTTCACAATAATAACAAGCCTCTGTGAAGCTGAAAGACGACGTTTAAACCTGTTAAAGAGCAAAGTAAATAAAAAATAATAAATACTTACTACGTGTCCTTGCACTGTTGCTGCGCTCCAATTAAATGTGTAATTGCGAGTGGCTGTTCCCACTTCTAAATCCTTACTTGATCTTACAGTCGTTAGAAAATACTTTAAACAATTAGGCGTTTTTAAAACTTTTTATATAAAAATACCGAAAGTTTTACATAAATTATTCTTATTTATACCTTAATTATCTATTAATTATGAAATATCTAATTTAATGTCAAAGGTACACTATAATTGTAAACTAGTTAAATCTCCAAATGTACATTTGCAGTAAAATAATGAGTGTCCAAGTTTCGTGTTGAGTAAGAATTAAGAAAAAAGTGAACAAAGAGTCGGCTGTTTAAGCTCAGTAGCGACAATAAAAACTTTTCCGGGTGTTGGTGCGGCCGGTTTTAGCCTCAGTATGGTGTATAAAATACAATGTTGAATCTCTGACCTTTTCTTTCACCTAGCCATTCACTTAAGTTATCATGGGGACGACGACTACTAATCCAGATTTATATGAATAATAGTATTTACGCAATGCGGCTAGCATCTGGCCTCTACAATACAAAGAGTAAACTGCATTCTGCAATATAAATTATTCAGTAATTTTATAGGCACCGACATCCTATAACGACCAGAGATGGTCTTGACCACTTCTAACCTTTGATCTTTGTCGTTTTATAATGTAAGTCTTTATCGTTTTTTGGCCGAAGTTTAGTTAAAAAGTCTTAAGATGGTTATATATATTTATGTTAATATTAGATCACTTGCATAATTATTGGTTAAGTGATTGAACGGATTTTATCGCGTATCCTTACATATTCAATTATATTTTACCTTTCGCCGACATTAACTTCTTCATTAATATTAACAAATGATGGCAGTTACCATCATTTGTTAATATTAAAGTTAAAGCAAAAAAAACGCTAAGACAATATACTTATAGTATCAAAAAATGAATTACGCCTATACTTTGTTCATTGTAGCGAATTACTAATTTTTTTTCTTTCCTTAGCTCTGAACTTCACGATTTTTTTAATAAGTTTTCAAGACAAATCAAAACCAAAAGATCATGCCATTCAGTAAGGTAAAGAATTATAATATCTCGTTTGAATTCTTTACCTTATCTCTTTATAATTTTGATACTAAAACAATAAGAGAAGCTAAAGTTATTCGTAAGCCTAGAGTTGTAAAGTTTAATAGACCGGAGTAGTTAGCATCTTTAGGGAGAAAGCATCAACTTTGATTACGCTTTATGAATTTTAATTAATAATCAAGTTAATGATAACAGCGGTTAGAAATTTAATTCTTAAAATTAAAGTTAATTATTTGAATATTCAAAAGTAAATACTTTTATATTGTTTTAATTTCTGAAATTATTTGAAACATTATCGTCTTTTATACTTACTTAACTAATGCTGATTAATGTAGTTAATCAAGCATTGTTATAAAAATCAGTGAATTGATCAAATGAGATGAGAATTGTCTAATAAGTATTAAATACATTATTAATAATACTTTCATAAATCTCAGAGAAGTATGTATATAAAGATGCCACTGTAGAGAAGTTGTAATTAAAAGTATATTCTTAATAGGTAAACTTCTAATAGCCGGTAAACTTATGTAAAACGTTATGGTGATTTCCTTATGAAAGCTGTTTACTTAGGCGTAGCATTTTACTAAAAGTTTTTTTATTTTATTAAATTGATGCATTTTAAAGTTTTTAATGTATATATATGAAAAATACAATTATACAAACATAAAACATAGTATAGAATGCAAATATTAAAATATTTTTATTCTACTGTACATAAAATTTATCGGTTTCGACTTTTATTTCAAAAAGGCAGTTGTTTTATTATTCCTTAAAAGCGATCGCTTTTTCTTCGCTTTAAACAAATAATGATGATATACTTTTATTTAAGACTAATATGTCTTACTGTATGTTTTTTTTTTCTAAGATATCATAAGGTAGGCGTAATTCGACCAGTATCCACTTCGGCTTTTGATATCCTAAATCCCAATAATTCATTTATCATTTAACATTTTTTTTGCAATAATAAAAGACTATTAAGATTGCACATGAGTAATCCATGCGCGAGTTGTCCAAATTCTTAACATTTAATTTAAAGTAAACTTTTGTTTTAAATTAAATTTCCAAAACGGACACTTTCATTATCCACCAATGGTACTAAATTCCTAAAATAATATAATCTAACGTCTCTAAAATGGGAAAAGTTTGTGACATTAGTATAAATCGTGATCAATATAAATGAAGGAACAATTTAAGCGTTAAACTGCATCTGAACTAGTTGGCTCGTTACCATCACTATTGTATGCTACAAACTGTCAGGGATCAATATCGTTCGTGCTTCAAAATACCAAGGTGTCTAGTGAAGGTAAATTTATCAGTGTATGTATATTATTAATGTTTACCAGTTTTGGAAAATCGTGCTTAACTCGGGAAAAATCTGTGTCAGTGTCCAAAGTGCAACGGTAATTGCAAGACACTTAAACGATGTAGGCTTGCGCCATTTTAAATCTCTTCTATAACTACAGTATCAAAAATATCGTTGAAATGGGCTCTAGGTCAAAAGCCAATAAGCTTTCATTGGCTAGGCTCTAAAAAGATCTAAAAAATAATGCATTAAATTCACGTTACGTGAAAGAAGATTCGATGCTACAGTGTGTAGACTATCAAGCATATTATATAAATCTATTAAGGGCTGGGGTTGTTTCTCAGACTATGTGACTGGAAATTTAGTCCAAAATAAAAGGAATTGTGATAAAGTACTATGTCGTAGTTTTTAGCATAATCCTTTTTCATGAGAAAACAGGATTATTCTCATCATCTTTTAATCAGCCATGAATTTATTTTCTAAGGAGATAATGATCTTACAGTTCGACACAGTTTATGTAGGAGCTATTCAGGTAAGAGACAGGCGGAAAAAGTACGAGAAAACATAGCCTTCGTGGGAAGACCTTGACCGGAACCTGCGACAGAATGACCTACCTCACACCAAGTCATGTCAAATGCATTAGCATAAAGCTGTAAGAATGTTTTAGAAGAGATGATAAACTATTTAGTAACTCGCAATATAACAAAGTTATTACAAAGATCAATAAAATAATAGTAAATTTTGATTTTAGATCTAGCGTTTAAAATCGAAATAAACACGTTTTATCATCAATTTTAAATTATTTCCATCTTGTGGGAATTTGATCAAAAATCTATTTTTTTTTGTAAATGAATTTATTCATTTAAAGATGATATTGGTATATAATAGAAATTATCTGCACGTGTCAGTGTGTGCCATAGCCACAATCTTTATTGCCATATTCTCATTTTTGTTAATTACGAACAATAAGAATACGCTTATAATCTTATCTAAATATGTAAGTACTTAAAATTTTTAGATTCTTAACTATAGTTGAAAAGTTTAAGCACATAGCAGCTATTAACTTTCACAACAAAACATCAAATTAGAATACGCCTTATAAATTTTAATTAAGTTTATGAGAACAGCGGTTCCAACAGAGGTCCATTCTTTATAAACTTTGTACCTCGAACGTACTTAGCGTACTTTTTTTTGTAAAATATTTATCATACTTTAAATTTATTCATTAGTTAATGAATATAAAAATAGAAACAGTAATAAATAATAATGAACACATCTCGGAGAAGGATTGAAAACTTTCATCAGAAACAAATATCAAATTCATTAATCTCAAAACATGATAAATTTTAGATAGAGGGTAAGTAAGTTTAGTTGATGTTATGCCTCCAGACTCATGTCTTAAGTAAGCTTCATCTAACCGAGAGTGTTGGTATAGGTAATATCTTTTTAGATAGTTTCTGGACTTGTTTTTTTTTATCGACGCGTCTAAGAGGTCTTATAATATTTTATCCAAACGTGCGGTGCATTTCACCAGTCAGAACAATATTTTTTCCATTTTCCTAAATTTACATGGATTCGACTTCTAATCCATTTGGATTTTCGTTTTTACGCAGCGCTACTGTCTTCTGAACCCCTTAACCTGAAGGGTAAACTGAATTCGATATAAAGTAAGCGTCACCCTGATAGAGAAGGCGTGCATTAAGGGAGCTATGTCCAGCAGTGGACTAAACCAGGTTGATGATGATGATGAACAAGACGGCGATCTACAAATAAGGACGTATTTCCTTTATGTGCCATTGTGACTGATATTAAACGTTGTTTAGGAAAATTACTCTTTGACTAGAGTATAAAGAATAAAATACCTTTTAGAAACTAATTTTAAAGCTTACACCCTATGCGATCAAGACATCCTTTCCTCCAATAAATAAAGGAGTCTAAAACCTTAACAACGTTTACAACTAAAGTTATATATTATAAAAACACCAGAGATTAAACAGTTTATATTCTTATACTTCAAACTGAGGTCCAAATGTACTGCAGGCTCTTTAAGGCTCAAGAACTCAGACCTTGCACCAATTTAGGTCCCATTGTCGTCTTCGCGCAAGAGTCTCTTAACACTCGGAAAAGTTTTTATTGTTTCTGCAGAGCTTAAACAGCCGGCTCTTTGTTCACTTTTTTCTTAATTCTTACTAAAACGAATGTTGGACACTCATTATTTGCTTTCGTAAAATTTACAAAAACATTTGAAGATTAAGCCTTTACATTTTTATTCACCAGAATCTTTGCTTGACGTTTCTCGTTAAACTGCATTTTACGTAATAATTGTACCTTTGAACCTAATTACCTGTTTTCACCTATTTTATTGTTAAAAATATTAAATTATATTAGTTATTATTTTATTAAAGGATTGTACAACTTTCTAATTCTTAAATTGTTACCATCAAATGGAGATTCACATCATCAGCTTGTGCTTGTCCACTGCTGGACATAGGCCTCCTAATACACCCCTATCCATTAGGGGGCTTTGGACCGTATCCCCACCACGCTGGTCCAATGCGGTTTGGTGGGTGGACTGACTTTTTACATACCCATCCGACGCATGGATCATCTTACTTTTCAGACAATTGAGTAAACAGCCCAAATTGCCCTAACCAACTAGGAAAGAACAATGATAATTTGTTGAGTCCCTGCAGCATTCGAACCCACGACCTCCGGTTTCTGAAGCACACGCCCTTATCACTAGGCTACGGAAGTTTAAATGGAGATTCAAGTAAAATAATTCATTCCGAGTCCAAGAAATTACAAGGATTCAATAGTAGGAACAGTCAATACACTTCGCTCGCAATTACACAGTTAATTGCTACGTAGCGACACTGGAGAAAAATGTAGAAAATACCTATTATGTACTTCATTTACTGCAGCTAAGATTAAAGGAAACTTGTAAAAAGACTATTTAAACTGTTAAAAATAAAACACCAATGCCCGTGGTTCTTTAATGACACAGTTATATTTGTTTTATTGTACGAACCAACCTTAAGATTCCTTACGAGAGGGCTACGTGAAAAAGTTACCTAAAAGAACTTTTTACTAGTTATTAAAAGCTTACTTATATAGAATTCAGTTTACCCTTTGGGTTAAGGGGTTCAGAAGACAGTAGCGCTGCGTAAAAACGAAAATCCAAATGGATTAGAAGTCGAATCCATGTAAATTTAGGAAAATGGAAAAAATATTGTTCTGACTGGTGAAGTGCAGCGCACGTTTGGATAAAATATTATAAGACCTCTTAGACGCGTCGATAAAAAAAAACAAGTCCAGAAACTATCTAAAAAGATATTACCTATACCAACACTCTCGTTAGATGGCTTACTTAAGACATATTTTTTCCATTTTCCTATATTTACATGGATTCGACTTCTAATCTTGGATTTTCGTTTTTACAGCGCGACTGACTTCTGAACCACTTAACCCTAAGGGTAACTAAATTCGATATAAGTAAGCTTTTAATAACTAATAAAAAGTTCTTTTAGGTAACTTTTTCAAGTAGCCCTCTCGTAAGGAATCTTAAGGTTGGTTCGTATAATAAAACAAATATAACTGTGTCATTAAAGAACCACGGGCATTGGTGTTTTATTTTTAACAGTTTAAATAGTCTTTTTACAAGTTTCCTTTAATCTTAGCTGCAGTAAATGAAGTACATAATAGGTATTTTCTACATTTTTCTCCAGTGTCGCTACGTAGCAATTAACTGTGTAATTGCGAGCGAAGTGTATTGACTGTTCCTACTATTGAATCCTTGTAATTTCTTGGACTCGGAATGAATTATTTTACTTGAATCTCCATTTAAACTTCCGTAGCCTAGTGATAAGGGCGTGTGCTTCAGAAACCGGAGGTCGTGGGTTCGAATGCTGCAGGGACTCAACAAATTATCATTGTTCTTTCCTAGTTGGTTAGGGCAATTTGGGCTGTTTACTCAATTGTCTGAAAAGTAAGATGATCCATGCGTCGGATGGGTATGTAAAAAGTCAGTCCACCCACCAAACCGCATTGGACCAGCGTGGTGGGATCCGGTCCAAAGCCCCCTAATGGATAGGGGTGTATTAGGAGGCCTATGTCCAGCAGTGGACAAGCACAAGCTGATGATGTGAATCTCCATTTGATGGTAACAATTTAAGAATTAGAAAGTTGTACAATCCTTTAATAAAATAATAACTAATATAATTTAATATTTTTAAAATAAAATAGGTGAAAACAGGTCAATTGGTCTCAAAGGTACAATTATTACGTAAAATGCATTTTAACAAAAACTCAAACAAAGATTCTAGGTGAATAAAATTAAAGGTTAATCTTCAAATGTTTTTAGTAAATTTTACAAGCAAATAAGAGTGTCAACATTGTTTTAGTAAAATTAGAAAAAGTAACAAAGAGGTCGTGTTTATAGCTGCTAGAAACAATAAAAACTTTTCGATGTTAAGTACTCTTTGCCTAATGACGAAATGGGACCTAAATTTCAATGGTTCTGAGTTTGAGCTAAAATGAGCAGTACAGTGCATTTGGATTTATTAGATTTTAGATATAACTTTCGTTTAATCTCTGCTGTTTTACTATATAATTTATGTAAACTTTGTCTAAGTTTTAACTCCTGTATTCACCTATCGTTTATTTAAAACATGTAATTATATGTTGTTATTCATTTTATATTTAAGATGCGTTAGTAATTACATTCTAAATTTCCAGAATATTAACGAGTATCACATCAATCAGATGATTCATCATCATCATTCATCATCATGCGTATGTCCACTGCTGGACATAGGCGTCCCTAATACACCCTATCCATTAGGGGTGTTTGAACCGTATCCCACCACGCTGGTCCAATGCGTGGTTGTGGTTGGACCGAATTTTACATGCCATCGACGCTGATCATCTTATTTTAGAGCAAATCGGTGATGTCGATGACGAAGTCCTCAAATTTCCTAACTAGACGCCTTTCAACTCGCATTTAATAACAAGAAATCGCTTGTCCCAATTGAGTTAGATTCAGACTTAGCTCAATTCCTCGTTTTCTTTAGCTATAGCTCACAGTCCTGGATTCACAGAAGTTGATCGAATGCAGCTTTAATTGATTTCAAGTAAAATTCATTGCGTCCAAGACAATTACAGGATTCAATGTAGAAAGTTTAATACACGTATCTCATTGCAATTACAGCTAATTTAGAACATACACATTTTGTAGTAAAATTAGAATTCTAAGTTCCTTTGTTCTTTGTACTCAAATTTACTTTAGTACTTAATGTATTTGATAAGAATAACTGATAAAAGCCTATTTAAACTGTTATTATAAAACACCGATGCCGTGGTTTTAATGCAGTTATATTTGTTTTATTATAGAACAAACCTTAAGATTCCTTAGAGAGGGCTCGTGAAAGTTACCTAAAACTATTTATTAGTTATTAAAAGCTACTTATATCAATTCAGTTTCCCTTCAGGTTAAGGTTAGAAGACAGTCGCGCTGCGAAACGAAAATCAAATGGATTAAAGTCGAATCATTAAATTTAGGAAAATGGAAAATATTGTTCTGACTGGTGAAGTGCAGCCACGTTTGGATAAATATTATAGACCTCTTAGACGCGTCGATAAGAAAAAACAAGTCCGAAACTATCTAAAAGATATTACCTATACCAACACTCTCGGTTAGATGAGGCTTACTTAAGACATGAGTCTGGAAGCATAACATCCTTGCTAAAAAAAGTAAATCGCCACGTACAACTAAACTTACTTAGCCTCTATCTAAAATTTATCATTAATTGAGATTAATGAAAGTATTTATTTCTGATGAAAGTTTTCAATTCATTTTTTTTCATTCATTCATTCCGAGATGTGTTCATTATTATTTATTACTGTTTTTTTTTATACTCATTATAACTAATGAAGAAATTTAAAGTATGATAAATATTTTACAAAAAAAAAGTACGCTAAGTACGTTCGAGGTACAAAGTTTATAAAGAATGGACTTCTGTTGGAACCGCTGTTCTCATAAACTTAATTAAAATTTATAAGGCGTATTCTAATTTGATGCTTTCTTGTGAAAGTTAATAGCTGCTATGTGCTTAAACTTTTCAACTATAGTTAAGAATCTAAAAATTTTAAGTACTTACATATTTAGATAAGATTATATGCGTATTATAATTGTTCGTAATTAACAAAAATGAGAATATGGCAATAAAGATTTATGGCTACGGCACACACACTGACAGCAAGATAATTTCTATTATATACCAATATCATCTTCAAATTAATAAATAAAAAAAGAATTTTGATTTTTGATAAAATTCCCAAAAGATGGAAATAATTTTAGATTGATGATAAAAAACAACATATTTATTATTTTTAAAAACATGTTTATTTCGATTTTAAACGCAAGATCTAAAATCAAAATTTACTATGATTTTATAGATCTTTGTAATTACTTTGTTATTTTGCGAGTTACTAAATAGTTTATCATTTCTTTCAAACTTTCAAAACATTCTTGCACATTATGCTAATGCATTTGACATGACTTGGTGTGAGCTAGGTCATTCTCTCGCAGGTTTTCATTGTTGTTTCCTAGTTGGTTTAGGACAATTTGGGCCGATCACCCAATTGTCTGAAAAGTAAGATGATCCATGCGTCGGATGGGCATGTAAAAGGCGGTCCACCCACCTACCCGCATTGGACCAGAAAACCCCTAAAGGATAGGGGTGTATTAGGGTGAGCCTATGTCCAGCAGTGGACTATTTAAGGCTGATGATGATGATATTTAACTTTAGTACTGTTTTATGTTGATTTTGTATATCAAATGAACTAAGACTTCTAAACAGATATAAATTATATTTTATCTTATTAACCGACTTCTAGAGAAGGAGGGGATTCTCAATTCGTCTGTATATTTTTTATTTTTGTTACCTCAGGACTTTCACCTGGGTGAACCGATTTGGATGTTTTTTTTTTTATTTGAAAGCTGGTGCTTCCCGTTTGGGCCCATAGCAATTTGGTCCATTTCTGACGGTGGCATCAATTAGAAAACAGAATAAGTCTGAAATTCACATTAACTATGTGTTTAACAAATGGACAATTAATAGCTCAACATTACGCCAATCGATTTGAAGTCGGTTAGTTTTTTGTAAAAATTTTGATTTTTCTTGCAATACAATTCTCGTGTATCAGTCATATTATCTTTTTTACTTTTTTCTCACACATTAAAATTAAATAAAAAAATACTGTATGTTCACATTCACCTAAATATCTCCAACACATTATTTCAAGTACAGAATGGATCTCTAAATATAATTGAAAGCAAAAAATCTACAATTTATTCTGACTTCACGATTAAAAATTTTAAGACTCATATTTTATTATAATTATTTTTTATTTTATTAATAAAATAAAAGATAAACGTTAAGCTGCAAATATTACGACGGAATTTAAGCGACGTTTAACTAAAGCTGCTTATTTTCTCCACAGAGCTTCAGTTACCCCGTGCATCACGTTGTTGTGAGTAGCGGTGACTGAACTAAATTATTACCCGTTTTCAATTCTGCACTTGTAGTAGACTCTTAAAGACATTTCGGATTATTAGCGACAACTTTCTGTGATAATACGAAATATTTACCTGAATATTATGGGTTCATCAATCAATTTATATGTCTAAATATGCACATTGTAATTAGTTTAGCATAGACAAAGCACATAATGAAGCACAATATTAGATACTATTTTAGAACAGAAATATTCGATATCATGTAATTCACAAATAACTTTTTTCTGCCCTAAAGTTATAAAGTGGTTTACAAACACAGTTGCAATTGCTATATTGGATATTTTTATTGATGTTTCCGATTACTATTTATAAGTTAGGACTGTTCACAAAATATTATATCATATGAACTGATGTATTGAAAAGAAACATTTTCGGGAGCCGGGCCTTCGTACTAAAAGTACAATTTTCAGTAACACTTTATATTTCAACAGTACAACGATGTACTACATCGTTACTTCTGGAATATCGAACACCAACTACCTACTAATTTTTATAATACTATTCGTTTTATACAAGTCTCTGATAATTCATATTATCCGAATTAAGTAAGAAACAAGAAAATGCTATTCCTTAGCAGGATTGTATAGAGATTGGCTTCAAATTTAAAACCTAATGTTTGTGATAGGCCGAAACCATTGAGTAACTGCAAAAGTTTATATTTTAAATAGAATTCACGTTACTACTGTACGTAATTAAAATAGTATACAAATAAAAGCTTACTATAAGTCATATTTCACGTAAAATTTTTTGTAAAAATTAAACCACGACTAATTGACTAAATTGTTGGTGAAATTTATGTAAATAAGGAATGAAGTGCTTTAATTGGTTTTCGATTTCAAACGAAAGTATACAAGTTCGGGTGATATATTTTGGCACAATTGAAGTTACAAGTTAGACATAGTTTACTTAAATTTAGGACTTTATAAAGGATCTTGTTTAATCAATAGATGCATTAGTGTAATAATTAACTCCTTATCCCTATTATACTGCCTTTAGGTTATCCTCTGACATTTCGAAATTACATAATTGCTAGAAAAAACCACTTATGGCTCGTTTCAAGTATCTAGACACAAAATATCATCGTTTTATGTTCAACAATGACAAATTTCTAAATAAACTTTCATACCTTATTTCAACCCTTATGCGACTTTTTTTAAATTATCCTATATTCTTTTTCGTATCTATTCCAAGAATGTACCAAATTTCACCGACTTAGGTACGATGGTTTAGACGGTGAAGACAGCCAGGCAAACTTACTTTTTCATTTATAATGGAATTGTATAATAAATGGAAGCATATAAAATTGTTAGGCCAAACATGGACTCAATATAACTTTAATTAATCTAGCTTAGGATTGTGTCAGTCCTCTGTCATATAAAACAATTATATAATCGGGTTGAAGTACTTTGACGGCTCAATATACGCCGTTATGAATTTTTGATCAAACGCAGCCTATATGTTCAGGTTAAAATCATTTCCATATAGAGTGGCGTTGCGTTGCATGGAAGTAATCAATAAAGCTCATGGAATTAAAAAAATAAATAAAAAATCGATTTGCAGAGTGCTCTTTTAATGCTAGTGACACTGAACAAGAATTATTTTATTTGTCGTCGACGGAATGGTTGTACTTCTAAAAGCATCAAAACTCAATTTAGAATAGAGTGTAAAAACGATAAACGGAAAATTGTACTTTTAAATATTTTTTATTGAATAATTGAAATTTTGCTATTAAAATAGTATTATGTCTCCCACCAACCCGCATTGGACCAGCGTGGTGGGATACGGTCCAAAATCCCCTAATGGATAAGGGTGTATTAGGGGAGGCCTATGTCCAGCAGTGGACTATCAAAGGCTGATGGTGATGATGATGATGATGATGATGGTGATCTTTTACAGAAGAATTTCTCTGTTAATTTTGAATTTATTTAATTAACTCGTTATAATCATTTGCAGAAATTTTGATGTAACAGATGTTGTAATTACCATGAAATGAATAAAATTGCCTTTTTCTTTACCAAGGAGTATGTGTATTAATGTTATCAATCTCTTAGAATTAACGTTATCATTGCCTTCTATATAAATTATGTCATATGGTAACATGAAAATGATTACTATTTTATCTACTTTTGTAGGCTAGTCCTGGCTTAACAAACTGGAGGTAGTGGGTTCATATTCTAAGGTGAGAACCGCGTGTTATCGTTATTTTCTTTTTGGTAGGAGAGATACGGGCAGGCATCAGAGGCATGTAAAATGTCGGTCTCGGTTGCCATAAGTACTTTTAGAAGACGCTATAGGTTTGTAAGTGCCGTCACATTTTACTGAAATCTGATCCATCATTCGAAAATTTTTTTCAAAGATTATCCAATTTTGTTTGAATCATAAAACAATTGTGACCTTAGTTTTTATGCTATTTTTCTTAATTATTTATAGTCATATCCTGACGTCGTATAATCTCAAGCTATCGTTTATAGACGCTTGATCTAAAAATAAATACCGTATAAAATACTTATTCCAATAGAACCAGTACTTTTGTGATTAAACTTAGCCAACTAATTATATAGACAAATTATTCAGATTTGTTTATGGCCACAAATCTTTTAATGAAAATTAAAAACATATTTTATTTACTTTAAACAATGGCTTCTTTTACCTTCTTATTTAAAGAGAACAATAAGCAAGACGGAACAAAACGTGTACCCGAAAAATATAACAAAAGAAATCATTTATTTAAAATTATATCTGTAGTACTAATACTGGATGAAAGTTGAATCTTGTTATTTAATATTTTTCAAAATATCAGGAACGGTGTACGAATTATTGAATGCATGTGACATTTGAAGCGAAGAAGATACGGTTTGTCATCGCTTGAATGAATACCGTGCTTCAGTCAACGACTGAATGCATAAAGCATTTCAGTACGCAGTCAATCGAAGACTTAAGTGAAGCTTTTCGGAATGTTCAAAGATTATTGAGCGTTTGTAGACTTATGACATAAACTTGACCATAAATAGTGGTTATTTTTTCTCGACAATAAAGTCAGTAATTGACGAGACCGCACTCTAGTCGTCACACAGAAGGTATAACACCAAATCCTATAGTTCAGATATAGTAAGTTAATCATAGACGGATTTCATTGTAGGATAATTGTAGACCCTAAACGGTGTTGTGCTTTTGATTTTACTCTGAGGTAAATTAGTAAACAGTTTTGTATTACCTTTTTGGTACTTTCAATGCCACTAAAGAAAGCTGAAGTTTACTCTCTTCGGACAAGTAACAAAATCTACACTTGATTTGGTTGGTTGTACATTTATATCAATTAAAAAATTTGCATTATCTTTATTGGATTAATCACAATTTATAACAGATGACATAGAATAGTCATAAACTATTATTAAGCCCGTAATTTAATATTTTGTGGTAAATTACCTAAGTTAGCCTAAATAGCTAAGAATAAATATAAGTACTAAAAGTTGGGTGGTTAGTACTTGATATCACTATAGGTTCTTTCCTTACAGACTTT
Source organism: Lamproptera curius (assembly GCA_029286875.1). NCBI lineage: Eukaryota > Metazoa > Arthropoda > Insecta > Lepidoptera > Papilionidae > Lamproptera > Lamproptera curius. The sequence goes on along the minus strand of JAGSMT010000085.1, from coordinate 1,147,611 downwards.
TTGAGGTCTTATTATTTTTTTCTATACTTCCTTAAATTGCACTGTACAGGTTTTCTGTCCTTTTGCACCGTAAAATTAAAAGCTGTTGAATAAAAGGAGAGCTACTTTATTAACTCTGAATTTTTTTCCTCTACTTTTGGAAGAGGACAAGAATACCGGTATCCCGATAATATTTATAATACAGGTTGTTTGCATATGGACAAGAAATCCTGTGAAGGTTAAGTACTGTTACTATTCTTATTATCTAAATCATAGTGAGTATTCGTTGGTTTATAATAGCTTGTGTAAATTGGAATTTAGCTACCTTTTTAACTTATTTTACGAAATGGCAAACATTTCAACACGTCCATGTTTCAGGAAGGGATTTGTGGTGCCTTACGGTACATGTTATATGAGTAGAATTACTTACCGTGAGATAAACAAAAATTTGAACTTGGTTAAGAATGTATCTTTAAAATAAATTTTATAGATTTATCTTAATGCCGAGTTTATATTAATTGTATTATTTAGGTAATTAAGTCCATAAAAATAGAGTAAGAACATCTGGACAGTGCTCCGTTCTAATATAGATTCTTAATAATAAAATATATGTACAAATAGGGGTATATGCGTTTGTCATTCTGTGCCAGTCTCCTAAAGATATAAATAAAAATAATTTATAAAACTAGTCACCTCAATAGAGAAGTATGATAATAGATAGAACTTATTTATTTAAAAATAGTTGGTACCCGCGTCCTTGACCTTTTGAAAACGCGATGTATAATGTATAGTTACATTAATAAGGTACAGGCGCCGATGAAGGCCCACTTAATTTCAAAACCTTGTGATATCTTGCAGATAATTAGAGTAAGCAAAAAACCTAATGGAAGTTGTAATTTATTTATTCGAGAAACAAGATATCTAAAAAAGTAGTACAGCTTTTGGCATTTTAACACAATTTAAACACTTTTTAAAAACATGGTATTGGGCTATCTTGGGAAGATGGTCACTTAAGATGGCCCGAAAAATATTATTGAAAATATATGCATTATTAGCACTTTAACACTTTTATCATAAAACATCAAAATAAAATATTAATAAATTATTCATAAAAGGTAATAAAATCAACCAAAATTTTAATGTAGGCTATCTTAAATATATCAAAATAAATAATAGAACAAACTACTAAATAAAATAAAATTTAACTTGAGATCAACTTGAAAGTAATTTATCAAAATAAAATACATTAGTTCTATTTCTTAAATATTTTTTATGCCATTCATAGGTGGGCTATCAAAGGCATACTGAAAATTAACTTTGAGATCAATAAAATATACTTTTAACACAACAACTAACAAACAACTGTGTTTCGGTCTATTCACTACGCCGTTTCTTAGTAGAAGGTTCCATTTCAATCTGCGATAAAAATAGAGTAAAACAAAGAAAAATTGGTACCTCAATAGTTATTTAAACATAAAATTGCTGACGTAAAATTAATACATGCTTATTCAATCTCAAGAAACACTTGAGCGATTTTGTTGAAACTTGCCCTATTTTTAAGTTGGACTATAGGTACCTAATTCAAGATTTAATGCAATCCAACATAGAGTCCGAAACGTGCGCAGACAGAAAACGCAATCATACAAACACAAAAATATACTAACACTATATTCCAATAACCCTAGAAAGGCCCGGGCTATCTTTGGGAATTATGCTATGGGTCATAATAGGAAATTACACTCGGATTGAATATAATCTTGAAAAATACAAAAAACGAAATAAAATAATAACACTCTTATGTAATTGAGCTAATAAATAGATTAAATATGAATTTTACAGTTTATAGTAAAGAGTTTTGTTTTAAATTTGTCAATTTTAAAAGGATTTAGATAGTGGTTATAAAACGTGTATCGTCTTGATATGAACGAGCAAACTGTCATCTGTCTTCAAAATGGCGACGCGCGGTAATGAAATACACTTGCACTTTTGTATATGGTACTAGTAGAATACACCGCAAAATTTCAAGTATTTGGAATTATCATAGGTGTATTTTTTTAAAAGTGGACTATCCTAGGAACTGGGCCATCTTCGGCGACACTACCTTATAATGTTTATATATTGTATTTAAGCATGTGACTATAATTAGTCTCCAACGTTTAAGGTTTTTACTTCATCAATGATGAATTTCTACATTAAGTTTCATTCTCAATTTTGTTTCAACAACCTTTTTCGCAATATTAAGTAGCCTATGTTTTTTTTGGAATCTATTCACGTTTACAACCATTTTCATTAAAATCGGTACAGTGGCTTAGACGTCAAAGATGGATAGACATAGAGACAAAAAAGTACCTATTAGTTTGGATTGTGCAAAAGGCTTGTATTATTAGTGAAACTGTCGTTTAATTTTTTTTATAACAGAAGCAATTTATTATTTACCGTGATGCAAAAAATGTAGAATTATTTATAAATCGGCCACTCATTTCCGCGAAAACTGTATTAAAGAAAATCGCTACCACAAACTGTGACAGCGTAATTTATGTACTAGAAAAATTATTTACGGGGGGCACTTTTCGCTAAATGTAAATTTAAAAAAGGTTTTATGGTACCAATATAAAGAGATTTATTATCGTAATTAAGCTTTATATTTATGTTCCAAAATTATTGAGTACTAATCCCAAAACGTAAATTTGCAGAGATAGATTAATACTATATCTTTTGTTTCTTTATATAATGTTATACAGTACAAGAAAATATGTAACACTGTTAATTGATAACTAAAAATATTAACATTTAATTAAAACATAAGTTATTCCATAAACAACAGTCTTACAATAATTGGATGTAATTATTATTTTTATCGTGTTCAATTTGTAATTAAAATTTAACGAATTTATCTGTTTCGTGACCAAACAATTAGTTATAAATTCCGTAATGCTTGTAGAACTTTTAATTTATATCTTTCATTGCTCGTATATCTCATATATCCGATGACAATTCAATATTAAAGAAAAAACGAAAAAAATTAAAACAAAAAGTATTTAAAAAAATCTAAAATCACGATTATTTAGAAAACCTAACTAAAAAATAGAAGGTCATTATAGATTTTTTAAACTATTCTATAGCGTTGACGTACACGAGGCAGACCGTATAGTGGTCCTTAAAAATTAATTTCATTCAACCATACTTGCTATTCGCAAAAGTCTGAATTAACTTCGTTAATGAAAGATGCATGTGCAGTAAAAGAGTACACTTTTTTTTTAATTTCGTTGTACGTAACACGAGAGGAAAGTTGTGAATGCTGAGGATGGGAATTATCACATTGGGAGCCGCCCATTGTATAGCTGTGATGTCAGCGAGCCACGACTGGAATCTAATTTAAAATGCACCAACACACACCCGTATAATAGGCAGTCGCTTAAACATATACTGCCTACATAAATTAATATTTTTAATGGAAGACCTAATAGGGTTTTTAATTTAACCATTGTGATATAAATATTTAATTTAAATCGACTAATATATAATTATCTTATTATTTACGTAGTATATTAGTTTCTAAGTATTAAATACGTACAAGGGCGTACTTCTGAATATGAAACAAGATTTACACAAATAATAACCATTTCTTATTTTTTACAATGATTGTGATTATGCAGCTATTTCTGAAGAAGTTTTTATATAATTGTTGTAGACATAGTCAACTTTTTAAATTAGCGAGATGCAGTGAATACACTGGAAGCATTAATGAAATTAATGTAGATAATGTAAAGCACAATACGTCTAACGTACTTAGTACTTATTGATAAATTGTCACCAGGATGTTAATTTAGGGGCTATTCACAAATGACAGCGCAATAATGTCCTTCTAGACGATTTAGATTATGGTGGGCGATCTATTTAGAGATCAGCCATCTGCGCTGGATATATTACAATGCACAAGTGTACGCGCAAACACAGGTGCACTCCCTATTCCTTCACTCATAGTTTAATCACTCGGTTGTGGTCGGTCTTCTTTGGTCATGTCCCCTATAAACGACACGGCCCAAGACCAAACGATTTTTTACATGCCCACCTGACGCATGGATCATCTTACTTTACAGACCATCGGGCGATCAGCCCACAGTGCCTTAACCAACTAGGAAGTAACAATGAAAACTTTAAGTGCCCGGAAGATTCGAAACTACATGCTCCGGTTTCTAAAGCGTAACCTTTACCTCTAGGCTGCAGAGGCAACGCAATACATATTATACAAGGTCAATTTTACCGACTTTTTAAATAACGATTTGCTTAATATGAAATGTATTTTTACAAAATTTTAGTTTAAAATCTTGGAATTTCTCCTATTCGTGAGTGATATTCCGTAATGTATTTTACACGAATGCAAGTAGCGGGTAAACCAAAAAAGTAATAGCAAGCACGCTTTTAACGTGCGCTCCGTGGTGCGGATGACGCCCCGACATGAAACATGTTTTATTTGGCCTCTTTTAGAATGCTTTTATTCCTAAAATGTATAACCTGACATTGGTATTGATTTGCATTTCCATTATCGTTGAACGTACCTCGGGCTCGTTTTCATTTTATCGGATTACATTTGCGTTTTAATCCCGCATTAAGACCGGAAAGTCTCTATATGTTTTAGTTTTTATCTTTCTCTTCTTATTATTATACCTTTTCCTTTTAATACCCTTATAAATGTTTGAGTACAAAATATTTTAATATATCTTTCAGGTAAATGAGTAATGTCAAAATAAATTTAACACCATAGCCTCGTTGTAAAGAATATATAGTTATAAGACAGATGCGTACGTGTAACGTCAAAATAAGTAAGGATATCCTTTCACAAATTTAAATCCTCGCTCAAGAATTCGCGCTCAGTGCATTTCCACAAGTCTGCGAGCTATTTCCCACGATAGCGCCGCGCGGCCTCAAATCTAGTTTCGCTGAATTTAATGCATGACTGTGCACCCACCATTGCCTACACGTTTAAGCTTTTTCGCCGTCAACCAGCGCGTACTCCGAACAATGGCCTTCCACAATTTGAATTTCCTTTACGGCCTTTTCTTTTACATATTCATCTCCTTGTCACGTTGGTTCTCGCGCTGCGGTGCTTTTATGCACTCCTGGTGCCCGCCGAGGAACTCTCTAAGAATTCCCTTTTTATTTACCCTTTAGTCTGTGCTACGAATGCGTTGTTCATATGTTTTAATAGAAGAGCGATTCGAAATATTCGGTTTTTGATACCGTCTGCGCCAATATCGTTTGTTATGGTTAATAAAGTATGGTATTTGCGTTTTATCGCTCATCGTGGCGGTTTTCATTTAAAACTCGCAGACGCGGCTTCTGTTGTTTTGAATAATACGGCTGTTGTAGCCAAGTCTGAGAAGCATCGAGCGTTATGTATTCTGATTATTTTTCATTGGATTATTTATTATTTCAGTATTCGTTAACAGGAATACTGAAATAATAAATAACACAATGAAAAATTCTGCTGCTTGTAATAGAAGTTCTTAGGCAGTTTCGTCTTGACATATTTTTGTTGTAATTATACAATTGATTCTTGTGCGTAAAAACATAACCACCAAAATCTTTGATGTTCATTTCTAAATTAAAAAAATAACCCTCTATTTATTTAGGATGAAAGCCTATGTTAAAAATGTTGTTATATAAATCGTATAATATTTTTACAACAAATGCAGTAAAAACTTATGTCAATATGTCTTATTATTCTATGTTTATAACAAAACAAAATTTTAATGTTGTGTCGTAAGACGTACTATAACTCCGTTTTGTAACCAAGTAAAATGCATTAATTAAAAAAATTAACATTTCAATGAATACATATAACTGTAAGAATAATAAATTAATTTAAATAAAATATCACATATAAATATAACTTTTAAAAATTTAACCCAACAAAACGTCATTATTTAATGCGTAATAAAAAAGTTCAATGGCCTTTTAAGCACATAGTTGGGAGCTTACACTTCAATCCGGGGGCGCGACTGGCGTCGACTCCTCGACTCGCCTTCAACAAGATTAATATTCCTAGCGAGTGACGAACCCTGATATAACAATGGCTACCTCCTCACGGCGCATGCATATTCGAATAATGCCCTTATAATGTTCCGATAAAATTGGCTCTGCCGCGTTTAGTATCGTCCTTGGCTTTCACGGGTACAACCGAGACGTTGGAATCTTTTTTTTTTACTTTTAAACTATTACGTCTTTTGTGCCAGTATTTCGTATTCAGTACATTTATTTAAAAAAAAGATATTAAGTTATGCCTGTAGTAATTATGCCAGTCTAACTTGGTATATTTATTTGAATTTATGAATAGTGGTAATATTTTTAATAGAAAATTATCACATGTTTAGTGCTGTGCGTTGTGAGTTTGTGAGAATGGAAGTTACAGTGCGGGCTTAAAAGTGAACATAAGTAGCGAGATTTCCGGAAGGAAACATGTTGAAGTTTTGTTCACCGGCGGCAAGAAGGCGGGAACCGAATGCGGTTGGTAGTTTCGTAAAGAAAGATATTTTTTTACAATAAAATATTGTATAAAGCATGTTCATATTCATGTCACAACCTTGCAATACAAAAGTGATAAAAATGTGTTAACATAACTTTTGTATTGCACGTTAATTAAACGTGTGAAGATAGATATAATTTTAATTATTTATTAACTAATTAATTTAACCAATATTAAGCAATTAAAGTTAACTGCTACATGATCTATGAACACAATTTTGTTACACGAGAATCACTCGATAGTGAAGGAATTTATAAAACTTATTTATTAATCTTTTAAACTTATTTATAAAAGGATTACACGTAGACAAAAAATAGCCATGACTTCAATCAAGCTTCATAATATAATAAAAGTCATCAATTCTCATTATTCTTCAAACAAATTGGTTGTCTGTGAATATTGTAATATCTATTCTTTAAAAATTACTTCGTCCTACTCGACATTGGTCCTCTCCTTTAATCTTACAATCATTTTTCATCCTTTACATTTCAGCGAGAGAAAAATTACAAAAATGTGTTGCGATTACAATCTGCTGAAACGACTTTACAGAATAATTAATTGCCGACTCCTTTTTCAAGTATATTTTATAAATCATACTTTCCGCTGAACTGAAATATTAACGGAAACAAAATAATAAAAGCGTTTCAAAATTTTTCATTAGCACCAAGTTGAAGAAAAAATATAATTTAAACGGTTTTTAATGTAGGTTATTTTAATTCTAAATTGAGTAAGTAGAACTTTTTTTTATTGGATATGTAATAAGTGTCTGTATATCGCGCGTATCGTTTAAAAACATTTTATTATATGGTTAGTTATCTCCTATTTTTATATTTAACTGATGTCGTTACGATGACAATTACATTCTAACAAATTATCACAACAATAATGTATAAACGAAGTATTTACATCAATCAATGATTCATCATCATCATCAACATCATCAGCCTGTGATAGTCCACTGCTGGACATAGGCCTACCCTAATACACCTCTATCCATTAGGGGGTTTTGGACCGTATCCCACCACGCTGGTCCAATGCGGGTTTTCAGACAATTGGGTGATCGGCCCAAATAGCCCTAACCAACTAGGAAACAACAATGAAAATTTGTTGAGTCCCCGCAGGATTCGAACCCACGACCTCCGGTTTCTACAGCACACGCCCATACCACAAGGCTACGGAGGCAATCAATGATTATGTATTCGTATAATTTTTTTTTGCTTGCCACACTGTCTCCATAGCCTAGTGGGATGGGCGTGTGCTTTAGAAACCGGAGGTCGTGGGTTTGAATCCTGCGAGGACTCAACAAATTTTCATTGTTGTTTCTTAAAGTAAGATGATCCATGCGTCGGATGGGCATGTAAAAAGTCGGCCCACCCACCAACCCGTGTTGGACCAGCGTGGTGGGATACGGTCAAAAACCCCCTAATGGATAGGGGTGTATGAGGGGACGCCTATGTCCAGCAGTGGACTATCCCAGGCTGATGATGTGTGTGTGTGTGTGATAACATTTTTTATTATAATATATTCTTAAGTGAAGGCAATGTTTGCCTCAGCTCTTTTTTGGACTCTCACATCAAGGCATATTGACTTGGTATGAATCCAATGTTTACTTTCATTTCATTGACGCCTAGAAAATTTAAAAATATAATTAAAAACCTTCAACAAAATATAATTAATACACGTAAAAAAGATTTCTGTGTAACCGATTTTATAAAACTTAAAAAAAAAGTTTGTGCACTGTGCACACTTCAACGTTTTTCGATACTCTATAATCGCCATTTTTTTTTCGCGATAAATTTCCGCAGCAACTGTTTTATGACTTAAAATGACATAAAACTAATAGCCAGGGAAGTATGCCAACACCATTTCGCATTTTTTGTCTCGTAACTATGTTTTTGCTAAAACTTTTTCCTTTTTTATGTGTAACATAGGTTATTAGTTTAATATATAATTTATAAGAATTATATATGAATATTTCGTTTAAATGTCCACAATTCTAAAACGATAGCACAATTTTAGGGAAACAAATAAATATTTAATGCGTGTAATCTTATAAGTCTTACTTTAATTTGTATGAAATGCACTTTATTGTGATTGAATTAAATGTATAATCTTGAATTATTTTTACTTTCATTGGTCATGTCTACATGTTACGAATTATACAAGTGCCAAACAGGTTATAGAACTTTTGTAAACAAATTGAAATGCCATAAGTAAACCATCATATTAGTTAACTGTCGCTATTTGCGATTACCACGATGTAACAAAAGAGAGCAGAGCTTCTGACAGATCATAAAAATTTGTTTATATTAATTCAATCTCTAATGAGGGTGGGTAGAAACTGATTCAAGAATTGAAAAAGTTAACAAGATAATCGCTTCATATTGTTTTTAATTTAATGATTTAACTATACTAATATTTTGAATAACATTTGAATAAAGTATTGGGTTGTTTATTTTTTTACATGATTTAATTGCAATTTAGTAATGACATCGACTCGTTAACATTTCATATTATGTATGAAGTAACGGCAACTAACTGACGATTAAATTATTTCAATAGTTTTTGCAAGTTCTTTATAGTTTAATTATATTTTATTAATCTATATTTATTTTTAAACGTAATCAAATTTATAAAACTTTAGATTCCCTGATCAATACATTTTATGAATGACAATTTTAGAAACGAACGCCTCCACTTAATGTTTAGTGCCTCCTTTGATTTTACGTAAAAATATCCATAGTAATAAAAAAGACTAGTTTTAAAGTCTTTGAGGAAGATAGCGACTTTATTAAAATTAAATTAGAAATTTGGTATCAATTTAATCACAATCTTATAACACTGCAATTATGATTTATTACTCATTTAAATTTTTTTATAACCCAAATCTTCCTAAAATTTTGTCATGTATACTTTTTATCCTATAAATGTTACTAGTATCCATACTTTTATGTTAGCCATAGGTGTTTAGTAATACCTATTTTAAGTTACCATTTAATTTATGTTTTCTTTTTAATTATCTCAACAAAGTGGTCTCAATTAGCGTTATCGTTAGTGAAAAGTGTTTCTGTAATTAACACGTTTATAATAAGCTCTCTATATGAAAATCAAGGTGTAGAGAACATTGATTTTGTTAATTCCATATCTCAATATACTAAGGTTTATGTATGTTTCGCATAACGCATAGAATTTTTTTTTCTTAAATAAATACATTTTATTTATTTACAATTACCTGAATAATATGTTATTTTTACCAGAATACGTATTCGGCTATCATATTATTTAAAAAAAAACACTAACCTCGTTACGGACTCAAACGTTACTTAGTCCAACTCTAGCTTAGTGGAAGTGATCACTTACCGATTTTGAACAAGTTTGCAAATAATAAGCACAAGCAAATTTCGATACATTTATTTTACTTATATCGAATTAATAAAAAAATATAAAAATATGCATCCTTTAAAGAAGTAAATTTTAATTTATATTATATCGTTATTACCCTGGCTTATTGATGATCAACAATGGTATCACCTGTTCGGAATAAGACGTCTCTGCCCTTAAAAGAACCGACGAAATAGCTCAGTGGGACCATTGCTTTGCAATCTGTTACTATTAAAAAACAGTTATAAGTAATATTTCTTTAAACTCCACTCTATTATCTTGTTTCAGTTGATTGATTTTTGGTTTCCAGGTGAACCCGGGTCGGAAAGCGTCTCTCAGTGGGGTACGAGAAGGGGACGTGATCTCCTCCATCAATGGCCAGCCCACTAAGGCAATGACGAACGCGGAGGCGCATGCGATGCTTCGCTCCGCCGGCTCTGCGCTACGTCTGGGTTTAAACGAGTAAGTTATTTGTTAAATTATACAGAGGCGTAGGTTTTAACAGTAAATAATTTGTAAAGTATTTATCGCAAACCAAGACACTAGCAGTCCAGCCAGACAAGAGGTCTCAGACCAAGAGTATGATCAACGCTCTGGCTAACGTTAGACATAAGACATTAGGTCTCGTTTACTCAGTAAATACCCTGGCTACGGGACCTTACAAATCGGAACACAGTGGTGTTTTCACACTACTGCTTTGCGGCAGAAATAGATAGCGTGGTGCACGGTAAAATTAGTGTAACTGTTTAAATTATTTTAAATATTCGCGTAAGCAACGGAAAGTGTTAAAATTATTTTATTTAATTTCTGGACGCAACACAACATCCTGTAGTCCAAAAATACTAGTACTATGGAAAATTGATAACTGATAAATACATTCACTTTATTTATATTGAAGATCAATGCATATTGAATAAATAGAAACAATCAGATACGAGAAAAACTTACCATTATATAACTTATGTTTCTCGCACAATTTTGTCTCGGGGGGAATCGAACTCATAACCTTTGACCAAACGTTCAGGGTCATTAACCACTCCGCCAAGCGGATAGTCAATATAGGTATATTGGCCTATATGAGATATGAGTGAAAATTATGTTAAATTTATAGTTAAAGTAAAATCGGGTATATTTTTATTAATTATACAACAGGTGAAACAATTGTTAATTTAAATACTATTGGTATGTACAAAGCATTCAAGTTGATAAAGTTCAATGTGCTAAATTTTTTAAGTTATTTGATTCGATACCTCACTGCTAAATCATGAAATTTTTTTATAAAATATTAACTATAATAAGTCCAATTAAGAGTCGGAACTGATGTTAGTATCGTAAACAGTTGAAATAAGGTTGGGTCATACATCTACCGTTCTTACTGATGAATTTGAAAAGTCATTGACCGATAAAAAGAAGAATAGTAAATACAAAACAATTCATACGACGTTTCTTCCTTGTTTTAAGTATTTGGGTAAACTAAAGGAAGAACTGTTCACAGTGCATTTTTCAAACAATTTATCTGTTTGCAACTTAATTAAATCTTTGTTGGACTTATAAAATATCTAAAACGTTATATGGTATTTATATTCTAGGCTAAAATAACACATTTAGTGTTCACAAACATAGCGTATGAATACAAATACCATGTGCCATGACGACATAAGTACACAGCGTATCCATTTGGCAATAATATTGAAGAGATTTACAGCGCAGTGAAATTCCACTAATATTATACATACACTCAATACGCCATAAATTGGTGTTAGTTACAATCCATTTCCTGTTTGCCTCAAATTTTGAGAAATTTAATGCACTTTTAAGTAAGATATATCTACATTATAAACAATGTTTTAAAAATTAATTGTTTATTATACATACGTATAACTAGGTCATGAGCATTTCGTCGTATTCAGTAATCATCGTACGGATGATTGGAGAATTTCATTCAGCTATTTATTGCAAAATATTGCTTTTGAATATATATTGATACTTTTATTACCATTCACTCAATCTTTGATAATTTGTGTAACATCTCAACTCACGATATGGCCACCGTACAAAGATGATAATTCAATGTTCATAGAAAAGCTTATGACTCTAAGGTTTAAAATGATATGATGTAAATGCGCTTTAAAAATTGGTTAAATTACCAAAGATTAAACGATCAATTTTTTTCGTATTTTTAATTACCGACTTATCTTTTTAAAAGTGCCGTCTGTTTATCTGCAACTTGATTTTATCTTTAAAATAAAAAAAAAATAAAAAAAGAAGAAAACATACTAAATAATCTTAAACAAATAATATAATAATTTATCATATTAGAAAAACATAATAATTGTTTCGAAAACCATAGATTGTCAAATTTTAAATGATTAATGTAAATAATTCACAAAGTCTATAAATTCCCGTCCCTTTTATACAGAAAGATGGTATAAACTTACACCATTTTTTACTTAAATCCCTGGAAACGAAATCCAGATGGAGGTAATGGAAGACTTCGAAAACGTTTAAATTTCTAACTTCAATATTTATTCGCTCATTCTCTCACGGCTAACCTTCTCATATATCAGTGTAGAACTTACTTTTCTAGTATTATATAAAGATATCTTTTTTAAGGGAATTACTATATCTTTTAGACAAAATACGATTATTATATACATACCTTATAAAGCAGACTAATTTTATAATAGAAATAAATACATTAAGTTTTATAAAATAATCATACATAGACAATAGCCGTTTAACTTGATCACCAACACGTAAGAAAGCTCTAGAATGTATTTAAATTTAAAAAAGGGCAAATTTTGAACTATAGCTTTAGTAATCTGCCTATATTTATCGCTAAGCAGTAATGTGTAAATACTGCTCAGTTCAGATTAAAATACGCTGGAGGTTTAGTAACTGTTCTTTTCTTTAGGCGACGAGCGAACTTTTTCAATATTTAATTACTATATTTATACTATAACTGTTATAAGCAGCGCGACCCGTCAATTAATGTATTAAACAATCTGGAACTGTACGGGCTCCAAATCTAGTTCTAGTTAGTGGATAAGGGTTTTACGTTTTACACTTTGTTACCGCTGAATCCAATTCCAATTTGCCTCTGATATAACGAAATCCAAAATATGTGGATATTTGTACATTTACTTTGATATTTAAGCGATAAATTGAGCTATAAAACCTAATGTACCTATATAAAAGTCCCATAGTATTTAATGCTACTACTTTTTTAGAACGGTTTAAAACTTAACTTGAGTAATAACTGTAACTAATATTTTGTCATGAACCATTCAACTAGCAAGTATAATTTTTGACATAACCGCACATTCCGAGCTGCCGTCAATTTAACTGATGGCAAGGAATTCGTAAACTTTCGTAATAATGAGCGCCGCATTGACCAAAACTCTTTCTTGTAACATTAATTTGGCTCTTTGTTCGTGCCAGCAGGCAGTGAATCATTTAATAAACGTTACGCAATTTGTGCTGCCATAACTTCGTTAGGAACGTATTGAGTTCTTAAGTTACATTTTTAATACGATACAGCGCTGTTGCTATATTCTTGGACTTCCATTTTTAATACTTTTTAGAGTATAAGAACTAATTGATTATATACAAGGTATTGCTAGGTTACGGTTTAGGTAACAGCTTCCCTAGCCTAGTGGTAAGGGCATACTTTAAAAACCAGAGGTCATGGATTTGAATCCTGCGGCTACCAAACAAATTTTTATTGATGTTTCATAGTTGGTTAGGGCGATTAGGGCTGGTGACTTAAATAGTAAGAATTGTCTAAAAAGTAATCAGATCCATACATCCACCAACCCGTATTGGACCAGCGTGGTACGTGTCCAAAAAAGCCCAAATGCAGAAGGGCAGGCCTATGTCCAGCTGTGGACTTACACAGGCTGATGATGATGATGATGATGATGATTGCTACGTTTCTTGTTAACGAGAAATTAAGACAATTTTAACATTATTGTTCACTTACAATCGTATTTCGATTTGAAGGGTGTCGTATTTAGCGTAATAGCTGGCTTAAAAAAACGTAACACGTTTCAGACTACCGAGACTTATAGTGTCTTACATTACAGCTCTTATAAGATGTTTCACTCTCCGCATAAGTGTCTGCTTGTCTAATCTATATAAATACTTAAAATTATACCACTCTGACAATTTTTTTGAACTTTTTTTGATTATGAATCTGAAATACACCATAGAACAAACGAAACAAACGGTTGGCTAAATGTTTATCTTTACACCTAAAAAAAAAAAGCTTTTCTATGAACAAGAGTCACGTTATTTATTTCGTTTTTTGTCACGAAGTAAATTTGAGTAGTGCGGTTTTTCAGGGGTAAAATGGGATAATACTACACATTTGGACGTTTCTGCGACGTAAGCTCGATGTAAAAGATCCGCCAGTAGCTCGTCGATTTATATGAGCACGTACGTTATAGACAAAACCTGGGGATAAGTAGATAGCGATAGGTATTTCACGTTCCACAATAACGAGCTTACCTTAACGCGACACGTGGCAAACTTAATGCCGCCCTGAGCACGGATGCGGCGTTTATTTTCGCAGTTTGAGATAGAGAAAAATTGGATTGGTCTAGGAATTGTTTTCGAGTACTACACATTATTATATTCTGCCTCTCTTATATGCTTTTTAATTTAAAACACAGTTTTGTTTAAACAAAGTCTATATAATGATGCATTAACACCAAATTTTATTGCTTTTTAATCGTTAACCGCCGCCATTCCGAATACATATAATAGTTAAAAGTTTAAGCGCCTATAGAACGTAAATGTCACGTAAATATCACTACGTAAATGCTGTGTTTTATTCTTGATAAGAATAAAATTAGCATTTCGATGCACTTCACAGGAAAGTATTGAGTATTGAACATTTCCTTTTAAAAAAGTGCGTTTGGGCATTCACTGGGCATCCAATTTTCATTTTTGAGTTGTAAAAGTTTCGTATATGCACTGCGTACAATAGCGGTCTTAACGTCATTGAAACTAATTACCTTTAAACTACCTAGAAGACCAGGAATAGTGTTCCTGTCCTGAAATATTTAAAAAAAATACCACACACATATAACATTCTTAATACACATGTACAACATATGAATCGACTAATAATTTAATCTTTTTGACGAAACTTTTACGTCTAAAAGATGAAGTTTTTAAGTGTACAAGATGTACACAAGATACAGAAATACAGTAGCGAGAGAACATGTATTTTCCCACTGGATCTACTTTACCATTGAAGTATAATCTCCATTTTCTGTACCTATTCGTTTGTACTAGTCTGGCATTAATCGGATCACTCTTCAGCACTTCGCAGTATCGAAACAGCTACTGCTAACGTAGATTTGGGTTGACGTAGATTGAAGTTAAGCCTTCGCGCACTGCAAATGGCACAAAAGAGAATCAACTATTAGAACTGTAACTGAAAATTTGTATGTAAAATATGTATAATGATTTGTTATATTTTTTACCGAATTAAGATATCGTTAAAAAATATGAAATAAATTTTTGTAAATTTATTAACGTAATTGATTATATCCTAAAGTAGTAATAAACGTGTCTTCTACACTTATATAATCTATAAAAATAAAGTAATTTTTGCTTTTTTGTTACGATTCATGTCCAAAAATTCATAGGATAAAAGCTTAACAACAACAGTGTTGGTTAATTGAATAATATTTTAAATCCCATTATTTATAATTTGTAATTATAAAATAATTTAAGTAATTTCTATAACACTGTCCACAATGTTTTAAACGAAAATTTCACGAATAAATTAACTTGGTACATACGAATACAATTCGTCATTAAATTCAATAATATAAATCATTACAAAACAATTTATACCGGTCAAAACGAATGACACAAAAGTCCGCTGTCACAAAGATAAGAATTTCACAAAACAATTATGACAACCGTTTATAAATTCCAGCATCTTTTAACGACCAACGGATGGGGGCGAAGGCAGTTTGTTCTTCGGCCACGTCATAAAGTTTCATAATCACCCTGACTTACTGGCGACACTTCGTGCAATATTTAAATTTAGTCGAGTTTCCAAAAAAAAAAAAACAGTCTGTTGTCATTAACGTTTAGACTTTTATGCTTTAATTTTTTAATTGCAAAGACGAGTATAATGCCTCAAGCTACCAGATTTGGTGATAACAATACTTTGCTGGTTCCTTGTTTTATGCGTGATAGTTTATATATATAACAGTTTTAAAATTAAATTCAAGAAATGATATTTGAAGACGATTTTCTGTTGAAATTCAGGTTAGTCAGGTTAGGTATAGATTTTGTTAAAATTCAGGTTTTGTTATTTTATGATTTTATAAAATAACATAACAAGTTTCATTCATTAATCAAGTGATCGTTCTAACGGCTCATTTGGACTAATTTCTTTGACACTAATAATATTAAGAGTAAAGAATAAATTGCTAATGTAATAAGAAAACAGAACATCTATCATTTAACAACGTGCTACTAACAGCTTATAGTCTCTTTTTTTATATAAAATTTATTTTATAAAAAGCAATACGCTATTCTTCCGTTCGCTGCACAATCTCCGTTACTTCTTTTTATTTCATAATATTAAATAATTATAATAGCAACGACCCCGTTCAAGCCGGAACACAGTATTGTCTGCACAATACTGCTCTGCGTCAATTTCACTCATTCAAGTTTATTTGTCAACAGAGATAGAGAGATGTCACCACGCAGACGGTCCATTGGAAAGACAACGGAATTGAGAAGTAAGTTATATTTGTCATTATAAGAATTTTAATTGTTATGGTATCTAAACTACTCAAATTAGGCAATGAAGAAATTAATTTATTACCAATAAGGACGCGTTCCCTTCAGACACCATTAGCGTTTGAGAAGATACTAGGATTTATTTTGCTTTTTTTATTTTAAACGTCTTATTTATAATAGAGTATATTAGTAATATTAAATTAAAACCAAAAAAAGTCCTCTCTAACAGTGGCCGTTAAAAGTAATTTTACTATCCATATTCTGCTAATTTTATTTAATGCCATAAGAGAAAATTTCCTAGAACGATTAATTATAAAATAATATTGCCTATGTTTTTATTTACATGACCTTAAAGTGAATATTAAATCGGCCAATGATTTAACAGAAACGGAAATAGTACACCGGCTTATTATTTATGTTTATTTAATATTCCGTAGCGGACATTTTAACGACCAATATTTCCCTCACAACTCAAGTGTATACACGGCTTAAGGGATTAATGTACAGAAACAACACTAAATCTCGTTCATGGCCGAATAATAACGAAATGGTTGTACTCGACGTCATGTATCGTATTATACTGTTTAATAACATTGTATGTAGCCATTTGAATGACTTAGTCCTGGTAATAGATAATACAGTTTGAAATTGTTAGCGTGACATTTCTTTTTAACTTAATATGGTACTATTATAAAACGAAGGTAGTAGGTTTTTATCCCACAGGTAAATAAATTTGGGTTAGGATTGTTATTAGTTTTTTTAGGTTTTATTTGGTTAATATGCGCCGTCTACCTACTTGCTAAAATAAATGGCCCATGCTTCGTATGGGAAAAATAGAGCCCATTTTTTGTAGTCAGTACAAGAGGTCTGTGAAAATTTACTGACATCTATTCCATTCGTTAATTGCAGTCCACCATTTGAAGGTAAACAGCAAATTAAAAGGTCCGATGTCCGTCGCTCTACCTTATATCCTGTACATTAGGTCAAACCGAGGTGCTTTAAAACAGAATTCATGGTAACTTAAGAATATTGATAGAAGGAAGATGGAAGCAACTAAGATGAGCTCTTATGTAGAGGAACAGGTATCTAAACTCCGCAAGCCACTAGAATAACCTATATTCAATGTAACACGATGGTCATACATCATCAGCCTGTGATAGTCCACTGATGGACATAGGCCTCTCCTAATATACCCCTATCCATTAGGGGGGTTCCCTCAAACCTAACTGTTTATGTTCCTATTCCAACCATCAAATCTTATTTCAAAGACAAAAGGATATACAGTTCATAATCGCCATAACTACATGGAAAAAATAATAAAATAAAAAACAAAGAAACCAAAGCTGTTCTCAAGGCCATCGAAAATAAGGAGTATTCGGCAATACATTCTTAAGCAAAAGGCTTTTAATATCCCAAGCAAAATAAATCAAACCGGACTTGATTCGGAAAATGTATTGTTAAAAGTGATCACGTACATTTAATATATACGATACCGTCCGCATATTCATTTAAGTAGGGGACCGAAACGTTAGCGACGATTATTATAGCCCCAATCGTCGTCGGGATTAAGTGGAATCATCCCCTGGGCTAATGGGGAAGCTATGCTTGCTTATCTATTCGTTGCTCCGACGCTATTGTTTGTGCATTTATCAACATGGAGAAAAGTATGCCGCTGTTCGTGTACTTAAGAAATTACTTAATTTAAATTTGATAATAAAAAACTTAAGAACATTCAACGTTATATTAATATCGTTCTCTTATTTGACCTATTACAATTTTATTTAGTACAAAGAAACCATTATGAATAATAGTAACAAATTAGGTCTTGAATTCTGTAGCCGTAAAAAATTTTTTTGTGTATTTAGTTAGTTTTTAATGTTATAAAGATTTCTTTAATTATGTTAGGTTTACAAAATATTCAAATAATTTTTAAAAGTTTACTTAACACAATGTTTTGTTTTAGGGCCGTCGCTTATACAGTCAGACGCCAGCAACGAAATAGCAACACCACAAGCGCCTGTGTACGCAACAATACGAACGCCAACACTCCAAAATCGACCACCAGTTTTGCCAGCCCAGCCTCTAAACTCCTTACCGTCTACGTTAAATTCAACGCCGTTTAAATCACCAAGTACATCGACAGAACCATTTCGATTCCACCCGACAAATCCCTTTTACACAACGCTGCCTTCAAATTACTCCAACACTTCCAAATTACCAGTACCGAACGGTAGAGCGCCCCTCTCCAGCTTAGATAGGAAATCTCAAATGAACAATCCTAATGACAATACTATATCAAGTGAAAACCATTCGGATCTCAGATCTCCTTCCTATTTCACCTCGTTAAACGATTCCGGACCTCACAGTACGATTTTTACGAATTGTTTAGACACAGGAAACACGAACGGATATGATAATCATCAAGATATTGGTTCCGTACGTGATAATAATACTAAAATTTACGAAACACCTAATGTGTTAAAGTCAAACGACAAGAATCCATTCAAAACAAAGAGAAATAGTGATCCATTTGATAAGTTTTTAAGAAAAAATGACAATGAACATTTTAAGAACGACAACTCCGTACCTATTTCAATAAGTGACAGTGATATACGTAAAAGTGAACAAGAGACTAGTCATACCAAAGTTACAGAGGAGAAGCTTAGTAAAACAGAGGAAATCAAGACTATTAAGAGAATAACAATGAACGGATCCAGTGAGAATACATCATGTAGTAAATTAAATACGTCTTCAGAAAATGGATCACGGGCCCAAAAAGATTTCCATGGATCAACAACAGCGGGAGGACATTACATCAAGGTACAGCACTCCCCTACGAAACAAAATGGCGGCGATAATTCTAATGCATATTCAAAGGAGTCATCATCTAATGACACTTATCTCTACGATCCCGAGTATCGATCACCGCAAGAAAAGCGCAACGACTTCTTTTCGTCAGGTATGTAATTTTTGTAGTAACAATCACTTTACATTTTTAATTACCAACGTTTCAAATATTTTCAAGCGGCCGTGGTCACGGGTCTGTCACGATGAAAAAAACGCGATAAAATTCGTTGAAAGTAATTTTATTCAATAATGTGCTGTATTCGTGTAACCAAAAGAATTAAATAAGGAAAAATTTTTGTTTACGTAAAATAATTAAGTAAAGTTAAGGTAAGTTGTATACATAAAGTAAATGAGTAGTTGAGTTCAGTTCTTTGGCTTGATGGCGTTTCCTTGTAGATTTCGCCAACGTCAAGTTTTTCGATTAGACTCTGCTATATGTAACAGGCTTCGTAAATGAACAAGGTCACAGTTAACAACTAAGAATTGATTATGGGCTGAGATAATCCACCACAATAGTTTCTGTTGATGTATCTAAAACAAAAAGAGACACACAATAAACACAGGGTTAGTTGGTTAAGAAACAAACAAACTAAAGTTTAATGTTATTATGATTAAAGTAAGAACAAAAAATATGAACAAATGGGGAATCAACATAGGATAGTAAAGTTTTTCAATTGGTGGGACGGAATTTGGGAGGAGCAGGTCATAGAGAGAAGACTGTCTGGCGCAATTGAAAAATATGTGGTCGAGTGTTCCTTCATCTAGTCCACATTCACAGAGAGTGGTGTTTTTTATGTGTAGCTTTGCAAGATGAACAGGGGTACATGCATGTCCTAGTCTTAATCTGCAGATGATACTGGTTCTACGTTTGTGTAGATTTTTGAAGTTGCAGAGCCAATGACGAGTAGGTAGGCTGGATATTAGCATAGTACTTTCCTTAAGAAGCACTAGCATTAAGCCAATATTTTTTCCAAGATGAGGAAAGGCGCTGACTTGCTAATGGCAGTAAATGATTTGAATACAATCTGTAATCAAACTGCCTCTAGCCAGTTGGTATAGGCGTGTCCTTAGAAACCGGAGGTCTGGGTTCGAATCTGCGGGACTCAACAAATTTATATTGTTGTTTCCTAATTGGTTAGGGCAATTTGAGACGATCACCCAATTGTCTGAAAGTGAGATGATCCATGTCGTCGGATGGGCATGTAAAAGTCGGTCCACCCACCAACCCGCATTGGACCAGCGCGGTGGGATACGGTCCAAACCCCCTAATGGATAGAGGTGTATTAGGGGAGGCCTATGTCAAGCAGTGGACTATAACAGGTTGATAATGATGATGATGATGACAATCTGTAGTGGTCCATGCATCCAGTTTTTGCTGCATCTTTGGCATAGAAGTCTACAGCTTCATTGCCATGAATGCCACTAGGCCCTGGAATCCAGGCCAGAACTACCTGAATATCTTTAGTATAACACCGTAAGAGGACTTATTTAATTTTCAATATGTAGGGAAACTTATGTTTGAATTTAAACTGATTAGATGCAATAGCCTGTAGGCAACTCTTAGAATCAGTGAGAATAACAGAGTTTTAAAATTTGTGGGACTCAATAAAAATCAGAGCTTCCAGTACAGCTATGGATTCACCTGAAAATACTGATGTTTCCGGGGAATTTGTAATTTAGTATCACTTTGTACTTGGGTATCCAAACAGCAGCACAGAAACAACTCTGCTGAGACAACTTTGAAGCATTAGTGTATATGATCAGCCAATCAGGCCAATGTTGAGAAATGAAATTAATAACTGGATATTTGCAAAATAGGAGTTTTTATCAATACCAATATCCAGAAGAATTTGAGGTTTAAAAATAAGTGCATCAAAAGGTGTTTCATACAGAGGAAACTTTTGACACTGAAATATAGGACAAGGCAGATGAAGATAAGTGACAAAACTTTTGAACAGGCAAGGGTAATCTTTATGGGACCAGTATTTATTTGAAGAGATAAAATTGGATAGACTGTGCAGCCTAGAAATAAGAGGGTGATAAGAAGATTGAATAACCTTGAATAGGAATCGGTCAGATAAATATTGTCTTCTGAGATACAATGGAGCTTCTCCACACTCCACCTGGAGAGCATTTATAGGTGATGATTTCATAGCCCCACATATTATTCTAAGGGATTGTAAGGCAAATTTATTACAGGGTTCCAGTAGAAACATGCCATAGTCAAAATGACTATGCACCAGGGCATTGTACATGAGTTTCTGAGTATAGGGGTGACAGCCCCACCAAGTGCCAGATAAAGAACGCAATATGCTCATGTTTTTCTCACATTTTTTAATTACATGGTTAATATGTTGAATACCATTTAATCTGGAATCTAATACAACACCTAGAAATTTAACATTGTCAACCACAGCAAATTTTTGTTGCCCATATAAAATTGGAACATCAGGGCGGGAAAATACAACAACATTGCTTTTACTAATAGAAAGGCCTAATCCATGGTTATCAAGCACTTCATGGAGGCAGCTAATAGCTGAATTAAGACGAGAAGAGGCTTCCTCAATTTTTTTAACAGATATATAAAGAGCCAAGTCATCGGCAAATTGAAGTATTTGACAAAATGAATTTACTGAAAGCTCTAGATCATATGTGTAAATACTGTAAAGCGGTGGACTAATCACTGAGCCCTGGGGCAGCCCTTTCCATATCTGTCTCGGGGAAGATATATAGTTAGGAAAACGAACGGATACGAATCTAGGGCTTAGGAGATTAAAGATTATTTTTACAATCTTCACAGGAATACTCAGCTGGAGCATTTTCTGCCTGAGTACTGGAAGAAGTACATTGTCATATGCCGAAGTAACATCTAAAAATACTCCTACCAAAGACTTACTTTCAGAGAAGGCAATGCGTGTGTCAGTCACTAATGTGCTAAGATTGTCAATAGTACTAAAACCTTTGCGAAAGCCGAATTGGGATTTAGCTCGACAGTTGTTTCGCTCGACTTTATTAAATGTTCTAGCACCTTAGCCATTGTATATAATAAAGCTATCGGGCGATAGCTGGACGGGTCCGAGTTAGCCTTTCCAGGTTTTAAGATAGGTATGATTACCTGAGTTCTCCACTCTTCAGGAACAGTACCAGTTAGAAAAATATTGTTTAGGATGGATAAGAAAACCTGTTTTACAGAAGTGGTGCTATTACTTTTGAAGGAATATGGGATCCCATCAATACCTTGGGATGAGTCTGTAAGACCCTCGAGAACCAATGAAAGTTCTTCCCAAGAGAAAGGGGACTCGAAAGGGTTATATGGTCTTATGTGATAAAATAGGAGGGTAAAGCTCTTCTAATGAAGGGACATATGGATGAGCTAATTTGCTAGAGAACCGTTCGAACCAAGAAGATAGATCATTAGATAAAATAGCAGGACTGCAGACAGAGCTACGATAGTGTCTAATGCTGGACCAGACTTTAGATGGGGGGAGTAATAGGAGAAAGTTGCTCACAAAAACGGAGCCACCCAGATCTTTTCGTGTCTGCTAGAATTCTAGTGGTCTTCGCAGCTACTCTTTGGTAGGCGGTGAAATTTTCCATCGTCATGTCATGAGCGTAAGTTACTTCTGCCTTGGAGCGTCTCTTACAGGCCTCTGTACATTCGGAATCCCACCATGGTGGGGAAGACAGTTTACGATTAGCTAAATTTATGAGAGGGATGGACTTGGTAGCAGAAGATAAAAGGGCATTTTGAAACAAAATATATGCATGTTGGACATTGTCAGGTTCAATGAAAGGAATATTTGCCATTTCTTTGTTTAAACAGGATTTGAACAGAGACCAGCCTGCTTTGTGAACATTAAATTTTAGGAGTGGGGAAAGGTTAACATTAGGAACAGATCTAAGTGAGTCAGGGGCAGAAATAATGATAGTAAAATGATCACTTCCATAATTGTAAGACAAGACCGTCCAGTAGAGACTAGAGGACAGAGAAGGAGATGCTAATGTGAGGTCAACTGCAGTCATTGGGTTTTGGAAAGCAGAGACTCTGCAAGTTGGAGACCTATTGTTTAAAACACACAGATCTGATTCATCGCAGAGATCGAGGAAAGGGGAAGAATTGGCATCGCTATAATAACAGCCCCAAGAGGTATGGTGAGTATTAAAATCACCTAGGATAAGTATAGGAGACGGAAGACTAATTATGATGTTAGAGGAAAGCAAGATTAGGATCAGGGATGTATATAGAGAGGAAAGGAATGTTGTGCGCTCTAATAGGAACGGCAAAAATACCATTACTGTGTGAAGGGAGATCTATTTGGTAAAATACCATGTTCCTAGAAACTAAAATGGCACAGCCAGCATACCCGTCTAACCTATCATCCCGAAGACATGAGTAGCCTGGGATCCTAAAGATGAATCCAGACTTTAACGACGTCTCCTGGACTGCAAATACAGAGGATTGGTATTTGTTAATAAGAGTAATGATATCATTTTTTTAATGACGAATACTATGGCAATTATATTGAAGGATGTTTAGAACTGTTAATGATTTTGTTAAGCTGAGGAAGTTTAGATATGATATTGAACGGTAGTTGGGAGTCGTCAAACCGAGAAACTATATTTAAAATTGTTGAAAGGAACAGGTCTAAGAGGTTATCATTAGGAGAAATATTTTCAGGTGGATAAGCATTCCATTTGGGAGACTAAAAGAAGGTGTGCTAGTAATCGTCCTGATGGGACTTGCTTGTCATAACCTGAGCTTGATGAGGGCATTGAAGAGGTTCTCTAGAGAGAAGAATGTACGACGGTAAAAATATTGTTTGATGAGGATTGTGTAGGAGTAGGAGATTTAGATACACTCTGGAAGGATTGTGAGAATAGAACTGAGGGCAGGATTGGGAAATATCAGCGAAAGATTTCTCACTAGAGAAATCTAACTAAGCTTCTGAGTAAGATATATTGTACTGAGACATTATTATCTTAATGGAATTCTGTCTGGAATGTTCAGGGCACTTTCTATCAGTTGCTTTAATTGTTACCAGAACATAAGACACAATGTACGAATATTAGATGGATTGGTACACTCAATACCTGCATGAGGTTAGTGCATCAAATAAAAGCACCTCTCTTGATCGACATTGAGTAGCCACATGCCCAAATCTACAACATGTGATGGCACTGAGATCTTGGAAGAACATATGTTTGGACTGGAAGAGCTTGTGTAAAATAATAAATTTTCTGGTAAGCTTTGACCATGAATTTTAAAACAACTTTTAGGGTCGGGAATTGCCAAATAGCTGTATTGTTTTCCATGGATTTTCTATTAAGGCGTGCTCTAATAACACTACAAAACCATCAGGTACTTCGATGGACGAAACTAATTTCACTCAAAGTCCATTCAACTGGAACATCTCTAACAATACCCATGCGGGTTACATTATAAGAAGAAATAATGGCATCATACTTACCTGCAACAAGTCCGGAATGATCTAAAATAGGTTAGCCGCCTCAGTAGATTTAAATCCACTGAGACACGATTACGGCCAATACGTTTAACACCATCCTTACAATACCCTTAATTTCATTGTGATGTAAGAAATGACCGAACTTAATGGGTCTTAATGTAGTACTAGAAGAGGGTTCACATTCTTTACTCACATGGACCAAAAAGGGGGCAACGTCTAGATCGGAGTACCGTTTTGCTGAGCCTTCATATTGAGGTAAAGTAAAGGTTGACTGGATGGAGCCGACTGCTTGAGCAACTTTGTTTTTTTTGAGATTGGGAGGAATCAGGAGTAGCAATCTGTCTTTTCCTTGAATTAGGTGTAGGATCGGTAATCATAGGGTTAAGTTAGAATGGGAACTATGATTGTAACATAACCTCCCCGGACCGGGAGGTGACCCCAACCATACTTATACTAAAACTATACTTACACATAGGGCAACACAATATATAAATATCAACACACACTCAATACTAGACAATCAACAGAAAAAACAAAAAAATTCATTATTTTTTTAATTATAAGTTTAGGCAGTCATTTGATTAGTATTTAATTAGTAGTTTAATAGGTGTTTAAGAAATAAATATAATTATGTATCTAAAATCACACCCTCGTGCGATTAAATAGCAATCTCATCCTTATGAGGTAGACTAAAATTATGTTCTGCATAAGTAAACTACTTCAATTGGCCTACAATAAAGTTCGCGAGAGCTTATATCTATATTTTAAGAATAACCACGGTGGTCCCGGGGCGACATCGGCCGCTGGAAAGTGTTCGAAACGTCGGGAATTTAAAATGTAAAATAAACGCGATAAAATCCGTAAAGTAATTTTATTTAATAATCTTTATTCTATGTTCATAAAACGTGTCATAGACAACATCGTGATTTCATGAATAGCTTTAAAGATATCAGAAATGCGATGGCAGAAATCGCGAGATATTTTTGTCTAGAGAGCACGTTGTTACTTGCTTACATTACGCCAATTAGTTATACGCTGTTTAAGTCACTTGTGTCATCACAAGGGACCGAACAGGAAAATATCACCACTATACCTTTTTTCGCCACAAAATAGATATAAAACTGTATTCCGGTTTTAAGGACCGCCTAGCCAACGCAATTGCAAGGCAAGCTTGATAAAATTACAGGACTCAAACGAATTGAGTCGTCATAAAAATTTCATCACCTACTTCAACGTTAATATGAAAGTTGATTACGGTTCATTCTCATTACTCTATTTAAACTTTCTTAAAAATCTTCTTTCTTGAATTTTAGCCTCAAGCGATATAAAAGTTAAAATTATGAACCGCCTTGCAGAGAATTGTCAAGACTGTTAAATTAATTTAGAAGGAAGAAATGTAAACTCTGTTAAAGTTTTTTTTGAATTGCGTAATTTTCCATAGGCGTTTACTGTTATTATTCCCACTGATTTTTATATTTAATTATATTATCTCTCTTGGTTATGTACCAATAACTTTTACAATTTATAATACCTACCAGTTAAGACTGCTTGAGGAAATATTTTATTAGAAAATATTTTTTTATATATATCTACCAAGTTAAATTTGTTATTGATATGTTCAGGTACTTTTATCGTAATATCTCTGCCTAGGTCAAAGTAATTTGAACGTTATTATGAATAATTTTATAGAAAATATGTTTCCGAATGAGTTTTACTGTTCAATAAAAAATCTTGCTTCTAGACTATTTAAACGTTTTGCAAAAAGAACTATATAGATACATCGTAATTGAAAATTTGCTATTTTTTCATAGAGGCGTTATTATTTTTTCAAAACTCGGTTACGTCCCGCATTTCTATAAATGTACTTTTTTATAATTAGGCTTATATCTTAATTTCACATATTTTAACTTTTGTTTTTAATGGAAATTATTCGTAAATAATGGCCAGATTGGTATCGGATGTACCTATAATCAAATCAAACACCTTAAATTTATACACGATTTTAAAATGTACTCTATAAATTATTTCTTCATATTTAGCCTTTGTGTTCAGTTTTGTTTTGCGTGAATAAGAAATGATTAATAAGAAGGAATGAGGATATTGACCACTTCAATTCGAGTAGGCTTTCTTATGAAGCGGTTTAAAACAATTTGCGCAGCTTAGGTATTTATTGCGTGTGGTAAATTTTCTATTTGTGGGAGCTAAGCATAAACAAGAATAAACAAAATCATTTAGAAAATTATGTTATTAACTAATCTATAGGAGAATTAGATGCTAAATTGTATTCAACACGTTCCGCTAATGCAATTGTTTGAAACTGTTAGTAAAAATTTATTTTAAGGATTTTATACCACGCGATAAAGCGTTTATTAAATCGTTTTAACGCTTGACATGTGAATCAGTTGTTGAAAAGGTTTCGCAAAGTTCTCTACAAAATTTTAATAAAGAGAAAAAATTTGTAAAATTTTATTTTTCAATATTCATAAAGCTTATAATCTTGTTTTATGTCGAATGCTGGATCTTAATTGCAACGATCGTAAGCATCTACTTTAACAACGGAGTTACATTACGGATAATATTAAAGCAGCAATTATGAGTAAGGATGTATCAAAAATATTTATTAAAGGGCGTCAATAAAATCGTCTCTGGTACCGATTGATTTGTACAGACAGACCTGAAGTTTTAAACTGATACATGTAACATTACGTACTTGATCTTAGTATGATAGTGGAAATTTAGATGTAAATTAGCAATTTAGTAAGTTTGTAAAACTTTTATGTAGTCATGAACATAGAGTTGTGACTGTTGTGGATTTCAGCGAAATGTAGAAATATATAAACAGGATAACCATTAATAAAAAACCAAAAATAGAT
Organism: Lamproptera curius; assembly: GCA_029286875.1. Taxonomy (NCBI): domain Eukaryota; kingdom Metazoa; phylum Arthropoda; class Insecta; order Lepidoptera; family Papilionidae; genus Lamproptera; species Lamproptera curius. Next base: position 1,119,769 of record JAGSMT010000085.1, on the reverse strand, counting down.
ACAAATATAATTAGAGTATCATTTTGTGAACATAATTCTTAGGTGCAATGATTGTGTGTCAAAAATCCTTTGTTATAAAAGAATAGGTAATATGTCTGTCTTCGAGTTACGTCATTCACATGTGAGTCAAGTCAAGGCCACATGGGCTTGCCAAGGCGCGTCGTTTCGCTTGATGGGAATTCTATGCCTTGATACCAAGACTTGGGCAGTACCGCCGTCGACTTTGAGCAACGTTCTACAGGAACTCGTCCTGGCAAGTCGTCTAGGAAAAAAAAATAAGATCACATTCAAAAATCTAATTCCAATAGTTTTTTCTTATTTGTAAGTCGTTTTATCTGGCTATGATACACGACGGATCTTTAATAAAAGCTCGAGTACGATGAATTCACCGTGTTTTTCAACCTCGCCGTACATATTTTACCCCGTATCGGAGTCATCTGCGACGGAAAGCGATGACAGCACCAATTCCGGACGCGAGAAAGTCGTCGGCACACGAACGAAGTACAACGATCCGAAACAGAGAACTATTAACAAAGTAAGCAAGAAGATACTAAAATCCATCGAAAAACTAACTTGCAACTTGAAGAAGAGTAAAAAGGGAAGAAAGTATGCCGCTGTTCCGTCAGCGAAGGATGTTGAAGGTATAACATGTCTAAGCTTCTCATGATTTTTTGTATAACGTAACACTACTTTACTTAACTAACACCTACGTGTTAAGTTAAATTAAAATAAAACAAAAAACACACAATATTACTTTTACACCAATATACCGATAGTCACATATGAAATGTAAGGATCTGTGCAAAGTTATTAAAATGTGCATTATTGTTTCATTTTGTTTACGTTAAACTATTGTGGTATGACAGAAATTAATAGTGAAAAATAAGAAAAATATGCGGGAAAAGATTTTTAAAATGCTACCGTATTACCCTAACATAAAGAATAATGAACACGGTTGTGCTTGAAACGTTCAATATTTCATCAATTTCTGCCGTAGTGAATATCCTAGCTGAGTCGGCGTACCCGCCAGAGTCGCGGGCCCAGGTCATGATCTCGAATATTATGATAAAAAGGACCCTTCAATCTCGCCGAGATATTGCAATAACATTGTTGAAATAGGATACGCTTTGTCGTGTAACGTTCGTTGGAATATTTTTGCATATGTGGTTGAGGTCGACGCCCCTCGCGAAGGATGGGAATTATCTATACAACGAGATACCGCTAACGAGCTTACTAATTCAATTAGTGCATGGAAAATAATGGCCGTTGCTTCCAAGAGATCTTTTGAACGAGCTACCAAACGAAAAGCGTTAAATGTAGCTGATATTATTGCTCTGATATACGAGTTAGATAGTTAACTGTGATATCTAGACGTTTTACGGTTGTAACATATTTTACATGAAAAAAATTATTTTTAATGCTTTAAAAACCGTCTGCCTTTGCTAGAAGTGAATTCGTATGAATTTGTCGTTTTTAGTTGATTCACATCTTGGTAATAATTCATTAGTAAGAACCTTACCGGTGGTAGGTCCCCTGTTTACAGGAGACCGTCTGGGTGGGTACCACCGCGGTGCCTATTTCTTCCGCGAAGCAGAAGTGTGAAAACACTACTGTGTTCCGGTTTGAAGGGCACCGTAGCCAGCGTATTTACTGGGTAAACGAGACTTAACACCCTATGTCTCACGGTAGGCAGCGCGTTGGCGATACCACTGGTGTTGCTAATGTCTATGGGCATCGGTGATCACTTCCCATCAGGTGGCCCGATTGGTCGTCTGCCTGCGTATGCAAAAAAAAACAATTCATCTGGGAGGTGGTAGGTCCCCTTTTACAGGGGACCGTCTGGGGCGGTATCTATTTCTGCCGCAAAGCGATAGTGTTTAAAATACTACTGTGTTCCGCTTTGAAGGGTACTGTAACCAGCGTATTTACTGGGTAAACGATACATAACATCCTATGTCGCACTTAGGCGGTGTTTTGGTAATACCTCTGGTATTGCCGCTGCCCATGGGCGTCGGTGACCACTTCTCAACAGGTGGCCTGACTACTCGTCTGCCTTCCTTGGCAAATAAAAAAAAGAACGCTGGACATATGACGCCATTTTGTTACTATGGGTTACATTGTTTACATTATTTTTGTCTTAACTTTGACTCAGGCATAGAGTAGTTTATGATTACTGCAGATTTGCGAAGGATCGTTTAGAGTGAATTGACAAATTTTCTGGCAATGCTTGATTTACGACTAATGCATAGGAGTTACTGCTACAAAATATCTATTTTACATGTGATATGCAGACAAATCACTACCGAAAAGATACTGAACACTTGTATATATATAGAGTAGTGTTCAATCAACACACGCGTAAGGTCTGTCGGTCAGTGCGAGCTAATTATTTTCGACGAATGCGTTCAATATTTAAATATACAACGTAATGTCGAACGATCGGGAGCACACACGCACGTTGTGGACGGCTATTTATTTGTATTGGGTCAATGCACCCGCATGTTGCAGTAACACAGGCCATACAGTGCCGTACTGGTCGTTACAACGAAATGCGAAAATATGGCGACCGCTTGTGGATAACACGCTACGTTGAAATATGAGTACGACTGTTGACCGCAACAAAGACATCGCTGTGTTAATATTTTATTCGAATTCGTGCATGATTTTATATTTAATCTGTGGTTACGTTTGGTTTAAATAATTTCGATGAATGTTACTTGGGCGACGGTACGTCTGTGTGTCGTCAAACGTGTCGGCGGGACAGCAGATGTCTGACAATGACGTTTTTCTGACACAGGTCAGGCGCGTCTTGGTCCGAGATAACGTTAAACGATTATAATAATATCGAATGAAATTTGGTTCCAAAGCAAGATTTTAAAATGATAAAGACTTATACTTATCCTTTTAAATCTTTTACCATTTTTAAAAAAATATTGATTACTAATTCTTCATTATATAATATTAAACTATTAGCACTAAAGCATTAAGTGATGTGATTAGTTAAAAAGGCGTTAAATACTATCGCTAGTACGGTGATTTTTCAATTAGGTTAATTTGGGGGCCACAAAAACAAGATAATCATTTACATTAACTCATATTTGACTTGGCTATTTTTCTAACAAATAGTAAGTTATATATTATATTTCTCCTAGTGACGAATAGTTGATAAGATAAGCAAGGTAAGATTTTATGAAACTTTGCAAAACGTAACATGAAATACTTAGGCTTCAACTTAAAAGTAATCAGGATAAAATTAATTAAATCCCACTTCTTAATAATATGCATGTAATATAAGATAAAACTGACAGTGCATATGTAATGAATACCTTTTATATTGCCAAATTTGGTACTATTTCGGACATTCGATGTTATGGGAGTGTAATGGACGGTCTACCGGAAGTGTTACGTAAATTTTTTTCACCGTACACATATACTGTGCCGGGTTGCGCCCACGGCTTGCGTTATTCTGACAGGCGGAGTTCCGTTCGTTTATTGACGCTGATGCCCTCGCTCCAATGATTTTCTAAATGATTGTACTATTTGCGATTCACTTCGGTCACTCGAGCGTTTTATACCCCACCATAGCTAGTTCCTGTTGTGTGTGCACGAGTATCGTTTTGAGTACGTTCACTGAAATGCGGCACTGAGTACCTTTTACAGACCTTTTATAGTCTTTTTATTTAGTTATAATCAATTATTTTCATATACAGACATATCCGGTGGTAGGTCCCCTGTTTACAGGAGACCGTCTGGGTGGGTACTACCGCGGTGCCTATTTCAGCCGCGAAGCAGTAGTGTGAAAACACTGCTAGGTTCCGGTTTAAAGGGCACCGTAGCCAGCGTATTTACTCGGTAAACGAGACTTAACATCCTATGTCTCACGGTAGGCAGCGCGTTGGCGATACCATTGGTATTGCTAATGTCTATGGGCGTCGGTGACCACTTCCCATCAGGAGGCCCGACTGCTCGTCTGCCTGCGTATGCCATAAAAAAAAATCCCATCCTAGTCTGCCCGTGATCATGGTCGCTGTTTAGAGTATGTAACGTTACGAGTAAAATATAATTAGTAAACGCGAAAACTGAATATTCATTCGAAACATAGATAACATGTTTTAGACAATATAATAATTAACTACGTTTCCCGAAGCAAACTATTCTTCTTCGCGTATCCTTTTACCACGATGACAACATCTTGCTGGCTGTTGCTCTAAGTACGCAGGACGTATGGAGTCGTCCTAGCTTAACGTAATAATACAAAATTGTTTTACATTAGAATTGAATCCAGAAATTGTTAAGCAAAAGTCTATGCAGCCATGGAGACTGGCAATTTAATTATATTGTTTTATTCTTTTGTTTACGCGGGTCTACCCCGTGACCACGGCCGCTGGAAAGTGTTCGAAACGTCGGGAATTTTAATATGTAAAATAAATGCGATAAAATCCATAAACAGTCCTTTTATTCAATAATGTTGTTTTAAATTGAAAATTGTTAATTTCAAAATATGTTGGGATATTACCTGTTAGTATAAGTATTATCATTTTTGTTATTCTACTCAAATTGGAATATGTAAACATCAAATGTCACATATTCATACAAGACGTCAAATAAAAAATTCTCATTATCGATTTATCCAAATAATATAAACAGCAAAATGAAAATCGCAACGAAAACATTAACGAGCCACTCCCGCGCCTAAACACTTTCCCAATAAACAGAAATAATAATTAATAACAATCAGGGCGGCCATGACAAATCGCTGGCTTTTTACTTTTCCCGCCCTACTTTTGATCACTTAATAAAAGCGCACTGAATGGGCAGAGTGACACGTGACGTGATGATTTATGGTCTTTCCTCATCCAATGGCTATTCTACATTCAAACCGGCAATCCGGCACACCTTGTCTATGGTCACCTTATTGTGCTTCAATCGGAAACATAGTAATGGTGCTGCAACTACACGAATTCTCTACATTTTGTAAACGTTTCCAATGTGTTTGGTAGCGTTTGGATCTCTATCCATTTAGTTTTTTTAAGTTTTCTTTCCATTCGTTGTATTTACTAGGTTTCAAGAGCAAAATTTATACGCATTTATAATCATAAAACACTTAACTATAAACCTATAGATACCCGATACCCTTGATATTGACGGTCCCAGAAGAGAAGCCAAAGAGAGAGAGAAAGAGAGAGAGAGAAAGAGAGAGAGATTATTTTTTGTCAGTAGCCTTTTTTACATGTGATTTGTATATATAAAAATTTGTACAGAAAATTTTAAAAAAATATGTTTCATCTTGAAATTTAAGCAAACTACTTTGTTTTGAACGTTTCTTTTATATTAGAATTACTTTATACTTTTTTATTTTTATAACTTGCGGATCTGATTCAAAGCTGTCGTAATATACCATGCAAGCGTTGGGAGAAAATAGACCAAATATTTGTAAATGTTTACGATTCCCTTCGAATCACAACAAAAGGGCGTCCGAGCGTAGATAACGATTAACGTAAACAATTTTCATATTTAAAATGCATATACGATTTAACTGGAGTTCGGTTCGGTTGTTAGAACGCACGCGTTAAGGTTATTTTTCTTGTAATTCAATAAATAATTGTAAAATGTAAGTAGAAGCTGTTTCGTTTCCATTTTAGCAGTAACTATGTATAAAAATATTTATAATAAAATTGGTATTTTCCTTTTTGGTACAATTTTATTCGAGTCACGAGACTAGTTCAACATTTGTTAGGTTTAAGTCATTGCTCAGATAATTATATAATATATTAAAGTAATAGATATAATAAATGTCGAAGGAAATATGTTTATTCATATCTTATTGATTATCGATTTAAAAAAAAAATAACTAAGATCCAAAGCATTAAACATTAAGAATAGATAGACCAGATCACAATTCCATAATAGTGATCTGTTTATCTATTCTTAATTAGTTTCCTAATTTAATTTTACTTGACATATGACGTTGTAATATTTCTGTAATTTTAATTTCCTATGCAAACTTACGTTAATATACTTATTTGTATTTCCCTATGTTTTTACGCAGCAATTGGTGCATGTGTGTATTTCTCTAACCTATGGAAAGCTAGAATTTTAAGGAAAAGCCCAACATTCTATAACAAACTACAATGTGCCCCAATTATTAGTTTGAAATAATATATCTAATTTTATATTCAATCATGGTTGATATTGTTTTACGGATTTAACGCCTTTTATTTGTGTAAATATTTCCGATGTTTAAGATCCATTCAGGCGGTCAGGGCCACAGGATAAAGAAATAATGCGTAAAATATAAGCAAAAGATTTTTAACCAATGATGTGTAATAATCGTGTGAACGCAAGAAAGTATTATTTTAATAGTTAGAAAAATTAAAACGTTTGTATACTATGTAACAATTTGAATATTATCTATGTTTCTATTCATCTAAAACATATCCACTCTAAAAACCGTCGGTCAATACTTACGATGCAATATTCGTGGGATCCGAGGCATATTTTAGCCTTTTTTCTGTTTAACTTTCGTTCGCAGATTTCCCATTCGGCACGGAGTATCAAACCTTTTTCCTTTTCTTGTTTATTGTGTCGGTATATTTTTATGCCGTCAATACAATATTGTCGGTTATGCTGAAGGAGTTTTCTCGTTTTAGTTTTTAATAAAATAATGTTAGTTAAACAATTTCCTTATGTGTTTACAACTGCAAGTTCTTATTTTTTATAAATTGGTACAAATTTAACGTAATCGACGCCTTATACGGTATTATCAAACAGATCAGCTTAGTACGGTAATAAAACAAAAATAATACAAAATGGTTACACTATTATAATATTAATATGTAAAATCGTTATTCACACTAACACAATTTTCCTTTTAATATTACATGTTTCATATATAAAAAAATAATACGTGTAAAAATAAATACACGCACTTATCAATTATTCAAAAGACGTTTAAAACTATTACCGTACAAAAAGAACAAGAAAAAATTTTATGAAGTATCATTTTGAAATCGACGGTACAACATATTATGAATAGTTCTTCGGAAGCTGCCACTTTAGCACGAGAGCCGGCTGTGTTTAATCAATATACTCTTTGCGAAGTCGTCACTCCTATAGTGGTTTAAGGAGAGTGCAGGAAGTCCGCTATTTGAGAAATCTACAAAACAATAGCAATCGCACGTGCGATTTATATTCATCAAAGTTGAATTCATGTAAATCTGTATGCATTTGTAATTTTGGAGTATAAAATAGATATAGGTACGACTTTTCATTTAAGATATTTTTGGACCTTTTTAAGGTCTTTATAATTATTTCTATGCTTTGATAAAACACTAGTAGGTATCAAATATTATGTGTTGGCAAGTTAATAACCACTAACTATTATGTAATTAACGGAGTGTGTAGTTGTATTTTTATACCTTACTTTTACAACTTAAATTCAACATAGTGTTTCTTAAGAAGTTTTGAGGGACCTTTGATTTTATTGTACTTTATTTAACTAATTTTAACTAACTAGCTTTAAAATAGACAATCTTGCGAATATAATAAATTCTCCTTAAGCTCTTTATCGAGTATCGAGCAGTTTACTTACTTATTGTGGCTTTTGGCTTTCATGCCAATTGAGGCATGGAATTTACAAAAGCAACGCTTAACGTCAGACTCTAATGTCACCTATACTTAGCTCGATGTAAGTTACTGTTTGACCGCAGCAATAGTCTTAAGTTACCAAACTCTGTTTAACCACTAACACCGGCTTACGTTTTGGCACCAATGTACGTAGATGTACACACTGGTTTTTACAAAGCCCATGTCCTTTTTGGCCCCGATATCGAAGCTTTAGATTTTGCAATCATGTCTGAGGTGTTCCACGAACAACACCTGAGGGTGAGTATGGCCGGAGGTTGTTTCGACATCGATCGGACACGGCGACATACGTTCAGTTTGTGTCGCAACGCAATCGGCACACAAAGCGTCTATTTTATTGTGAATTACGACGAAAGTTGTGAGCGTACGGTGTCACAGTTCAGCTCGGGACCGCGTCGGCGCTGCGGCCCCTGGCCGTTATAATACAACGCCTGTTCCGACACTGATACGCTCCCGGCGGCCATTTTGATTAAAACATCAAAGAACTGATACCGGGAACGGAGGTGAGTCTGAGTGAAACATCAGTAACAGACCTTTGTCTGCAGCCGTAGTTATTGAAATGAAGATGGCTGTACCCGAGGCCTATTTTTGTTAAAAATCACTAGGATTTTTCTATAAAGAAATAACGCTGAACGTCAGAAACATTATTCTATAATAAAAAAGTCGTAAACTGTTATTGAATCATTACTGTACTCTATGACGATTACAATAATATAGGTGACTGATATGATAATAGTTTCGCGCCAAAACCTGAACATATGTTTCCGCCGTTCACTTTATAATGTTTTCCTTATAGTGCGAAATGTTTTATTGATACTAATGTCAGAGCGTGTGTTTTTTTGTTACCTTCATTCTATATATTAATACTTAAATAATACCAATAATTCTTGTAATGTCAATATAAATTTTATTTATAATGGCACACTTACTTATATTTAAAACATAAACCACTATATAAATTAAAAATTTAAGTTTACTTTTTTATCTAATTAGAATTAAGCCAATATGTTTGCATCGTTCATACTAAGAAGTAAGTTTAAAAATGTAAACGTGAAATGATTTAAATTACGTAATTATGAATTATGTTTCATGATAGCAAATTGTTTCCTAAATACGTGGTTTTAAAAGATTTTGAGTGATAAAAATATAAAGAAAGTTATATCAATACTAATAAATAATATATAAATTTATATTTATTTATTCTATACAAAGAATAGAATTAAAATTTTATAATTTACCAATGATGCCCTTATCTAATCTTATTTTACAACTAACTCTTTCATATTAAAGTTAATATCCAACAACATCATAACAAATTTGAAATGATGTTGTTGGATATTAACTTTATCAAGCTTCGTAATTACGAAGCTTACCCAATTCGATTAATTAAATAAACATTTGAATAGAAATGTATTTTCGTATTTGACAAGAAAATCATCAAATTCACCAAAACAGAAGGGCTATATTCGGTCGCTATTGAACTGGCATCGGTTTCATTTTATCGCAAATGAAATGAGATGTTACAAGCCGTTCCTTCGTCAATCCGCGATCGCAGAATAAACTTAACATTTTGTTAAAAGCACTCTGAACTAGATTGAGCTGTTGACTTATATTGGAATTTCTAGTGGCTTATCGAAATCTTTCAATAACTTTGTAGATTAATATGAAATTCTATAAAGTATTTATTTACATTTTGATACGCGACGTGTGTCGACTCTACAATTATTTTTAGTGCGACTCTATATATTTTTTACTGCTTGGAGCAACTTTAGTTTAAAGGATAATTGGAGGTACTAGTAAGGATTATGCCACACTATAATTATGCTCCAAATTTATAATTTTTGACAGAGCGAAACAAATTTGTAACTTGTTATTCGTTGTGGATTTTTAATTTTATTTGTATGTTTCATTAATAAAGATTAAATTGTGGTATTGAATGCTAAATTTCTTTGTTAATAATTTTCTACCCTCCGACACAGGGAATTTTGGAATGTATTCTAAAATTTGATGCAATTGAAGCAGGTGTATCGCTCTAAGTTTAGCTTGATTGCATGGGTATTCATATTAGTATGCGAGATTAATTTAATACATCTCATCATGTACAATATTAGAACATTCTTAAACTTGGTCATGTTCTATGTAAAGCGAAACGTCTCTACTATACGACTGATAAATACAAATATAAAATACTTAATACACGAAACTCGTTATTCTGCAACAAAGTAAACATAATCAACGAATAGATAAACAAATGCCAAACGTGTATATTACAGTAAATCATTGCGTTAAATTTAATAATGCTAATTAAATGAATATGAAATGATTTTAAATTCTCATAAATTTTGTAAACTCAACGAAATCCAACATTCTATGCGTTATTTTATTATTTCTTTTCAACATCAGTTATATCGATTTATAATAATAATTTAACTGCCTCCGTAGCCTAGAACTGCCTCCGTAGCCTAGTGGTATAGGCGTGTGCTTTAGAATCCGGAGGTCGTGGGTTCGAATCCTTCGGGGACTCAACAAATTTTCATTATTGTTTCCTAGTTGGTTAGGGCAATTCGTTGGGCCGATCACCCATTTGTCTGAAAAGTAAGATGATCCATGCGTCGGATGGGCATGTAAAAAGTCGGTCCACCCACCAACCAGCATTGGACCAGCGTGGTGGGATACGGTCCAAAAAACCCCCTAATGGATAGGGGTGTATTAGGGGAGGCCTATGTCCAGCAGTGGACTATCAAAGGCTGATGATGATGTTGATGATGATGATAATAATAATTTAAAAGATTTTTTTTCAGAAAGATAATCATATCAGAGAAACCCCGTCGCAGTGACTTGTTATCATTAGTATAGCAAAGCAGTTGCCACTATTCTATTCGAATATCTCCAGTAACAACAGCAGTTTAAACTATTTACGAAAACAATACGAAGAAATAGTCCAGCTTAAGTTAGTCGAATCGTTTGCCAGCAAATATTAGCTTTCGGCAATATTGTGTTACCTTTTCAAAGCGCGTTGGCTGCTGCAAAATATACAGCATAAACGATTCTTTTGATGCTACCAAATTTGATTTCGTGCACGTTCAAAAACATTAAACTCTGAAATCTTTTTACGATTTTCATCCTAGTGAAATTCTGTTTACATGTTTGTATTTATTATAAATGAAACGTTCTGTTTTGGTACGTGTTCTTGTTAAAATATAGGTCAATCGCTTCCATCCGTGATGGCGTATTGTTATGGAGACGTCGTGTAATATGGTAACTAAAGACTTTAATCATAGAACTAGATTGGATACATCGTGCATTACATCAAGGTCCGAGGTAATTTCGTTCAACGCGTTGTGTTAAAAATAACAATTGCGTTCCTCGTGTTAATATTTTCATTAGTTTCTTGTTTTAAAATTAGCGCGTGACAGACGTGCAAAGAAATCACAAATCATGTTCGTTGTCAGTGTCGTATTATGTCAGACATTGACATTTGCTTGTTTCGCTAAAATAAAGAGAGATTTTTGGCGTCTGTTTTTTTCTTTTTGCTAAAATATAAATAGGTCTAGGGTAATTACGGCAAATATGTTGTAACAGAAAAGAGATTCGTAACAGTTTTTAGCAATTTTTTTGTTATCGTTTAGACTTCTGAACTTATTTATTACGTAATTGATTGTTTTTTAAAAAAATTTTATAATATGGAAATACAAAAAAAAATGTCTTGTTAAAACATGCGAAACCTCAATCATTTCAATTTATCTTAACCCATCATTTAAAATCAAATAACAACACGCTATTTTAAAATTTTTACACGGTTGAGAAAGATATTTTAGATATAAATTATTACGGAAACGATAAAAAAAGTTAATATTTAGTTTTTATTTATCACCGCTCCCTACAAAACTCTTTACTTTAAGTAATTAAAAATCCTTTGTCCATCTTTTTATTTTAAATTAACTATATATACGTGTGAGTGATGTAGATATATGATATAAGGAACGTTTCTGGCTAAAGTTCAAACAAATTGTAACATAGTGCGCAACGCGGGGCGTTCCGGGTCACCGAATAATTTATTGTTTTCAAGACACAACTCCATATTTGTTTTGTTTTATATCCCTTATTTTTTGTGCTCCGATTAGAGGGCTTCTTAGTTTATTTTGCTGTGTGAATATTCTTCTGTAATTCTTCGTTCTGTTTTAGTACTTAATTTTACAAAAATATGACGTTTATACACTATTCGTTCAGAATAAAAATGTAACATTCGTAAACATGTATAAAAACCATTATTATAACAATAAAAAATATGAAATAACTAGTTATAAACGCACCTGTTGACAGTTAATATAAACTACAGCTAAAGAGAATATTCTTACAATAAAAACCGAAGATCGATAGCGGTGGCGTGCATTAGAGGAGGCCTATGTCCTGCAACCACCGTCACAGGTTGATGTTAATTAATTGATTGATTGAGTCGTCATCATTATTTAACGGTTCAATTTATTGGTTAACGTTAAAAAAGCGAATTCCAAAAATAATAAAAAAGACAGTGTACTTAGCCAGTAATATATTTTTACATGCAGCGTTGCATGCAACGAACAAGGTCAGGTATAAATTGCCAACGGCTGCAACGTTTCGCGTGGGTACAATGCGGGAAAGCGTACAGTCCACGGGATGATGGTCCATTTGAGACTAAACGGTTATATTTCACTCGGGCGCATTCAGTTCAAGGTGTGTACTGCCTCTAGTACCGTCCAGTGTCGGTTTATTTTGTCTTTGTTCTCGTTGCGTTTATTCCTTCCTCCTGTTTGCCGCTTGAGTTCGTCCTGAGTATTTATTAACATTACGCTGTAGCTAAATTATAGCAATTAGGAAAGTCGTACGCATGATGCGGTAACTTTAGTAACGTTTGTGATCTTAGATGTTTTTTACTGTAAAACGCCAGAACTAAGTACTTGACGGAATCTGATGCAATCTTTACAATAATACAGCCAAGCCGAAATTCCGAACTGCATATACGTTAAAGTTGATTATTATATGCTGACAGAGTCAGGGCTAATAGCTACAGTTTAGACAATTTATACTCGGAATAAATGTAAACAAATCTCATGTCGATCATTAATGGCGCCAGAAGCGAACGCTTTTCGTTCGTTTTGTTCTTTCTAATGGATGACGGCTATTTTCAATAGCTACGCAATGTTCAACCTTGAATTTTTGGCGCAAATTGAGTTTGACATTAAACTTTATTCACGTAAATTCTATTACTACATTAAACGAACTATAGTATAAAATAAATTGTAGTAATGGCTCGATACGGGACGCCGGACTTCTGGACAATAGAACTTGAGAACGGAGCATTAGCGGATGCAGTTCGTTACCCATTTAGTGTGTTTCGATCTTTACATCGGAATATTCTAGGTTGTTCTAATAACCTTCGTTTTCCTGTCTCTAGCCAATATCCCGTTCAAAATTGTAATAAAATTTAAGACGGGGCAAGACATTGTAGTTACTATTAACGCTATTTAAAAAGCATGAGTAATTTATAAATAAAATAACTTTTTACGATTTCATCTATGGTCACAAGAATCGGACTTAATGGAAATATGTTATATTTTTTTTCAATTTTATGACACTGTCCCTAAACAAGTACATTCACATTGAGCGATGACTTCTAAATTATGCTTGTGTAAAAATCTAGCGAAAAAGGTAGATTTCTGAAAGATTCTTGACCGACTGTATGTATTGACCTATGGTTATATTTCTTGCTGATTTATGCCGCTTTTTATTGCTGCAGATTAGTAGTGTGTAAACACTTCGGTCTTCCGGTTCGAAGGGCGCCGTAGTCAGCGTATTTACTGGATAAAAGAGCCGTAACATAATGGACGTAAATCTATAGATAAAGATATTTATACATTGGTCAGTTTATTATCAAAATGTTTTTTAAATTGTTTGGAACGAGATGGCAACGTATTAACATTCTGCAAATATTTACTCAGATTTTCAGTGGATTTTGACGGCATTGTTGATTGTATTCGTCTTTTTAGATCAACCGAACGAGGTGTTGGCCGCAAAGCCCCCACTGAAATCACCCAACGCCCTCGCTCCGGCCAGCCTGGTGCCGAAACGTGAGTAATCATTGCTCCATTGTTTTTAGTTATGCCCATAAGGATTAGGTTGTTGACACACAAGTAAAGTAGGGATAAAAGCGTTGCTAGTAAAATATAAAATCCATATGCATATTAATATTGGTAATTATAAAGTAGAATAACTTTTTCAAAGATACATTTCAGTATAATATCACAATTTAAGAAAAAACGTGAAATTGATTACAAGAGAAACTAGGAGATATTTTAATAAATAGTGTTTAATTTCCTTAATCACGTCTATCACGTGTTCTGATGTACTTAATTGATATATATTTAAAATTCGTTCAGTAATTTTATTCCATAGTCTATAAAGGGAAAATAGAAATTTGTTAACTAATAACCAAATTATGATGGGACCTTTTAGTATTGATATTGAGAGATGCCGTTTTCACAGGCTTCTTTTTTATATGATTAGGAACATGTTTCAACTGCGGGTTTTGAGAAAAAATAGGCGATTTTTTTAATCCGGCCTTGTGAATGCCGTGTTCCAGTTTTAAGAATATTTTATCTAATTAAACTCATTATCAAAGAGAAGTTCAACGTGTATTTAGATGGCTAGAACACCGGGGATGACCAAAGTATTATAATTGTCAGTGCGTTTCTCTAGTCTGAGCTAAGCATCCTGCTCGGCTTGTCGCCTTTTAAATTAAAAAGAAAATCTAAGAATATTATAATACTTATTTATTAATACGTCGGGATCGGACTATTAGTATCACATCGAATGGTTTTCGTAATCCTAATATCATATATATGCAAAGAACTTGTAGCTACCTTCACATATATTTGGTTGTATTAAAAACTGCTACTAACAAAGGCAACAACCTGAAACCAAAAGTTTCACTAGCTTTAAGTATGTAAACTTAGTACTATTAAACGTTCAAAACACATTTTAAACACTACATACAGCTTTATGATAGCATGCATAGTGTCAAATCATATGATATAGATCATATGATGTAACATAGAAATATTTACTGAAGCTTGTGTGTAATCAACCTTATTTTCTCAGTCCCCGCTTATTTTTTGTAACGTGAAACTTGGGACCAGACGGCTCACAGTATAGGCGTTGTTAGCTACGAATGGTGTCAAAGTATAATTGAATTTAACACTAAATTGACCTAACTTCTTAATAGGGTCCCCCAATCGAGTGTTCGACGCTTAAAGACCGTCGCAACGAGATAATATTAAACCGAGAGCGATCTGTTTTATTCGAATATGATCTGTGTAATGTAAGTAGGTATTACCCACTTTATTTGTAATGAGAATATACATACAATACAAATATAGAAAATATGAATTTATGTAATTGACTTGTATGTACTATTTTTATAAGTTTGAGTATAAACTAGTGCTAAATTAATTTTGACATTGATAAAATTGTTAATAAGTTTTAAACTAACATCCAGCCCGACGATGTTTTCTTTTGCTTTCCTAATTTTGAAATTTAGCTTTGAATTAAACAAAGTTATACTAAAATACTCTCCTTTTTCAAAAAATTACTACAGTCCTATAATAAAACTTTCTATATACTATCTATATCATCATCACTGTGCCACCTCTGGACATAGGTCTTCCCTAATACACGCCTTCTCCGATAGGGGGTTTGGACCGTATACCACGCTAGTCTAATGCACGTTGGACAACGGACCGATTTTTGACATGCCCATCCGACGCATTGATCATCTTACTTTTTAGACAATCAGCCATTTGGGCTGATATCTAGAAAACAACGATAACACAAAGTTGTTTCTCCGCGGGATTCGAACCCATGACCTCCAGTTTGTAAAGCAAGGGCCAGTACCGCTAGACCACGAAGGTGTTATATTCTATTACATGAATTTAAGCTAATTTTATTGAACATTATATTGCGTATTAGGAAGATAAAAATTGAGGTATATTTTTATCATAATGTTTTTGTAAACGTCTATGTATAATTATTTAATATTACTGCCACAGTAATAATAATTCAAAGCATACATTATTTGCATATATTTTAAATTTATAATTTTAACAGTTACAGCCACGATGATCTCTCTTTTTTGTATTCTTTATATCGTTTTTTGTGATATGTTAAACTTACAGAAGCATTAAACATATAACGATAATGTATGTCATTATGTCAAAACACAGTTAAAAATTATCACTTAAATAAAATTGACGCATCTAAAATACCAAAGTGCGAAGACCTTCAAGTGTCAATGGTTTATTTACACCTTTTTTTACCTCACAATAAAAACACGAAGTATTCATATACATTGTGTCAAAACCTACCACAAAGACTGTTAATATTATACATGATTTATTTAAAAAGCCGTGTACATTAATTATTTTGAAGCTTTTTATTAATAGTTATCTTTAATATTATTTACTACTAGTAATTGTGATAATTGTACATTTATATTAATTGTTTGTTTATAACATTACGGTACTTGTAATTTTTTTCACGAAATTTAACTTCTAATAGTGACATTTATAGTAAGTACGCTTGATTTAAGATACTGCTAATCGCAGACGTGTACTGAGCAACACGACTCGGTCAGTCGTATCGCAATCGTTACGTAGCCGTAGCGCGGTCGTCGCCGCCTCGTTACCCTTTGAATTGTTGCCAGAAAGAGTCGCCACCGGCGCTAGCCACGGCCGCTTTGGCAGACCAGCCCGGATCTATGCGGCGATTATGTCATGCGTTACAATTCAGGCGGTCGGTACATTTTCCACGCAAAACGAATATCATCGCTTTTATTGTGCGGGCAATGCGCCGACGTTTCCAGAAGGTCACCCCTGTACCTTTATTATTTTAGCTCGTTCTTCGTGTCGTTCAAAAAACGCATTCTGGAATTCGTTCGTTGGATTGATTTGATTTTACTTTTTACAAGCAAATTCTTTATTGCCAGTACTAATATTAATAAAAATGTTTTGAAAACAAATACTTAATGCAAATGCTTTGATTATTTTTTACTACGTTATAAATATAACGTTACGGACGCATTGTATTGTTCAATATTATTACCATTCATAAAATAAAATGTAGAACATTTGCCAACTAACCATATTAAAATGGAGACTATCGATTTTAAATATATATACTCAGATTTAGTTTCATTTTTTAAAGTTTTCTCACATATATTTTGTAAACGGTCATTACATACATATATATAATATATATTGTTTTATTGGTGTTTTGCTCTCTTCTAAAAGTTTTTACATATTTCGTGGTTTTAATTACAGCAGTGATATTCACAAAATCCAATGTTTAATAATTTAGACTTAGCGTAGATTTCATTTTATATTCGTTCTTTGCATTAGGAAATCTTGACCTATATAGGATTCGGAGAGCGGTGTTTTATTTTCGTAACAGTGTTTCAGAACAGAAATTATTTTATGACACCTCACAAAAAGTCCAAACAAAAAAATGTTCTAGCGGAACTTTATAATCTATCTTTAAATTAAACTAGTCCAAAAATTATATTAAAAAATTATCGCCTGCTTTTTTAGATTTAAGTAAGAATTATTCATAATTTTAGTTTTTAGTAATAAATAAAATAGCATGGCTCTACTTCACTACATAGTTTAAAACAAAGTCGCTTTTTCTGTACCTATATCCCTATGTATGCTTAAGTCTTTCAACGGATTTTAATCTTTTTTTTAATAGATGGAGTGATTGAAGATTTAGGTTTATATGTATAGTACATGCTTAATTTAGTAGATGCATTTATTATCAGCATAGTACCCATGCGAAGCAGGGGCGGGTCGATATAGTATTGCATAAAACATAACAGTAAGTTTAAAATGTATATACAAATTAATTTGTAATTTTATATGGACAACGTTAATAATATTAACTCATTGTGTTTTATATCTCTGACAAAATTGTTATGGCATATTCTATTAAAACACATTATTATTATAGAAGAAAAACATAAATAATCCCATCGCCTTTACGACTCTAGGATGGAAATGTAATGCAGGACAAAATATCTCTTGTACTAAGATAGTTATGTGATTTGTTCTAATGCGCTACTGGAAGTGGTCAATCAATTTAGATGACCTGCAAGTCTAGATATAAGAGGGCCAGCTAGACTATTTTAAACCTACACACGCAACGAGCGACACGTAACACCTAACTTCCTTTTATTTTGCATGACAAATGTTAATAGATTATTAGGTTACATTAAAACGTAACAGTTTTAAACTAAAGTTTACAAAGCGTTATCAAATGTTGTTTCTGCTTACATTCATTTTAGATTTTACACATAAAACTCTTTTTTAAGCAGGTTATTTAGTAAAATTAGACAAATCGTAGGTCATCGAAATAATTTTTCAAATAAACATTTGTTAAGTCAGTGTTAATAGAATGCATTTATAAGAGTTGGCTTTGTTGTAACTGAATTAAAATAAATTAATAGTAGATATGAAATGATGTTTTAATAGCTTTGGTGTAGTGCTTTTTTAAAGTTGGTAGTTCTTCAAAAGAATAAAATTAATCTATAATAATACAAAATGGCTTCTTATTTACCGTAAAAACCATTTGACATTGAATGTTAATGTAAATCAAGAAGATAGTATTTCATACATTACGCGGATATTAGATAATTTGATTATTTTATTGAATGTGATATAGCAGAAACTAATATTCAATTTTATTATTCTGGACGAACATAATAGATTATACCATCGTTAGTAGATATAACTATTCTTACTCAGCGTACAATCTAAGGCTGACGTCAATACGGTTCCAGTAAAGTCCATTAAAATTTACGTCACGCCTCAAGCAACACCGAATAAGTTTAAGGGCTATTGTGTTAAAATTTACTCTCCGTTATGCACCCCTAATTTGGAACGTCGCGCGTGTGCAATATTAATTAGCAATAACCGATTTACGCAGCGTCTACTGATAATATAGACGCTCGGAGCGGCCAGTGGCATGGACTCCCCTCGCGCAACCGAGCGGGCCGGCGCGAACACTCGCGCACAAGTCTCCGCGTAAAAATAAAGTCCGCGCCGAGCGCCGGCGCACTTTAACCCATTTATAATTATTAGTAAATCGCTGTGCGCGCACACGACTGCCGCTGTCGGCCGCCGTTGGCGGAAAACCGTTTTAAATTCGTGATCTGTATCGGTGCTAGACGCCCTCACGCGGGCCCTTTCGCGCTTCGACTAGAACGTCACGATTCCCTAACGCTAACGCGCATTATCAAATCCGCGACACCTACGTAACAGATACCGGTATCTAACGAATACAGACTTAAGGCTGACTGTAATGTGTTTGTGATCGTGATTAGTTTATAAATTTAAAGTGATAATAGTGCAGTGAATTCTTCATTAACATGCCCGAAAAACCGAAAAGACGTAAAAACAATAAAAACAAACGTAAAAATAAAAATGTTCGCAACGAACCGAGCATCAGCAGCGACGCAAAACTCGCTGACGAAACTCCGTGCGACGAAAACAAAGATGATGATGACAAAGGAAGCGTTGATTTAGTGTTTGATGAAACTAAGGTAACAGATAATTTGTCTGAAAGTAAATCTGTTCAAACGAATGCTGGAAATGCTAATCCTGAAGAACTTAAGGTGGAGGCCTGTTGCTTAAGTGGTGTTAGTTCTGATGTCACTGCTGACAACTTAAATATTTTGAAAGTTATAGAAAATACTCCATTAGTATTAGACACATATGTTGTAGAATCTCCCGAGCAATCAATAAAGAAAAACAAATTATCGAACGGAAAAAAGAGTAAAAGTGCGGATGATGACGAATCTCCAAAAATAGTTGAAATAACTGAAGAAAGTTGTTCATTGCTAGATAATAGTGAAGATGTAATAACAACTTCATTTTTAGTTTCAGATGTAGACTCAGATATTAAATGGGAGAAAGCTGTAGACCTAGAAAATGACTCCCCTAAAATTGAAGAACCCCTTACAGGTAGCTTATCGGTCACAACTATACCGCTTACAACAGCACATTGTGAGCAAGCGAAATTGTTAAGCCCAGAAGAAGAACTTTCACTTAGACAATATTTGCAATCGTTGAATTTAAACACAAATCCTTCAAATTCTTTGGAAATAAAAACAGAAATTGAACAAATTATTAACAGCGAAATTAAACACCGTTTAAGAAAAAAAGGATTAGCGGAGGATGCGTTTGTACAAAGGCAAGGTCCTCCACGTATGCTAGATGTTATTGATGAGGAATGTAGTGGTGAGTCATCGCTTCAGTCTCGTCGACATTCATACTTAAGTGATAAGAAAAGTGATCATGATGATTTAGAAGACGACGTTTTTGAGAAACCTCAAGCTAAATCCACTTATAGTCACAAAGAGAGTAGGTTAGACAATACCTTAATGAAAAAGACTTCTTTTCAACAAATCCCACAGGACTGTTTACTTGTAGGTGCGAAATTAAAGGAACCTGACATTACAGAAGCTAGAGCTAATTGGACCGTACAAACAGTTGAAAAGATGACAGGAGCTGAAGTTGTCTATCTTACAGATTCTTCTAGTAGCACTAGTTCAATATACGATATTGGCGAAGAGATTGACAATGAAGACGATACAGATGTATCAGTAAGAATGATAACCCCGACTATTGAAGTAACAGATACAGAGAAACTTTTGAAAAATGCTTTTGATACACAATATAACAATAATAAAACCGATCTTGATGTCCCTAAAGAAGTTGTAAAGGAATGTGAAGTGCCTAAAGAAAGTACTAATAGTTTTAGTAAAATGGAACAGAGATTACATGAAGTGATTGTGGATTCTACTGATAATATTAAAACAAGTTTAACAGTAAAGGACATTGAAGACACTATAAATGATGATAGTAATGGAAACAAAGTAGTAAAATAAACTCAGTGACTTCTTTCAATGATTATGATTTAGAGATGAAAGTACTTAAATGTGAATTAAATGATGCAATAAACAATTTAATCAAGGAAGTCAGCGATTCAGAAAGCGTAAACGAAAATTCAAAAGATATATTCACTCGTCAAGATTCTTCTAGCAGTCTATCATCGTCACAATGTACTGCAATATATAATCCGAGCTCTTCCCTTAATGATGTATTAAATAGTACAGGTGATGACAGTTATCAAAATAATCAAGATTTAAAAGAGTTTCAAAACAATCCACGCCAAAAAGCCATGTAAATGATGTTATTGATTGCGTCACTAATGAATTTGATAAAAACATAATTTCAATCGATAGTAACTTAAAACAACCACAACAGCTCGAGATATTTGCGTTACAAAAATTTCCTTGCTTCCTTATGGTTTAAAGATATTAGAAGAGTTGGCGAACGTTAGTTTGCGATTGCAGAATATAAACACAGATAAATTTGATTTAAAGAAAGTATTAACTCTATAGCAAATATAAAAGATAACACCATAAAAGTGAATTCTATTCCTAAATCAAAATTCATTGAAACTTTGTACGATCATCGCGATGCTTCTAACAATCCACCTCCACGGCCACCACCTCCACCTCCAATACAACCACGTAATTCATCGTTAAAAAAATCTCAGGACGAGCATCAATTGTCGGACATACCAATAACGAAACAACCCTATGTATGCTTATCTCCGTCACAGAAAATGTTAATGGAAAAGACCAATACCGTAGTCCAAACTGAAAATAATTCTACGAATAAGGACACTACTTACACACATTTAGAAAGTAGACATGATCAAAACACTCAATGGAGTGAAGATAAGACATTCATGAAACCATTGAAATCAAAAACAGGTAGTCGGCTAATGGCTTTAATATGTGATCCTACCTTAACTAAAACTATTAGTTCAAGTTTAAACCGGCTCGAAGATAGGAAAAGCCATACTACCATGCAAAACCCTATTGGTGAACCAGCGATATCTTCGAAAAAATTCAAGGATATAAAATCAAATAAAGACTTTTTTGATAATAATTTTAAGCCAGTTCCAGCCCCAAGACAGAACAGAATGTTGTCTTCGTACTACGAAAGCGACGAAAGTTCAGACTTTGCTGAATGTTCATTTAAATCTATGAAAAAGGAAAGAAAGTTCTTTCATTTTTCTACAGGTAATTTAAGTAAGGAGATTGAAGATGATGTATCAAGTATACAAAATATGCACAAAAATTACATGAATATCAGGGAACAAAGTAGCATGACAAACAGTCCAAGGCGCCCATCACTGCCTAAAGATTTATGCGACCAACAGATGGAATATATTAGACAAAAAGAAAAAGAAGTAGAAGCTGAAATTATGCGACTTGAGGCGGAAAAAAATGTTAAACCGTCAATCAGAAAAGGGCCCAGAGCGCCAATGATCAATGATAAGGAAGGTTCTATTGCATCAACGCCTATTAACATTAAAAACTACGGAAAGGAATGTTGTGGAATACCCCACCTCAAAAAGAAAAGAAAGATAAATTTTCATCTGTGTTTAGTAGCAGCCAGGAAGAACTACTAAGAGAGAAGATGTACTTTGAGTATTTAAATGAAATTGCACAACGAGAGCAAAGAAAACAACATAAAGTGATTAAAATTACAAACACACCAAAGGCTTCCGACATCAAATCAATTTCTAAAAGTATGTCTTCATTGGATGTACTTGATTCAAAGGTTAATAATAGAATAGAAGAAGAGTTTATATCGAAAGCAAAAGAAAGATGGAATAAACTTGGCATAATGGATCCTGAGAGTGAAGATGAGAGGTACACCAAAAATAACGTGTATAGGGAACCGAAAGTCATTGAACATAAAATAAAAGTAATTGATGGTGGTAAAGAAAAGGACGTTCATAAGTTGCCCAGTCATTTGCAAGAATTCGTCACTTTTACAGCGAAGGACAAAGAAAAGGATTCAGGGTACTCCGGTGAGTCTGAAGCGGCGAAAAACCTACGCATGTTGTGATTTTATGTGCAGTGATGTTGATAGTGTTGGCTATTGGAAGACATGTCTTGCGATTATTGAGAAACCTTTAACAAAAACCTTGTAAATAAGTGTTAAGTTTTAATGTGTGTCGTTTTGCTGGTTGTGTAGAGTTTAACTTTACGTTTAGAACTGCATGAGTGTCAATTTTGTTGTGTATTTATTAACCATTTTTACATGTTTATCAATTTTTCTATCTAATCTGTAATGTATTATAGAATAGTAAATAAGAAAAACTATGTAACAGAAGGAAGAAATATGTTTAAGGGCGAAAATATCAAAAGGTAAGCAAACAATGCCACGAAATAAAATATATTTGTTAAACTTGTCATAAAATATAAGGATTACTAAAATAATACGATAAAAAACTACTACGTCACAATAAAAAGATTAATGATACTTATATTTCTTTTAAATATTGTTTTACTATTGTATGAAATTTATTTGAATTAAATTTATTTATAATGACACGGAATTGTCGTATTTTTTAATAGTTAAAAATAATTTAAAACTTTTAATACCTCCTACATTGCAATAAATGACTCTTTTAATAAAAAATCGTTTAACAAAAAACGCAGTTATTTTAATATATTCCCATTTCCTATGTATGCACATAGGCAAAAAACATCTGTTTGCAATAAGAGGTCAATAGATAACCATGTTATCACAAAAGCGAAAGCGTTTGTTACTATAATGTCACTGGTAAAATGTATGTCATCTTCCAACACGTAACGACCATATAAGTAGCAAATTTATATACAAAATAGAGGAATTTAGGCCCAATAGACTGAATTTAATGCTCTTGAAAGACTTGACTCGTTCGATACTTTCTGACACAATTCCTGCACATTTCATAAGTTCGCCTGGCTGCCGACTAAGGCAAGTGCGTCGCCCGTGAAAATATTTGGACCGTCTATATCGGTAGCCAAAGCCCCTGGTACCGACTCAAAGTCGCATATTTACTCCGGATATTTTGTACAAGCGTACAGATTGTATCTTGTCAATATTTGGTACATATTCAACAGTTTAAATTGAATGTATCGCCAGTTAGTTGCTATATTACAATATGATGTGTTGTACATATATAAGTCTAATGATACGCAATATATAAAGGTGTTATTATCAGTTTAGTAATCCAAATCGAAAAAGCGTTCCGCCTTTAATATCCTCCTCTCGAATGATAATTACTTTTCATGATTTACGTAAACGGTGAAAGTTTCCTCAGTATCTCGGATTTTATTTAGACATGACAAATTGTACAAAAATAGATTCAACCGTCAACAATCGGGCGCGGTGTTCGGTCGCTTGGCGTAACAAATCCACTGCCAAAATGTAGGTGTAGTTACATTAGTTTATGACGTTCGTGCAATCGTAAAGTTGGTAGTTGCAGTACTGAATTTTTCGCCCAGGCAATCCGATGTAGCTACGAAAACAGTGTCTCTTTGCGTCAAACGTGTTTAATGATCGACGCGTTTGCAGTTGGATAAACTTTCGTTTGCTATCCGTTTGATTCTGTTACATCCGCGATTAGAAACGAGTGACACAACATTATTCGTGGTGTTAGTGTATAAAAAACTATGTGTTATATTAGTCCCGGTACAAAACTTAGAACTTTTCGTATTAATATTTAAAAATTCGTAATGTTTATAAATATTCCTAAATGGAATGAATCCTTTATGAAAATGTATATCTATCTATTTAGGATTATTTTATAATGAATCATATAAACTTTTAAATGCCAAAAATAAATACGAGGTTATTAAATAGTTATCAGTTATTTTTTTTTATCCTAATATAAGTCTATTTATTTAATAACCGCTTTTGTACTGTACAATGGTGCTGCAATTAAGTGAATCTGTATTTTCACGTCAACCTTTTTACTTAAACCATTAAATTTTTCTTTTTAAATAAACACAGTACTTATTTTTTACAATAACCACAGATATACTGCATAGCATAACATAAACTCCCCCTACCAAAAGGTGCCGAACGCGACTAATGAAGTTTTTCCTTAATAAATCTCTTGTCCATAATACCAAACTTTGACTTAAAAGTATTATGTTTTAATTTGCTTTTAACCCTTTTAATAACAACCTTCTAAATTATACATATAGCAAAGTTATTGTGCCTCTCAACCTAGTTGAAGATCTTTTAGATCAGAAGGCAGGAATGTATACCGTTACTTAATTATTCACGTACTTGTGCAGATGCAACATAGTTTTTTAATAATACTTTGCGTAAACAATTACACCTTTACCGATTGTTAATGATGATATGCTTAGCTGTCCATAACGGCTCGTGATGAGCAGTCTGCGATATTTGCCGTTGTTTTCCTCAATTTCTTATACTTGCTCTCTAATTATTCACTCTACAATTAAGATACTGCGATTAGATTGACGAAGTTTCTGATATCTGTCATTAAGATAAAATGTAACCTGATTAGAGCTGAGTGAGCTTAAATTTAATGTTTATGTTAACTGAGTTAAGAGAAACCAATAGTGTTAACTGAAACAATATTATTATATAGATGGTTTTAGTAACTGAACACTGCAAATTGTTTTGAATCCTTAAAAATTTGTTGAGTGTTATTAAACAGATCGCGATAAACCTTGCTAGCTATCTAACTATAAAACGTCCAAAGAAATATTATCCATAACGCTATTTACCTTATCACATTAAAATTAAGCAATAAACATGTTTCCAGACGTTAATAATAAAACAATTAGTAAAGTGTAAGAAATATTAGTACTGACAGATAATTTGCAATTACCTCCTTTATGCACGTCATTTATGGGACATAAATTTCTTAATGATTTTTCATATTGTATTTAAAACTTCGCTGTTTTTCTTTAGTTGTAACATTGACCGATGCTTAACATGTTGAGTGTCCTTTGCGTGCGCATTTTAAATGCACCGTATAATATACTCCCCGCTGTTAATCGCTCAAGTCATCCAGATGATAATTTGTAATGCCAGTCTCCCAATTCCGACAAAGCGGGATACGTCAAAGGGCCCCGCGGGCTCGCCGGAAGTGATTTGACTGCGGAAGTGACGTCACGGTGGGGTCGCCTGAACTTGTTAGGCTTGCGTATCGCAGTGCATTATGTCACATACGTGTTATAGCTCGATACTTCCTTTTGCACCTTTAAAAGGATTGTAAACACATTCATTCAACGCAGCGTTTGTGTATGTCCGCGTAGAATTGTTTTGTATGTTTGAAATTAATGTTTTAAACATTGTAAATATTTTTTTAGTGCGATTACTTTGCGATTTATTATTAATTTAAGTTTTATAACTATCATCTGACAGTTATTGTTAAACAATACCGGAGATAATTCGGTACGTTTATGTTTTTCTTGATAATACTTTCTCGTCTATCTTACTTTAAAACTAAATTCTTAAATTTTCACCAACTGCTCTTCGTATGATGCCCTTGGAATACATTTTTTATCTGGTTTTACATGTGACCAAGAAAAAATTATCAGATACATGTTTTATCAATTTCTTTGATAACTGTTATCACATAGAGTAGTCTTTGAATTGTTTTGTTATCACATTGGTTAATAAAACTTATTATATAAGATCACCAATTATAATTTTACCAAAAGACGGACATAACACAGGCTAAACTACGTAAATAGTAATATTACATTTTGCTTATAGGTAATTTACGTCGTTGTGTATTGGATTCTGTCGGAGTTTCTGTCGACTGTATAACTTTGTTTTTTAAACGAATATATTGCATATATAAAGTGTAACAAATCATAAGTTTTATATTACTTAGAAACAATAATACTGTCAATTTTTAACAAAATATTTCAAAAACCTTTTGGACTTTTTAGGGTGAAAACGTTTTGACTCAAATACTTTAGCATTTCTAGAATTAGTAGAATTCCTTATTCGATTCTCGAAATGTTGTTTTGTCATATTACATTATGTTATTTTATACAATATAATGGTATCTTAATATTCGTGAGCCTTCTTAGATAATTTGTTTATATAGTATAAAATTTTTTTTTTAATAGACACCAATAGTACAAGCAGAATTCAGTTTGTAAGTCTATTCGAACGGTCGACATTGAGACCGACTTTGCAGTAACACCGGTGTAAAAACTGATTCTGTATTCCAGTTGGAAGACCTTCTTAACTAGTGAAAATTAATGGGCGATGTCTGAGGGATGGTGGACGATCTTATGGCATTTTATGGCGCATTTATTTTATGGGCATCTACTTTACTATGAGATGAACACCATGGCGGTCTTGCTTCTGTATTTTATTTAAAAAAATTAAGTTTCATTCCCATATTTTTTACTGTAAAACAAAAGAATTACTAAAGCTACAGGTTGTTTCATGAGCCAACTGGATACGAACTCGTGATTAAAGATTATTGTAGCATGAATAGCCAGTCTGGTTATAGTTTTATCAGAGAAATATCGCTAAGACATAAAGGCACATAAAGCAGATTACAAAAGTAGCGAGTTCATAGCGCCATCTGGTACTACTTTTCTAAAGCTCTATTATTAACGCAATATTTCGCCGTAAGATGTCTATTGAATTGGATATCATTTTTGTTTTTTTTTTGTACTTAGTCATTAGTCAAAAGCTTATTTTATGTCCATTTTTTAAATATTTGTATTCATGTGATATGTTTTATGCGTGATTTTTTAATCACAAAATATTTTATTTTTAATCGTTTAAATAACATTGGGGCTAAATAACTATGTATTTTCAGTGCAGTATTATTATTTTAATACAACACAGACATATTGTTTCATCCAATTAAAGCGAACAATGAAACAAGTGCCTTTAAGGTTTATGGCGCTACAAAAGTTAGATTTCCCTCCAATCAGAGCGCGCGTAAAAGATTTACTACTGGTCATAACATCTGACCAACGTTTGCATATCATATCTGGAAAAGGCATTCTTACGTTGTTAAATCACCGAGAGTGGCTATTTCTCGATATCAGATATTTTATATTTTCCTGATAAAACTTAGAATAATAAGTTCTTTTATTAACGCGATTGCTATACATTTAAAATCCACTTTTTACCGATTTTCCGCGTTCATTATTCATATTTTATTCTCGACTAAGCATCCCTGATTAGTCATTAACCTGACCGTGATCATGGACGCTGGAAAGAGTCCAAAAGGTACGGAATAAAATATGAAGAATAAACGCGAAAAATCCGTAAAGAGTGTACAATGAAAAAATTGGAAAGTAAAATTTTAAAAATCCTTCCAAATGGTGCCAGCAAAATCTTTCGCTAATAAATGTAGTCGTTACATTATATAGCAATTCATAATAAAAAAACGACGTCAACATAAAATAAGTATTTATGCGTATATACGCAAAGTACATACAAAGTTTTTTGCACTTATATAAGTGCAAAAAACTTTGTATTTTGTACTTAGGGTAAGTCATGCTTTATTGCCGAAAAACGAAATATCGGAATATAATAATATATAATTTTACCTGATTAAAAAAAATTAAAAGAGGAATAAAAAAAATATTTCTTATATCTTTGTTTGACATATAACTAAATGTTTAGTCCTAAATTAAGTACTAAAATCCTAATTACCATAGTAGAGTATTCATGTTTGTATTTCGTTAGATATATAAATAAATACAATGACGTCACAACAAAACAGGTCATTAGTGCAAGAAGTACATACTTACGCGTTATTCAAACGGGGGAAATGGGGTCCGTGAATAATTACGCCTCCGCGTACATTACGCCCTTAAGGTGGTCATTTCTGACGCCACTAATCCGCCATAATTAGCTACGAAATCGCTTTCACAAAAGCATCACTTGAATTGCAACTTCTATATCGTTGTTTAGGAAATGAGCGAACTTTTACATTCTTTGTAATATTTTGAATAATGTTCAGGGTATAAAAAGGGTTTCTTTTGTGAAAGAAACATTACTAGTAAAGGCGTTTGTGCATTATTTCGATTAAGATGCCACTTAAAGAACAAAAAATCATTGACAGGAAGACTAATTTAATACCGATTCTATAAAATACACTTTTATTACATTGAAATGTAAATAGATTTACTCTCACTTCTAACGAAAACTTTTGGCTGCTCATAAACCTCGTTTAAATATGAGAGCTTTATTGTACCTGGGAAAATTATATTAGTTATACTATATTTATTATATTTGCTTACCTACGTAGATTAGCGAAACTAGCAGTAGCTTGTAAAGCAATCTTATTTCCTGGTTAGTTACGAAAACAGCTTAAAAATAAGATGAAGAAAAGCATCAGATTAGTATGTTAACAGTTGGTTCCCGTTGTAAAGACAATCTTTTATAATCGTTGCAGTTCGACGAAGACTTCAGCTTTCCTGAAAATTATTTTAACCATTGCATATAATTATTTCTATTGCTTGCGCGAATATTATACATTATTAAATAAAATTACTTTACGGATTCTATCGCGTTTATTTTACATTTTCAATTCCCGACGTTTCGAACACTTTCCAGCGGCCGTGGTCACGGGGTAGACATTGCATATAGTTAGCTCCATTATGGAGTTTAGATGCTATTTACCCAGGGTGAAAATTTTCTAGTACGTTAAATAGAAGCCGACCTAAAGACAACGCGGGAAAAAGATCTTGAATGAATACTGCTTTTTAAAGGTTAAATATGGTAAATTCTTGATTCATTTAGACACTAATTAAAGGAAAAATATAGATAAAAACTACATATTTTACAAAATCACATAATAGCTTTTAAGTAAGTATCAAGTATATTTAAAATTGAAAAATAATTAGGTGTTCACGGTACATTTAATACACTTCTTTAAATGTGATCTATAATTACAAAAGATTAGTAATAACACATAATTGATTTATTTTTTTATGTAATAAATTTATGAAAATAAATTTATTTTTTATGTCACAGGATGTAGAATAAACAAAACTACGTATAATGTAAATAAATAATAATCTTTATTTACAATTTAGACGAATTATGAACGTGCATAAATATGCACATTAATTCGTAGAAATTTTATCTTATCTTCATATCTCGTCCATGTTTGTCGTTTAAGTGATGGGTCTTGGGATTGATGGATGTCGTAATATATCGGAAATCTATCACTCGAATAAGATGAGTGAATTTATTTTTATTAGACCTTCCATCATCTTTTCATATGCATGTTTATGTAATTCATTTTGATAATTGTTTTAGTACTAATGTACAAATTGAAGGTGCTTTACTTTTGTAAACAATGATGCTCTTAGTAACGAAGTGGCATAGCATGACGTTTTAAATGAATTGTTAATCTATGATTACGTCGACAATCGATTACATGAATAAGGCCACTACGTTGCTTGTTTAAATTAATTTAATTTCTTATTACGCTGGGATATACGATACACTTAGCTACAATTTTATCGTCTTGATTATTTTTTTTAATACTACAGAAATATACATCTGTAATAGAAAGGGTTATTAACTTTGTAATAATACGATGTAGATATAACTTTGTATATGAGCACATACGTGCTATAAAAAAAAACGGACAGTCATGGTTTTTAAAATAATTTTACTAATAATATAACCACCTAAAATCTAAGTATTGTGTTCGTGACTAAACCAAAATGGCTTAGTTTTTTTACAAGCAATAATAAAACGCACTTTTAACAAGAGTTACATTGTGTCTCTTTTTCGGTTGTGACAGTTATTGAATACTTTGTGCACTCGCACTGACGAGAAGACTTGATTGATCTACGCGACCGATAAAATATATTTACTGTATAGTATTTTTTTGCATGACAGTTTGTGAATATAAGTACATTGTATTATTTACTACGAAGAAAAACTATTTATTAGATAGGCTTTAAGTATTGATCACATTGTTGTCAAAACCAAACTAACATTTTTAACTAAATTAAATAAGCTTTAACTCATATTAAAACTCAAAAAACCTTAATAATTATTACAATTAAGATCTGGAAACCCCGCTTCAGCACTGGCAACAAGACACATGACATCTCAGTCTATACCGTGTTCGAAACGTCGGGAATTTAAATATGTAAATAAACGCGATAAAATCCGTGAAAAGTCATTTTATTTAATAATGTATAGTATTCGCGTAAACAAAGGAAATAATTAGATATTATTATTGTTGAACTCTTTTGTTTTCGTTTACTAAGCTTTATAAGATTCAATTTGGAATTAATTCCTACGTTGAAACGGTAATACGTAATAGCTAGCTAATAACTAAATAGATGAATCATTTGTCTAATTACTCAAAGTACTATACTATTTTAAAGATAAATTATTTTTACTCTATCTTTAAATACAAAAACTATATCACGAAGTACTATTATCACGGACATCTTTTAAGATATTTATGTTACTAAAATAAAGGCGATATATGTCTTGTGAAATGTTTTCAACATTTTGAAAATGTAATTTTTATTTACTGATTTGTTTTGCAAGTAAACGTGAAAATAAAAGCAGTTAATACAACATTGTTGTACTAACTCTCAGATTTTCTTTTATTATATGACATGAAATGTTATATAGATTATGTTATCTGACAAATCAGTGTAGCCATAGGCTCTAGCCTGATTTATTATCTTATTATTCGAAACTTTAAAAAAATATCAATAAAAAAACCGTAACTTTCTTTTAAGGATAGTGATTACAATGTTAGTAAATGTAAGTAGATGTTTTAGAGCTAAAAAAAATCTAGCAATCAAATATGTCCTTTCAACTAGCAGTTACGTCATAAATCTTACTTTGAACTAAAACTAGCAGTGGGCCGTGAAAAAAATTTAAAAAAAGCAACTTACTCCCAGTTATAGCTATCTTTAGTTGAAAAACGTAAACATCGGATAAGACATTCAAGATATTTATTACAAAATAAAAAGGATAAATAGATAATCAGGCGGACAAAAATTTAAAAAAATTCAGATTTTTTATATGAATCGGTTATATATTATAATGTTTTCAACTATTTTATACGCACCAAAATATTACAAACAAACACTCCAATTTTATTTCTTTGTGTCAAAAGTTTTAACTTCGTTATACATTTTTTCTTTTTTTCTTAATTCTTTATAATAATTGACTTTTCAACAATTTAAGGTGACAAAATAAACAAAGCAATTTCTTCTTTCGACAAATATTTACCATACATCAAAACTTAAAATTGAAAAGTATTCGCAAATCCTTTGAAAATATATGTATTATTCAAGACTGAAATCCAACTTAACAGAACCAACGGAATACGTAGACCGAACGAATACTGTTATTGTTATGAACTACTATTCACGGCAAACTTCGATACGAGGAGACATTACTATACAGTATCACATTAGGGAAGTTAGGCTTAACACTCACTCAAGTTTCGACAGTTAGCGGGTTGATATAATGTGTTATAAGTTCACACGTAAATAGTTTACGACAATATATCTTTCGCAGCTTACGACTACGCTTAATTGGTTTTGAATCGTTGTTGGGGTGTTATTAAACGCCAAGTTTATATTAGAGGTCCTTTCGTCCCTTTTTTACAAGTTCGTCGTTACAAACGCGATGCCTATTTGCACTATATAATATTAGCAGTAGAGTCTATACACTTCTATATTCCGGTTAGAAGGATCCAGTAGCTATCAAATTTCCGTATAAACTATGCGTGGTGAACGTCTCAGAATGACAAGTGGCCTTGTCTTATGCTGATGAACGTTCAGATTGTCTCGAAACTGGGACCCTATGAGAAAAGAGTTTTCCACTCGCGTGTTGTTTTCGTTATTAATGTAACCGCGTCTCTAATTAACATTTCACCAGCAAAGTCGACTGGCCCGCACCGATTATACGCATTTCGCGGGACGTGACTTATCTTAATTTCCCTTTGAAAAATATGAGCGTCCACTTATTATGCAAATTGTTACGGTGTAAAAAGTTTTATTTTTGTTTGTGGCGAAATTGACCCCGCTAATTGTTCTGTTTGTTTTTCAAGGACGAACTCGTTTAGCTGTCGTGCGCTGTTCTGGAGTTTACATTTAATAGGTCCATTTGTTTTTCTTGACGATAAACTCGTCATTTTTCTTTTTGACTTTTTTAAAATTTCAAAGAGGACATTCTGAAGATTTTTTGATAGAAGTCATTTAGCTTTATATACGAGGATAGTCAATGTCTTCGATCTTTGATCAACCATCTGCGCACAAAAAATATCAGTGCACAAAAATATGATACGCGCAGATATGATACAAAATAAGCTATGTTAGACAAACAGACGGACACCGAAGCCGATGAATATTTTAGGGTGGCAAGCGGATTAATGGCGTCTTAGGCTATATTTCTTATGGGCATAGTGTATCACTTACTACTGCCTCCGTAGCCTAGTGGTATGGGCGTATGCTTTAGAAACCGGAGGTCGTGGGTTCGAATCCTGCGGGGACTCAACAAATTTTCATTGTTGTTTCCTAGTCGGTTAGGGCAATTTGGGCCGATCACCCAAATGTCTGAAAAGTAAGATGATCCATGCGTCGGATGGGCATGTAAAAAGTCGATCCACTCACCAACCCGCATTGAACCAGCGTGGTGGGAATCGGTTCAGAAACCCCCTTATGGATAGGGATGTATTAGGTGAAGCTTATGTCCAGCAGTGGACTTTACAGGCTGATGATGTATCACTTACCATCAGGTGTATATCCTGTTCACTAATCGCTTAATTAATGATAAGTAACAGAAAAGTCGTTTGATGCAATCATCCTTCGTTTAGATCAAGCTTCTGCTAAGTGACTTACAAATGTGGACCATGAACTATTTTTTAGCATAGTAGTTCTCTATATATTAATACAGAAAGTAATAGGTTTTATTAAATTACGAAAGCTTTAATCATTAATATTGGTTTGATTTGTAAGTTGTATCACACAGAATCACTTTACATTGATTGGTCTCGCCTAGACCAGATCTTATGTCCATACGTCTAACGTTCTTATCTAAAAGCTAGAGGAAGAGAACTTATTCTCCACTCTCTCCACATATGAACAAAATATTTCACTTATCTTAAAATAAGGTCCAAGGTCACAAACTACCCTTGTAGCTCGTTTTGGTATTGAAAATATTATGTTGAAGCCGGCCACCATTCACTACAGCAATACGCATGTTACACGAACTTATGAAATAATCTATATAAGCATTGATTGCTTTTTTAACCTTAGGTAAATAACATAAACATATATATATATATACTTTATTTTTATTAGTTGTTACTGATATACTTTTAACGGGTGCTAAAAAAGCAACATTATATTTTTAATTTAATATATTCGTTTATGAACTAATTTGAATACGAAAAATTGTTTAAAAACATTGATATTCATAATATTCAATCACCTCTATTCAATTTTACTAATAGTTTTACTTGTTTACCGTTTATTATGTTCTTTCGTTCTGCTTGATCTCATTTGCAGTTTGTTTTTATTGCAATGTCGACAGTTTTACGAGCATTTAGTTTCACAGTACAACCGCATTCGCTACTAGTATGCTCTCAATTATTATAAAACATAACATTTAAGTAAAACATTATGTTTTTAATTCTTTTAAACAAAACAATGCTATATTTATTTACCATTTTGAAGAATTAAAAAAAAAGCTATGCTTGATAACCATAGACACCTATTTAAATAGTCGTCTTGTCTTTGAAAATTTATGTTTACTGTCCCTAAACAATGTATAAAGTTAACTGCCAAAATCTTATAGCACGTGATATATGGCTATAGTCTACCCGTGATCATGGACCGAACAGAATATAAATAATTTACGAAACGTCGCGAACAAAATATAAATAATTTATGCGAAAATCCATAAAAAATACGATTTAATATGTGTATAAAAAATATAATCTTTTTGACAGTTTTAAAAAGACGGTGATATTAAATCTGTACATTTTTATTTTATTGACAGTTCAACATAACCTTATTCACATTGATATACTTAGCGCCGTCGCTGTTGTTATGTTTGTATTTGTATGCCACCATTATAATGATACGTCCGGTACGGTGGATCAGTTTAGTGACTGACATATTTAGACGTCGGTTTCCTTTTGTTGGTTGAGCGTTTATTTTTCTATATTAAAGCGTTCTACTTTGAAGTTACGTAAAATCAACGTACGTGCACTGATAAAGTTTATTTATGTTAAATAATTTGAGAAATTTGATTATTTTACGCTAATCGCGTTATGATCTTCTTTTTTACTTTTCTAGGTCGTGCGAGAGTGAAATTAGATATTTTATGATAAGAATTAAATTTAAATAGTAATTTATTTGAATATATTAGACTATTTCAAGCTAAATAAACAAATTATTCTATTTTTTTTTGGTTATGAGTTTTCAGAAGATAAGAGTAAAAATTTCTCGTTTGTTAAATAAATTATTTATGCTGTTTTCAATATTCGTATTTTACTTTAATTTATATATTAGTAAAAAGATTGACTACTGACAAAATTTATAAATCGTGAATAAACTTTTGATGCTAAAAAAGTCAAACAGTCATTTGCTTATTAAAGAATGATTCAAGGATAAAAATATTTCGTAGCATTTACCTTTTTATTTATTAAGTACTAAATAAAACATTCAAAGAAGCGTTTTTCTTAATTATGACAGTAGTGTTCGTAGGAGCGTACATATTTGATTTTTTTCCGTTTATATTACAATTTAATAGAGTAATTGAAAGGAAAAGGTTTATATGTATTAAACATGCTTAATATATTAGGTATATTTTCTATCAGCATTCGTGTTAAGCAGAGGCGAGTCGAATATAATCAATGTTTATAAGTTGTCTTTTACACGTTGTGAAGAATTTGTTAGATACTCTCACTGTATAGAGGGTAATAAGACATAAAAACTTCGCAACGGATTCTGTACATACGATTCGAGATGAAACGGGAGCCCATCCTTCGGTGCAATTCGAAGCAACCAGCCGTGGACTGGACGCGGGGTCTATTCTCGGCCATTTTGTTCCAGTTTATTTTTGGCCCTTCCTGTCTACGGCGACGTGCGAATTTAAGGGCGACGCCAAAATACATTATTGAAACGAAACTCGCACCAGATTCCCGCCACGACGTGAGATATAATTTCGGGAATGTTCCACGCCATAATTATGCCTGTGTGTAGTTGCTTATTTTTAATATTTTATTTCAATACTATTATAGAAATAATAGTTATTTTTCTTTTTAAAAATATAATGTATAAAAATGCAACGTTATGGTTGTGTAATAGAGCTGTGTAGGTTATTTATTTTACTGTGGCTAATTATTTTGTGGTTGCTGTGACAGTTTATAGCATGTATGATTATAAGTGGTGTCGAGCTTAAGCATTTGTAAAGCTTGCCAAATTTAATTTCATATTATTTAATTAGAAAAGTGCGTAGGCTCGTGGTACCAGTCGTATATATGTTTTTTGCTTAAATTTTAAAAAACAAGCAACATATAATGGCAAACATAACAAAGACAAAAATATGTAAATGTATCTAAAGTATACATATTATAAATAATAACGTCCCGAAATGTTCAGAAGACATTCTGCTCCTTTTTCTTACAGAAACTTTTGTCGAGAAGACTTAATTCCTAAGATGGCCAAAGTGAAATAACAAGTCACCAAACTAGCAGAATCGTTGAGGCAGAGTATTTGATTAAAGGTATTTCATTAACTTGGTATTAGGTATCTATGAATTTTGCGCAAGTTAAACCGAATATGTACTCATCCTATTAAAACTAATATAAATAAAGTCACGTGATTAGGATTGTTTCTGTTTTTTGAACAGTTATTTAATAGTCAAGAAATACAGTAAACAATAAAGACAAGAAACACACAAGTAGAAAGTTTGACGAGAAAAATATGTTTACTAACATTATAAGTATGTTTTAATAAGCAATTTTTAAAATCAAATAAATTATTAATAACCATCTTTTTTACCCATACAAATATTATTATTTAAAAACCTAGTTTATTTCAAATACATGATAAAGTAACTATAAAATGTAAGATAATATATAGCATTGTAAAAAGAAAAAAAAAAGCGCAATTTTTACATTATTTATTGTCTGCTAACAAGACCTTTATGGCAGTACAATGTTGACTTTACTCTACTAGGGATGTGCAGTCAGAAAATTACTGTAAAAAATGACATTTAAAATTAGGCTTCGAATTGCAGCGACTAGTGTGTGCCCATTGTTTTTTTTTTTTCAAAATCGGGGTGCACGGTATCGCGGCGCGTTATCACCGGCCCTCGCATCAGTCCAACCGCGGGCGTCACATAGGACGCACGTTCGCATTTTCCGCGGCTTTCCCGACCGACACCGGCCTCTCCGAACTCCGTACTATATGGATAACATAATCGTGTTTACAATTTAATGGGCGCCAGTGCACACGTGATCGGATTACTATATAAAGGGATACTGTTGACTCTGTAAGTACTCTGTGCCTGCGGGAATTCGTTAATGAATTGGCTCTGTTTGATTGCAAGATTAGCGTTAGTCTGTACCGAAGGTCGAGTATACGTTATCGTATGTATTTCTTGTCGCGTTATCTGTCCGGTTATTTAGCTACACGCTTGTTTGTTAAGTTTCCGCTATAATAGTAATAAAGTGTTTGTTTTTATTGACACATCACTTTTAATTATTTGACAATTATATATTTCGATATGGAAGTGATAGGAAAAGTGGTCCGTTAGACTTGTGACATTGATTTACGGACCTTGACATATAAGTCAAGAATTTATTGAGTGATATCAATATTATTTATTCATCTAGGGAAATAATTAACAGTAGGTGTGCTATTAATATGCATAATAATAGAGCAAGTATATTACAAGGTTAGATTGTTTTAACCGTTTCACAGGTTAAGTTATACGCGATGACAGGTTTTCCTTAGCTTGTGACATTATTTTGTTTTATATGTTATAATTTATTGATGTCTTCAATAGTATAAAAAGGTATGAAACGAAATGGAGATAAAAACTTTGATAGATTAAATAAACTTTTAATTTAACTCGTTCTATTGCTTTTATGAATATAATATTTTTTAAAATTCTATGTATGGCGCGTAGCATCAAATCAGCACCAAATTAATTAATAATGGTTTTATTTAGTATTTTATAAATATCGGGATAAGGATAGTTTTCGAAATTGTCATAAATTCGATTAACAGGTTTAAATTTTACTAATCATCCACCTCTAACTCAAATGCAAACTAACCGGAGTTATGTTAATAAATACTTTTAATATAGTCAACAGAAAACCACAATTTTTTCAACAAAACAATCCTTGTCTCGTTAAAACTATTTACATACGTGATTTCTACTGAATAAAATTGATTTTATTGATTTCATCGACTTTATTTTACTTTTAACTGCCAACGTTTCGAATTCTTTTCAGCCATTTTGAACACGGGACACACATAACAAACGAGATAAAATCTATTTAGTGAATTCTATTTATTATTGTGAAGAGTTCGCTTATATTAATGTTATGCTATTCTTGATATGTATTAAAAACCAAAAGCATTCTCGTATCGTAATAATTTTCTTGTTGTCTTGTTGTAACATTTCCAATGGTGTAGAACTATTATTAGAAATATAAATTAATATGGAAGTAAACGCGGTTAAGTCACTTAAAGTCATTTTTTCCCGAACTAGCTGTTACCCACGACTTCGTCCGTGTAATATATAAAATATAAATATATTTATTTTAAAAAAAGTGACCTAAGCTACTCGCAGTTTCATCAGCTGTTTTTATTGAAAATCGCATTAAAATCGGCACAGCTATTTCAAAGATTAGCCAGAAGGAATAGATAGACAGACAAAAAAAGTAGTTACGTTATATATCACAAAGTAATTATTTAAAAACGGTTATTTTAACGTAACAAACAGACACTCCAATTTTATTTATTTGTATAGACTAGTTGTACCTTAGCGGTGTTACCTGCTCATCACATTTTGTAAAATTTTCTACTTTTCGAATAATGAATGAATAGAAACTTCTTCTGGCAGTTTGAAACAAACGTATTAGTGAAATCGATTCAGCTATTTATGACATTCGCGCTTAAGCAACGTATTCAGCGATTAATTTTTTGTTACAAATGTGCGTTCGCGTAAGTAAACAAATATTTATTACGGATGTTATATATTATAAGATGCTTTTGTACCGCTGCCGAGTTTTACTTTACGAAATTAATGTTCGTTGGCCGCAGATGAAATAATGTAGCACATTAGAGGGGCGAATCATTACGGTTCTAATTAAATAAGCCCCTTAAATTAACAATTTAGGTATTCAATATAAACAAACTTTTACCTTTATGAATACGATACAGGTAGAGATATATTTGAGCTTTACGTTTACCGGAAGTGTTTTGTTTTATTACAGTTTGTAGCATTTTGTGTTTCTCGTGATTAGCTAAATTCACACCGTAAATGGCTGAGTGGTGAGCGCCTTTTTGTTGTATTTCCGATATTTTGAGCTAAGTAATGTTTTTATCAAAATAATGCCTTAAAATGAAGATTTTTGCAAATCAAAAATTTAACACGATGTATTATGCAGTATTTTTTTTACCATGGGCTCTTTTTACGACGTTTTTTTACGATACAATTCAGCTTAACATATCATTAATTACATAACTAAGGTACAGTTCAGCAACAATAAATAAATAAAAAACAACCTAAAATGACTAATTAACTCCTATATTGCCTTACTAAATATATTTTTCGATAACTAAATAATAAGACAATATAGACAGACAATAAGACAATTTATTCAACTTTAAATGTATACAAAACAAAATTATTTTCACTCAGTGTAAATTGAATTATGAAATTAATACATTCAACGCGTTAGAACTTTGGGGGCTTAAAATAATTATGGAGGGCCGTTGGGCGAGGTTGTTTGATGGACTGGCAATACGGTTGAAGACGTTAGCTGCAAAATGGGGTCAGGGCTGGACTTGCCCCACCCTAGCCGGTCTAGCCACGGTAATCCCCCTATTACGTTTCATTAATGTCCGATGCAGCTTGCCTAATTAATGAGAGATAAAACGGATGTTTCCGAATTGTTTGGGATAACGCACGAACGCCATTGCCAAAATTGCAATAATTTAGGAGCTTTGAAAACGTGAAAAAATTATTGGCGTGTGTTAGTTATTTGGGTAGTTAGTAAACTAGTTTTTATTAGCTAAAATACAAAATATCTGGCATATAATATAGACTAATGAATATTATTTTTAAAAAGATAAAATCATTATCAAATGCTGTTTAAAAATAAAGAATAAATATTTTAATTACTGAACTATGCAATTTAATTCTGTCTGTTTTAAAATTTAAAATCACTTTAAAAATACTATACATCTAGGCTTGCGCTGATTAAATACTAATGGTCATTAGTACTGCGATTAAGTTGTTTAATGGAATGATGATTGCCCTCGTGTTTAACAACCATTAAATGTCATTGTGAAATTCAAGAGTTCATGAACAGTGCTTACATATTCGAGGTAAAGTTGAATAAAATTCGAAGCATTTACAACATGTGATGTCGTTATAATTGATATTAAAACTTATTGTTTAACAAATTCATTGTTTTAAAAATATAAATTAACAATAAAATCAAATATATTTTTAAGTTTGTGTATTTTATAATTTTGACCCTGCGTCATTAAGTATGCAACATATTATTATATTTCATACACACCTTCATAACTTTCCTAATCCAAATCCAAAGGAAAATTGTAGTTTAAATTTTATATTTATTAATAAATATTATCCGCTTCAAAAATCTATCAATTGTTTATGAATTAACAGATAATATATTTACTCTAAATTAAACGAGTTTATTATTGAATTTTAAATATTTAAGCGCAAACAATGTTTCTGTAGCTTAAGCTTAGTATGAATTTAAAAAACCCAAAAAACTGTTAAAATATCCAAAAAACAGTTATTTTAATCAATTGTACTATTCTCATCATAGCTATTAGCAACTAATAATTGAATAATTGATGTTAAATAAATGAATTGTTCATACCAAATTGTGTAAATTCTACACAACTATTAAACTCTTAAAAATGATGTTTACTAAAACTGTTCACTGCGGTTAAACAACTACCAAATTGTATACTAGAAATCTAGTATACAAACTTTACTTATTCTATAGTTTCAAACTTTTCCAACTCAACCGCTGAAAATTAATTCAATTATGTATCTAAATCGGTGGTCTTCAAAAATACGTATAAGAATTTTATTAGCGTTTTAAAGCTTATTATAATCTTTGTATGATACACAATATTCGATAAATTTGATATCAAATTTAAAATCACTAAGCTCGTGTAACAAAGAGTATTTTTAATTTTTTTTTTACAATAGTGCCTATGTGTATTTAATCAAGTAAATTGAAAGGATTTCTATCACTTTATATTTGCTTTTTCGTATTGGATGAACGCTCGCTCTACGTTTTGTTATATTTTATCACGCAACCGTTAATATTTTTGCAAACTTTTTCTAATCTAGAAAGGATTTATTTAAACGAACTACTGTTTGTTGATGATCAATTTGTAATTTGTTTAAATTACTGTTGTTCTATTTTACATAACTGAAACGATTTGTAGCATAGTAATTGTACGATTGTAGTCGGAAAGGAGATTAAATCATCTGATGTACTAGATTTTTTTGAGTTAGGTCCCCTGTTTACATGGACCGTCCAGCGATTTAGCACCGTGGTGTCAATTTAGTAGACAGTAGCGGTTATACACTACCGCATAGTAGTAAGTAAGCACCGATGTTTTTTATTTTAAGGATTTCTGGCGTTATACGCCGCGTTACTTATGAGCGCGTCGTATTAATTGTTTATCAGGTGAATGTCCTTCTGCAATTCAATGGTCTTACTGCTTTTTTATGCAATATAAAATAAATAATTTTTTAAAATGTAATTGAAAAAATATTTATTCTATAATAGATTACCTGTTTTGCTGATGATTGCGCCTAAAATATATTTTTAGAAAAACTGTCAAGTGTTTTAAAAAATTTAGCGTAAAATTTATTTGCCGGTGAAAAATTAAGTGTACAATTCAGTGTAAAAATTATTATTGACAATTACTTGCAACATACCTCATTGTAATTGCAACAGAATATGCAAATTTATGCCACGGCAAGGGCAGTTGCGTCCGTGAAGTTGAAGATAGAGCATCTTATGACGGAAAAGTAGTTTGTAATGGCCCATAGCGATAAATGAAATTATTCAATACATTAAACGTCCATTAGGTGGGTGTTAAAGGTTACTATCGGTCCCCTCTCAATTCTAAATTGAATTTAATTGCCGCCTCGGTCAGTTCATTTAATGTTTAACGTGAAATCAATTTTATCCCGCATCTTTTGCCCTTCACACTAACAACTTTTACATCCGATAGAAACAAAACAAATTACCCGATAGAAAAAAATCTTTTTATTTTCATGAATATAAAAAATTGTTCCATTCTTTCAATGATAAAGTACGATATTTGTTTGACTGATATGATTAACTAAACTTATTAAACTATATATATATATATTTATTAAATATATTTATTTATTAAACTACTTAAACAAAATATGCAGTGTAAGCGGTAATTTATTTTTAATTATCATCATCAGCCTGTGATATTCCACTGTTGGACTTAGGCCTTCCCTAAAACACACCTGTCCATTAGGGGGTTTTAGACCGTAATTCACCACGCTGGTCTAATGCGGGCTGGTGGGTAGACCGTCATTTTAAATGCCCATCCGACGCCTGGATAACCTTACTTTTCAGACAATTGGGTGATCGGCCCAAATTGCCTTAACCAAAAAGGAAACAAGAATGAAAATTTGTTGAGTCCCCGGAGGATTCGAACCCACGACCTCCGTTTCAAAAGCACACGCCCATACCACTAGGCTATGGGGCAGTTTTTAATACATAATGTTAAATATTAAAATATGGACGTAACTGTTACAATGAAACACTTACTCGGATACTACGAATCACTATATAATATTAATTAAAATGAATTCCGCGAAATTGATCGAGTACAATTTCACAATATCTTCTGTCGTTACAATAAAACGGGACAAGCTGTTCACCGACAAAAATAGTATCACTGTAAAAGAATTCGTTTCGTTCAATAATTGTTAACCAAACCATACGCTCCGATGGATGTAACGTGTAAAACATTTCCAGCGAAACTTTTCTCACTGAAACTACAAAAAACATCCTCTCCTTTTAATTTATTAACCCAACGTTCGATTCCGGAGCGGAACCATTTATCAGATCTGAGTGTTAAGGAAAACAGCCGAGGTGTTAGGAAAAGTTGAACGCGTTCAATTTGTTTAATTTAGGTTAGTTTGTTGATGATTCAGTTTCCATTCATTCGGCTTACGTGTACACGCTCCGTGAGGTGGATTTGCGTAATTTTGCCTAATTTACGAGCGCCGCTCCATCGCGGTAATTTTATGCACTCTGATTTCGACCGTCTATGGATGACGTGTGCGCCCGAATGAAAATCGTTAGTGTGCGTATTCTATCTAAATATGGGTTTTGATTTCTGTAGTTATCGTTTAATTTTAATAAAAGCAAGTTAATTGATAGGGATACGGTCCAAAAACCCTCTAATGGATAGGGGAGTATTAGGGGAGGCCTATGTCCAGCAGTGGACTATCACAGGCTGATGATAATGATGATGAAGTTAATTGATATTTGTATATATATAAATTTATGTAAGTCAATTGTAAATTCATAATATTTATCATTTTACTTAGTTATATTCCTATTTTTACTACGCATTCATGAAATAATTATAATAAACTAGCAACCCCCCAACCCGCCTTGTGGGTGCAATTTCGTAAAATCCGACCTGACCGAATGACCTCTACTCGGCGAAAGGCTCCTACCAAATTTCAAGTCGCTACGCCTAATGGTTCCAGAGATATCGTCATGAGTCATTATATAGGTGGGAATCTCATTTATATATATAGATAATGCAGAACAGCAGACAGTGCAAGGGAATTAAACAGGGAATTAGAGATATACTACCCACCAACCCGCATTGGACCAGCGTGGTGGGATACGGTCAAAACCCCCTAATGGATAGCGGTGTATTAGGGGAGGCCTATGTCCAGCAGTGGACTAAAACAGGCTGATGATGTATGTATATATGTGATGTGTTAGAGATATGCTATATAATAAAGATATATGTATAATGCTCGGGGTTTATAACATATAAAAAACACACGCGACTCTATAGTTTAGCGGATTTAGAGTTCTGAATTAAACCATAAAGCGCTGATATGGTCTATTATCTAACAAAGATTCTGCGTATATGATGTATTTAAATTGGCAAAACTTTGAAACTACCTTACGATGTAAGTAACTTTACCGTAAGCAAATTAAATGATATAACAGTTTCATGTAAACTTTCATAGATTTTAACATGAAATTATGGTAGCATAGAGCATTATATTCAATTCTGTAAACATATTTCTTGTCTCTATACAATTAACCAAATTCAACTTTACCGACTGACGTACGACTTTACGTAAATTTACATTTGATATATTTATTACGCGTAATTTTTTTCATTTTTTTAACTTAAATTCTAAAGTAGTATATCTTGCTTGTCAATTTTATTTAAAAATATTATTTATCTTTTTATTGTTATGGCGCGAAAAGACTAAATGGAAATAATTTGTTTTTTACCCAGATTCTACATTGCCAACGTTGCTCTTCAAGCCGGAATACTCGAGATTTTTCACAACAACCCATGACGACAATAAAAGCGCCATGATATTTTCCTTGTCAGTTTTCTGTAAAACTTAACCTTCCAAATTAAAAATGTTTATTTAA
This sequence comes from Lamproptera curius, assembly GCA_029286875.1. NCBI lineage: Eukaryota > Metazoa > Arthropoda > Insecta > Lepidoptera > Papilionidae > Lamproptera > Lamproptera curius. The sequence continues at coordinate 1,075,243 of JAGSMT010000085.1, read as the reverse complement.
TACTAAATATGTTCAAATGATGTAGAATATGAATTGATTTTTACTAACAAATCATCAATCATAAGCAAAAGAGAGTATACCAAAAATCTATGTCTTTTCTTATGAACTGGATGCGGTTAAAAAGAGTTATCAAACCACTTTATTATACCGCGTAAAACATACACACAACATGCGTTCGTGAACGCGTGGTCACGTAACATATGGTCGCCCACCGGCATTATGTTCATTAACTGAATGGCGAGTTTGTATGAAGGGCGCGGCAGGAATCGTGCTCTATTTGCCTTGCCTCCTGTCACCCGTGACGCCGCTCCCAGGCGCAGCTCGCAGACGAACAGGATACCGACGATGGGAATGGACCTTGACGTATGGAATGCGCGCGCTTTATGGAATAAGAGGATAGATGCTTGTAGGTTAACAACGCCATCTATAGTATGGGGAATTTAAACTTGATAAATATAGACTATTGATGAGTTGTTTAGTTACTATTGTTACCCTGCTTACATTTATTCTAAGTCTACGTCTAAAATTATAAAGAAGTGCATAATTTGTTAATTTAAGTATAAAATTAATATAAGAAAATTAATCTTATACAATTCTATATTAGTCTGTATAGGTAAAATAATTGACGCATAACTGTTTATATACTTTTAGAGACCTGAACCTTTGACCACCTGGGCATTAGTGCTAGATGCAATTGACATTTATTTAATAGGTTAATGGAACTTGTAATGTGATGTGTATTATTTAGCTATTTTCAACTTTTTAAGCTTAACCAAAACGAAAGACTAACGAAAGGAAACGAAAAACTATCAGTCGTGGTAATCTCTAACAACAAAAGTTAAATAAAATGTTAAAAATAAATAAATATTTTCGGATATACTTACAACACAGATAAAAAAATATTGATAGATACGACACTAAAGAAATGGAAAGATAAGAATCAATACATAATGAAATAATAGTTACATCATGCATTTATTTTAAACTGCACTTAATGCCTTTCTTAAACTATAACCGTCCCATAAAATTAAGTCAAACTTAATTTAAAGGATAGATGTTCAATAACGTTTGTTACATATAATAAATTTAATATTTTATATAAAACCTCTAAAGAAACAACAACATTAACGTGTGTTACCAACAATTCGTTTTACACTAAAAATAAAAGAGAAGCTTCGTGGTACTCTATAACCTAAAACACTTGAATAAATATTGAATACAATTAACATCTGCTACATTGAAACATTCGCAAACGTGAATATAATATATTATAATGTCTTATTCATTCACATTGATATACATAATTTTACCAAACAAAAACAACATGACCTTCTACTTTGCGTCAGTTTTGACACAGTTATTCGCGTGAAATTCATATCTTTTTTATTCAAATTTAAACTGTAACTTGCTAATTTGCGTAAGACCCGTAAATTGGAACGTTTTTATATATACTCAACGCAGTACTTGCTTAATTTAATTCTTAATGGATGCTTTCACAAAGTTAAACCAGTACGTTCAAAGCACGTTATATTTAAGTGTGGCGAAGTGAATTCGGTACTATATAAAAAGGTGTCGTGTCGAAAATCGTTGCCAGTTGCCAGCTGGCGTACGCTCCACTTGGCCTGCGAATTGAATTGGCCCAAAGTCAGGACTGAAATAGGCTATCGCATCTGTGGGAACAGAACCTGACTCAAATATCAATACAGATCACGTATGGTCGTCCACGGGCTAAGCATTGGTACTTCTTAGTCTAGACCGTAGCGAAATTAGACATGAAATTGATGCAAACATTAATCCAAAGCAACAAAGCAGCTTCGCTACGTTGTCGTTTGATTGTCGCTCGTCATTGAACTCTCGGTTATATCTTACAGTAATATTATACAGAGGAAAGATTCGTTTGTTTTGATTAGGCCCCGAAACTACTGAAGCAATTAAAAATATTCTTTCACTACTAGAAGCTATATTGTCCTTCAGTAACATAAGCTACATTTATTTTCATATATTTTATTTGCATACGAAGGCAGACTAGTTGTCGGGTCACCTGATAGAAAGCGGTTACCAACGCCTATAGACATCGCCAATACCAGGGGAGATACCCCTGGTATTACTAACGCCCTGCCTGCCGTGAGACATAAGATGTTACGTCTCCTTTACCCAGTAAATACGCTGCTACGGTGCCATTTACAACAGAACACGGTAGAACTTTCACACTATCGCTTTGCGGCAGAAATAAGCACCGCGGTTGTACCACTTCAAACGGCCCGCTGTATATAAATGATCTACCACCCATCTGTTACCCCAAGGAAAATTAATTCCAAAAATCTCAAAAACAACATGGGCCTAACCTAGAACGGTCGGCTAGTTCTTTGCCATAGATTACATAGTTTAAGACAATTTCATGTCGTTTATGCGTCTGGTATAATGAACAACGCACGCTAACCTTTGCAATGACCTTTCGGTTGATGCTCGATTAAAAGAGGGTGACTTTTTACGAAGCCACCCTTATATCTATGTAACACCAATTTAAATGTAAATCCCCTCTTATTCAAGGGTCGCACCCCGGTAACTTTGTGTCCGTTCGGTGAGAGTTTTGTAATTTATAACATACAACGCATCTTGAGTAATAAATAATTTCGAGTATGCTATACAACACTATGCGAGTCAACTAAAATCATCAAAAAGCCAAATCTTAATTAATATAGCCAATTAAGCCCGTAGAAATGGAGTGGCATCATACTTCTCGCGTAATTCTTGCTGAATTAATAGAATCGAAGATCAAATAATTACGTCATAAATACGTCACACCTTCATCGACTTACTGTATTTTTACATATTGATACAAATTTCCAGCACAAGTTAAACAAAACATCAATACAATAATTGTACACACAACCATTATTACAAAAAACATTGCGGTAGAGGATATGTGCTCGATACAATTACACCAATATGTTGGTAACACTGATATAGTAAAAAGGAATAGATTACATTCATAACTAGAAAAAATCAAAAAATATTTAGAAGTGTCTGCTAAGACCAACTAAAGGCGTAAAAATGAAGCCATAAAATCGTCAAATCAACGGCTTTATTTATGTCAAAATATTTAATATATTCTTTAAAAAACCATTCGTCAAAATTAATTATAAAACAAACATAAGCCCTGTCAACAACTTAACTACTGTGATAAAATTTAATAGACACCAGGCAGCTTCGTTCCCGATGGATTTAAATTAATGTAACTTTAAATTCAAACACTGGCGAACTATGCGGACTGAGTTTAATAAATTTTTAAATTTGTTTTTATAATATAATTAAATAACGTTGCATTAAATAATGTTTAATTCAAACTCAAAGCTATTTGAAAATTTATTTTTAGTACAAGCAAAAAGCTTCAGATCTTTTCTGAGTTTTATTTCATAAAGTGTAAACGTAATATTTTAATATACAAAATAACAGTTGTGTACAAAAATAATAAGTAATAATTTTATTTATGTTGATAATTTTCAATGTCCAAAATATCTCTATATCTTAATAAAGTTTTATTCTGTTACTTGAGTAAAAAAATAAAACGATAAACAATTGATAAAATATACGCTAATGTAAAGCAATTCAACTATAGTCCTTACTTATTTTTAAACCTCATCAATTTTGTCCTAGAAACGAGAAGTTACGCATCGTACGAATTCAAACCACATACTCCTTGTCGGAAATGTTAGAACAAGGCACGTCTAAACGGCGATGCACACTTTCTCCCCAATTATTCCGCGTACGTTAATTCAATATTGGTCCAACGCTAAGTGACGTACCCGAATGACCTACATCCTTCACCTTTAACCGACACCCATGCTTCCTTATCATCAAGATCCGATACAACAATGGTATTCTGAACCTTATCTGCTTATTAATAAAACCGATATCAGCTTAAATCGAGTCCGGTATGAAATTTGTGTTTACCGAGTTATAAATATTTCTAACACGTTGTTCTGAACGGTTGTAAGACTTTGTGCGTTGTTAAATTTATGTGGCCACCGATGAAGTTATATGTTATTGTTTGCTCAGTAGCTTGTAAGGGGGAACTGAATAACTGCATAGTAGCAGTTTATGCGCCATCAATACTAGTTAACTGAATCTAAAATGTTATGTGCATTTTAATATTCAGTCAAAAATCATAAAGTAACACATATACCTAAGTACACACATATACATAAGTACATAAGTATTAATGCATTCAGTTAAACTTAATTAATTATATATAATTTACATATTTTCAAACATTTTTATACATTAAGCTATAATTGAAAAGTAATTTTAAGGTTTTAGAATTAGTAAATAACATATTTGTTTTCATGTTCATGTTTTGTTATAAATTATAAGATCTCTCTTAAATAATTGACTGTTAGGCCTTAAACCAGTGGTGTAACACTCGAAATGTCGTTTAATCTACGTCTAATTTTCAAGGGATTCGAGAAAAATGCTCCTTTATATCCATAACAAGAATACATTAACATGCCTTTAAGCTTTAAAATACGTATTTTGATTGGTTCACTATGATTCAACATCGTACAGTAAAATTTTTTAAAGTAAAACCGTATAACTAAAGCGTTCCTAAGAATAAAACTCCGGTAAAACTGTATAAAACAAGGATGCGTAATATTGATAGTAACTTGAAGGTAATTTATCTCGTGCAGTGAATGTAAACTTGTCGGTTTATTTTCTAATATAATGCACATAATATTATTGCGACGTAATTACAGTTGCGGTTAAAGTATACGGACTGGTTCACAACTTGTCACTGGGACCAAATTATTTATCGTATTAGAGAAATGTAGTGGCGTCTGTTATCTGTCCGTTCTGTGTTAAACGAGTGACATTGTCTGTTTGTTTATATCACACCAAAACTGGCAAAAACCCCAAAATGACGTCATTAATTTCGTATACAATTTAAAAGTTGTTAGTTATATTATAATGATTACTCAATATATAATTCGTCACGGATAGATTGTTGTGAATTTTAATAGATAATATTTGTTATTGAGAACACAATCGTAAAATGAATTCAGAATTCAACCTTCTGTCTGTCCTGATTAACTATTCAAACCTATTCGCTTCATTTTATCCGCAAATGGAACTTAATAAATAGTTTAATATTTTATTGAGTAAACACCTCCGTGGTCTAGCTGTATTGGCCCTTGTTTTATAAACCGGAGGTCGTGGGTTCGAATCCCGCGGGGAAACAACTTGGTGTTATCGTTGTTTTCTGGTTGGTAAGGTCAATTTGGGTCGATCACCCAGTTCTGAAAAGTAAGATGATCCATGCGTCGGATGGGCATGTAAGAAGTCGATCCACATGCATCATGCATCATCAGCCTTTGATAGTCCACTGCTGGACATAGGCCTCCTCTAATACACCCCTTTCCATTGGGCATCATCCGACCGAGGAAACAACAATGAAAATTTGTTGCGTCCCGCAGGATTGAACCCGACCTCCGGTTTCTAAGCACAGTCCATACCATCTAGGCTACGGAGGAAGTCTATCCTACTAATTTATAATGTTCACTTCGCGTGGAGCTAACAAATATGCTATATCTCAGAGAATTCGAAACTAATACCCTCGTAAACTTTATAACGTATGGAAGGTCGACTTCACCGCAACCGGTCTTTGTGTCACACCTTTATTTAATTTATAATCTCTGATATATGCTTTAAAATATATTTATATAATTAATTTGCAGAGACCGTCATGATTGCGCCGACTTTCAAAGCGCGTTCCACATCGCCAGGTAAAGTCGAAACGTGTGCCGCGTATTGTGTCATTACTAAAAATTTGCCTGAAATTGACTGCATAATGAATGAGTTTGTTGTTGTGTTCAACTAAAACGATATACTAAACAACTATTGAGCATACTCCTTCAAATTCACGTATTGAGATCGATAAAAAAATTTTGAAAAAGAATAACGATATTTTCAAAGAGAGACTAGGCAGAGTAATTTTAAAAATATATTGTATATTGCTATAATTCATACAGATTTGAGTATAATTTGTATATAATAACAACGCAATCTTTCTTTTTTCTTTGATTGAATTTCATGCATAAAATTAAATCAAGATTAATCAGACATTCAGTAGTACTAAAATGCTGTAATAGAAAAATAAATTACTGCTCTCAACTTTACTTAAAAATGTTTGAAAACAAAATTAAACGTGGACACTATGCAAATGGCATAATAAAACGCCAGTTAGCATTAGAATAGCGCAAACTATGCTGTCCTTGCCGCGTATTTGAACAATTACGTGGAATACAATTTAAGGAGTGATGCCAATTTTTTAATTCTCACAAAATTCAATAATTTCACATATTCTTTTATTGCCTACGCAGGCAGACAAGCAGTCGGGCCACTTGATTGAAAGTGGTCACCGACACATGTAGATATTGGCAATACCAGTGGAATCACCAACGCCCTGCCTACCGTGAGACATAGAATATTAGGTCTCGTTTACCCAGGAAATACGCTTGTTACGGTGCCCTTCAAATCGGAACACAGTAGCTGTTTCACGCTACTAGTATGTGCTTGAAACAGGCACCGCGGTGATACCGCCCAAGACTGTAAAAAGGATCTACCATCTATCATAATCAAAAGAGAATTTCATAGACCACCACTAGTTATATTTCGTCTGTTAACTAACATTCGAAATGGACGAATGGATTCAACTTTGCTTTTTTTTGGGAATATTTTTGCATATGTTTGTTTGATTGTGTTGTGGTTTGGAGTGAATACTAACTTTAACGAATTGAGGAATTTGAAAGCCGACAGCGCTGTGTAAAAATATTTCTAGTTGGTTAACAAGTTGTTTTTGATGCGGTTCAGTGAATTGTTTTTTTTTCAGATTTCTATTGTAAAATAAATGTTCATTTATGTTAACATTAAATATTTTACAACTGTAAAGAGTTATAAAACGATACATAAAATAAAAGAAACTCTAGTATTATAGATTAATTTAAAGTTCTATATCAATATCAAATTCTATGTTTGGCAATTTAGATTTAAGTATACAATAGCTAGTATTTTAGGCTATTGTACCAAATGATTTATTGGATTTTATTAAATAATATATACATAATACAAAACGTGAATTTTAATGTGCGCAATAAACGCGTTGTCTAGTGCACTATTACTTAAACAAGTTCGTCATAATCTATAATTTGCAAGTTACCAAAAAGATATTTTCTTTCTTGATACATCATTCTGAAGTTTGTTTCGTTTGGTCGGCTATATGTTTGATATATGTTCGATGTACGACCGATTATAGAACTCTTTGAGTACAAACCTAGAGAAAAAGCGTTGAAAGCGTTTAATGACCCCAAAATGAAGATTTTTTAAATATATTAGTGTCTGAAAGTAATATTTACGTAATATAAGAAAATAACAATCAGTTTGAAACAGGTTATAAATAAAAAAAAAAGAATTGTTAACTTACACTTACAATAAAAATTGATACAGCTGTTATGTATAACTGGAAATGATTGCTCCATTAAATTGTAATCCTACCAGCACAACCCGAGCACCTTTACACCCGCGAAGGCGTAATCCGACGCTCGTCCATTGTTTTTATTTTCCATTTGGCGTTCGGGGAAATCAGAGATCAGAAAAGTATAACGGTCCCAATAAAATATTAAACCTTTGACGGGTGAACGGCAACGTAACGGGATGCTACGACTCTCATATAAGGGTGGGTGAGCTATTTGATCGACAAGTGTGGCCGCACTCGTAAAAGAGGCCGTGAGCGTTAGTGTTTCAGTTTACCGCCGATTTGCCATTTCCACGGCGCCCTTCCTAACCGGATGTTATTACGTACAGTGGAATAATAGATGACGGTGAGATTTTGATTTGTATCTCTATTGAATCGGTATAGATAGTGATACAGTTTTCTTTCTACTTTTTCGCAAAAGTTCGTCTTTATCGTCCTTTCTCAAATAATACTGTCCTCATTACACAATGTCATTAATTTTGTCATTTAATACTAAACAGTAAGGTTTATGGGATATGAGAATGTCACTCGTTGAATACGATTATTCATTGACAGTCGAGTGTCATCGTATTCCGGTAAAGATCCGAGTTTTCCCGATGGAAAATTATTCCTCACTAGAGACGTACTTAATATGTCAAGTTAATTCTAGTGTCGGTGCTATGTATACTTGTTGATTGATAAGTGAGAGGAAAGATTTAAATAGTGTAATCATTCTGTTTATGTTTGCGATTTAAATGTTTATAAAATTAATTTAAAACTGTGAAGTATCTTATTTTAACGGAATCATCGATATAGCCGGAAAAGTGTTAATTGTACTTGTAATATAGTATAATCAATGTTTTACGCTTTTCAATAACTACTGTTATTAATCGGTCATATCTTATTTACCTAGATAGATAATATTAACATTATTACATTCTTCGAAATAAAATAACACAATTTTTTCTCTAGTTTTTATTATTCAGCACAAACGTAAGGGTTTGTTCTATTGGAAAAATAAGGCCCTAAGGGAGCAGCCTTATCGATATATTGAATGGTATAACATTTTTTAGCGGCACATTTTCTAGTTCAGTGAACGCGATCTTATATCCAAATAAATATTCTGTAATTTTCTTTTGGCCCAAATCTACACAGTACTTGCGTTATGCGTGAAATATTGAAACGGTGCTCAACTATTATCTTTGTTTACAAAATTAGTTTATACGGATATTTAGTTCGTATGAAATCCATAAATAATACAGTTTTACGGATTTTATTGTGTTTTATTACTTTACAAATATTTAACATTACAGCTGACGTTTCACTATAAATGGATTGTAACTTGGTGACAATTCTACTAGGGTTTTATTTTTGTAACTTAAGATATGACAATTTTATTTAATCATAGGTTAGATGGTTTGTATGCGCTTAAAAACTACGAAATATTATTTGCTGTAGTATATTAAACTGTATATAAAAATTTTGAATTAACATCGAATTTTTCTTGATTAAATGTTAACCTTTGAAAAATTGCCAAATGTCTATTGGGAAAATGACCGTCTCGAAAACTTTTGTAAAGGTCACATCGTGGGACTATAATCAAGTTTAAGCTACTAAAATATCTAAAATTATGTCGTCCGTCAGAATTTGTAAATTAATTTTGTTTATGTAAAACTTTGGTGATTTGTTTCGTAATTTTTTCACTTTTCTAACACACCACTCGCAAGCACTGTTTTACAAAGTTGACAAGGAATGAATAATTATATATGGCGGACCCAGCGCTATTGTCGTGTTACTTGGCCGGTAATAAATTGAGGTACACGATGCCAGCTGTGTAATTTACTAAACATTAAAACGTGGAGCAAAACTTTACTGGAGAGGTTCCGAGCGATTAATCGTTACCCTTGACATATTTACCTATTTTTCGGGGTTCAGTTTAAACGCTTACAGAGGAGTTTTATTGCCCTCTGGTGAACAGTTTAATGTGTTGCACGGACGCTAGAATGTCAAAGTCGTCGGAATCAGGGTTACTTGTGTACCTCATCTCAAGGTGGTCGATGTTATCATGTTTACATCATTAGCTAGTGATATCACGTAGCGTTGGCCGCTAGAAATATTATGTAAGAACTTTTGTCATGCGCTTAAATAACGGTTAATGGAAATCAATATTTACATAGATTTTTACGTTCATACGTGTTTGAAAGATGGTAAACATGAACGGGTTTTTTGCGCATTTAATTTACAAATTACCATTAAGGATTGACAGTAGCCAGAAAGAAAAATTGACAGAAATAAGAAGAATTTCGCAGTATGTCTCGTGACCAGGGATCCTGCAAAGGATGACATTTATTGTTGTAATTTATCAAAGTCTAAGGTTTTTATTTTGGTCTAATAATTATAGTATTCACGAAGGTCCTAAGAAAATACTAATTATTGATAACTTTTATCTGGCCTGTTCTTTTAAATACTACACAAAACAACAAAACAAAACAAATTTGTCAAAAAATATTGTTGGTAGTTTTGTCGATTTTTCCCGCTTTTGTTCGTTCTCCATTCAGAAATAGAGCAAGTAAACAGAGTAGGACTTCGTTACGCTCAAAAACATTTTCTTGCAAACCCGTAAGCAAACAATGGGGTTGAGTACGGAAACCGTTCCGATTTATACGAAATCTGCTTCTCCTTTAATGGCCAAGTCGGACCCCTTTTACTGAAACCGTTTAAATTGTCAATTAGCACTTCGGATTTGATGCGATTCTCGATCTAAATCCCATCGTTACGACGATTTCGGTCGCGTATTTCAGTTTTGAAAACGAGCCGAGCGTCTAATTTTATTTTTCTCTCAGACTTGTATATACGAGATTTCTTTACACCTATTGTATTTACCTGTACAACGTTTAAAAAATGTTTTAAGATATTGTATCTTAAAACATTCAAATGCGTGCAAAAATAAAATATATACTCAACGCACATTGATTCGAAACATATTTAACTCTAAAAGACTGCTGACTAAGTCAGTCCTTAGACAGTGACAACCAGCAACTTATAATGCGTTAACCAGCAAATTTAGTCTCTTATTATCTCTACTGTCACTTAATTATATAAGGCGATATTTCAGGATATGTGTTTTAAAGGCGGTTTTATCCCGATGCACGATTGCTGAAACGTACAAAGTATAAGAACACAGAGATGGTAGCTCCCGGTGAACAGAATGATGGTGTACGAACAATCGTAATTACACTTGCCGTGCGAATTCTCACTTCAGCTGTAAACAGCCGGCAGTCTATTGTAGGCGCAGTTCGTCAATCTTCCTCTGCTTGTTCAGTTATTATCACGTGTCACATTGCGCCAGGCGTCACCCACCCCATCCCCCACCTTGTCACCTAGCGCGTTCACTTCCCTATAGCCTTTGTCACCCTTTCGCAAAATTACTACTCGTGTTCCTACGTACAATCCGATAGCTTGTTACGTGGAACATTCACCTGTTTTTGTTCTACATCGGTTTTGTGGATTAATATTCTTTGTTTTTTTGTTATGTTAAAGTTAATTTGATTTATACTGATATAATGTGTATTATGACGAGTAATGAGATGTTAGTAAAAATTCTAGTTTCATTAGAAATTCACTTCTACTTCTGGAAATTGTACTTTTTTTAATAATTGATGTGAATGCTTTTTGATGTAAAACATCATGTTGAAACGAATAACAGAGTAGCACTAATAATTATTTTTCTTTTGAAATTGCATAAAATATTTTCACCTGCTACGTAAATGAAATAGCGGGTTAAGATATTCTAAGTCTAAACTATACCACGTGAACGAAGTTGCTAGGAGGTAATCATAAGCCAATGCCTATATTTTAATCATGCAATTATACCAAAAAATGTATAAGATTCGTGTGCAGTCGCCCTTATGCATTGAACTTTTATAGAGTTGCTCACGTCGCCAACTTGTCGGAATATTAATGATACATAATACGCTTTGAATACCTGCTCCAACTTTTCCCATTACGTCGGGAGATTTACACGGGGAAGTGAAAAAAAAATTGGCCGAAGCGCGAATGAAAACTCGAACGATACGAAAGTTTCTTCACAGATCCTGAACTCTGTGTAAATGCCAACGTGCTTATTACCCTGTTACATAGCAAGTTACATTTATTTTCACCAGTACACGGTCGATTTAGAGCATCCGAAAGGAACGAAATGCGTAGCAAGTTTGTTTTTAACAAGATGTGTCTATTCAATCGGAATATTAGATTTATCGGGGGGAGAAACTTTTTATTTTGATACACAACGAATTATGATTATCGAAGGGCGGTCTTCGTATTTACCTTTTATAAGATTAAGAATATAACATCGTATTCAAACATATTTGATATTTGATGTTTGTGGCAACTAGATTATAGGGTATATATTATATATTTTTACTTTTCTTCATTAAAGAAGTGTATTGTAAATAAACAAAATTGTTATTTTTCCGTATTGATGAACCAAACCAATTTTTGACGCTTGCATCACGGACTAGAACTTGTAAAGAAATCAAAATGTTAGATTCATGTATACGTTCAATTTCCACTTAATTGAAGTAGTACTACAATTCAATTAATAATCATTATCAGAAAATATAAGTGACGGTTTTACGTTACTTTATTTAACTTTAACGTTCATCAAGGAATTTTTAGGAATCTTCATCTTATTACAATAAAATCTGAAGTCGTCATAAAATCGTTAATATATTTTCTTTATATAAGATTAAAATTTAAAAAACTGGCGATTCAACTACGATACATTAACGAATTTCTCCTTAGCCTAGTGACTATAACCACGTTAGAGGTAATCCGATAAATTAGTAAAAAGTAGTTTAAATTATTAATATTTGCGTTATTAGGTTCCATATTAATTAACCCAAATGGTTACATAAACGACACTGACTGTATAGATAGGAGTACACGTTCTAGACTCCAATCTGCAAACTATTCCCAGTGCCTGAAACTCTTTTAGAAAGAAGAATGTCACAAAGCGGGAGTACGTACGTAGTCATTTGATCTTCCCCAGTAATTAAAAGGGACTGCATCTCGCGAAAACGGGAAACTGCGCTGACTCTACGTAAATGTTGCGCACATTTCTCCGGCAACGCGAAATCAGCTAGCTTCGCTAGGATCAAACAATATTACTAGATGACGTCAGTATTATAGGGACTATGAATCAATGTGATACAAAAATATATAGTTTTACCTCTATGATTTTATACACTCCTGGTACTGTGCATTTTGTATAGGTTATGTTGTATGATTTTTGTGTCAGATTTTAATATGAAAATGACAGCTTATTTATGCTGTCATCATCATCGGAAGTCATGGGTTAGTTAAAAAGTTTAGTAGCTTTTTGTTATGTATCAGAGAGAGATAATTAACTCAATTCATCCGATAAGCATGTGTAGTATTCGCGTTACAAACAGAGTGTATTAGTTTTACTCACATTGTTATAGAAATCAATATAATAAAAACTATTATATTATCTGTTAAAATATCTTATATTAAATAGCTGTACCAAAAACGAGGGGAAACGCTCAGATAATTGAGTACAATGTATTATAAAAGAAGCAATTGGTATATTGGTTACGTACTCAAGAAGTCAGTTCGTTCCACTGACAAAAGATTCATTGGGTATACATAAGGGTTCTATTGTGTTGTTGCCCTCTTTTACTAAAAGCAATGCAATGGAGGGTTTTACTTTTGTTATAAGCAAATCTCTTATGAGACAAACAGATATATTACAGATTTCCTCGGACGATATCCGTATTACTATATGGTATTGTACTGGTCTCGATTCTAACGTTGAATATAAGTTTTTTTTATTATATTTTGATCCGAAAAAGAAACTGTTTGTGTTAAAGTGATAAAATATTTGTTTTTCAATGTTTTGTGTTCTACTTCTATTGATTTACCATCTTAATTGATGATTTAATCTGATACAACATTTACGGTAGCGAATTTGAAATGAAAGTGTGTTTTAATTGTCAAACAACTCATAAGTTGCGTTTATTGTCCATTATTTGTTTAATAATCCTCAGGACTAAGATAAGAGTTACACTGGTCTATTCTAATGGTTCAATTACAGTATCTAGTTATATACAAAATACATAAATTAATAAAAATATATACTTATTTTGAGACAAAGCGACTGATTTATCTGCCTAATGCCAATTTACCGAGGGTTTTGTAAATGTTCTTTTGAGGTTAGGTACTCTTTTGTTATAAGCCGAAAAAGGTATAATGGAAGTAATTGTCCTCTAAACTTGGTCGCCGTGTACTTCCTACCTCTTTTAATTAGGATTATAAACATATTAGCATCTGAAAATGGCGAACATTATTTTGATCAAAAACAAGGTGCTCCAGTAAATATACGTATTTACAAAATTATACTTTTATGAGTATATTATTAATAATAAAATTTACAGGTTTAATACCAAAGTGATAGTTTATAGTATTAAAAAAAATGTTTATTGTATTCCGACTAAAATTAAATTGTGGCATTGAAAGTATATTAAATGCGTCAATAAATTTTGTGTCAATAAAATATCACTTAAACTCCTACATACCAAACGAAAAGCTTAAAATTTGTAAAATCCATTACATATATGTTAATTCTGTAACCCATACAACGATAAAAAATGGCGACGGATTAACTCAATTATTGTAACCCAATACAGTTTAAGCATTTCAGTCTCCAGATAAATAAATATATATTTGACTAGTGGATTCTTCGTCACAGTTACATTTTTTATCAATATTTTAGTTATTCGGATAAAATATTAACACATGCCAACCGCCAGATGCCCTGCGACCTAAGCAGTAACGCCACGTATTCGAAGCGCGTAACGTCTATAAATATAGATTGTTTTTTACAGCTTTAACGTATCTGCTATTAACAGCTTTTAGAATCTTCACAATATAATTTAAATGAAATATGCTGTTTTATTATAATCGATAGTTCTGTCTTGATTCTTTTAAAGAATGATGACTGATTTAAAAAAACCTTCTTTCATTTATTCTTGTTTCTGAACTCAAGATGTCTTGAATCAAATTAAATTTAGTCGTAATTATTCTCACAGTTATTGTTGTTATTGTACTATATTTTCATGCTTTTACGTTAAAGCTACACGTGAATTTTGTACAGAATATATAGCCTTTAAATTGTCTCATATTAATTATTTCTTTTATTTACGCGATTATACATATCAAATCCACTTACACAACTTGTTATATGTCGGTATCAGAGATACAGACATATACCAACTTAGTCTGCCCGTGATCATGGATCCTGAAAAGAATCCGAAACGTCGGGAATAAATATATTTAAGTAACGCGAAAAATCCGTAAATAAGTGGATTTGATGTCTCATATTACTTACATTACATATATTTATTTATAGTCAGGAATAAAGAATAATATAATAGTGATCGTCATGGAGAACTGTACATATGTTTGTTGTTAATTACACAATAAAGCATCGGCCTCGTTATCTGCGTTAATGTTATTCCAGATTAAATCTGAATTGATGCTATTTGATGTATTGTCCGCGTACATATTGATTAGGCATCCGAATACCGAATTATCGCATGATATCGGAACGTTGGTACATTACAGTACACGTATGCACACTGATAAATTCTGCGACTGGCCGTGTGTTGTACTTGTTAATTATTCAACGATACCAAATAGCGAACAGAGCGTTGTTTTCAATATTGGAAATTAGTTCCCGCTCGAAACGTACTGTTTGTACGGTGACCTGTAGCGACATGATGAGTCATATGTAGTTGTTTTAACAATTGTTTATGTTTCGACTGGATATTTGAAAAATATCTGAAACTTCAACCTCATGAAATAATTTTACGAGGCTGTTTGTTGTGGTTTTAATGAATTGCGATTGGTAAATAATTGGGAAATACTGTCGCGTCATAATAATGAATACCTAACTTACGTTAAAGCAAAAAACCATTTACTGTTTAAATTTATTTCATGTTGAATGTTTAAACCGTGTCAAGATAATACAGACAATACTAAAGTTTAAATATTCTTCACGTTAATATTGTGTTGTATTGTTAATAACAAACTACAAGACTGCCTCCGTAGCCTAGTGGTAAGGGCGTGTGCTTTAGAAACGGAGATCCTGGGTTCGAATCCTGCGGGGACTCAACAAATTTTCATTGTTGTTTCCTAGTTGATTAGGGCAATTTGGGCCGATCACCCAATTGTCTGAAGACATCCGAGCATGATCATGCGTCGGATGGTCTTACTGATGCATTAAAAGCCGGTCCACCCACCAACCCGCATTGGACCAGCAAGGTGGGATACGGTCCAAAACCCCATAATGGATAGGGGTGTATTAGGGGAGGCCTATGTCCAGCAGTGGACTATCACAGGCTGATGATGATGATTGTTAATATTCAATAGTATAACTTACAGAAAACAATACATTTTTATTTTTAATGACAACATAAGCACAAACATATTTAAGCATCATAAATAGCGTCTTTAATACATAAGGCAACTGAATTTTTCCACCTCCGCGATAAAGGAAGTGCGTTCGAAAGTCCAAAGCGCTCCACAATTTTCGCTGATAAATGATCTTCTGAAACCGCGATAAAGCGAAAAACGCAGCGCGAGCGGAAAAAAAAATATTAAATTGAATTAGCAATACCTTTGTGCAGATTAAAGTCTTTGCAAGCGGCAGCGTGATTATTTAATACGATAATTCATCACATCTCGCTGTTAGACGAATACGTACGTATAATTTAAAGTGCGGATACAAAACGAACCGAATATGTGGCGTAACACTGTTAGAATAATTAATTTTCACTTGCATTTACGCGAATAGTACATATGATTTCATAAAAGATGTCACGCACTTTATCGCGTTTTTTTATTTGAAATAGTCACGAAGTTTCAGATACTTGGCAGGTATGATAATAGATCCATTATTGATCGACCGCTGCTAACTTTGGGACTTAAACTTCAAATTAATACCAATGCAATACAATCTATGAAGTTCGATTTTTGTACAATAGTATGATTTACATTAAAACTAAAAATTTAACTGAATTTTTTAACGGCTTATTTTTAAAATAAGTTCAAAATAACAACGGGATAAATCCCGTACAAAAGTTACATTTATCAAGTACTATTTAAGCAATAGCTACAGCTACATACGTTTTGCCATAGCCGTATCTATCGCCTGTCATGACAAAATTGTGACCATATTTCTAGAGAATACTGTTCTGAACTTTAAACAAATCGTGATAGCCATTGCTCGCCTAATATATACGCATTTTAACGTTTGAAGCAATTTATTACTTAAGACTCACCGTTACAGCTGCCATTTTCTCGCTAGACAATTTCTTTTACCATGTTATGTTAACGTTTGTATTAAATTTTTATTTCTGCCTACTGCTTTGATCAATTATTAATGGCAGGGAAGACGCTGAACATTGAATAACTTTATATCTTATAAGTACTGAAATGACATTTATATTTATTCTTATTCATAAAGATTGCTTTTGATTATACATTAATCGTATAATTTTCAAGTCGATTAATGATATTGCGTTGTTTCAAGTACAGTTATTTGTATTTTAAAATGTCTTTTAAATATCGGATGGCCTATTTACTAAGAAACAATTGAATAATGTACAGTTCAAGACTGGCGTCATTGCGTAATTATAGCTCGTCTATGATTTGTTACGTTGTTTGGTCATTAGGAAAGTGGGGAAGTCAAAAATAACCGTCAGCATTCGAAAGCCAGATGTGTGTCAACGCCGCAGCTAAATTGGTTACTTGATTTAAACGGAATCCTAGCATGAGAATTATTTTTAATGTGTTACGTTTAAAAACAACTACAAAATAGCTAATGCTAAATATATAGAACTATACAATATCGTAGTAGAACCAAAATATTAGTTACTTGAATAATGCATTCTCTATTTTTTTCTGTTATAAGCTGTAAAAATGTAATGAAAATATATTTATACATATTTATATTATATGATGTACATATTTATAAATATATGATGATATTGTAGAATAAAACAGTTTTTTTCTTTTTACGTACTTTTTACATGTTACAAAAATTTCATTGATGGTTAAAACGATTAAAATATACATCGTTTACGGGTACAAATTCAATAGAGTGAGCTAAAAAAACAAACGTCCAATTAGCACTTAACTAAATTGGTTGCAGCGATTCACTCGTTATGGCAAATTGAATTTTCCCTAACAATTAAAGAACTGTGACGTTTCATATCTAATTGAGAACAAATGCAGTCTTTCTCTAGTTACAGAGTTTGTGTATTAGTATAATGATTTAAACACAATATTTAAGAATGGCCGTAAAGCTTTAAGCTTTAATAGCACGATACGAGCGGTATATCGTTTATTTGGTATTAACCAGCCCATTATAATCCTTTGCGGGGCTCACGCTTATTGATTGCACATTTGGATAATTGATAAAGTGGCTAACGGAGGCCCCGACATAGCTTATCAATAGATTTTCCTCGGACACAAGCTCTTGCGTGGCAATATCCTGTATAAGTTTTTTCCCTTTAAGCCACTTTGACCCTTTAAGATACGGTGAACCGAAAGTAAATGTTGCCACCGTTTTAACACGATTACACAAACTTGAGTTGATAAAAACTTTTAGCGTTAATCCTATTTGATTTCAGAGGTTTGATGGCTTTAAAATTTTGTACATGTTAAAAAAATAGTAAAACATATCTGTCTTAAATTTATTAACAAATGCGAAAAAAGTGTAGAAATGAGAAGCATTAGCATGACATTTAATAATTAGCAAAGACTCGCTAAGGAAAAAGTATTGAGTGTATGTTTGTAAATTACCTAGTAGTCAGAATCCAATTCGATTGTGGTGTTCATAATATTTATTACTTAAAAGTTAAAGTCATTTATTCACTTGGCTCTACGGAGCACTAGCAAACGCCCTAGCACCAGCTCGAAAGCTTAAGCTTAATAGACGCATGTTTTACCGCGACATTTCCTTTCAACGTCGCGCACGTTAGTAATGAATTTTAAAATTGACAGTTTATTTACAGTTTGCGTTTTATTTAACGGTAACATATTCAGGACAATAATAGGTCCAGTAATGATTCACTGATGTGTTAACAAATAGCCGCAAGGGTCACACCTGAACGTTTGGCGCGTTGACAAATTTCGTAACAGAGCGTCGGCAACCTCGACGACGGGAAATACGCATACGTGACTAATCGTTACATAATAAGTTTTTTTGGCGGGAACAAAAATATCATTCAGATTTTGATGTTTGATGTTTCAGATGAATGGGACAAAAGACAATTTTTTTTTAATATCGTTCTAGTGATACGATGCCGACGATTATTTTTACGAAAAATTTAGCCAACAAACTTTAATAAATAAAGTAAAGAAAATTATTAATTAATTATAAAGTTTAGTTATCGCAATAAATATGAAAAAATCTAATGTCGATAAAATAGAACGCATTCTTATTGGTGAATCACGGCCATTTTGAATCCCATTTAACCTATAAAGTGCCCGACTTTTTGGCGCCAACTGAGTTTGACTATGTTTATGTTAATAGTATCAAGATTGGTAAAACCATTATAGACTTAAATACTTTGAAAAATAATGAAATATGGATATTTCATCAACAGACGGGTATCTTATAATTTTTTTATTGTAATTTGGTTTAATTATAATTACCTAACTGTGTCAAATGTTGGGGTATTTTTTTTAATTTAATAACTTTTTGATAAAAGGTAATTAAATAATGTCCAAATACGGTAAGACATTGATTGCAATTCGTTGTAGCTTGTATCATTAGCCCTTCACGTTTTCGCTGTCATTGATTTCTTATTATCTGTTATTTGTTACAGGTAAGTGACCAGACTAACTAGTTTCATCATAAGGATAATATCTAGTCATATATTATGCTTATTATAAGGTAAGGTGTATTAAAAAACACTTTATAATAGGATTTCTTTCATAACTCGTAATACATTATTGAAGAAAAGGACTTTTTACGGATTGTATCGCATTTATTTTACATTTTAAAATCTGTATAAAGTTCTTTTATTCAGATGAACAGCGGAATTTAAATATTTTATACCAATAATATATAATATACATAACAAAATGTAATAATAATAGCAGAGTGTACCTTTATAACGACAGAAAATTTACTAATTTATTATATATCTTTTATAAAACTTATTACATTACTTATAAAAAAAAAAAAAAAAAATCTATGCCTATTTCCCTCTATTCGAAATTGAATCCGACATTACACATACAATCTGCGTAATTGTTGACTCAACGAGGGTTCTCAATGAAATGGCTAATTATTTGCTCAGCAGTATTACATATATACACCATTTTAAGAATACGCTTTTGATCATGGATATTTCTTATTAAGTCTTATTCATATATATTTTAATACCCAATTGGCCCTATTACTGTACAAAGTTATATTTTAAGATTTAATTAAATATAGATGTATGGAAGTGTCTATCGGATATCTTGCCCCAATTTCCAACTTCTTTTATGAATAGTCCGTTACTCGCTATTTATCTCAAATATTATATATTTACTAATGATTCGTCATAAATGACCACTATTGTAGAATATCAGAGACGAACATGATATATAATTTTTAAAAATAAAATGTTATTTCAAAGTCTTGAATCCAAAATTTCAGCATCATCATCATCATCAGCCTGTGATAGTCCACTGCTGGACATAGGCCTCCCCTAATACACCCCTATCCATTAGGGGGTTTGGGACCGTATCCCACCACGCTGGTCCAATGCGGGTTGGTGGGTGGACCGGCATTTTACATGCCCATCCGATGCATGGATCATCTCACTTTTCAGACAATTGGGTGATCGTCTCAAATTGCCCTAACCAATTAGGAAACAACAATATAAATTTGTTGAGTCCCCGCAGGATTCGAACCCACGACATCCGGATTCTAAGGATTTCACGCACCTATACCACTAGGCTACGGAGACAGTTCAATCCAAAATTTAATGCTATTTAACTAGTTTTCACCGCCAGACTTTTGCACAATACATAATACAGCCAAACTATTATCGGAATTGATATTAAAATGTAACCAAAGGAACGTAGTGTCGTACAGAATACATGGAGTTGTTATTAGTCAACTGTTAATAATTGACATTTTATTGGCAATATGAAAGAGAACGCTAGATGAATGATAAAGACGCCACTTTAATGGCATGAGTTACAATGTTTGCCAATTCCAGTTCTAAATTTGCACATATATATGTTTTGGTGTGTTTACACTTTATATTATAAATGTTTTGGTGCCATCATACTTGTAGGTGATAGGTGGTAGTTGTAGGACTGTATTCCGGTTTAAAGGGCGCCGAAGCCAGCGTATTTACTGGGTAAACGAGACGTATACAACTGCTATTGCCAATGTCTTTGGGCTGCGGTTACCAGTTCCATCAGGTGGCCCGACTGCTAGTCTGCCTGCGTAACCAATTAAAAAACTTTAACACAAGACTTTGTTACATAATCCAGATGCTATTTAACACTAGTATATCCTTTAACACTACTCGTAGCGTGTGAAACCTAGGCAAACGTTGTTGGCACATATGTCCCGTTGCGCGTACACAAAAATATGGGTTTACTGTCACGCTGAACAAACGCCGTTTGTTTCAGATGACACCTAGGTACGAAAATCTGTTTAAAGCCCGTGCATTCACGCTGTTCTGTGCACAAAGCAATGCTTCAGCTTATTTAGATAAACGTGACACGGCCCGTATACAGATTTCGCTATTAAATACGTGTTGTTTTGTTACAAACGCTTTGTATTGCGCGACAGCTTTAACCTTAAATATATAATTCTTTAATCGTGGTATCTAATCATAGCGAATATAGTAAAGGATTCTAAGATCTGTACGGTTGCCATGCTGTGTTCTGATACATATATAAATATTGGGCTCAGTTATCCAATAAGGACGCTTGAGGTTTTTCCGCTTTTAGTTGCTATTTCTTTACTATTTAAGAAATAATTTGAAGTTATCCTTAATTTGAGTAACTCGATCGTTGTAAGAAACAAAATTCATCATGAAAAATTTTATTTATGCTATTCACGGTGGTAGGTCCCTGTTTACAGGAGACCATCTGGGTGGAGTACCACCACGTGCCTATTTCTGCGTCGAAGCAGTAGTGAAGACACTTCTGTGTTCGGTTTGAAGGGCACCTATAGTTGCCAGTATTTACTAGGTAAACTGAGCTTAACATCCTTTGTCTCACGGTAGGCAAGCGGTTGGCGATACCATGGTATTGCCAATGTCTGAGAGTGTCGTGACACTTTCCATCAGGTAGCCCATAATCTAAGTTTTCTACACTGATTTATATCATGAATCTAACTCGTAGCATCTAAAAACTAGTTTCTATAAATAGTAATGTTTATTTTTATACTTTAGACTACAGTTTAGTTATAATTTGACTATTTTTTATAGCCTTTATTAAGTTTTGTCACCTTCCGTGTTTAAAAGGTTACAATCAAAATGGCATGTTTCGTGTCATAAATCAAATCCCCTCCTGCCGGAAGTTCGTTTATGTCAATATCCTTTTTGAACAAGTACCTATATTTTTTAAATTATGAAGTGCGCTATAAGAAATCAATCTATCTCTAAAGAACGAGAAGATTAAAGGAAAAAAACAGTCTTTCTTAATATAAAAATTTATTAATTGCAGACTTTGTTCTCGTTGGTACCTTTTATGATATTTAGAGACAAATAAAAAGTTGTAAATGACCGTATTTCGTAAAGGTATTAATTTTTTTATTTAATAAAAATTGCAATAATAATATAAAAATTGCGAACTGCCATAAAAGTTAATATCGTCTACAGATGATGAAATAATTACATTACGCGAACTTAAAGTAATAACATACTGCGCACATAAAAATTAGATGTAAGGATGATTCAAAACTAACATCTGGCAGACAGACTTCTTACTACACGTTATGCTGATTTACGTCCCATAATTTACGATCTCATTAAAACTTGAGCTCAAGTTTCGGTATGTTCTGACGTTCATCTCTTGGAAATTCCTCAGGTCAAACGGAACCCATTTCTTTTATATTTATTTACATTTCACACACAGAAATAGTACAATGGTGGAATTATTGCCCAACGTTTACTCTACCAGGCATGCAGAAACTAGAAAAAAAAGCCCTAATACTTATGACTCCTTTTAAATTTAATTAACATATTATTAGTTAACTAGTATTCCGTGCTCTAATGTATTCTACCTCTGTACATATATGCAGTATTTTTCTGAGAAAATTTGTTTATTACTATGAATTAATTATATTAATTGGTGCTTTTGACATTGTTAACGTAAACGTAGCCTTAAATTTTGGCTCTATTTGGAGATTTCGTCATTAATGTATATTAACGGTCTAGTCTCTTTATATAGAAACTTTTGTTAAAAATATAGTTAAAGCAAAAGTAATTAGATTCAATAAGAACTATAATAAGAAGAAAATCGGAATTATTTTACGAAAGTAAGTATTAGAACAACTACTTAGTTAAACAAACGGGTGTTTCATTGTGATCGTATGATGTGTGAAGACCTTGAGAAAGCATGTTCGGAATTTTAATATTTATTAAATGAATCAACGGTTTGAACGTTGCGTTGTCAACTGTATTTATTTTATTTTAATAGCATATTAATATTATGTATATAATTAAAGGGTCTGAAACGGTAGAATATATAATGAACTAAAATATCGAAAAAGTTAATAAAGTGAATCAGTTTTATTTTAAATTTCAGTGCTCGCGTAAATGCAAGAAATGAATAAAATTATTAGTTGCGATGCTTTAAAGGTATATAGTAGACTTCCGGAAAATAAAAATGTTTAAGCACTTGAAAATGACAAAAATGGATTAAATCTCAGTACTGAGTGAAATTAGCAGAGAACTGAGTTACAGAATATAACTGGGGAGACTTTAGCGTATCTGCAAATAAAAATACCTTTGTTTAGGATTTCAACGAAATAAAGCTAGATGAAAGAACTTTCAAGTACTATTTTAGTTTTTACGTAGGACGTGTATGTACATATGAATTGAATAAATCAAATATTGTTCCACTTTTTTACTATCCAGTTTAATTATTATATTATAAAGATATTGATGTGGTTTCGTTTTGACTGATCATATAAATTAATTGCAATAATAATAAGTTTTACGCAGAGAGAGTGTATTTTTTATTTTACGTAAATTTATGGGCGAAGGGCGATACTTTACGAGTTTTAGAACTCTAAAGTCCAACCGACTTAATAAATTAGAAGCCTAAATCTTTGGAATAGAGCGCTAAAAAGATATATAAACCTGTTTTTTGCATGTTAAATAACGAAATGTATGTCCCATACAAGTAACATGAAAACAATATAGGCACATGTCAAAAAAACTATAATTTTTGAAAACGATGTTTAGAAAACCCTAAAAAAGTCCAAAATTCGTACTTATACAGTACATTAACGCACGTGTTATTTTGATTATAAGTTCACAATTTATAACAAAATTAACACACCTTCACATACAATAATATTTGCACAATTGAAAATGCAATAGTTCGAAACACAATTGTTTAATTAGCTTTCGTACACATTGCGTTATAACCAGTCATTAACTATTTACTATCAACAAAAATATCAACATTTCCGCGTGAAAATTGTACGCCATTGAAGGTATAATATAATTAGTGCGGGGGCTTTGCAATATTGGATTTTAGCGTCGATGCAAGAGCGCCATAACTAGATTGGTATCGAATGAATCTATCGGAAAATGAGAGGGTTTGCGGTACCGGACCGTCGAAAACATGTTGACGTCCTAACCAATTTAATACGAGCATGCGAATAGATAATATCTATTTATTATATACCGTCAAAGGAGATTGTTTGTTAATGTATTAAATGAGACAAACCAAAATATTATAAAACACATAGATTAGCATTTAAAGGCAAAAGTTTTGGTTCAAAATAACTATGTACAACACAAACCATACAAAGATTTTCCACTTATATATATATATATATAGCTCTTTTTCTTCTTCTTATAGCTATTTTTAAAAGTTTGGCCTAAACTATTTAAAACAAATAATTAAACAATTTTAGCGACTAATACTGAATATTAGTTAGAATGTTGAAAAAAACGTTTTACTCACTGACTGAGGATACAAATCATTACTTTTATCTTATCTATTTTTTGTTCTCGGTTTTGCATTAAGCTTTTTTGCTTAACTTATAAACCTCACATGGCATTATAACCGATCCACAACAATATTCCACGACCAGAAATTTTACCTAAAAACCTTATTACTTTTAAAATAGTAAAAAACATTCCCGTACCTGTATACAGAAAATCTTTAGAGCACATACGTACTATTTTATTATGAAGAGAAATTATAAATTTCTTTCTGAGAACGGCTTCTATATTTGTTTCGTTATTAATATACCTACAGGCTATACAAATTTCAAAATTCGCAGTAACAAACCGCGTACACGTCGTACAAAAACATCACCAAAAGCAAAACCTTTAGTGGTTTCTAGTTAATTTAAACGCTCAATATTAAAGCTAGGCTTTGAGTGAGTATATTAAGCTCGGCTAAACCTTATAAGTTATTTAAGGCTCAACTATCTCATCCGGGATTATGTGCCATGAAAATAATATAATGCTTACCCTAAAAACAGTTAAGTAAAGGTAACTATAATATTTATTATTATTTTACGTTTACGTTTTACGGCTAACTAATTTAAACTTTAATCTGTCTAAACAGAATGGTTATTAAGGTGATATATACAAATAATATTGCCGAGGGTAAATTAACCTAATTTAATCTCAAATAGATTGCTGCGTGTGGAAATAAAATTACAGGGATTTGATAATGCGTATGGAATTAAACCCAATTGCCTGAAAAGTAAGATGATCCATCCGTCGGATGGGCATGTAAAAAAGTCGGTCCACCCACCAACCCGCATTGGACCAGCGTGGTGGGATACGGTCCAAACCCCCTAATGGATAGGGGTGTATTAGGGGAGGCCTATGTCCAGCAGTGGACTAACAAAGGCTGATGATGTGATGATGTGATGGAATTAAAATTCTTTACAGGGTTAGGACTGGAATTTTTTACAATAGCTACTCGTAGTTCTGCGCGCTGTTCATCAAGTTACTTCATTAAGAAATACTACATTAAGGACTCAACGATCATATGCATTGAAGATACTACGCAATTTGTTGACCGCAAGCGACATTTGACCTGAAGGATCAGGTGTTTATAACATAGAGTGTATACATAATGCATAACTTTGAACAAAGGACATCATTCTTTTCGAAGATGACGTCATTCAGGTAGATTAAGATTATATACACCCTAATTGCAAAAGCAGGTCACTTTTGAGTGTACAGCTGAACGCAGACTAAATACACTAGAAGGATAAATGAATAAACGTGGAGTTCACATACATCGAGTTTAACGTAACTTTTACAATAAATATGACCTTATTAAAGTAACTCCACTATTTTCGATCCTCACACGGTGTTTATCCGATAACAGATTCTGATTTTTTTTACGCCGATAGAGTTAGAAATACGTTTTTTAACGTAAATTCCATGGCTTAAAAAAATTAAATGTTAACGCTATCAGTTCCGGTTTGAAAGGCGAAGTTAATAGTGGGTTAGCGATAATTAATATGAAATAATCGATCATTGTTCTGCAATTATTACTGACTAACAATATTCATGTAATTTTTCACACTTTGTTTTACGTAAACAACTTATCTTTTAATGATATTTATATCGCTACATTTTGTTTAAATCATTGTGCTGCTTTCACACGTTGTTTGAAACACGTTGTTGCATTTTCCTTTTTACACCAGGTATCGATTCAGATAGCCCGCCAGTCCAGTGCTGAATTATATTTAAGCTAAAGCATCACGTGTTTATTCAATCGTTTAAAATTCCATAATGCTGTTTACGTAATTAAATGTGTACGTAATGTGCTGACAGATTTTTCGGACGAAGCGAACACCTGCCGCTTCGATTAAAAGCCTGTAACATTTTGTGATACTGATATGACAGTTTTCATGGAATCCGAAGCAACGCAAAATATTTCAGATTGTTTATGTAACTTTATAGGAAATAACGGTATTATTGACAGGACTATTACCTGTTTATCATTATTTTTGTGAGAAATATTGAGTCGTCACTTATTTTTACAAATAACAGTATGATTTTATGTTGTTACTTGTTTTTTAAGCTATGAGTCACCTGGATTAAGCTAGGAAACCGTTTTCTTTTGCTATATTTTTACTACCACTTCGGGCGTTATATTATTGGTGTTTTATTTTTATATTATTTAGACCTTCTTCTAGGTAGACTTTGAGCTAATATAGATATCTTGTACATATTTTAGGGTTAAAAACACAACTTACGCAAACAAGATTTAAATTTGACCTTTCAAATAATCTTACGTATTTATTTTAAACATCTTTTTAATTTATTCATCTATACGACATTAACTAAAATCTAGCTCAACAGATAGTCTGTTTGAATTTATCCCAGAATTTTCTGTTTTGAAATACAAAGCAGCTAGTATTCATTTGTTTATACAATATTGAAAATAAACATGAAGACTAACATTGGCTTTTTATTAGAACCTGTAAATCATTATGTTACAGAACATTTAACGCCCCTTTTGAACACTTGAATGACTTAAAACTTCTAATATAAATGTAAGGTAACCTATTAAAAAAATACGACTGTGATTTTAAATCTGCAAAGTTGCACTTTCCACGCTACTGTTTTCCAGAAGCAAACTATCCGATTCCTCACGCTTAGGGATTTGTGCATTTTTACCGTATTTTTCTTATAGGTATCATCTGATCAATAATTTATGCGTGTTTGTGTAAAAAATAAAAATCATCAAAAAATAGTAAGCAACACTGTTTTTATTAATGATGATTCTTTGAAGAATGAAACTCAATCTCACAGCTTCATTTCGGTTCAGTTAGCAAGGAATGGTAGTAACGTAAAATTAAAACACTGATTTGAACTATTTTTGTTTCACCGCTGAGCACATGATAAATGAGAATTAAATATAGTTTAATAATTTAAAATTAATACCGATGCACTTACCAGGTTTTAACCCAAGTTTTAAGAATTCGAAATAATTTAATGTTACTGTTATCTAACAGTTTTATAGACGTTAACCATCATATTTGATCAAAAATAATCGTAACCAAAAGGCGGTCTACATTATAAAGTAATTTCTCGTGTAATCATATTCTTCACGTATACATTCACGCGAGAAAGATCTCATTAAGGCGACGCATAAATACAACACGGATTTACCTTAAGGTCGCACTGCGAGCGGCGATATTAAAGAATGAATAAAATATTGCAATCAACAATTGTTTGTTTGGACCTCCGCGTCTAAAATATGAGGAGTTTCATAATTAAATTAGTCGGTGTGAGTTAGCGGAGCGTCGGTCGCCCCTGTGATAGGAATGCCTAATGCCGTTCTTGTTTAAAAATACGCCCTCCCGTTACGGAGACTACTTGTATCCAATGCTACGTGATCCACTTGGTAATGAGATCGCATTTGGCACTTTGGAGTATTTGTTACGGACGCCATTGGAGTAAAGAGTGAACGGGTTATTGTATATTTGATTCTTGTAGAAGATGACATGAAAAAAAGACTGCTGAGTTTCTTTCGCTGGTTCTTCTCAGGTCACAGGTCCTATTCCGAACCGTAGCTTCTTGACAATCAATACTTATATATTGAATAAAAATTTGAATGTAAATTGAATATTCGCCTTAATCAAATAATCGTCAATGGATCATAAATCTATATGCTTACAGCAACCATGGTTTAGTTATTGGTTCTGGTTATTCGAAGCGGAAATCATGGGTTTGAATTCTGCAGAGAAACGACTTTGAGATATCTTTGTTTGCTGGTTCGTTGGAGCAATAATGGCCAAACCAATTGATATAATGTTGAGATGATCGTCAGTTTAAATTTTCTTACAATAAATCCATTCATTAAATGCAGTTTACTCCTTGGGTTGTAAGGGTCTGTTGGCAGTTGCACCGGAGAAAAAAATGCAATGATAATTATGAATGTAATATCAATAAAATCATCGTTTTGATAAGTTTCAACTATTACACATGTCAATAGTGATCGTCAAGTTTAATACTAAAGTCGCACTTATCAATTCGAAGAAAACTTAAGATTTTAGATTCATACCGATTCCACACACCAAGTTATTAAAAATATCAGTTGATTTTGCAAATGGGTTAAAGATAATATATATCTTTCCATTAATATCCTGTCTTAATAATATATGAGCATAATCAAACAAAAACAGTACGTAATAATAAACAAGGCAGCGACTTGATACATCTTGGCGTAAAGGAATTTAAATCTTACACAATAGGTACACACCACTCGAAGAGCGGCATCGTAAAAAACAGGGCATTTTCCCCGGTAGCGGCCTAATTGAATTCGCTTTGGCTCACTTTTAATTTATTTGCGTTTCCCCGTTTGATGTCGAGTTGCGACGCCATGTTTTTAGATAAATAACCAATTATCCCGATTCAATTTGATCCCGGTACGGCGGTGGCGTGCGATCAGGAATTTAAAACGGGTATTACGGCTTCTAGCGGTGCCCTAATGGACGGTACGCGGTCCCAAATCGCTCCGAGGCGCAGGTACAGAGCAATTATTTGGTAATAATACTTAATTGCACGGGACTGGAATTATTTCAACGTGACTCTAGAAATGTACTCGGATAGTTGAACGATTAACTGAACAAACTGTGTTTCGTATTGTACATTCCACGCGGGAGCGTGTCGAAAATTAAACGCGTGTGCTTTTGTTGCTTGGCCTTTTAATTGTTGGCGATTATCTTGGAATGTCAAATGTTTTTTCTTATCTGGCGTATACATTTTTTACCGGTGGTAGGTCCCCTGTTTACAGGAGACCGTCTGGGTGAGTACCACCGCGGTGTCTATGTCTGCCGCGAAGCAGTAGTGTGAAAACACTGCTGTGTTCCGGTTTGAAGGGCACCGTAGCCAGAGTATTTACTGGGTAAACATTCCCATGTCTCACGGTAGGCAGCGCGTTGGCGATACCACTGGTATTGCCAATATCTATGGGTATCGGTGACCACTTTCCATCGGGTGGCCCGACTGCTCGTCTGCCTGCGTAAGCCATAAAAAAAAATATAGTGTTATTTGTGTGAACAATTTATATTATTATAATATATACTAATATATAAAACAAAAGTACTCGGTTGTCTACTTGAAAGCGCTAATCTCTGTAACTACAAGAGTCCTTTCAGTCTTTAACATCCTATTTATAAGAAAGTCCATGGGCTAAAAATTAACACTAAAAGAAGCAAATCACTAAAGGAGAATATATAAAAGCTGATTCTTATTTATTTTTTGGGTCGTTTAAAAAAATTTTTGTCATCTACTTTAATGGCGTCACGGATTTTAATTAAATTTAACATTAGCCCTAAGCTATAAAGCCGCGGCGAAAGCTATTATAAAATATTTACATAGATATACAAAATTAAATAAAGTACATTCTATATAGTTTAAATAGTTAAAATATTTTTTTGTATTGTAATTTGTTGTGATATTTTCGTATTTAGGCGAATCATGCCAAAGAATATTACTGAAATTAGCTCACAAAATAATCCTGTTTCTAAATTCACTATAGGTGAATTGTTTAGGGTTTTCTAAGTCCAGTCCGCCCATGTCGTAAGGCGACAGTAAAAATTTGCACTCTTATAAACAAACAGTGCTCGTTATCTAATTGCCCAACGATAAGCGGCTTAGTGTTTATAACGATGGTATATCAATTGTGTCATGATATCTATACCTCAGGCTAATAAGAGATGAAATTAACGAAAACATAGTTTATTGTAAAACTTTGTTGGCGCCAAGGTCTAGCACTTACATTGGTTAAAACATCGCGTGAGAATTGAACATGGTGATGGTCCGCTAACGAAAATATGTTCGCCAGTGGCGCCATTAGTCATTTTCTAAATTGAACAAGGTGATGGTCCGCTAGTGGCGCCATTAGTCATTTTCTACGCATATTCTATTGTTCTTCTGTGGTATATCTAAGGTAAACACGGTACTCGTGGCCACTCTGGCCGTTCCTTTGACGACCTTGTGGTTATTCAAAAAGTATTTTTACTGCCGATTATGTGGATTTAAATCATAAACCCTTGCATTCTAATAATATTAAGGCACCCCCCCCCCCAAGACACCTCTATCCATTAGGGAGATCATGCCACTACAGAGGCAGTCACCTGGCCTTATCGTGTGTTAAAGTAAACCAAACAGGGGATCAATTAAATTCGATCAATTCTACCCAATCGATACTCTATTAGACTATTTTAATTTCACTTAAATTAATGATTGCATAATATGAACCGAACTAAAAACTTTGGATTCCAATAGTGTGATGTATTAACATGTCAGTTTAGCATATTTGGACTAGACGCGAGGAAATTCCTTGCCCACATGCAATGCACACTGCTGCCGTTCATGCCGCGAATAATCGCATTGGCATATAAGCAAATACCACACCATTCCGACACAGTTCTCAGAATACTGATGTCCGAATTCACACACGTTTTCAAAAGTTTATATATTACGTACAGTTTAAACTTATTATTATAATTTCACTTGGTATCTCATAAATGAAAAAAAAACAGCTACAAACCAAGCCGTTGACGCAACTGAAATAACTGCCGCTGCACTAGGATCAATTTTACAGTATGATTTAAGCTAGATGTGATATGATAAGACAATATAAATGTATATTACATTTTGAAAAATACATACTCTGTCTTGTGATCTCTAATGTGATTAACGATTAGGATTTAAATAACTATTGTTAATTAATTTCAGTCACATTGAACCGTGAAATATATAGTAAATAAACTACCAGAGACAATATTCTACATAGATTTTAAATAACATCAAATAACGGCCTCAATAGAGCTCAGCTCAGCGTCCCGTTCCACGCAAACCATCAGTAACACGTCGAAAATGCAAATTACGCGTGTAATAACGGAACGTGTACCGAAATATATTCGCTACCGTTGACGCTATGTACACCTTTATTGAGCCGCGATGACAATTTGATTTTGATTAAAACCCCTATATGCACGTAACACGCTAAAGCGATTCACTCTTAGTACATCCCCACATTGATAGATGCCGCTGACGGGCCTTATAAAATAACCAAGGTCGACTAACCCAATTTGGGTGAAACGACCAAGTAAATACACTCCGATTCAACGCTTCACCGGGATTTATTGCATGATCGTAAAATACAGTGTGCCCTGTGCGAAAATTCCCAAATTGATTGGAATATATTGCCGAGCCCCCTCGAGTCGAAGTCTATTTGCTGCACATTGTGACGAAACCTTTTCAATATTGTTAAAAGACACTGAGTTTTTATCAAAAAATATGTGATATGGGAACGTAATAAAAATAAGGATCAAAATTAAAACTTTCTGGTAACAAACAGTTTGTTGAACTTATTTGGTCTTTCAAGTACTTTATTTTAAGTAGTTCATGAAATCTGTATTAAATACTTTTAATGTCGTTTATGTTAGAAATCAATTGAATTTTAACAGGGGACCGTCTGCCGCCAATCAATATTTTAATACCCTACTGCCTTCCGGTTTGAAGTATCCTTGAAAGATACTTCTTCAAACCGTAGCAGCCGCAACTTCAATATAAACGAGATGTAATATCCAATTTTTAAGGGCGGCATCCCGATTCTTCCAAATCCCGAAGCTTTTTTTATCGGCATCCTTGCACTAACCATCAGATGAACGTTCTGTTCGTCTCTTCGCTTTGAAAGATAAAAAAACCTTAACATATCTTTATATTAAAACAAAATAACACATTTAGTTTAGCTTTTAATACGATTTCAGAATATCTACTACAACGAATTGAAAACTTTTTGGCGACCTTCCAAGATAAATATCAATAAGCAACAATTTTTATAGACCAATATTTATAGGTAGTTATCCTTTTAAAGTTTTATATTTTTGTGCCTAGTTCAGCAGATTTTGTTTTCAATATAACTAAGGCCCTGAGTGGGTCTTGTCTTATGTTTCACAAATAGTTTTGGACTCGAATATTCAGCAATTTTTTGAACTTTCATTTCACATTTACCGGTGGTAGGACCCAATTTTTACAGGGGACCGTCTGGTACCACCGCGGTGCCTATTTCTACCGCAAAACAGTAGTGTGAAAACACTACTGTGTTCCAGTTGAAGGCACCTGTACCAAGCTATTTACTGGGTAACATTCCATGTCTCACGATTCACGTATCCCTTAACATCCTATGTCTCACGGTAGGCAGCGCGTAGGTGGTACCAGTATTGCCAATATCTATGGGCGTCGGCGACCTCTTTCCATCAGGTTGCCCGACTGCTTGTCTGCCTGCGCAGGCAATAAAAAAAACATGTAAGGCTTTGTTTATCCGACTAAACTTTATTAACTCGATCAAGCCGCTTTATGTCTTTGTGTTTATAATTATTTACGAAACTATATTTAAACATAACATAAGGACTTTAATTTCAATTAAAAACTATTTTCAGTCATGCAACTAAATAAAAATCATTTACTTACGATTCAGTAAAAATTTATTGTTGAATAATTCGTGCCGTTAGCTTAATTGCACTTATAATAAGTAAACTTCAAACTTTGACTTTCACTCATGAAATATTATATTAATAACCACGTTATAAATAAGCTACAAACCCAAAATTATTAGAATGACTTTCGATTTAGGCACAAAAGTCCTATTAAACTATTTTGTTTACACAAAAGTCTCGGGTCAAGAACGTGTTTCTAATCGATTACCAGTGTAACTTAATTAATGATGTCGAGTACTGAACGGAATTAAGTTTAAAACGTGACATAGATCGTTGACTACAGGCTGGTAATTGATAATAAACTTTAACAAAGTCGACGCTATTTTCAGATTATATTATTCATTTTCTTCTTTATTATTAAAAAATTATAAGCGACGCCCTGGATATAAAATATGAGTGTAATACCGTAATACTTCATTGAACATTATTCGGTTGTGGTACCGTTTGCAAACCATGTTGTTTTCTGGTTTGAAGGGCATTTTCCTTTAATAATTGTATCAACTAAACTTAATATCGCATGTAACAAATTTTAACATTGGTTTCTCCTAACCATTTACCTTCTACCTTTAACGAATGCCAAAGCTGGTATTGAGAGCCGTAACTGACTTTTTCCTTGTCAATCCGACGCATGGATCGTACTACTTTTAAGGCAAATGGGTAAACCGTCCATTTTGCTCCAACTATTCAAGAAAAACGTATAAGAAAATTGAATCCCTGCAAGATTCGAACCCATTACTTCTAGTATGTAAAGCAAGGAACGACACCATTAGGCCTCCATAGAGGTGATTTTAACAAATGTTAATTTAGAGCATTAAATTTAACATTATTTTGTATTCACCTCGGTTTGAATAAGAAATAAAAATATTGTCCTAAAATAATTTCAACTTTTTAATACTAGACCAAATGCTGCTTCAAATGCCTGTAGCATTTTGATTTGCGTTTTGATCATTGAGTCAATCATTTTAAGGATTCTTCTATATGTTTACACCTCCAACTTCACACTTGTGTTACCGAGTTAAGCTACACTTGTATAAATACATCTCTACCAGTACATGAAAGTCGTCACAAAGAAGTAACGATAGTGTCACATTATTGTATTGAATATCCTTTCACCCCTAAATGTTTTACATGACAATATAATGTAATTCCTTTTACGTAACAACATGTCCCCCCTTGTACTACAAATAGGTCAAGAGAAATACACATACGAGCCTCACCTTGCCTACAATCGAATTGCGACCCAAATTGACTTACGATAAAAAGTTGCCCCGTAGTTTATAGTGATTTTGTATTCCGTTCCGTGCCTCAGTTGTTGAAGTTTCCACTCACCAGACGCTACGTGCATTCGAAATTCGTATTTTTAACGATGTTACTTCTCGTTATTAATATTTACACCTCGGTCTTATAATTGAAAGGTTATCTTGGCTGTGATTTTCTAAAATTGCAAGTAGCTATGTTAGTTGCCTATAACACTCTTACACGTGAAGAATTTTATTTACACAACTCGTGTCTATACCAACATACGTACCAAATATGCGGTTTAAATTATAAAAATATACAATTTTAATAAAGTCCAATTGAAAACTGTTTTGTACTAAATTAGATGAATATAATTAATAAACTCGAGCTAAATTAGTCATGAATTTTACGTCAACAATCTAATAAGTCTAATATATAATACAAAACACACCAAAAGTAGTTCACTTTTGGAACATTTTTAACATAATAGTTTAATATTAGTTTATTAACTATCGTATAGTAAAGAAAAGTGTACTTCTACTACGTCTCTTCGAAACTTTGATGGCCACTCGTCTTAAAGCTATTTGATCAATGGGACGTCACCATAAGAATCATCTTAATTAAGTGTAACTAAAAGCGCTTTATTTTTCCTTATGTCCGTCTCGTTCTTGGCTCGAGCATTATTATTTTATATTTGTCTTCAGTAAAATGTACAAATGCAGCACAAAAAACAGTAAATAGATATAGAAAGTAGCAGGTTACTAGCGTACGAGTTTACTATAATCATTGTACAGGCATATTGCACTTAGCGTAATAAAGTCTGCACACACGAGGGAGCTTTTATTTCCCAATGAAAAGTGCAATCCAACCATTATTCTGTACTTACCCTTACAGTAGTTACATAGCCCGATAATCGATCAAGTGCCGTTAAGTTAAGCCTCTAATTTGCATGACTAAAGTTAAATTGTTCAAACACTAAATGCTCTTTAGTCGGTCAGCAATTTTGCGTATAGCATAAATTTTCCTCTATAATAAATGTTTTATCTCATGAATATTAATGGATTTTATATTTTCAAACAAACTTATATTATTCTCGAGCTAAATGCTCGGTTTCTAATATTGAAGTCGCAAGGGATTCTTTAATAGCAATATAGACAGAAATAAATCTTTGGCCTTAGTCTGATTCCTAAAAATTATTCTTAAAAACGACTGTATATATGTTTTACAACAATAGTCACCTTGTTATTATTTTACTCTTCTTTGAGACTCTAGTCCTTGCCTCCCTTAGTCCATACCTCTGCTCTGTAAAAATCGGTTTTAAATGTCTCGGTAGAACAACGAAGATTCGCTACATTTTGCTAAAGGAGATAACTTATACAGCTTTTCATTTTGACAAATTATTCATGCTTATGATGACAAAAATATGCCTAAGTCAAATAGGAAATGGGCATCTATTTAATTGTTTTAATTTAAAATTTTGATCATAATAATTGTTTTTTTTTTGTGTCTATATTTTTAATACAATAACTGTTTGTTGTTTTTCAGCGGTGTGGAGGCCAGGGGCTACGCCGGAGCAAATCGGCTCTACCGAGCCGAGCGACGCGCGGAGCCCTAGCGCTCCGCCGCCGCCCCCACCGCCTGTGTGGACTCCGGCCGCCTCACCCCAGACGCCGAGGAAATCCTTCCGCCCCGTCCACTTCGAGGATACACCGCCGGCCCGACGCAAAATTACGGTAATAGCGATGTTTACACAGCGAGATTAGCCTCTGTGTTGAGTCGCTTTCGCCTAGCTTTACAAACCGTAGGTCCTTTGAATCCTGCGGGGAAATAACTCCTCTTTATCTTTGTTTTCTACTTGGTTAGGATAGCATTATCGAATTATAATATTACCATTATAATTGAACATATTTGATCAAGTAAGGCACAAAGAAAATCCTCCTTAAATTAATTTTCCAAACTTACATAGTATAACTAAGAATAGAATAAAATACATAGAGAAATTTAATAACAAGCTTTTTTAAGATTACGCTAACTTTCAGATCCCATCGTTCGCAATTTTAGATGTAAGTCGGTTTGTACACAACAAGGTAAAATCAAAGTGAACCTTTGAAACTTCTGCACGTCTTTAGGATATATTTAATATGAGAAAAACTTTTCCCTCCTTTTCAAAAACGAGGTCTACAGGTAGAGCATATATTTTAACGTTGGAAAAAAGTTTGCAACGTGTTTCGAATACATAATATTATGTTCGAGAGCAGCAAAATAATATTCTTTTTTACCTTATCCAAGGCATGTTATATTTAAGGTGTTCTTGGCTTTGTATTTTTAAATTTATTACTTTTTATCTAATCTGTTGACATGTCATAAGTACTAAAAAATATTTTTTTAACAAACAGTCTTTAATATCAAAAAATCAATCATTAACAGTGTATTTTGATGATGATTGATAAATATATTTTCAACCATTCATAATTTCCGTAAAAATATCGTGAAGTCACTTGGCGAAGCAAATGTAACTTTTCGAGGATAGAATACTTCTTGTAAATATTGTCTGTAGCGCCTTTAATGGAAATATAAGCAGTTCCTTAAACAAATGAATCAACTAGTTTCCAAATAGCTCTGCCATAGCTAACCACCACTTGCTTGAATAATACTCATTATAAATTTGGTGTCTTCATTTCTAGGGCGATCAAAACGGTTGTACCAGCGGTTCGGATAGCGAGAGTCGACTTCGAACCTCCCACAGTGCCCCAGCTACAGGTTTCAACATCATTGGAAGCACCTCTTCTTCACGTCTGCCGAAAGCTCAAAACCCCACAGTGACATTACTGCAGAAAGCTAGGGGTGAGTAAAAAATCAATACATACATCATCAGCCTGTGATAGCCCACAACTGGACATAGGCATCCCCTAATACACTCCTATTCAGGGGGTCAAAAAATCTATGCGCAATAAAAATAAAATAATAATAATAGAATACCTGACTCGCACCTCTCACCCACCAACCTGCATTGGACCAGCGTGATGGGATACGGTCCAAAATCACCCATATTGGAGAAGGTTTAGATTAGGAGGCCTATGTCCAGCAGTGATGATGACCTGATAAAACGCAAACGATTTTCAAATGTAAGTTGTAGACATTTGTAAATCAATTAACAAGATTTGATTTTGTATTATGTTTTATTCAGTGCATAATAAAAAAATAAAAAATATTGTAAAGCACCATGTATTATTATTAAATAATTTTATGAGGAAGCAGCTGAACCATATAAAGTTCGTATGAATGCACTGAGTTGTGTATTGTACTTTGAGGATTGTTAACAATAACATTTGAGGTAATAAAAACACGTTATCAAAAGTCTGTAAATTCTGTAAAAAGGACCGCGACCATCTTTATCTCCTAACAATGATGAACCAATAAAAGTCCTTTATGTAAATTTGATCCCATATTAGGCTGGTGTATGGATACGACACAAGCAAAAATTTAACCATTGTGCATAAAAAAGCCGTTTAATGTATAATCTCGCAATGGTATATATATATATATACTGCAATTGTTAACATGAAGTGTATATGTAATGGGCAGTGGCATTTAAAAAGTTATTAGGAACGTATTAACTCATGAATTAACCGTTAAATATAGAGAAAATCTTCGAAGTTTTGTAAACATTTTATTTCAATATTAGATGTCAAAACAATAAAAACTTAATTATAACTGTATACTACAAAAATAATTGTACGTTATAATTGTATGTGGACTTTGTTACGACTTGATGATGTTTTTTTCGGTGTGTATACACAATAACATTTGAACACAACAACGGTAAAACATTACGCATTTTATCAGCACGCACGGGATGAAATTTAATACACCTAAATTACGCTCAAGGCTTTCTGATAAGAACATCCGAGTCGCGCAACTGTTGAATCTTAATATGCGCAAATTCCATGCGACACAAATTCTTATACACTTAATATTTATGTTATACAATCAAATGATATCTTTACCTAACTAGAAGGTACCCGATTCACTCTTATATTTCCTCCAAAATGTGTTTAGCAGGTAAGAACAACATTAAGATATGATTGATAAAATCTATAGGTACAACCCTTTTTCTAAGATATAAAATGGCGTGATCCTTAGTACTTTATGGTTAGTTTATTTATTTAAAAAGTAACTAAAAGGAAAAGCATAAAATTTTAAAAAGGTATTATTTGAATTCTTTTTAATGCTATAATAATCAAAGCGAGAAATTATTTTTTTGTTATATTAATCTTTTTATATGCTAAATAATATACTAGAATATCAAGAATTTCAACTTATTCAGATAGATTCATTAGTATAATTCAATGAAACGGTAAAACTTTTAACCTAAGTTTCTTCATTTAGAATTTATTTTTGTGACTTACGTACCAAATTTTTGATCCCGCTTCTCATTGTAACGATTCAATTAAAAACTTTACTGAATGAAAAATATAAAACCGTTACAGTTTTAAATATTTCTGTTCAATACACACATAGAAATGTAACACAGCGGGAAAACAAAGAAATAACATTTCAATAAAGAGTGACGTGGGTTCGACGGATTTTTATACAATGCTGCAAATGGAAAACGTACGACCTCTCAATTCGGAGACAATTTGACGTTAGATTTCATCTCCAGCCGATGTATGACTTGTATTGTCTGGTTACAAATCGTTGCTAAGCCACCAATTACAGCGAATCTACTTAAAGTATAACCAAAAAACGTAAGAAGTTATGTAAAAAGCATTACTATAGCAACTATGAGATGGATTTACTTTTTATTAATCAACAGTTGTAATTTTAATAAATTCAATGAATTAATTTTATAATTCAGTAAATTTGGTGACAATCTATGCTTTATACAATAAATTAAATTTGAATGGCTGTTTATAACATTAAAATCGTTTTTAAATACATTATGAAGTTTATTAGGTACATATAACAGAACAACACTTGTTAAAAATTTTGTCACTGTTTGTATTATTAATTAATTTAATGGTTGGTTGATTTTAACGGGATTTTACTGAAAGATAGCTGATGTAACAGGAAGTAACTTGGCAAGATTTTAGTCAAAAAAAATCAATAATGTATAATTAAAATAGGAGAAGCGGAATCTCCTTTTTATTACAACACTGACAAAGTTGCAGGAAACAGCTAGTTCATTATTAAGAACACTGTATGTTCGTCGCCACTACAGTAAAGTTCATATTATGTTTACAGATTTATTATCGAACAGATAAGTGATTTTCTGTTTAAGCTTCACTTAACTTGAATTGTGAGGCAATATAAAAAATCATCCACAGATATCGCTACATTTTTCATAAAATAGCATATCATATTGCATTAAAACCTAGAAATGTGTTTATTTCGATAAAAAACCGAAATAACCAGAATCATGTTAATTTCAAAACGTCTACTTAAACAATGTTAATTTAGCTTTTAAAAATAAAACACGAATTAAGATAATTTATCAAATAATATTACCTAATTTTGATTGTAATAATCCTAAATAAGATTTTATTGATTTAAGAGTTAATTTCTTAGAATATACTTGCCCATGACAATAAAAATATTTGATAATTAAGATAACGTTAAATTTATAAATGTTCCTGTAAAACTATGATAATGTTATACATCGTAATTATGACATCAGTGCCATAAAAAGCATTAGTGCTTATTAAAAATATATATATTTACATCAACTTGTTTACTTAATCTTCCGCAAGACTCGAGAAAGCTCAGCTTCTTTCTAATTTGCATAATGTTATTTTCTGCTTAAAATTAGTTTACACTGAAAGTTTCTTCTAAAAAATAAATGAAATAATTTAAAAAAATAAGATAATACTATTTTAAAATGCAACATAGAAATATCTTTCTGAGATTAAGTATGTAGTACGTAATCTTTTCGGGCTACTGCAACATTACTTGGTATTGATTATTATTATTCAAATTTATAAACGTTCTTTTATATAAGATTACTTGATTAGCAGAATATTTATAGGATAAAACGTACACACTAGCCATAGGCAAAACGTCCTAAAACACCACAAATCCTCCCCCAACGTTATGGTGACTCGATTCCATTTCTCACCAGAATAATAGGACTTATTTCGCTACAAACTGTTGTAAATGATGGATGAATTTTTACACAATTTTACTGAACTATTTTAAAGCATTCCATAACGTGTAGTAAACATTGTGATGTAAAAACTCTACATATATATGTGACAAGTCGTCATTACCTGTAACTATAAATCTCTTCGCACGCTCAAATATGCGGCAGATCTTATAAGCTTCTTTATTAAAACAGTCGGTTATTAGTGCTCATTTAAACTGCAACTACACGAACTACTTGCACTTCAAACCAGAATATAGTAGTTTTTCGCTCAGCTGCTTTGCGGTAAATATACGAGAACGTTTATTAAACATATAACTTTTTGTTAAACTGAAAACAGTTGTATTAATCAGTATTTATCTTCAATACTAGAAGTGTTGTGTGTAAAATACATACTGTATATTAGTATATATTTTTAATGTAACTTTATTCAAAAAAGGTGCCAATTTACTTTAGAAAATCAAATATCGAGTCGGGTAATAATATTTCGAAGAGAGTATCACTCTTTTCCTGTACATTCAGCTTCTCCCCGATAAGGATCAGTATCAAGTTCAGTAGCGAAAAATATTTTTATGTAAATAGGCTGAATATACGCAATATGTTAATAGATTCATGTTAATGTTAGCAATATCTTTTTGGAGTTTTGTTTCCAACGAACGATTTTCTTCTTGTTTCATGTTAATCTCATAACCTTCGTAGAAAAATCTGCAATCAAAGTGTGTAGCAATCCCTCTAAAACAATACAATTTTCATGATGAAAATAATAAAATAATGCCGAAGTTTCAGTTAAAAACATTACAAATTATAATTCTGAGGTTTTGTTTTAGTTTTGTACTTTTTAATGTCTTTTTTTCTGTACATTTTCAGTTCATGCGCTGCGTAAAGGATATCTAAGCGAAGGTGAGGCCGACAGAAGCGAGTACGCCCAAAGTGTCGGTCGTAAGATGGCCGATGTCAACAGGAAAGTTGAAGGAATCGGACCCACAACCAAAGAAGGAATGCCGGTCGCACTCAGATCTGTAAGTATTATTAAAAAGTATTAAAAACAAAAGTAAATTAAAATTAGGAAGGACTTTTGCCTTTACTACCTTCTATTTTAACATTTTCCTTTCTTTTTAGAACTCTGTTTCGCCTGCACATTTTACTCCTACCGGAACAATGAGGCTTGCTATAGCGTAGCCATAACAAACTTATGGGAGATTTTATTTTTGCTTAAAAGCTGTCTGTCGTGTTGTTTTTACGTAGCAGGCTAGGCAAAAGGAATATTTTATTACAGATTGCACGCTTTATATTTCGCCTTAATGCTCTATCAATTTTACGAATAATTTATTGTAAACGGAATGATTGCTATTATTTTACAGAAGGCACTTAACATTTATGTACGTAGTGACATTATTGTTTCACCTTTTGTTTTCTTTATTTCATTTAGTTGTTACTCTCGATGAAGAAATGTTATAAATACCAACAGGCCTAAAAATATTTAAAAACTTTAATTAAAATAAATCGCATTGCGTTCAACTTGAAGTAAATCCAAGTTTACCTAATATAAATAAATAGCCATTACGTTAATAACTGGTATAAAGGATTAAAATATAGATAATATCGTGTTTCCTAATAGTGAAAACGAATTTTTACAGGAAGTCAAAGATCCGTCGAGATGGTACAAGAAAATGTATGACACGATTCACAAGAACAAATACGACGGTAAGGTGGAACACTCGCATTTCAATTATTAGACATTTTCAATTGGAACTTTTATTTGAACACAGACAAAAATTTAAATTTTCTTTTTCAGACGATTATGTGACTATTCGATACAAAAATCGTCAAGGTGACTATCCCTGTTTTCCAAAATTTTCTCATTTTTTGCGCATTGTTCCATTTTAATAACGACAAAATTATTAAATTCAACGTACAAATGCCAATAACATTCAGCCTTGAAAGTTGGCCAATTTTTCATCATTTAATAATAATTAAAAGCATGTCAATGACTAAAATATGACATTTATCACGAGAATGAAAAAGAAAATGCAAACCACATAATTTACCAATTAAGTTGAACTATTTCCTTATTATTTTAAAGTGTTTTTGTGTTTGTTTGATCCCTAACATTAACCTTTAATCCAAAATAATTATTTTTATTATTTTATTATTATACAAAAGTTCTCAATACTTCTTATTCTTATATAATTAATACAAACCATTATATTTGAAGATAATTCAAACGTGATTCAAAATTCTTACGACATAGTTAAAACAGATTTCCACATAAAAAGAGAGACTACACATTTCAACACTTACATCGCCTCGCTAATTAAACTAATTAATGTATTAAAAAGCATTGAAGACTGAACTCGGTTTATAATAACAATATTGAAGATGTGACATAAAAAATAACCAAAATTGAGTCCGCTAATACTATTTTGACACTAACAATTTCAATTTAATCATCAATAGCCGCTTTTTTTTAAACAATAAACATCACTTACCA
This sequence comes from Lamproptera curius, assembly GCA_029286875.1. Classification (NCBI taxonomy): domain Eukaryota; kingdom Metazoa; phylum Arthropoda; class Insecta; order Lepidoptera; family Papilionidae; genus Lamproptera; species Lamproptera curius. Next base: position 1,032,096 of record JAGSMT010000085.1, on the reverse strand, counting down.
ATTACGGTGTCCAATGTCATAACAATACTTTTATACTTCAAAGATTGAAACACGAATGTATTGCACATTCTAATACTCACTCGCTTGTAGGTCAACCACCCTCCAGGGTATCAAGTAGCAAATCACAATATGCTTACTTTGACCCTCGTTCCGGATACTTGAGTGAGCCCGAAGGCGGGCTGAGTCGACTCGCCTCGAGCGGTTGGAGTGACGCTTACGACAGTGACGCCACAGCCGGACCGAGAAGACGAACCGCCTCCGTCCAGGAGGACAGGAGGGACGACACATTCGCGCCATATCTACCAAACAACAAGTGTGTATTATATTTTTTTATACCCAAGCAAAAGAAGAAATGGGATTTACGAAAAACAAAGTCTAATGGCAAATGCTAATAGCGCCGGTTGCAAACGCGTTCATATAGGACTCATGCAATATATCACGCGACGTTTTACCAATAATGAGAATCGAAATTTTGTTGCTATTTGATAGAAAAGTAATGAACCTATAACTGATTGTAAATAATAAGTAAAAAAACACAGGTCGAAAAGGCGACAAATTTTCCTCGCCATTAGACATGGGATGATACCACGCATTTTTCCTACACGCTAGCTACAGAAACGAATAAACTGGAAGAAAGTAGTGTAGATTATTTTATTACATATGCATAGAGTTAAATTAAAATATATCAAGCAGTTTTTGGACGAAAAAATAACAAACATACACTCATACATAACCATATATATAAAGCGTAGTAAGTCGATAGATCACTGGCCAGGCGCTCGCTTTGTGTAATATGTTTTATACAAATAGATATATCATTAGCCTGTTATAGTCCACTGCTGGGCATAGGCCTCCCCTAATACACAACTATCCATTAGGTGGCTTAGACAAATATAAAAATAAATAAATACTATGAGGGATATGACAGCAAATTATTGTCTACTACATTTTGCTAACTGTTACTGCTGCATACATATATAAATATTTCCATAAATTATTTATTGGTTATTATATTATATTATTAATTATTATATAGTTAACAAACGATTAAGACTAGTGCTTCAGCTTATAATATTTCGTAATTCTGTATTACGTTATTCAAAAAGGAAAAGTATTGTGTTGCAAATATTCTTAAAGAGACGTGTGTTTTCTACTATTATGGTCCTTAATATTTTTTATTTTATTTTCATACCAGGTACAGTACATTGGCCTCAGGGCGAGCCAGTCAAGAAGTGTACAAAACTCAACCGGGAAGAATAGAAAACTACACGCCTGGCAAGTCTTCCGTCGTAGACAAGGAAGCGAAACAGGTAAAGTGATAAGTGCACCACAATTTCAATCCGATCTGGTGAAAATGACTACTAACACACTTCATTTCAACATACCAAGGTGTCCAATCAATATTGCGTGCCATAGAATGATAAATATTTCGCATTCTTCTCACAATCTTAAACTGCCAGTTCCACGAACAAATCTCACGCAGAATTATCTTGAGCAACGACAACACTTGTTTTTTTTCTTTTTCTAGTGGTGGGACGAGGTCATGGACATATTTGACGGGGTACGAACTTTTTTTTAAAGTATTTATGTGTGTCACTTCTTGTTGTCCTGTAAATAATTCAACAACTACTTCCTCTCGTGCTTTCGTCTTTTGTCTCCTCTATAGCTTCTCTAATCGCTGAAACTCAGCGATCCTTCACTAAGACGTATTTAATGTTTTTCGTGTTTACAAACTTTCCGTCTTAAAAATCTATGTATGTTAAATTTGTTCGTATCTAAGCTTTGTTGTACTGTGTCATAACTATCATCACTTGACTCACTTATTAACGTATTTACATCGCCGTGGGGTGCCTTTGGTGTCGGGACTAACAGTGGCTTGACGACAACTCACCTCTGCCACCTTACACCACATTGCTGGCTCGTGCTATCCAGAAAAGTGTAAGGCCCTAACATATCCACCTCGTGTGGCTCATTCGGTTTAATTCACGATTATGAAAGATTATTAAATTATCTATCCTATTTTATTTATGCATCTTATTACATATATATTACATTATTGCATAATATTATTGATCAAAGATTATGTACTTTCAATACGTATTTATGCCTACTTAAATTTTCTTTATTATCGTCCTAACCCACAAAAGTGCTATAAAAAAAATATTGAAATAAATCGAGGCGGCTCAACTTTTCATTAATATTTACGATAACATATTAAGACATACATTTCATAATCATTCATAATCGACCACCTTTTTTCACTTTTAAGATTATTTCTCGTCTAAAGTCTAAGCTTAAATGGAAAAACTAATTCACTTCGAATGTACTTACTAACTTTTACTGTAAAACGTATTCTTTATTTACGCGAAGACAACATATTTCTCGAAAATTAATAAAAGGTACGTTTTGTATTTAACTTTTTTTAATAAGTTATAAGTTTTTATGTGCACGCGAATTTATAATCAAGCATTAACGCACTTTTCTCTTACTAAAACAATGCTTAATGAATGTTGTCTTTTTTTCCTGTAAAAACATAGCAAAATTACTACGAACAAGACTTTTCCTGGCTTCTTTAACCAAAAAAAAAAAACATATTCTTTTGGTAACCATTTGATTTAATTAATATACACTTTTGAAAGTACCAATAGAATAATTACAATTGATTAGCAATTTTTTAGGCATGCAACGAATTTTCATAACAGTTTTTTTATGTCGACTATTTCCACCAACGCTTATAAACAAGTGAAAGCAATGTTCAAGCTTTTTAGATAACTAAAATAAAAAAGTGTGTTATAGGTTGAATTTTATTTAATCATAATACTTTACAGCAAAATATTTCGAGTACCACATCTCTGCCCCAAACGTCTCCTAAGGATAAGAAGGATGTGACGTCAAACATACTATCGAAATCTAACATGGCGAGGTAAGTTTATAGTCTGAAAAAGTAAGATTTCCTGTTACGGAACATAATATATAACACCTATTATAATAAAGACTGCATGATACATATCAAATTAATAACAATTTAACTGTAATAGCGATTTCTTTATAACTACGTAAGATTTTGTTAAAAATCAAGTCAAATATAGTGAAATATTAATATACATAATTTAAATAAGGAAATACTACTACTATATTTTGATGATCGTAACTTTAATATCGGACTGCCTCCGTAGCCTAGTGGTATGGGCGTGTGCTTTAGAAACCGGAGGTCGTCGGTTCGAATCCTCGGGACTCAACAAATTTTCATTAATGTTTCCTAGTTGGTTAGGGCAATTTGGGTCGATCACCCAATTTCCGAAAAGTAAGATGATCCATGTCGGATGCAAAATTCGGTACACCCACCAGCGTGGTGGGATACGGTCAAAACCCCTGATGGATAGGGTGTATTAGGGAGGCCTATGTCCAGCAGTGGACTATTACAGGCTGATGAGATGAGATGAACTTTAATATCTATTCAAAGCGCATAAAGTGAGTGTAGTGTACGGTGCTTTAAAACCAGAACACTGGGTCATATCACTTAACTACACCATATGAGCCTAGTTATTGATTAACAAACACCTAAATTTTTTTTTTCATTTAGGTATACGTTTTCAGATTTTAGCTTCTGCTTAAAAACACCTTATATTTTAGGGCCCTCAAGGAATCCGGGTATGAGTCGGATTCCACGCTAGTATTCCGCCGAAGAGAGGATATCGAAGGCCCTCTGTCACCGGCCGAAAGACGCGCTGCATACAGAGACCTTCAAGCCGGTGGTGAACCACCCCTTAGAGGTTTCCGCTCCCCAGCCCCACCTAGACAAGGTAAGGGATATCCTCACGAGCATTATATAATTCGAAAACAGAGCGGAATGCAGATATTTTACAGGCTTGGTTATAACGATACCATTCTTGATTTAAGCTTCCTTTTCGTATGTTAACGAAAAAAAAAAGGAAAATAGTACTTAAACATTTAGTTTATTTAATTTAAAAATTTTACTCATTATTTAAAGACCTAAATTAAAAACATGCAGTTGTTATGAACATTGTCACTTTGTTGTCAATAGTTTTCTGATATTTAACTTAATTGTAACTTATTTCCAACATCAAATAATACCTTTTGTTTATTTTAAATATGTTAACGGACTTGATTTTTTAAGTAAGGTGAAAAATCTTATATGATTTAGTGTGGTTTATATTTTTAACGTTTCACCAAATAATTTAACTCTTTTTGTATGTTTGTCGTATTGTTTTTAACGCAAAAACGTATTTAGTATAAACTGCAGGTTGCTTTAATAATATTGCGAGTATAAGTATAAATAATAAACTAACCACGGTTTTATGTGCGACATTTTTTTCTCTAATGCTAAGAAGCATGTTTTATTTGGTGTCGGTGTTTAAAATCGTTCGCGTATGAAAAATATATATTAACGTATAAAACGTTAATATATATTTATAATATAAAACGTTAATATATATTTATAATTTTAATCCTCTATAAAAAATATCGTAAATAGATTCTAATATGAACGATTTTAACTAGTTCATATTTGAATAAGTCTCATTCAAGGCCAGTGCATTTATTATGTGACACAAATGAGTTGCCCACATGGACAATAGTTTTAACAAGGTTATATTGTATCATCTCTTTAACGGAGCACAAATCAGTATTTAGTTTAACGCGCAAACGGTAAGTAGACATAAGGTCTATAAATCGCATGTAATAATTACTAACCAGGTGCTGGAATTGTTCACTACAAAACGAGGTAACTCTGTAATGGTAAGATTTAGTGCATGAAGGCGATAAACTCCAAAATTAAACACACAATATAGAATTTACACTGCTCTAAGGCACTTCTTTATCACACGATTAGTAAAAAGTTTGAGTATTGTAGGCTTTATCACGCGTTTAAAGGAAGCACAAGAACCACAAATTGCTCACGGCTAACAGTCTAAGAGAATTCCATGATATTGTTAATTTACAATGATTGGAAATCCACAGATGAGTCGGAAATAGAATACATTCCGATCTCCTCAACTCTAACGAAGATTCGAGTTCACAAAAAAACACCACATCTTCATGAAGTTATTTGCTATCCAATAAGTAAGATAGAACTCGATGACTTAAATGAAATAGAAAATATGAATAACAGTTTTAAGAAGAAATCAGTTTCCATGAACGATTACCCTCCGGCGCCGCCCAGACGAGTGTCGTCCAAAAACAGCACTACGCTGAAACTCATAACTTCTTCAAGACATTCCTCTATATCACCGAATAGACAGGAAAGTGGAAAATCTAATGTACGTTACTTAAAAGACAAGATAAGCCTCAAGTTGGATAGACAAAACACACACTTGATAATAAAAAAAGACACTAATTTATCTAAATGCAGAGAAATGTCTTTATCGGCTCCTCCTACGCTATATAGGAAATCATCTAATACAGTTCCAAAATCAACAGCGACAAAGAAAAATATTATTGAGAGAGGTACGAGTAGTTTCAGTTCACCCAGGCGGACTTTACAACCTACTGAATATTGTTCTGGAAATAAATACGGCGAAATTCAAAAATCCGTTCTATTAGAAAATGGGGCTGGGAGAAAAACACCAATTTCGAATATATTAGATAAAGTCACTACATTGGATAAATTATGGAGTTCACAAAAGAGGAATGAAAAGATAGATGTAGTAAAATATGGTGAAAAGTATTCGAACAAACAAATTTCGCCAACTTGTGTTAAATCGAGTCTTTATAAGGGCTCAACTCTTGGAGAATCTAGAATGCAATCAAAAAATATCACACATAAAAGTAGAGACATGATGCGTACGTCTGAAAAGCTTCAAAAACTAAAAAGCACAAATATTCAAGTAAAAACGAACAGTGTCTTAAATTCCAAAAACATAAACAAAAAACCTATGAAATCAAGTCCACTCCAAACAATGACAATGATCTCAAAGTCAACTCCTAATATTTCTACTAGCACTAAGAAACAAACGAATGTAAAGACAGCTGTAGTGACAAATCTTAAAAAGAAAAAGTCCTTGGAAAGCGTCATAGCTAAGCCACGGAGCGTACCATGTCACGAAATATGTAATAAAAAAATTAAAGCAACCTCAACAAAAAAAGATTCTAAGCCAAAACATAACAAAAAAGCTGATGCAGATTCTGAATGTAATATTAAACACTCAAAACGACGAGATAGCATTGGCACTGAATTATATCCTAATCATATTAAAGATCCAAAAATAAAGGTATAAGTGAAAAGGAATTAAAAAACACGCGATGCTGTCATGTCGGACTCGTTTTTCCGTCATCTTTTTCTAGGTACTGAATCAATTAATAAAGGTTACGTGTCTGAGCTATGCTCTTTAAACACAGTGCAACAAAAAGCAAAGCTATTTCAATCCTTACCTCATTTTACTCAAAATGCATCAAATTCGTTTAATTCTTATCTTATTCACCGTAAGCCTGTTTCATTGTCACGTTTTAAAGAATGGGATAAAAATTACAGCCCCACACGTATATCTGGTCCACGTTCAGTATCATGGCCTGGTAAAATAAGCAATGAAATTCGAAAGTTTGATAGTCTTTCAAAATGTGAAGAATTTGGTTCTGTATCATCGCTATCTACCATTAGGAGTAAGAGCGAGCCACCGAATAATAAGATTTATTTTTCACAAACATCAAGACCCGTTTCGCCTAACGTTATTTTCCATAAAAGGAAAACAGTAGACAGTAGAGCCATATCACCAACAAAGATCCTGTATTTGCAGTCGCGAATACCCTCTCCAATAACCATAAAAAGTTCACAAAGCAAAAGCGTCATATCTCAAAATCGGGAATCTACAGTTGCGAGAAAAGTTACGGATAATACTCCGAAAAGTATAAAAATTATTGAACCCAAAAATCTTAAAAGACCTGCCACATTTACTTGTTCCCAATCGTCGAGGTCAACGTCTCCGAAAGTTGTAAAAAGCGCAATTTGCAAAAGTAGGAGTCAATCAACTTCTCCAGTATCGTTCCGATCACCATCATATCGTCGAATTCACAATGCTAGGATACACAGCAAGCAAGCAAATGAAATGTCATTGAAAAAAGAAATAAAAACAAAGAGTGCTGACAATTTTAAAATCAAGGAAAGCTTAGAAACTTCTTCGTTGATATCAAGAAGCGAATCAAACTTAAGTTTAACCGACCCAGATTATGAAGAGTATATTCACGACATTAAAAACTGTAAGTTGCGAACTGAAAGGTTCAAAGAGTTAAATCGCTATTATGCATATCTTGAAAGAGTAGGCCAACTAGAAAAAGCTACATCTACCAGCGACGTGAGACATAGAAAACGAGACGAAGAAATTATTGACTTTGACCGATGGAAAAAAATAAGGGCAATAGAAAGGGCAGAAAATGAACTTAATGATCTTTATCATAAATTAAAAATAGCTCAAAATGAAAATAATATTTTATTTTATCCCAAAGATTTGAATGATTTTCGTTGGGATTGTGGTAAAGAAAGGGGGCTCAGGGTAAAAGAAAAATCTGTTGAAGACTTGAAAGAAGAATTTCAACAAAAAACTGATGAACCTGATATACCGGATTCAAATCAGCTAAAAGATAATTATAAGCCACTTTGGAGAGGGAACTAGTGTAGCTGAGACTGCATTTAATATAAATAATAAAAATAAATTTGATAGTGAACTATCACAAAAGTGTTATAAACCTACAGTAATAATAAAAGAAGATTCTTCTATGAGTGAGCTTCAAAAGAAGATCGGTCTAGGGAATCGTTTATGGAGTAGTTTATCCATGGAACAGGTTAATGCATTAAAAAATCAACTAAATGCAATTTATAGCAAAGAGTTAACAACAAAGTCTCATAAAGAAACCGATAAGTATGCTATTGAAATAGATGATTCGGCATCTTTACAAAAACCAACATTGCACGTGAGGTGTAATTCTCTGGTAACATCACCAATTAATTCCGAACATGGAAATTCCTTGAGCAAGTCGGATTCCATTGCTGCAATTACTTGTCCTGTAACATCGGTCAAAGATTTAAAAAATAATGTTAACAAAATTCAAATGACTCTTACGGAAATTGAGAAGAAAAAAATATCTCAATCTTTAAGCAAGGAAGTTTTAAATAGGATAAATAAATATGAAACATCTTCACTAATGAGTATAAACCAACACCAAGAGAATTCAGAAAATAGCCAGTTCTTTCAGGATACTGAAACTAGCAGTGAAAAAAAAGTTGAATCCCAGGAAAATATTTTGAACAATAATATTAAAAGCTACAGCAAGCGAAACAAAAAGATATGTTGTATATCCCGTAGATAAGACGGAAGCTACTAATCAATCTTCAACGAGTGAAACAGAAACCGGAAGTTCTGATATCTCCAACAAGACTGTCATTTATAAAGGGGCAAAAAAGGAAGTATTGAAAAAAGTTGAATACTTTGAATCAGTTACCAATGTACCAATCATCAAAAAACAATGATCAAACAAAAGAAGAGTTAAAAGAAAATAAAACTGAGTTGGAGAAAAATCTAATGACACAATCGCAATCCTGTACTAATTTTAAGGAACTTTTTGGCGAAAGTGAAAAAAATAAGTTTCTATCTCTTCCGTCAAAGTCTGACCTACATTCAAGATCGCCGTCGCCTTATTCGGAAGTATGCATGAGCGATCGACGCACGCCTGACACGCTAAGGTATTCTAGCGACGAGGCAATATGGCGCAGTCGATCACCGTCGCCCAATCTGGAACGCTACTGGCGCTCTTATTTAAAACTGGCGCGTGCCGGGGAGGTTCGCCGCCTTGCACGACGATTTGACTCACCGCCAACAGCAGGCGTACTGCGCCGACATCGAAGCGATCCAGAACTTATTCAAAATGTGCATTACAATGACCATTCCCCTATTGATAAGACCCAGTGGAATAAATGTAGGGCCATGTTGCCAGTGGCGAGAGTCCCCCTTCGTCCGACTAATCGTTTTATGCCGCACATTGACATTATTTCAAAATTGGCATCTCTACGTCGACGCACTTCGCAAAGATCTCGATCTGCCGAGGAAGCTTTAGAATGCCGCCCAGGTGAAGTCGAACGTATAAGACGGCGTTTCGAAACGATGGCCCTCCTGGGTCCCATATACTCATCTGCGCCCGATGTTCGTGAACTACATGAGATTGCTCCTTACCTAGCTGGGCCGTGGATTGCACATCGATATCCAAAGCCGAGTGATAATAATAGATCCATTAAAGACCCTGCAGTTCTAGTAAAAGGAAGAACGTCGCCCTTAAAGAAAGAAGCAAATCGTCCGTTAACCAATAACAATGTAAAGCTTAGTTCTATTTTAAAAAACGACACATTAGCTAAACAAGATTTCGATCCTTCTGCGCATCGGCCAGTTAGCCGCTATGAACCACCTCGGGCTCCGCCGCGTCCACCGCCGGCTGCGTGGCCCCAACGACTCGCTCCCATTGTCACGCCATCGCGGCACACGGTTACATTTCAAGGTTAATATATAGCATTTAATCATGTAACGATATTGTATGTTTAATATTGGAGTACTTTTATTGGTTTCATTTCTTATTATGTTAATTTTGTTGTTAGCAAAATAACAAATGGGTTCGCTTTTTGTTATATTTTTGCATTACTTTTTTCATCAACTTTCAGTTTCTTATTGTCATTATTTTTTATTAATCCTGGTAGAAACGGATTCAGCCCCAGAGCCACCTCGAAGAGTACCACACGGCAGTTATTCTGATACAGGCAAGTAATAATCATATGACAAACTCATATATTTTTAACCACAGTTACAATTTTAGGGCAGCAGTGACCACCCGCCACCTGCCCGTTTGACTCGTGCAATATAAAGAAATTTCACGCTTATCATATAAGTTTATTTGATTACATATTGGAACTATATATGTGTCGCAGTATGCAGTTATCAATACTTATATAAATCGCACTTAAATGTACGATATTTCTCACCAATAAACACATAACTGGCTTATCTTAAATTTTAATAGTTACTCTCTTCCTGCATTTACACTCTCTACGCAAGAGCAAACCGCTTTATATTACTTTTTATTTGTGTGAAAATCGAAACAATAGCTTTTGTTTAGCAACCGACAGTAAGATGCCTAAGGTTATTTGTTTGACCGCAGTCGACACTTGCGATCTTGAATTGAGTTTGCAAATATGTTGCGTTTATCAGTTCGAGATAACTTTGCTTTAAGCGACATATTTGCGTCATTGAGATTACCTCGACCAAAACCTGTTCGCTGAGGTTTTTTTCTTTCGTAAATAGTTCGCCGAGCTTCCTGATCACGAACGGTTTGTTGTTGCGTACGTTTTGTGTTCTAAAGAATCCGACCATACAATTTTTATCTAAAGTGTTTAACGATAAATCATATCAGTGTTATCGTGAATTCAGTTATACTCGGTCTGTTATATTGCAAAGTGACTCGTGATGGTTGAAACGTAGTGCGTGTGAATATTGAAATAGAAAAAGATATGGAGAACAATAGCGGAAACAAAAACATGAGCAAAACAAAATTCCATTCGAATTACGATGACGATGGATTTTTTAGTGACGTGCCTATTTCAGGATCTCTTTCAAAATCACTAGTGGCATTAAATAAGTATGTAAAGAAGAATTTATTATACGATGACAGCGATGAATTGTGCGACGATTCTGCGTACTTCTCGAAGGAAACAAGCCCAAACGACTCAGCATCAAAATACGACTCTGATAGCGGAAAAAGCGAAAATTCAGAAAACAGAATAATATCAACACCACAACCCGAGGTGGAAGTTGTCCTAAACATAATCAAAGTGCAAACAATTAGCGAAATACCCGTTGAAAGTGAAATAAAAAATAATGAAGAACTTACTGACGATTATAAATATAAAAAATTACATGAAAACTCAAATAAGGAAACTGGTAAAGTTATTATTGAAGAAAGAAATACCGGTGAAATCGAGATACACTCAAACTATAATTCTGTTGCTGATAATCGTTTTAATTTGGACAACATAACGATGTCCTGTCATGATTTGAGTGTAAATAAATTGAACGACACCAAGGACAACGGTGAAGTAATACTAAGAAAAAGATCGATGATGCTAGTAATGAACTTAAGCGTCACACAATTCATGACGTCACAGAATGGATTAATAGGACAAACGTTTATCCGGATGTCTACGCGCCTCTTCCGTATAGTAAGTAATTTGCAACATGTTATATGGGCAGCATTTACCTGGTAAGAGTTTAAATGAAGTCGACTAGCTCCGCCCCGCAGTTTCACCCGTTTGGTGATTGTGATTGAAGACAATAATTATTACTCATTATATTTTTGTGAGCACAAATGTTTTTGCGGATTTTGCCAAATACTCGCCGATAGCATATTTTTTTTACATACATGACATTATTTATTATTTCTTAAATAAACTACACTATATCCTCAAAAATTTTATCAATAATATAGGTTATATATCTTATTGCAAATTTTCATTAAAATTCATTAAGTAGTTTTTGATTGAAAGAGTAGCAAACATCCGTACTCACAAACTTTCGCTTTTATAATATTAGTAAGAATTAGTAGGATTTTTAGGTATGATTAAAAGCACTGGCCCAAAAAGGCACTATAAAATGTTATGTTAAATTTTTACCTAAATATGGTATCGTATATTATAAGTCCATTGATCTGACTGTCCAGGAATTAGCTAATCCAACAGCGCGCTTTCCTTTCAAACACGCTCGTAGTGCGGAAACATAAGTCGCTCTCGACGGGAGACAAACTGGTCGAGGCAAAGAAATTTGCTACTGATCTCTGCAACAGTCAGCTGACAAACGCCGCGGCCGCGTCTCGAGGCGCGTACGCCTACGATTAGTGCAGTGTTTTTTTATTATTTATCATTATTACGTCAAAGTAATTGTAAAGTACTATAAACGGTAGTGTTGGCTTTGGAATGGGCATCCTGCAACAGATAAAAAGAATGACGACCTATGGTTAGTCATAAAAATTTGTATTTAAATTATATTTAAATATTTTAGATTTTTTTTCATTTAAAGTTCTGTTTAATAAACTGATATAATTATATCGTAATATATTACAATGATATAACTTTATATTTTAAATAAAGAAGGATCTCAGGTAATAAAGTTCTACGTTTTGCGCACAGATAGACGATAGAATATTAATATATCTAATATATATAATTAATTGTAAAAAAAATCGTTTAACAAGCAATTAATTATGCAAGCGAAACCTTTACTGCACGTTCAATTTAGTTTTAATTTCTAATATTTCATTCCCATTTTAAATTAAAATAAATTTCAAATTTGTATATAAAAATTCATTTATAACCTAAGGTAAATAATAAATTATTTATGACTTTTAAAACACAATATCACACTAAATATATTTATCATGAAATTACTTTCCCTACTTTCGCAGTGCAATTAAGCAGTAATTTGATAGTTTTAACCCTAAAATTGACTAAGGAAGTTTTAATTGACGTATTAGTTATTTAATAAATATATTATTGAAGTTTTCAGAAACTATTTTTAAATATAATCAAATTTAAAACGGTTTCCTTACTATATTTCGTAAACGCCATTTTAAAACTTGTTAACTTAGCTATAGTACTTACAAAGGCAGCGATCGCGTGGAGCGTGCCGTGAATGCCCGTTTGTTGTGAAAGTTGACAGACGGCGAGCAAAATGCTAAAAAGGGCTTTCGATTTCTTAAACCTGTCCGGTGCTTACAAATGTACTTTATACACCTTCAATGCTCGCCAAAACGACTTTTGAAAGCGTATACAATGGCCATGTTTTTCATTTTTTTTTTCTATCGCTACAAATCTTTCTTTAGTGACAGCAACAATCATTTGTTTTTATTTTTAAGTTAAGTTACAGTTGATTTTACTTTAGACCACACTGTAAATAACTATGGACTAATAAAAAAAACTTTAAATAAATACATATTTTGATGTAGGAGTTCATTTAAACAAAAAAAAACTGTCGTGAGACATTGCACTTAAAATATGTACTTACAAACGGCTGAACTAGTCGGCACCAATATCGATTTCACGTGAGTTTAGCCACTTGTTAGTACATATTTTTAGGTGTTATTTTTTTATATTTTATGTTAGAAAATTTGAAACAAATATTAATTTTCGCCAAATCATTCAAATTTAGTATTAAATCTTTGCTACGTGTAAAGTAAAGAAAAGGAAATGAACATAATATTCTCTATCATAGCTTTACTTCGTAATCGCATTACCATTTTTATGGTTATGTTGTTCCTAATCGATAATATATATCTTTTAATTTCCTTCCTGTAAAATATTAGTTATGTAAGTAACCTCATAATGTGATTACAAGAATAAGTCTTATTTTAAATACCTAAAAACATTAACGATTTTATATTTACAAGGAATAGCATCAATAAAAACAACTGAAAAACGAAACACAGACTTGTAGACATATTTACTGTAATATATGTAATGATAAAGACTTTTGCATTACACGAAAATATTGAGTTTGAGCGTTAACAAAATACGTACAAAAAAGCAAATACTCTGCGTACGTAAATGCAAATGTTAACTATATGCATTGAATATTATCTATTTACGTGGATTTGTATAGTGGCTCAACCAAAATCATAATTCATAAATTTATGATAATGAATAGAGCTATATGTTTGTTGCTTTTTCATGCAAAAACGACATAGCGGATTGTGACAAAACGTTACAGCTATGTACCTGGAACATTAAAATAAGATATAGAATGCGATTTATAAATATTTTGTTTTATTTGGTCTATAATATTAAACTTCCACGAGCACAAGGTCACGCACAACGGGCGGTTTATATATAAACTGTCAATACAACTGGCCGTCCGCAACCTTATTGCGTAGTACGAGAACCGGTTCCATTCACTTCGTACTCAGTTACGTACCGTCACATAATCAACACCCGAAACGTTAGCCGATGATCATGTTACGACATCGATTGACACCATGATGACTCCATCTCGTTGAACAACTTTCACTAGATTCAATTAAGCAGAACCTTTTACTTCACTTCGCTCCGAAGTATTTTAGTCTGTAGTCGTCTTCTAATTAAATGTTGCCTTTTTAAATAAGCTATTTGTTTTATTTTACATTTTTTTCTGTGATGTATGTCATTACATCTCAATTGCAAAGTAATGCTAATCAAGAAAAAGGTTTATTTAATTTTATAGTAGCCTTATGATAAGTAGGCGATATTTTACATTACCTTTGAAAATTAATCAACGTTAAAAATTGTGCAATAGCGTAAGAAAATGGAATGAACCTTTTCCGTGTTTTAATGGTATATCATATGTGAAATTGAAATAACACAAATTGACTTTTCCATATTAGTATCAAAATTAAGCACTGATGTTATACAATTTGATATGATAACTCTGTTTATGTTTCTTGACAAAAAATAACTGACCAATCTGTTCTCCTAAATATGCCACCTGCGTGCTAGCTCTGTAATATATTTATTATACGTACCTACTTATAAACAATTATTTTTTTATTTTACCAACAGATTGTACCATCCTTTATTATACCACCTAAGACGATTACCTTAACCGTTTGCTGAAAGCCAACTATTGGCTTACCCTATTATCTAATCCAAACATAAAAAACACCAGAGCATTTAACAATCGAATACATCCTTTGTTTACTGCCGTTGTTCATAGCGATACGTAAATACGATTGTGCAGAATCGCCGAGCCGTCGATACGTCGAGAGCGACGTGAACATACACTACAGATGTCCAGTTCGTCAGGACCCACTGCCACTTGTGCCCGAACGAGAGCTGGCTAGACAGCAGGCAGAACACATGAAGCGGCTGTACAGGGAACAGAGGCGCAACAAATACCTGCAGGTGAGCCAAACAAAAAGCCAACAAGAGCATGAAGTCTCGTCGGTCGTCCCAATCTAATTAATAACGCATGGTGTCAAAAACCAATGACAAATTGTGTCGATTGCTCGAAATTTCGTTAATATATAAGCCTGAAGTTGATCTATCAGCTTTGAAAAGATATCTTGTGTCGTTGATGATAGATATAAATTAATTTTTCTTAGGTCAGGGCCGTACAAATATAGTGGAATTTTGTTCTTTTTTTAGATAGTGTAGTGACGATAATGTACAGCAGATTCATAAATTTTCATTATTTTCCCTTAAATAAGGACAGTGTACTCTACCATTACTAACCCTTTAACCTATCCATTCTAAAGCTAAAGCATCTAAAATTCTAACATCCAGTAAAGAAAGCAAGCCTTACCTCTTTAATCCCGTATAACTCTTAACCGCGGTATTATTTTGTATTATCCTCCATCTAATTATAGAAGCTGTTATACTGTACATTCTTAATCTTCACAATGTAGCGAGAGCTATCGTGTCTCGTAATCTCTTACCCTTTGAGAGTAGGTGTTAGCCAAAGGGTTTCATTTGTTATTCTTTTTTTCAGGTAATTAAATTTTTGTTAGTCAAAAGAAAATTACCCACGATATTAAAATCAAATAGGACAAAATTCACATTAACGAAGACTTATTTCAAACTCAATGGGTATGCCAAACCTCCCCATAGTAATGTTTTTGATTAAACATAGCAGTGGTCCACCGTACGTAGACCGTATAAAATTTTGACACCTTTAAATTATGGCATTAGATTTTGTTTACGTAAATATTACTTTTTTTGCTCGGTTGTAGAAGAAATTGCGATAAACAATTATCTAAAGTATAACTTTGTTAGTAGATTTTGTAGATAACGATAAGTCTTCGCTTGTCTTTTAGAGTGTAGTCTGCCTCTCGATTATTCTAGTAAATATTTAAAGTCTCAGCATTACTTACGTTACATAGAATAAGAAACAGCAAATGGTTGAAGTAATTGAGCATCGTAATTAATTTTAACTTGTAAACACAACTAATTCTTACTTCATTTGCATTTTTATGACTTTACTGCGAATACAGATTAGATTTAAAAAAAATAGGAAGTTGTATTTCGATAATGTAGGCTGAACGATCAAAATGCCTTTGCCCACTTAACGTTTCCCGCCATGAAAGAGCCTGAATATATTTTTAGAATGCACGAACGTTCAGCGATTAGCGCGTCACTCAACGTTAATACTATAAAACTGTTTAATCTCGTTAAACAGGCACGCAATGGATGTTTGGTCGATATCCATAAAACATGGAGAGTGGGTCACCCAACTGTTTGCGTAGAATCTTGTGTGATAAGATATAAAACGTTATCATTACTTACGTTAATGAATACCGTGATTTTACCTCACAGAGTATATGTATACACCACTTACCAGATTTCATGACTAATTTACTACAAAAGGTTTACTATTTTACTGACTAGACCCACCATAAGTATAGGCCATAATTTTATGAAAATAAATATTTTCGACTAACTGACTATACTATAGAACGTATGCCTATATAATTGAAAGTCCAAGATATTCATGAAATTAATACTTAAGCAACTCATTTACAGTTAGTTTTTGGCCTATATGATGAAAATTACATAACTATAAATTTCATATGATGCTATATTCCCCGTGACCATGGGACTGATTAAGATGTTGTGCGTCGAAATTTAATTGTGTGGCTTTGAAACGTCGGTTATTTCTAAATAATTGCACTAAAAAAATTCGTAAAAGAATATTATGCAACATCTATAGTATTCGCGAAAGCAACAGAAAAAGCAATTATTAATATTTTATAGTAAAATTCTCATCTAAACGTTGACATAATTTAGCATTAACTCTGATTGATTCTTTATGCAGATATATCAAGCGGTAGTGACAGCGAATACCACAGAATAAATGTCATTCACCCCATGACCCAATGAGTGAAGTACAATAGAGGCCCTATAACAAAAGACAAACAGACGGCACAATACGGATTCTTGTTCCGCGTCGCACAAATACGTGAGGGAAACTGGCTTATAAACGTTTGTTAAATAAACAAGAGTGGAAACACAATAAGTAGGTGTGGTTTCACTGACACGGTGTCGTAAACGTCGTTTTCTATTCAAATCGTACAATTGTCTTGCAGTGGGCAGTGGTCGCTTTCGTTAGCATAACGGCAAACTTTTACGTCATTTTTGGTATTATGCAAAAAAAATAGGCAAAATAGTAAAATAGCACATCTTTATATATTAAAAAACATAGTAAGAGTGTTTTTGAAAATGATTTAAGTTTATTATAATATATTACTTTAGTTTTCAAGCAAATGAATAAAATTTTTGTGTGAATTTAACGGATAAAAGCAAATTCGTAACAATTAATTATAATTAATATTTTTGTTTTTTTAAACAACAATAACTTTCGATTAATTTGAAGGTAACTCATAATTAGTTAAGAGTTAATTGGAGTCACTATTGAACTGTAAAAACGAGGTCATTACCTTACCTTGCTTTGCAATAACTTTCTAAAGACTATTGTCAACTCTAAATAAAATTATCCTAATTGTTGATAGAATTTACTCTATTGCCGCTGTTATTAGTAAGAATAAATGGTAAAAAAGTCAGTCAAAAGCTTTCCGATAACAACGCACAATAGCGTATTAGGGAAAATGTCAGTAAATTTTTCAAATTCTGACGTATGTAATAAAATACAATAAAAATAAAGTGATTTGCGATTTGACATTAAATATACATTTATAAATTAAAAGGTTTAATAAGCATTCTAACGGTTAAGTACTTCTAAAATTTATTACCTCTCTGCAATACTTTAGTAGCCATTATGTCCAAACTCTTCATTATTCTTTCCGTAAAACACGTAATGTATGTATTAGTAATAAAATTAATTCATATACTCGTTTTATCTGTGAACTACATTCCGTAAAAAAACTAATAGTAAAAGTGAGCATAAAGAAAAATTATTACCGATTACATAATACTATAAACATAATTAAAATGAAATTTATTAATACAAGCGTAAGATAAACTGATCATTTGTATTTAAAAATTATTTCATAACGTTTAGATAATAGAAATAAAATTTCGTAACTCTGTGTCCATCGGAGCGGTACGGATGAAGTTTTTTTATTCATTACGCAAGTAAATAACTTTACCTATTTCTGAACAACAAAACGATGGAATTTATGTAAACACTGGAAGCCATAGCAACGAAGAGTTGTCATACGACTAGCGTTCTTATTGACTAATTGTCATCAAGATGTCAATCACTGAGCGACAAACAAGATAGCAACGCCATACAGACGACGCCAATTTGTTGCTATGGGTTACAATGTTGACATATTTTCTTCGGCTGGAGTATACACTATGACAGTTGATGACCTTTAAGTGAAACTGCAGTGAAATTGCAGCGTAAATACGAGTAACTGTAGAAAGCATGGCATTAGCTATTACTTGCAAATTGTTTGGATCCCTCTTTGCCGATAAAACATATTATTTCTTTTACGCAATTTTGTAACGAGAAGTAATATATTATTGGGTTCAAAAATGCCTCTGATTTAATAACTTTTCGAATTAATATAAAATATTTATTGCTCTTTCGATAAATCTGATGTTTATCAAGTTTTCTTGATGTTGCTCGATATTTAACCGTCGTACTTTTGTATTTCCAACGTAAACTTTTGGAGCCCTTTCAAAAGTTTAGTTGATCATTATAATAATATTACAACATATATTAAGGTGTGGCGTTCTATGTTTATTCCAAATACGATATGGATGATTTGTAAACCAAGTCAATGATAGTGTGTGCCATTTTATGATTGATAAAATTGCCAAAGCTACAATTGATTATTCACCAATAACGCCGTATAACATTACCGTAAACCTCGTATTTAACATTTCTATACTGCTTTACTTGGTTTACTTTTCTAGGTTTACGATTTCTGATGTTGAAAATATTTTACGAAAAATCATGTCGGCCAAATTGAATACAGAATAATTTTTATGACATCGTAACAAATCGAAAATTTTGGGACAAAAGAGGATTGGAAACTTTGTTTTAGAAAATTTATCTATTTTTTTAATATTAGGTACTTTATTTGTTTGTAACAAAAAATACTTAAAACTACAAAAACAACATCAACTGGATAAAACTACGTCTCGTAGACTCAGCGTTAGTTCAATTTTAAATTGTATAAATCCTTAATACGCGGATATTTCGTAATATTACACAAAGAATGATGTCATTAAATCGTACAAAAGGTACGGCCATTCCGATTGTTTGTAATCTGTGGCGTAGATAATGATACTATATTCAGAATTTAATGGCAACTTTCTAATCACGTTTTGTGATGACAATACGATCGATTCCCTTGGACAGTTTTTGATGAATTTACTTAACTTATCATTAAATTATTAAATACTAAAAAAACACCCAGCTTTAAAAAATATATGATATTTTTATTACTGTAAAATTATTACATTTGCTTAGTAACTAATTTAAAATAATGTTTTACTTAATGTGGCTTAACTAAACTTAGAACTAAAATTAACGAAATTTCGTCTCAGGATCATGCAGATGTTTTATATCAAAATTAAAATAAAACCTACCTTCCGTTTCATTACATTCCTAAATCATGATATCTCATAATTTAGAGATGCTATACTATTAACGTGATTATCATCACGTTAGTTGATTCTATTTTGCCTAATAAATCGTGGGACTCGATTAAAATAGTTATATGAACAGTGACATGTTTTTTACTGCTTTAAACTACCTATATACGAGTTACATAAGACATGGAAATTAAATAAACAATGCCTTGTCTCTAATCTAATTTAATCATAACCACAGTCGTTATAAGCGTTCTTTCTCAGTGCCTTTTTTATATTGTACCACGAATTTATAAATTAATTTTATTTTATAACAATATTTAATTGGTTTTAAAGAAAAATATTATTCAAATAAGTATATTCCATGAGCAAATGCGTTTTTCAATTTTCCAGGAGAAGGAAATTCATCTGTTCGACATTGAAGCATTTGATGCGTCAATCAAGGTGATGTTCTATAGACGTGAAGTACTATCATTAAAAACCTAAAATTAATAATTTAATGCTGTGAAACTCTCTTTAAATAATACTTAATTTTTTTTAATAATCAATTTTATGTGCTAATGAATGTCGCTTCGATTTACATCTTAACGGTGTTTAGTTTTTATGTAACATTATTTTTACTAAACTAACGTTTTACGTTTTTTAAAACTATTCACTTCTAGGCTTGTTACAGCTTAGATTAACCACTATTAAAACAATTTAAAAAGTTTTGTCAGCACGGTTTTATTTTATTTGAAAGACTAGAACAACGATCTTATAAACACAACTAAAAGATGGAGAGAGACATCTATGTTAGAAAATGTTCAAAAGCGTAAATGTTGTTTTTTATTATTACTTTTGCCAGAAGCAAAAAAGATTTAAAATTGATGTTAAAAATAATTAAGAAACCGACATGACAATCACTGATCGATAAACCACAGATAATAAAACTGTCTGAATGTCGCCATTCGAGAGCTCTAGGTAAGATAGTATACATACTTATTTAGCTGCGGTATAGAAATAACGCGTCCCTAAATATTACTCCTTATTGTTCTTACCGATCGTTTTAATAACAGTCATTCATAATAGTTTCAACAGTACCTGAGAAACTGTTCCTAAAACAATTGCCACATTAAATATTTGTACGAGGCAACGATTCTATCATTCATTTATAAATAATACAAATATTTAATGTGTAGTTCTTTTATGTAAACTTTCCAGGAGCTTCAAGATATGCAGAACAGGCGACACCAGGACAACTTTATGCCATCACAAAAGACCGTTGTGCCACTGAACAGATACGATGAGGCTGAGAAGCTGGTTGCGAGGGCGCTATACGCCTTCAACGGTCAGACCACGCGAGAGCTGAGCTTCAAAAAGGGCGATATGATTCACATAAGGCGACAGATCGACTCGAATTGGTACGAAGGCGAGGTACACGGGCGAGTCGGCCTCTTCCCCTACAACTATGTTGAGGTAGGTTGATTTAAAGTTTTCTATTATCGGATACATATCTTCTATCTATATACATAAAAGAGATTCCCACCTACATATTGATTCATCACAAAAGTCTTTGAAACTATAAGGCGTAGACTTGAAATTTGGTAAGAATATTCCTTTCGCCGAGTAGAGGTCAGCTAAGAAGGGATTTTACGGAATTCCACCCACCAAGGGAGTTGGGGGGTTGCTAGTTTTATATATCAGATATCTTATCTAGTCTAATAGTATCGCTAAAGACGTTATTGAATTGAATAAAAGCTCTGTCTATACATAATAGTGACAATATATTCTGAAATAACAAATATTTTTCAATACTTTTACATATTGTATAGAAGATTCTTATCATTAACTTTTTACTAATCAACGGTATACTTATTGTCCATACATTTTAATCTACGCATTTATCGCAATTTAGTCATAAAGGATGTTTGTACAGCTCGATATTCATCGCGTAGATTAATGTGATAATATCTGACATAATGATTTAAACGACATTCTTGCAATCTTAAGCTATTACCAACACTTAAGTTAGCTTAGCGCACTTAAAAAAAAATAGAGTTAAATGCAATTGCGTTTATTATTAGTGATTAAATATATTTAAAAAGAGCAAAAATATATTTGCTAAAAAACAATAATTAATAGTGCATTTTTTAACAGAAATGATGTATATTCAATTATTATTATTATTTTTAATATTCTTTTAACAACAAACAGAGAAACACACACATCGATCCGCAAATAGAAATCTGACGCAAACCTCGTTTAAAATAACCGAAAATATAATAAATCTTAAGCAAATAATATATATTCTTTATTTTTATTGATTTCTATCTATCAATAAAATATTTTCAATTACAGATTATGAAAGGCGACTACGTCCATTCGCCGAAGAAGCCCGTTGTAATGGAGGGGCAGGCGCGTGCCAAGTTCGACTTCACAGCGCAGACCAACTTAGAGTTGCCGTTGAAGAAGGGGGAGGTTGTGGTACTTACGAGGCGCATAGACCAAAACTGGTGGGAGGGCAGGAACGGAACGAAGACTGGCATCTTCCCTGACAGCTACGTCACTGTATTGCAAGAGCCGAGTCAAATCAATCCACGTAGGTCAATTTTTTGTCTAGTCAGTAGTGTTAAAGACCTAGCCCATAAAGAGGTTTTTCTACTTCTTTGCAGAAGTAAGTAATATACACCGCAGTGTTTTTTAATTAAAAAGGGGACGAACGGTAGCGAGCACCTTTAGTAGTATATTTAAATTTTCAATCATCAATCTTATCGTGAAAAAATATATAATACCGCATTATTGGTCTATAGCTCAATGACGCAGGTAGAAGGATCGTAACAAATGATTTATTAACCGATGATTTATTACAAATGCCATTTATAGCACCGCACCTATTACAGCCCCGCAGATGTCGAACGTGGACAAGCCGGCAGCAGCGCCCGCGGCACACGGCTTAGTGAACGGTGCCGCGAGACGCACTCTGCAACAGCACAGCTACACCCCACAGCACAACAGCCCGGCTTTGGCAAACGCACCGCCCGCTACTGCACCTTTGCCAGGTGAACGATTATTTATTTCATTGTTGCTATGTAAGAACTGCTCTCGTAGCATAGCGAAGTTACAAATTCCGCCGAAACTTTCACAGCTCTTTCGTTGTTTCCTAGTATGCTACGCACTGTTTTAAGCTCAAAAAATGTAGGGCTCCGATCTCTCTCTAGTCTTGACAGTCTGTCTTATCGGACTATGAGAGTGAAGAGGAGGAGAAGAAACAGGGTGTGCATTCGTGTTGTGCGTACATTTATGCTCACAAACGTTGCCGAAACAAATAAGGACGATGCTACAATATAAAGAGCTTTATATCATATCTACTTTACGTAGTGCTTACGTTACTTCCATTTACTGTAATACCAGGGTCAAGAACCCCAACCCAAGTGGTGTCATTCATCTAGTGTTCTAATTGATAATTTGGAGGGACAATTCATTCCCATAGAGTCCAAACTTATTTGGCTCTGGCATAATTAAAAGTTTTACAAAAATGGGTGCGTGTACTTATGTACGCGCTGAGAAGTATACTTCTTTGGCATCATTAAAAATAGTTTTAATTGCAAGCAAATAATTAATTACAATACAATAAATAATACATACGGATAGTTAACCTCAATTATATTGGAGCACTTGAAAAGTATATAAGCACAATTTTTTCACTAATATTCACAAATAGTAAGTAATATCAATCAAAAATAATTAAGACAATTAAAGATGATAGATTTACAAGAACTAATCATAAATAATTCGATTAAGAATTTATGGATTCACAAGACGTACTTTGATATATCATAAAACTGGTAGTTCAGCGCCATCTGTTGCTTACAAATGTAGAATTCCTAAGAGATGTTGGCTTACTTGTACAGCGGTACTATAAATCAGAAGCTTTGATTATGTGTGACTAGATGGCGCTTATCTAAAACGTATTACATAGATAAATCACAATGTTGATATATTAAATGAATAAAAATATTACCATTATATCAAGTTAAATAAACATCATTACAAATATTAATATATTTATATAATAATATATTTAATATATATATTTAATATAAATTTAAATAATATAAAATATATTATTAATAATAATATATATATATATATATATATATATATATATATATACCAAAACGAACCTTAATCCTAACTCATAGAGCACATTATGCAACAACTATCGCAAATAAAAAACGACAACTCCATTATCACTACACAAAAATCAACCTTATCACTATGTAATATGGACCTTATTACATTTTCACCGTTTTCATTATAAACTGTTAATTTTGTGTGACGCATCTTAAAATTTCACTCTATCATTTTTAATAACGCGCCTAAAGAGTATAACTTTAATAAAACAGCCTTATCTAGTTCCCGTAACAAATGATGATGTTAACACTAACTTTCAAAAACGATATGTAACATCCTTTATATCGCCATCGGGTGCCATTTAAGTAGGTAAATGATTTCCTCGAACGATAAATTAAACTACTAACTTTTCAGGTTACGCAGTGAAAGGGCAGTCCAACATGGTACCATCGGATAGGGGATATGGGCCCCCTCGTTCTGCGGGAACTGACCTCAACAATGCTGAACCGCTGTACGTCGATACCAACGCGGAAGCTGTGCCGTAAGTTTAAATAATACAAATATATATAAAAACAAGCCTAATAAAAATGCAAAATATAAATGATTTATAAAGTGTTTTTTTATTCGAGGACAGTATGTTGTTTCTATAACAAAGCATAAGAACTTAAAATTTACAAAAACACAAAACATGGTTGCAATTTAATTTTGGCAGTCGACCATATAATTAGTTGTTAATATAATATTTACACAAAACGCGATTTAAGTCGATTTAACATTAAATAAAACAATTTTGTTTTTTTTTTTCAATTCTTTTAATTATATGTATATACAAGTAAACATCGAACATTTCATATCACTATGAATACGCTCTTCCAGTTATCGCGCAATGTACAAGTACCGACCGCAGAACCCCGACGAATTGGAGTTGCAGGAGGGCGACACTGTATACGTGTTGGAGAAATGCGACGACGGCTGGTACGTCGGCTCCAGCCAGAGGACCGGCCGCTTCGGCACCTTCCCAGGTAAATAAAATAAAATCCGTTGGTAATAATATCCTATTCAATCAAGCGACGAGACGCAAGTGAGGGTTTTAATTTGATTGTCAATTAAACGCCCTGCCATTATCAAATGCACTATACGTCATTTAGTCTTATAATTTATACGAGAGTGAGTTTAGTTATTGTTATACGAGTGTTACACCTCGTACATTAAAACGATGTCGCATTTTCCGATTTGTATATATTATAACGCCTTCATGGTCATAAGATTCAGTTCACCAATAACAATGTGTTATCCGAGACACTGTATTGTTTGGAAACTACTTTTCTTCGACCGTGGTGTTAACTTACGCTAGAATCTTCCTGCAAAAGTTTATGACTTTAACTTTACCTTGTTATGTTATACAAACTTTTTCCCCTCCGGGTTGCCAGAAAAAGTCTGTATTGTGAGAAAGCGAAAGTCTTAAAAAGAAATAATAATATTTCTTTCGTCGGTATTTATCTTCTCTGCATGTAGCTTTGTAGATCATGACGTAGTCGTTGCACACAGAGAAAACATTGTTTGTTTTGTTTGAATTCATTGGAGATGGTAACGTGCCATTTTGGACTTGCAGGCAATTACGTGGAGCGCATCTGATAGCGCCAGCCCTCGCTGCTGCGCCGGTTGCGCCGCGCCACTTTCTGCGCGAGACGCTCGCACTGACGCGTACTGCGGCTTCGTATAGTGAGACGGACTTTGAAGTGTTGAATACTAGATGTATCTGTGACATTGGTAGATTAAATCGCATTCAATATACACGTGTAAAGGACGCTAACAAAACCTAATAAAGTGGAGGATATCTGTAGATTGACTTTGCTCGAAGTTACCGTTTGAAAATTACATATTGCCGTTGTCCGTCACTAAACTACGAAAAGTATAGCTGAACCAAACAAAGATTGAATTTAAGTAAACAATGTTACCCATAGGATCGAACTGCTGTCATACATTTAACGTTTTTATTTATCGCTAGCCACTATGATGACCATCAAATAAAAAACGACGCCATTTTGTTTACATTGATTACATCAAATGTTTCATTTCAATGGCTCACGTATAGTAACGATGACTATAATTACGGTAGTAATATTATGACCCCATTGATTAGTTGGTCTGCATTTATCCTACACCTTATTAGGTATACTTATTTACGGTAACTTTGTACGAATATCCTTTCTCTCCGACCCGTTTCGATCTGATTGTACGCCGTTTGATGTTTTTAACGTTGTACGATATAGATTAACTCGCTGTGTGTATCGATATCGGATGTAGTGATGAGAAATGTATTACTTCTGTATTATGTAGCGTAGCCGTGTAGCGGTTAGGTTTTGTACTACACTACAATTTCAATGATAATGATGTTACCAAATACGACCCATGACTTTTTAAAACTTTTTTTAATTAAAAGATAATTGTATTTGTTTAACCGCATCGCTTTCGTTAAAGTAATTCAATATAGTATTATTAATTTTTTTTTTATTTCTTTGCTTCGTTATTGTATAAACTGTAAAAAGAAACTTGCAACCACCAATAATGTGAACAGAATCCAAAGTTGTTATACACCCCAAAGAATATGTTAATTGGACAATTGCGGAAATGTATAATTGTATAAAAAAAATATAAAATAAAAATACTTATATACGTGTAAAGTTGTTCGGTAGATATAGTTATTTATTCTAAATAGTTGAAGACGAGAGTGGGGCTCCTCTTTTAAAAATCAACTTTTTATAAGAGAGCAGCTGAGCGCTTTGCTAAATGATTAATATTACTAACAAATTTTCTACGTTTTAGCCTTTTCTTTTTCAACTCTACGCGATATATTTGAGTGTAATGATAACATATTAAATTAAATTGCATTTCATATAAGTATTTATCAACATAATAAGTGATTACTTTTTATACTTTTTTTTGATATTATTATTAATAGTACCGATACTGTTATCCACTTTTTTTTTAGCAAATTCCCTTGAACGCGTAGAGTTTACAAAGAATATGTGCACGTATCAACAAAAGTCAAACTTTGAAACTAACAATGTGACGATGACGGCAAAGTTTTGACCTTTTGTGACTATTGGCTTACACATGTCATTATTAATACGAGCTAACCTATAACTGTTTGGTAAAAAGCGCATCCTTTCATCCGCCATCAGATTTAAGTTATTGAATGGTATAAAAATATATTCTTCGAAATACTCACGGGAAATGGCAATATGAAATCTAGAGGCGTGATACATTAATGATTGTTTGGCATTTTAACGCCATTTTGGCTATTCGCTATCTTGGTCGAAATCTTGTACGCACAAAATAGCAATTAACTCTGCCGCAGTAAGGTTTGTGAATGTATCGTTAGATTTCATATTTCTTTAAACGTACTGTTAGTGATTATAGGGCGAGTAAAATTGGTAACGTTTGACAATACAATTTGTATGCTTAGTCGGAATAAGAGATATATATTCGAATATAACGTTATACAAGTGCTATTAGTGTGTGTAAAACAATTTATTCCCACAATACCCCTAAATAATCGGCCGCTGTAGTAATTATTAGTGACTATTTAGTGTGTCTAGTCATTGGATTTCTTATACGTAATTTGCATGGCTTCGTTCATATCCCCCGTCTTGTTTAGAATCTGTTCGCTTAAAACCCGATATAACTTACTAATATATTATAAAAATTACTGTAAATGGATGTTAGCGTATTAAGGTATGAACCAAAGTTAAATGTTTCTCTCGCCCTATACAAATGAATGTTTTGGGTAGTAAACGATAAAGTCTCTCATTTAATGTTTTTTTTTTAACATTTTGTTGTATTTACTTTTGTTAATTTATTTTTAGTGGCACAAATGTTTTATTTTGTTGTTGACACCTCGACGTAAAATGTAACATTACAACTGACTATTGTTTTATATCATCACACTTAATAAACATAATCATTTTTATTACAGGTTCGTTTTATTTACGCACATACCGTTTCCCACAAAAGCCTGATAAGAAGTTAATTTTGTAAAACCAATGTAAACTTTAACGATACTTAAAACACAATAAGTGGCATATGACACAGTTATAAACGCTATGCTTATGAGGCCATGTTTTTATGATAATTACATATGTAATGATAATAATATATTTTTTCCTGTACGCGAATACCTACGCATACTCGTCCTTGCCGGGGAAAATCGGATTATGTACAACTTGCACCTACTTTAACCACTACGTTTTCCTTCTTGATGCCTTTTTGGTAGGGTCGCAGTTACGCTATTACACTTATCTGCAAAGCCACGAGCGCTGGCCGCCAAGGAATGTGCCTGTCTCTGGCCACCTTGACGAAGGGCGCTTCGAAACTAACGCGCCCTTCGTCTCGGCCCCTATAGATAAAAGACTCCCCCAAATCTGTTACTCAGGGGCCCACGAAGGGACAAAACTCACAGCCCCCAGTTCCTCTTAGTTTCCCCGCGGCTGGACCAAGCCGCAGGTACGGAACCCCACCGCTACGACAAAGCGCGAACCTGTTTGGGATGAGGATTATATATGTAAACTTGTTAGCATGTTTAAAATTATCATCCATTCAGAGTTCTAATTTAGTTTACGTTAACTAAAATCATTCCCAATAGCAATGTGATGTCAAGACGTTTCATGTTCTTTACCACCAGTATTATTCATTTTATTGTTTTTTTTTCATATAAGCAAGTGATATAAATATCATCTCTTTTTGCCTAATGTTTTCTCTACCACTTACAATAATTTCATTTCATCTTGTTTATTTTTGTTACTAGGCTCAGTATTTGAAAATTAAGGTCATGCAGCTCCTACGTTTCTGTTGTATCACAGATTTAATATGTTATATTTCTTGTCATAAATTTCAGTCGAGATTTTAATAAAGATTTTCACTAAAGCAATGAACCGTCATTCTGTAGACATGACATGACATGACATGACAATGACAACATGCATTAGCAATTTATTTCCCTAAAACAGCCCCTTTAGAAAAGATAAATAAAGCGATGTTTTCTTTTTCGGGCTTCATCTATGTATTTTTGAGTGAAACAATCAAAGAAAAACATAATTTTGGCAATGTATATGTTCATAACAATTTCAAAACAGAAAAAAACGTATTTTTTCGTATAAGCAAATGGAGTTGCTGATACAGAAACCAAATGATGGTCACAAATTACGCAGTAATCAGAGAGTACGTAAGTAGGATTATGTGACATGTCGTTGCCATACGTTACAATGCGTCAATTCCATACCTACTATATCCTGAAACGTAGTATTATTTATATTTGTCATAATTTAATGGGACTTTTATTAATGCACACAAATAAATAAAATTGGGGTTCATGTTTGTAACGTCAAAACATCGTTTAAAATAATTAAATTGTGATATATGACCGATACATGTAAGAAGACAACATTTTTTTGATTCCTGCATATCTGTCTGTCGAATATCTGGAATGGTTGGTCTAATTTTGACAAGATTTTCACTGAAAGATAGCTGATGTAACTGGCAGTAACTCAGGCCACTTATGTCCTAAAAAAAAATTTTTTTTGATCGACTTTCCAAAAAAAGGAGATACTCAATTCGGAGCGTATGTCTTTTTTTATATGCTTGTTAACTTCTTGCTCCGCTCGGAGCGCACCGATTTTGTTCATTCTTGATATATATTAGCTTCCCATACGTCACATTTTTTAAATAATTTTGTGATAAGCAGTTTAGTAAATATTTAAAAAATAAAAAACTTACGGCACCAAAAATTACAACTTCGTGCAATTAAATTACAAACGCTGCCAAAACTATGTTTAACTTAATTGTACTAGTTGAATGGGTCGACAATAAATTCCGCGATAGGATACATCTATGTTTTAAAACTAACGCACAATAGCATATATAGCATTTTAATGCAAACAATTTTAAAAATTGCAATCTGGCACATTCGAAGCTTATTTAAAGTAATAAAATGTAAGTTTATACGAGAGTTAATGCATTTCAAAATTCTCCATTCCATGTACATAACACATGTCTACATTTTAATGAATTAAATACCTTAAAAGTTATCAGGCTTAAAAGTTAAAATGCGGTGGCAGAAAACATCACGCTATGTCGTACGGAGGGCACGCTCTTAGCGGACGAATTCAAGAGCAACAGATAGTAAAAAATAAAAAATAGTTTAGTTATCGATAAACATTTATTAGTAAAAAAATATTATATTAATTATTACAAATTTCAAAATTTTTTCACCTGGCAAACTTTACATTGGGACACAACACTCAGTAATTTCGTACTCCCTTTTGTCCTGTTTTTTTTGGGAAATAATTTTAAATTATGTAGTAAGCAGTTGAGGTATTTAGTTTTTTTTATAAAGTATTTAGTCATTTAGGAAGAATACTTTTTTTAAACATCATCATTGTCTTTGGACATGTTATTTGTAGGCATGTTGTTGGTCTCGCAAAGTTTGCGACCAGCCGTTGCCTAGCAACGGAATGGTAACAACTCAAGTCGCTAAATTTACATTTTGCTGTTGCATAATCTTTATTATTATTAAAATTAAATAAAATGAGTAACATGGGAGAGGCAGACTGGAGGAAGATATTAAGTTTCTCACAAAAGCAGTTGTCGCAAGACAATAAGGAAGAGTTGTGTGATAGTTTATCCTGGATGGAGGCTGACGATATTGATTTAAATTTTTCAGATTTAAAAACTCTTTTTAGACTGTCTCAAGATATTCTAAAATACAAAAGTGAACAGGTAAAACTTTATCTAAGTTCCTAGTTACAAAATTTAAAACCTTCCAAGCTGTGGCTATGTCTCACCAATGAATCATTTAAACTAAAACAATCTCTGCTAACCGAACTACCTTATTGTTTAATTGTGTAATAGAACTATTTTTACAAAAACATTTAATTTACAATTAAAGCATATGAACACTTATAATAAATTGCAACAATCTTTAATATAATGATCATGATCTGAAATAAAATAAACCAGAAATTTTTTAGGTTAAGAACTTACAAGGAGAACTAGAAACTGTTCACAGTAAACGTGGCAAAAAGAAATCTCGAAATGCAGATACTGGTAAGTCAACAAAACAGGTATCATTATTAATTACGCTTAGGAACAAATTTCATTTGAACAACAAATAATTATTCTATTCTATGTACTTAAACATTCAAATATTGCAATATTTGATATAAATATGGCATTTTAATAATCCTACAATACCTTATTCAGATTTTGAAACAATAACACATCAAGAAGAAGTAATTAAGGCAAACAAAGAGGTCTTGGAACAACTTTATGCAGATATAGCTGAATTAGAGGACGCAGGAATAAATACAAAGATGAGACAAAAACTTTGGACAAAGGTAGTGAATCGAGTCCGGATGTGTTGTCAGAAATGGACGCTAAGGCACATCTTGAAAATGAAATTGTCTTAAGAAACAAACACATTAGAAAATTGTTAGGATACATCAAGGTTATTTCTATAGAAAATTTAATATAATACAAGTACCTTTTGCAAATTGCCATAGAATCTAGTTCTAACGCAGAGCAAGAAATCTAAACATGACACTATTAACCAAATGATTTTATTTCTTAATTTGAATAATTAAATATATATGCAGGCCCTATAACGTCATGTCAATGAATTAGGAGCATACTCCTGAAGCTTTTCCAAAAATAAGGCAATAAGCATCAGATGTCTCACGTGTAAAGCTCCATATAATTTAAACCCATGAAATTTCGAAGAAAATGCTAGTCACGAGTGCGATGACGACTTTCCTAACCTTTAATAAAATGTTCTAACCTTTATAATGCTTGCGCACACGTCTCTTATATTTTTGTTAAAACAAATGAAGTAACATGATATATAGTCAAAATTTTTATGATTTTTACCTAACACAGAGTATTGAAATTAGGATAAAACATTGGTAGATTTAGATTCTTAATACGGTTAGTATCGTTGTACCTCGATATCATTATAATTTATATCAAGATTTTATTGAAATCCATCAAGTCAAGATGGAATATGATTTCTGATAAAAATCTCGTGACACCATTTATGTTATATTGAATAATTTTAGTCTTTGATAAATATGCGCTTATAAATTTATCAGATTTTAGAAGAAGAGAATTTTAAATTCAAAGAAAAAGTGTCTATACTGAAAGAAAAATTAAAAGAAGCCACCACGATTATTGAAAACTTAACTGAGCAAATACTTAATCGAAATGACGAATGTAACCTTTTAAAAGGTAGAAATTGTAATCATTTAGTAAGTTTTGCATCCTTTTTAATTTGATCGTAACAATATATGTCCGAGGTTTTAGATAATCTGGGATCAGCGGAACAAATGAAGTTTGCTCTTTTAGAAGAAATAAATGTACTAAAAGAATCAATAACGACTAAGCAGTTTGATACTGGTAGTGAAAAAGAAGATCTGTACAAAAAAATACACCAACTTAAGGTAAAATTCTTTAAATTGCAATGGCAAAATTTTAAATATCAATTAAAACAATTAATATATATATATTGTCTCATCTTTGCATTTACTGTTGTTTTGTTTTTTTAATGACTAATAAGTACTATTACAGATCATTGTTCGAGCACAAAAGACAGAGATAGACAACTTGGCATTAGAAAACGTGAAACTAAAAGAAAAATTTGCTGAATTGCATAAATCTGCTCCTTTACCGCCGTTAATAAATGTAAGGTACTTTTTGAATACCATCTCTACAACTCAGCATGCAATTATAGTAACACAACCAATTATTTACAACCTTCATTATATATCTTTCACATAGGAAAATGAAACAGAAAATTCTAAAATCAAAGAATTAGGAGAAAAGTTAGTTGATGCTTCAAATGAAATATTACGGACAGCAAATATTATAGACACTCTAAAAAGAGAAAACATACAATTTAAGGCATTGTTAAACGATACTCATGATACAAGTGAACATGTTGTTAGAAATGAAAGCGATGATGGAAAAAAGCATAATTTAATTACAAAACTGAAGAAAAAAGTCCATTCTTTAACTATTGCTTTGAAAACAACGGAAGAAATATTACATAGCAGAGAAAAGGAGGTAAAATTTGAGTTTAAATGTTTCTTATTGCAAATTGCTTGACTTAATTCATAATTAATTGTATTTTTCGCATAGCTGCTGTTGTAATTTTAATTCTAACTTTAGCAAATGCATTAAAACAAAACTATTCATTTTTCATCGCAGATTTTAGATTTATCGGAAGAGATAAATTCATTACAATCAGAGGAAGGAGTAAGCTCCCTTCTATCGACAATGAAATCCAAAAAAAGGGAGTTAAAGATTAAAGACGAAGAAATTAAGTCATTGGTTAAAGACATTAATAAACTAAGCGATATTAATAATCAGTTACAACTTGAAAACGAAACAATGAGGCAAGTCACGAATAAAAGTTAAAACATTTAGTGGTAATTTTTATAAATTGTATTCATATTGCTGTTCTAGGCAAAAGTTAAACCTAAGCCCCAGGATATAATTCCAACTGAAGGAATATTGTTAGAGCTTCATAACTTACGTCAACAAAATTTAGCTTTGACAAAGGGTATATCAGAAATTGAAAATCAATTGATAACGATAGAAATGGATAACCGTGAGAAACATACAATAATTTCAAAGCAAACACAGATTCTTAAGAAACTAGGATTTAATACCTTACAGAATAATGAAAAAGGCACAGCGAATAGTAATGATTATGAAACCGAGAATCATCAACAAGAGAGGTTCCTTTCAATTTTAATTCATAAATATCTGTTCATTGTTTATGTAATAATTATAACACATTTAATTATTTTCGTTTTAGCCCAAAAGAAACAAATGATAGCAACATAGGACCACACAGTAACGTTTTAAATATTGAATCACTAGTTGAGGAAAATGAGGGCTTACGTAAAGGGCTTGAAGAAATTTTACTGTTTTTAAAAGGTAAACACAAAATTTAATTCCTTTAAAGAGAGTACTATCCGTTGTTTTATTTGTTTGTTACACATTTCGCATATGTTTACTTCTCTATATGTGGCCGATTTCTTACAATTGTTGTAAACTTTGTAAACCTAAGTAATGAAGTACGCCATTCATCTAACGTACCAATTAATGAATTGTCATTGAGATGTCAAACACTGACTAACAACCAACTGAAAAGAAAACGATACGTACGACGATACTTCATTGCTACAGGTAACTTTGTTTACACCAATTTCGAGTCAAATTTATCCAAACTACAGTTTATAAGTGCCCGACCAACACAATACGATCACGATGCTCATACCTGCAACCAACCGGTATGTAACGTGGAAATATGTCTCGTTTTTTACTTAATCTTATTTCTTTACTTCTTCTAATATATATCTATTCTAAAAGAGTAACTATGGGAGTTTATCGATATTTTATCTCTTTCATCTTACATAGTACACAAATGATAATAATGCCTATAACTTATGAATATTTTGAAACTTAGAATCAAGTTCGTCTGGAGTACTATCATTCGAGTGCCCCAGTTTAGAAGCAGTTCTACACGCCTTAGAAGCTAGACATGCAGCCGGTTGGTTTGCTCCGCATATGGCAATTACAATGCAACTTAAAGCAGCATTAGGTGGTAAAGATGCTTTACTATCAGCTCTTAAGCAGTCAAGGTATGTTATTACATTATATTGACTCGAAAAATAACACATTCAATAATCCTTTTTTTATGAATTGTTTAGCGTTTATTTTTTTACAGCTGAATCAATCGATCAATAGAGATTTAATGATGAAAACTTCATTAAATCTCTATTAATCGGTGGTTGCTATAGAATAAACATTATTTTTATTTTTGACTCTGCATAATATAACCGAAAATAAACTTATTCTATCTAAAATAAACAATGAACTTACTTTTACGTTTTATTAACAATGTATTCATGAGAAAATAGAGTTACCATTCCATTATTTTCTTTTAGATCTGCATGTTTCTTATGCACTAATTGTTATTGAAAGGAATAAATTCATTATATACCTACTATTATATACTACAATCACCCCGATCCATTATTTAATGAATCATTGAATTTAGTAAATTACATTTTTTAAGTAATATAATCCAATAAAAAACATTACAGGGTTGAAATATATGAACTAATGTCAAAATTATCTGCTGAATCACAAAAATGTGCTGAGTTACAGAACAAACTCTACGAAACACAAAATAAAATCGATGAGGTAAAAAAGTCTAGAAGCGATGAAAAACCTTTTAAATTTGGAGAATTCAGTTCATGGATACTTAATAATGAAAGACATGACGTTGATTTGCTAAATAAATCGGAATTAGAAAATTTAAGTTTACAAAGAAACTTTGCTTACGAGCAAGAAGTCAGGTCTGCTTTAATATACTTTCGAAATAAATATGAAATTTTGTACGATAAAATGACTGAGATTTTGATTAATACAGCTGATGATAAAAATAATTGGATTATAATGGAAGAAAATTACAAAGCACAAATAGAAACCTTGAAAGCGGAAAGAAATGTTGATGAGGACGAAGATGTAAGTGATGTTTCTCCAGGTTTAGTAAATCAAACTAAATCAAGTTTCTTACAAAGAAAATGCAATTATCTCGAAGAACTGTATAGAATTTCAAGAACGTCCTGCGAGAATATTAAAAACGAACTACTTGATATGAAAAAGATGGAAGTGACGAAAAGTAAAAAATACGATTCTCACATCCAATATTTGCTATTATCAATTGTGAATCTTACAGATAAACTTCGAAAGTCAATAAATGAAGAAATATTTTGGAAACAAAATTCGATGTTAAATGAAATGGTTACAAAATATCGTCAAATGGTGGACAAAAAAGTTAATGGACCTATCAATATTAATGAGCTTTATTCACAGCTAGAAATAAGTAAAAGAAATGCTATAGACCAAATTATAAAGGACATTGGGATAAATAACTGTACGTAGAAAACAGAATTTTTTTGTGCTTTCAGAATAGGCCTCCCCTAATGCACGCCTTCTCCATTAGGGGGTTTTTAAACCGTACCACATATATTCCCATATATTATGTTCAGAACAAGAGTTATTAATTTAATTAGGAACAACCTAATAGGCCCAGACCAGAACGGTGTGTAGTGTACACACCGTTCTGGTCCTATTTCAGTAATAACTGGGTTTTCTAACAAATAATAATGATTAAGTTACATGGCATTAAGTAGTGTCTTATTGTCATATAATATTTCAGGTAACGACTTCAATGAAATCGGTAATAAAGCTGAGAGTAAAATAATACAAAACCAACTGCAAGAGATAAGTTTGCAGTACGAATCAAAATGCTTGGAAGTAGAGAAACTTTCTAAAATAAATATCGAGCTACAGGAAATGCAGACCAAGCTTATGTAAGTACTACTTACTTACTACTTATTAATCACACAGGACAAAATAACGTATCATTTGCATTAAAAGTTGAAGTTTTGACCATTGTTGATTTGATCCCTTTTATTATTTTTTGACTGACCTCCTATAAGCAGGAGTTACTCAGTTCGGAGCCAATTTTTTTTTTCATATATATGCTAGAGGGCATATATACATATTATATATATAATATGTTTTAAGAATAACCTACAATAACTATTTAAATTTTTACATCGTTGAAAATTGCAATGAGGCATATTCAATTATTATTTAAGGCAATCCAGTGTAAGTCTTTGTAAAAGTAAACGCATTTAAAAAATCTTCATTCGATAAAAAAATTTGATAAACCACATTTAGATAAAATGAGTTATTAAAAAAGAGGTGCGCAGAAATCGCAAACTGTTTCGGGCGAAAAGCATGATGCATCCGCTTAAATTGCGCAAAACAGTTATTTACTCTTTAAAGTCGGTCTATTTTACTTGTTAACATATATCATTAACTATTGCAATAAGAGTTTTTTTAAATTCATTGCTTCAAACTAAGGTTTTCAGAGAAAAAAATCACTTTTTCAATAAGCTTAATATATTATATTTAATAAATAATTATAAACTTAAACTTCAAACGTATAAATAATATTTGTCACAACTTTTAAAGAAATAATACCGCTGCATCTGAAACGAAAGAGGAAATAAACACAATGAGACAAAACATAACTAAACTAAATAACGATAACTTAGCGCTGAATGAAAAGTATAAAAACATACAAAGCCAAATGAAAGAAGTTTTGTTACAGGTATGTCATTATTATCATAAAGTAATAAAAGACAAAAAACCTCGATAATTGTTTCGACAATTGCAAACAATTATCGAGGTTTAATTTCATACACACATGTTATAAAACCCAATGGGAAACAATTAATTGTTTATAATTATACTCTTTACCTCAGGTAAAGGATGACCAACATAGGCGAATAACTTATGAAACCGAAATTAATATGCTGAGACATCAAATACTTGATTTACAATCTGGCGGTGACAATAAAGCAATTATCGCTAGGTAAAGTACCTTTTTACTGTAAACGTAAATATAATATCGATGCATTACAAAACCCGTATAAACTGGAAAAAATTTAAAACTAATAATGACTCATGAAATTCACTATCCCGCTCTATAGGTTAAGTAACGAAGTATTAGTTGCACATATACAAGTAATGGACTGTCAAAGAAAAATCGAAAATCTCAAGCTATCGTTAGACGCTGAGCAAGAAATACGAACAGACATTGAAAATGCATGGAAGGCTCAACAAAAAGTGTTAGATATGATAACCACTAAAAGTGACAACAAATTCAGGTGCAGTATGATTTATTATCTGAGAAAAACTAGTTATTTTTCTAAGATGTGTAACTAGTTATTTATTTGATATAAGCCAAATTTTCCAACCGCCGCAGGATAGGAAAAGAACATCAATAAATGGTCTTTAGGTTGATTATTTAACTTATACTATTAATTTATTCTAATAAAAAAGAATGTAATTAATATTGTTTAAATGCACCACATAATTTTAACACGATTTTTAATAACAATTATTTCTCTAGATACTTGCATGAAGTTCTTCAAATACTTAGATTACAATATCAAGGGAGTATTCCTTTAATCTCAGCTGAAAGTTATTTAAATAATCTGCAAGAAATATCAAACAAAACTAACGTTATAAACGAGAAACTAATCGAAGTAGAGGACTTACGCTATAATCTTATGACCAAACACAGTTTATACAATCAAGTCTTAGAACTCACAAAAGCCAATTGTTCAGAAGACCTCGATAACTGTCAACACAGTCTTCAACTAATTGTAGCGGTAATTACCTTTTATTTTTTTTTTGAAGATAAATTAAAATATATATATTTATGATATAAAAATTCTTTTAGGGAGGGACCAGTGCGAGAGAGTTAGAATTTTGCAATTTGAAGTTAATGTCATTGGAAGAAACGCATAAAACACTTTTGAAACACTGTAGTTCTTTAGAAAAAACGCTTATATTGGTAAATCAAGGATTCCAACCGTCTACTAAAGACGAAAATGAAGAAGAAAACTTATGTAAAAATAGTGTCTACAACAACCTACCCATTAAAATAGAGAATGTTAATTCCGACGAAGAATCGACATCTAAAGGTAATTTTTTTTTTGTAAAGAGTTTCAATGTATTTAAATGTTCTTTTAAAATGGTAACTTTTTTTGTTATAGAAAGTGGTACTTTTACACTACCGAAACCTCAAACAAGTCAATTACAAAATCAAATTAATTTAAACAAGGCTCAAGACTATTCACTTCCCAAAAAAGTGAACACAAAAAGTGTTGCAACATTAACATGTTTTCATCAAGAAAATTTACAGCATTCATCACCAAAAGCAGTTGCAGATGTCATTATCCAAACGAATGAAGAATATAGCCCTAAAACCAGTAAGGTGGTACAAACGGACGAAGATATTGCATTCAAAGACTTAAATAAACTTGTAGAACATTTCAAAAAAGCCAGCAAAGAAAAAGACGGTCAACTGGCTGAAATATCTTCTAAATTAGAGCAACGCTCCAATAATATGACGTTACTAGGTGACGATTACAAAAATTTATATAAAAAACATCAAAATCTTATCCAAATTAATGTCGAACAACAAAAATGTAACGACGACCTAAACCAACGTATAAGTTTAATAAGAGAAGAGCTAGATCAATTTAAAATCAGACATATACAAGAAGTAAATAAAATAAAGAACGATGCAAAGGAAGAGGCCCATGCACTATTGCTTAGTATGAATCGAATAGAGGATGAAAAGAATAAAGTCTTAGAAGAATACAAAAGGCTGATAGAAAATGAAAGGGAAGAATGCAGTAAAACTGTTAAAGACCTACAATTAAAATAGCAAAAATCCAAGCAGAGTTAGATGGGTAATTTAATTATATTTTGTAAACTTACATTTAATATGTAAATTATTTCATTTGTCTAAGTTTTGTTATTTTCAAAAAAATTTGAAAGCATTCGTACGATTTTTCCATATTTACCTTTAAAGGTTGTTTATTATTTCTATTCTATATTGTATTCTATACAATTTGTATTTAATATTTTATCACATTTAATACACGAAACGATAGTTAATTATGTAATTTCTTACACATGATTATAATATTCATACATACAACGTCTAAAATCGTGTACGTTAAAATTTGTTAAGACTAAGTCAATGTCGTGGACGTTACGTAATAGTATGTTTCAAATGACTCCGCATACGTGTTTAAGCAGGAAGAGGTAGTTTCCATCAATCACTTTACTCCATAGATAAAGGTTTTCTTATCTCTGTGATGTAAATTAAAGACTTCGATATTGTTTATTACAGAAAAACTTGTGCCATCAACAGTTCCAATGCTGATATCATCAAAGAAAGTATTGCAAAATACACCGCAAAAAACGCTGAATTGGAAGATAAGTGTTTCAAACTAAAAAACAAATTAGATGATTACAAAACTGAGGTGTAGGTGCAACTTTGTTATTTTTTGGGTCACATTGCTTCGTGAAAGTTAAAATAGTTGGGAAAGCTATAAATATTTATTATCTATATTTTAGAATTAGTAATGAAAGTGAGCTACAACGGTGGAAAGATCTTGCATCGGAAAGACTAGAAAAGATGGAACAAATGAGTATCCAGCTGAAGGAGCGACACTATAACGAAGTATGAATTGAATTTTAAGTTTGATTTTACGTTATGGTTTATGATTACTTACCCTTGTGAAAAATCCTCCCTTTTTGTTTCATTAATTAAATTTTTATTGGTGAATTATTAACGAGTCATTAATATTTCTTAGGTGGAATCGTATAAAGCAGAAAACCATCATTGGTTGTCGCAGTTAAGCGAAACACAGCGTGAACACAATGAGTTGCGTTCGCGAATAACTGAACAAAAAGCTATACATGTTAAACAGATTTTAGAAAAGGATCATCATATAGAACACTTACGGTCTGTGGTAAATAACCTTAAAGTAAGTATGAATATACTCAAGGAAAAATTTTACCGTATATTCGATTAATCCATGATTAATTGCAATTTCATAAAATACCGTCTCTTTTTAAACTTTTGTCCCTGCTATACTAATTAAAAAAAGAATACAAATATTTATCCGACTTTTCTCTGAAATTTAGGGCGTACGTATTGTGTTTTGAATATATGGTTTAATTTGTATACATTATAAAATTAAAATTCACTATAGTTTAACCAATGAAGTAGCGTCGTAAATATAGTGTTGCTATAAAGAGGCAGCCACTAAATGATCGACATCTCGGTGACAATTGATGAATAAGAGCACTGTATGTATCAAGTACCACTTTTAGCAAGCAAGTCTAAATTGACTGAACTATAGAAACTGTTTCAAATAACCAAGTCATTCACTTATTCTTCTTTATATCTTGGGCAGTGGCGGACTAACAGGGGGGCGGAAGGGGCGGCTCGCCCCGGGCCTCAGGTCTTGGGGGGCCCCAAATGTTTTTCGCATTTTTCATAATACTTTAAAAATATGCTTAATATTTCATGATTTCATGTGTACATGATTTCATCAAGATTAAACCACTACAGCCATCGAAAGTTTTTACATGGTACTTATAAACTTTTATACTGAACGCTGACCAATACTCGGGGATTCCGTCTTTGTAGCAGTACTTCCCTGAATGAAGGAAGTGTGAATAAATCACTAATGTTTGTGTGTAATGTTTTTATCAAACAACTTTTTTAGTCTATTCAGCTATCTTCCATAAAAAGTTTCGATACCGATAACTGCTGTCAACTCTGCCTGATTTTTAAAGTTTTTGTTTTATATTTTTTAAGTTTAAGCGTGAGTTTAAGCTGACATACCATTTTTATTTAAAAATTATATTTTAAGAAATTTAAAATAACGTTTAAATTCATACAACAAATATGTATACCTGCCAGTTACTTTAACCAAGTGTTAGGCAATGTTGTAACATAAATCACAACATTGTCTTGGCTCTGTTTCGAATAAATAAGCTTCGTATGTATTTTCAAATGAAACTATAGCATAGTAAGCATCACTTTTGTTGTAGAATTGAAGATTCTCTTTTGTTTTTATATTCTTGTTACTAGCACAGTTCGTTTTAAAACAGGAAAACTTACTTAATGAATTATTTTGTTATTTTTATTTTAGTTACTAACATCCCTTATATACACGTTAAAAAGATTGATACAAACACCAAGATACATAGAAAAAATTATGATTTCGCATATAAATAAAAAAAATTACAATGAACCTAAGAACTAATAAGTAATGAACTTACTGGAAGCGGAAATGCAATTGCTGGATCTTTTATCCAAATACCTTTCAAACTTTGATGAAAGAAAAGTTGCGTTGCCAAAGAAATTAGTCAAACTGATGAATGGGATGCAATGTACAAATCTTGATATTGAGACAGAAACATAGTTAAAAATCTATTAAATGTGATGTTAATACAAAATGAGTTGACTGACGCTGAAACACAACGATAAACTAATAAATTAAAAAAAATGCGGAAGCTTAATAGTCGCTAAGTTAAGGGCTTTCATCCAATGATGCTGCACATGGCAATACCTGTGAGACTCAGAATTTCCATTATCGAAGGGTAGGAAGTATTTCAAATAAAGACAGACTTTGAATCCTTGGAAAGACCAGGTGAAACACATGAACACGTTTTACTCACATTTAAACGACTTAAATATTTAAGGAAATGGATACTATACTCACCATCAACAAAGAAATTAATTGCTACTCCAATTATTTGCATGTGCGGTTGATAAACACACAAAAAATTTGTCTCTGGTTTTCGTCAGTGGTAAATTAATCCAGGATATCCATGAATCATCCTCATGAACATCTATCAAACTAGAAAAATGGAAAAGTTGACAGTGAGCTTAAAACTTAATAAAACTATTGATAAAGATAACGTGAAGATAGTTCTTCGGAAAACATGGAATTTTTTAATAGTATAATTGTTAGAAATATGATCCGGTGCTGAAAGAGATCTTAAACCTTAGAAGAGGCCATGGGGTCAAAGAGTACCATCGTATTTGTCAAAAGGCATACAAAATGAATTTATTCTATGTTTGGGTGAATATGAGGCAAAAATTTTGCAGATATTAAAAGGCTAAATATTGAATAATTTTGACGACTCCTGACGAAAAAAAAAACAGACCAATAGGTCAAATCATGATTCTTCATATAGAAATACATTGTAGGTACGGAATCTTTCCTGGGTTTTGATATCTGGAAAACTGCTGAGATATGTCAAAGACATTCAGCAACAGCGAAAAAGATGGACTAGATATTCGTTTAGGGCTCAAGGTTACGACAATGCCCGTCAATTCAGGTGTCCATGGAGGGTGCAACGAAAATCCAGAAATAAATCCAAAAGCATTGTTTAGTCCCTGTTCTAATCATTCCTTGAATCTTTGTGGCGTTCATGCGTTTGCATGCGTTCCTTCCAGCGCCGTGTTTTTGGAACAGTAGAGAAATTAATTCGTTTTCACCATCTCACAGGATGGCAATTACTTGAAAGGAAGACTGGAAAATTTAAAACATTTATCGGATACTTTCGGGTGCTCTTTACGAGTCAGAAAGTCGTAAAGGAAAACATAGATACGTATATAATAGTTTGGAACAATAAATATATATAAGTTGTTTGGAACATTTCAAAAGATCCAACCAAAGGCAAATTAGAAATAAAGTTTGGAGCAAACTTTGCTTGGCGTAACGCTCCAATAATATGACGTTACTAGTGACGATTATAAAGATTTATATAAAAACATCAAAATCTCATCCAAATTAATGTCGAACAACAAAAATGTAACGACGACCTAAACCAACGTATAAGTTTAATAAGAGAAGAGCTAGATCAATTTAAAATCAGACATATACAAGAAGTAAATAAAATAAAGAACGAGGCAAAGGAAGAGGCCCATGCACTATTGCTTAGTATGAATCGAATAGAGGATGAAAAGAATAAAGTCTTAGAAGAGTACAAAAGGCTGATAGAAAATGAAAGGGAAGAATGCAGTAAAACTGTTAAGGACCTACAATCAAAAATAGCAAAAATACAAGCAGAGTTAGACGGGTAATTTTATTATATTTTCGTAAACTTATATTTAATATGTAAATTATTTCATTCGTCTAAGTTTTTGTTATTTTCAAAAAATTTAGAAAGCATTTGTACCATTTTCCGTATTTACCTTTAAAGGTTGTTTCTATCTTATTTACTATTCTATACAATTTGTATTTAATAGATTATCACATTTAATACACGAAACGATAGTTAATATGTAATTTTATACACTTGATTATAATATTTATACACACAACATCTAAAATCGTGTACGTTAAAATTTGGTTTAGACTAAGTCAACGTCGTGGACGGTTACGTAATTGTTTCAAATGACTCCGCATACGTGTTTAAGCAGGAAGAGGTAGTTTCCATCAATCACTTTACTCCATAGATAAAGGTTTTCTTATCTCTGTGATGTAAATTAAGAACTTCGATATTGTTTATTACAGAAAAACTTGTGCCATCAACAGTTCCAATGCTGATATCATCAAAGAAAGTATTGCAAAATACACCGCAAAAAACGCTGA
This sequence comes from Lamproptera curius, assembly GCA_029286875.1. Taxonomy (NCBI): domain Eukaryota; kingdom Metazoa; phylum Arthropoda; class Insecta; order Lepidoptera; family Papilionidae; genus Lamproptera; species Lamproptera curius. Next base: position 988,293 of record JAGSMT010000085.1, on the reverse strand, counting down.
ATTGGAAGATAAGTGTTTCAAACTAAAAAACAAATTAGATGATTACAAAACTGAGGTGTAGGTGCAACTTTGTTATTTTTTGGGTCACATTGCTTCGTGAAAGTTAAAATAGTTGGGAAAGCTATAAATATTTATTATCTATATTTTAGAATTAGTAATGAAAGTGAGCTACAACGGTGGAAAGATCTTGCATCGGAAAGACTAGAAAAGATGGAACAAATGAGTATCCAGCTGAAGGAGCGACACTATAACGAAGTATGAATTGAATTTTAAGTTTGATTTTTACGTTATGGTTTATGATTACTTACCCATGTAAAAAATCCTCCCTTTTTGTTTCATTGATTAAATTTTTATTTGTGAATTATCAACGAATCTTTAATATTTCTTAGGTGGAATCGTATAAAGCAGAAAACCATCATTGGTTGTCGCAGTTAAGCGAAACACAGCGTGAACACAATGAGTTGCGTTCGCGAATGACTGAACAAAAAGCTATACATGTTAAACAGCTTTTAGAAAAGGATCATCAAATAGAACACTTACGGTCTGTGGTAAATAACCTTAAAGTGAGTATATACTCAAGGAAAAATTTTACCGTATATTCGATTAATCCATGATTAATTGCAATTTCATAAAATACCGTCTCTTTTTAAACTTTTGTCCATGCTATACTAATCAAAAAAAGAATGCATATATTTATCCGTCTTTTCTCTGAAATTTAGGGTACATTGTATTTTGAATATATGATATAATTTGTATACATTATAAAATTAAATTTCACTATAGTTTAACCAATGAAGTAGCGTCGTAAATATAGTGTTGCTATAAAGGGACAGTCACTAAATGATCGACATCTTGGTGACAATTGATCAATAAGATGACTACTATAAATGTTTAATACAGTTTCCTTATATCTGGCAAGTTTCTAAGATTGACTCAACTATTTAGAGAACTTGTTTTCAACAATTGAACTCAAGTGCTTGTAAACACTATTTCGCTCTTCTTATATCTGATGAGAGCAGTGACGGACTCCAACAGGGTCTGGAAGTTGGAATTGAAATCGCTCGACCGTCGATTGCCAGTCAGAGTCTTGAATGGGCTCCACGCATTGAGATTAATGACTAAATTTGTAATGCGACGGTTTATTTTCATAGCATACTGCTTAAAAATATGACTATATTTCACTGAATTTCAATGTAGATTCACGAAGCATTAAATTATTATAGAATTTCTTTTATCGAAAGTTTTACTGAGTAATACGAAGTATACATTAATTTTGTCTTGTCTCAACGACCAATACTAGGGATGTTTCGATAACTTTATCACCAATAATTTTTCTCATGAATAAGTGAAATCCAGTTTGAATTAAACTCAGTTTTAATTGTTATGTATGGTAAATGATTATTTATAGCAACAACTTTATAGTCATTCACGCAAAATCATTCTTACGACGAATACAAGAAATTTAGGCGGTAGCAGACTAGAAGAGAGCTCGCCGAGACCTCGACCTAAGATATTTTAGAAGTCGTAATATTGTTTTAATTTTTACACGTTTAAAAAAATTCCAAGGCAATTGTGAGTTTATAGCAATGACATACCAGTTGTTTCCATTTATTTAAAAAATTAAAATATTGTTAAGAAATTTAAAATAACGTTTAAATTCATTAGCAACAAATATGTATACCTGCAGTTACTTTGAACCAGTGTGTAGGCAATGTTGTAACATAAATCACAACAAAAAAAAAAAAAAAAAAAAAAAAAAAAAAAAAAAAAAAAAAAAAAAAAAAAAAAAAAAAAAAAAAAAAAAAAAAAAAAAAAAAAAAAAAAAAAAAAAAAAAAAAAAAAAAAAAAAAAAAAAAAAAAAAAAAAAAAAAAAAAAAAAAAAAAACACAACGATAAAACTAATAAATTAAAAAAAATACTGCGGAAGCCGATGAATACGTCGCTAAGTTAGGGGCTTTCATCCAATGATGCTGCACATTGGCCAATCACCTGTGCTAGAGCACTTCAGAATTTCCATTATCGAGAAGGGTAGTGAAGTATTTCAAAATAAAGACAGACCTTTTGAATCCTTGGAAAGACCAGGTGAAAGCACTAAGGAACACGTTTTACTCACATTTAAACGACATTAAATATTTAAGGAAATGGATACTATACTCACCATCAACAAAGAAATTATTGTACTGTGCCAGTTATTTGCATGTGCGGTTGATAAACACACAATAAATTTGTCTCTGGTTTTCGTCAGTGGTGGAAATTAAATCCTAGGATATCACAGCATGAATCATCTCATGAACATCTATCAAACTTAGAAAATGGAAAACGTTGACAGTGAGCTTAAAACTTAATAAAACTATTGATAAAGATAACCGTGAAGATAGTTCTTCGGAAAACATGGGAATTTTTTAGAATTAGTATAATTGTTAGCGAAATATGATCCGGTGCTGAAAGAGCATTGCTTAAACCTAGAAGAGGCCACTGGTGGGTCAAATAGAGTACCATCGTATTTGTCAAAAGGCATACAAAATGAATTTATTGTATGTTTGGGTGAACATGTAAGGCAAAAAATTATTGCAAATATTGAAAAGGCTAAATATTACGGAATAATTTATGACAGCACTCCTAACGAAAATAAAAAAGACCAAATGAGTCAAATCATTAGATTCGTTCATATAGAAAATGACATTGTGGAAGTACGGGAATGTTTCTTAGGTTTTTTTGATATCTGGAAAAACTGCTGAGGATATGTCAAAAGACATTCAGCAACAGCTGAAAAAAGATGGACTAGATATTGCGTTGTGCAGAGCTCAAGGTTACGACAATGCGCGTCAATGTCAGGTGTCCATGGAGGGTGCAACGAAAATCCGAGAAATAAATCCAAAAGCATTGTTTTAGTCCCTTTCTAATCATTCCTTGAATCTTTGTGGCGTTCATGCTTTGCATGCGTTCCTTCCAGCGTCACGTGTTTTGGAACAGTAGAGAAATTGTATTCGTTTTTTTCACCATCTACACAGAGATGGCAATTACTGAAAGAGAAGACTGGAAAAAATTTAAAACATTTATCGGATACTCGCTGGAGTGCTCTTTACGAGTCAGTAAAAGTCGTAAAGGAAAACATAGATACGTATATAAGTAGTTTGGAACATAAATATATAAGTTGTTCGGAACATTTTCAAGATCCAACAAAGGCAAATCTAGATACAAGATCAGGAGCAAGCTTGCTCCTGTCGGCTGTTTGTAATTTTACCTTTTTAACCTATAAACAATTTTGGCTTTCTGTACTGGAGGAAGTAAATTTAGTTCAGCAATATTTGCAGTCTCCCAAAATGACTTTGGATATAGGAACCGTTAAACTAAAGCCTTGAATGAGTATTTAGTTAAAGAACGAAATACCATTGTAGACAATGTAGTAATGTATGAGAAACGAGGAAAAGGTTGGAAAAGAACGATGCTGGGTGAATTAGCTCATGGTGTTGGATTGACAATTCAAAAGAAATAAGACGGTCAATGTTTGAATGTATAGATCGATTTATACAAGAATTGTTACGAGGCCATGAAGCAAATCAATAATATTTCCAAATTATTGAATCAAAGTTTATCTAGAAGCTTCAGATGACGCTCTGGCTATAGCAGTTGATAATTTAATAAATCTTTATAGTGAATTTGATAAGGAGCAAGTTTTGGAAGAAATTTAAACGTACCACAGACATGTAAAAGCAACCGATACGACTATGGGTGTTGCTGCCAAATGGACAGCCCAAGAAATCTACAATTTATAATAAAATAGGATTTAAGTGAATCATTACCCTGTACATCGCTTATACTTCAATCTTTTGACCATTTGCATCTCGGTTGCATCATGTGGTTAATATAGCCTGCTTTCAATTGAAAGAAACTTTCAAAAGAAATTGATTTCACAAGAGTTATTGAAGAGTTCAGTAAATTGAAGGCACGAAAACACATATAAAAATTAACTTCATATCTACTGAAAATAAAAACTACCTTAGATTTATTTTTTCTAACTGTTATTTTTTTGTCGTTCGATTCTATTTTCGTATTTTGATGGGTGTGTAATAGGGAGGCCTATGTCCAGCAGTGGACTATCACAGGCTGATGATGATGATGATGATTGTGGATACATACCTATGTTTATAAAGCTTAAATAATTTAAGCGAATTTAAATTTAACTTCTCAGATTTTAACGAAATAATCATAAATACTTATACACACAATGTGAACTGAATAAAAAGCTTGTAGAAATACATTTGCTTAAAGCTTGGGGGCCTCATTCAGCTTTGCCCCCGGCCTCTGACGGGCTTAGTCCGCCCTGATCTTGGGTACTGACATTTATGTGTCAGATTATAGACACTACTAAATGTTTTAAGTGAACCGTTGCTCATTTCACAGACCCAAATTATGAACATGCAGACGATGCTTGCGGTAAACGACCCTAGTTTCGACCTTTCTGCTATCGTGGAAGTTGAAGAAGCGAGTGACGTCTCTCAACAGGGTTCTGATAGATTGGAATTGAAATTCGACTCGACCGTCGATCTGCACGAGGTTCACGACGATTTTTCTCGAATGGCGACCTCCACTGCTATTTGGTGAGTTTAATGACTAAAGTTCATTGTAATATGCGGTAACGGTTTATTTTCTAGCTACTGCTTAAGAAATATAACTATATCTTTACTGTAACAATGTATATACGAACTAAATAAATTATTATGTAAATTTTCTTTTTATAGTAAAGTACTTATATGAGTTAATGAGAAAGTATTGACATTATATTTTGTCTTTTATCTCCACGACAATCTAAATTGTTTGCATAACTTTTATGAGCCCATATAATTTTTTTGTCAGGAATAATAACCATCCCAGTTTTATATTGTTAAACCTATATTTTTAATTATTGTATATACGATATGGTAAATAATTATTTCATAGGCAAGAACCTGTAATAGAACGCTTGCGACGCGAAAAACAATTGCTGAGTAAGCAGAACGGAATACTGCGAAGACAAATTAAGGCGGTAGCAGCTAGGGAAAGGAGAGCACGCCTTGACGCTCAGAACCTAAAGAATCAAGTGTTTAGAATGTACGTAACTATTGCTTATTAATGTTCCCACCGTTTAAAAAAAATACTTCCCCTAGGGACAAACTTGTGTGATCGATTCCTTAGAAAATTTAATACACACAGGTTAGGTTTACCCAAATGTATTCAGTGCTGTGAAAGTAAAAATGTATAAAAGTTTATTGGTACAAAAACTATCAAATGCCTTTATCAAAAATCGTTACATTCTGATTGGCAGAAGAATAAAGGGATATGACATGTCATGGAACCTGTGAAGGAAATGGGAAATAATGGTAAATGATTGTAAGGTAATTAAGTAATTCAAGTAAACGCGATAAAATAAATAAAACTGTATGGTTTATGATTACTACAGATGACACCAACGCTCTGCTCTTCGTAATTGAATTTATTATAAAAAAAATATATTTTTACGTTGGTAGTTTTTTAATTATTTTCGCTTAGAAACTGTATATAAACTTTCTCAAACCCTGGCTTATGTGTTATAGAAGCACATCTGGTGGTAAAGCAGTCAGCGCGGAATCGACAGCGCTGCATAGCAAAATCGCTGAGCTTCAAGCGCAACTGACAAGCGCTAGACGTGAAGCACCCTCTTCTGTGGCTCTGTGGGACAAATGGAAGAGGTAACTCTCACAACTTTCTTCTTTATCTAGGCTAGTAAATTGTAATACTATAGTTCAAAATAAATTAACCCTTTCGTATAGTTCTAAGCCGGAATTAAGATTTGAAACCTTAATGTGTCAACCCCGCTTAACCTTCAAGACGCCTCTGGACTCGAAACGCTAGAATAAATTTTAAACGTCATGAAAAAAGATTAAAATAAAGCGTTAAAAGCTAATTAAGCAAACCACTTACGTGATGCCTTAACCTTACGCTTATGTAAGCAAATAAATTATACATATAAAACATTTAAAGGTGAAACAGGTGAGATCTACGTTCTTAACGACCGTCAGACCTATCTAAGAAGACACTTGTAATAACACCACATTATCTCGGTAACTTAAACGTAATACAATATACACTTCCTCTTGGAAACATATTGCACAAGTTTTAAAGATTTTTTTCTATTTCAAATATGGTATACCGTCCAAAATCCCTCTAATGGGTAGGGGTGTATTAGGAGAGGCCTGTGTCCAGCAGTGGACTATCACAGGCTCAAAATTTTTACAATTATTAACTAGTTTTATCGTATTCTATTTTTGTGAATTATTTTTTTATTAGAGCGCAGCAGGCTTCAGAGCGATGGCAAGCGCGTTTTGAGGAAAAGTGCCAAGAGGTCAACAAATTAGACGCCGGTTTGCATTTAGCCAAATCGGCTGTCAGCAGACTTGAAAAGGAGAAACGCTTGCTCCTCTCGAGACTGAACGATGCCAAAAGTAAGCATTGCCCGGTATTTATTGCACTTTCGTTCTTGAGCCTGTTTTCCGAAATAAAATTGGGAACTCGCTTGTACTTAAAATAATATATATTTAGATTGATAAAAGCATTAAAAACAATTATTAAATAGTATTTACTTAAGGAAAGCTACTCTTAATGAAACATATTATAATACTTTGTGCTGTTTACGCGAATACTATACATGATGAATAAATGAACGGAGTCGGCCCGTAACCATGAACCCTGTGAAAGGTTTCAAACATTGGGTATAATTTTACATAATAGTAAAGTAATTAAACGCTATATAATCCTTAAAAGTCTATTTTATGGCTAAAACAACAAATGTTTATAAATTCCGTAAATAGACCACGAAGCTTCTTTAAGTCTTTATACTTATAGCACATAATTTTATATCGGAATAACAAACATTTGATCAGATGTTTATAATTGAGTTATATTTATGTTTTGTGTCATAATTCAAGATGAGAAGCAACTGGTTCTTGAAAAACAAGATGGTGAAATATCAGAGAAGCGTTGTCTGTCACGAAGCGACACGAGTGATGTACAAACAGTGCCAGTATCTACGCGGGCTTTGCTCGAACGTATAGAGGCACAACAACGACGCATCGCTGCATTGGAGGCAGCTGAAAAGGTACCAATAATTCATTATCCTGTCTTAGTTACCTGTTATCGGAAGAAAGCTCCTTTAACTGGGCGACGAGAGGTGCATGGTGTCACCTGATGGTAAGTGCTGCGGCCTGCTTATAAGAAACATTTAGTAGGACGACACAAGTACGCTGGTTGCTGTTTATAAAATGTTATAGAGATCTCTCTCTCTTTACAACATTTTACAATAAATTTTAATTACTAATAAAATCATGAACGCTGCAGTTCGTGACGATGGATAAAAAGAGGCTCAAACGCCTCTTTTACGCTAAAACTACGAAACTGCTATCTAAAGGACTTCACAACTATATTGCCTAGGAATATCAGAAGAGTTATTTGAACTTATTATAAAGTTATATGCTCACGAAGTAGCAGATAATATCCAGTAACACTTTCTGTTCTTAACGCGTATACTACAACTGTTAAACAAAACTGTTTTATGGGATTGTTTAAATCTTTATTTATTCATAAACGAAGAAGGATATCGCTAAATATAAAAAGAAATCCATAAAAAAGTCACAAGCACAAAAAATTTACATTCGACATCTTCGAACATCATATCGGAACAAAGCATTATTGTTTTCTTGTATACATTTGTGTTATTGGTACATTTATTTTTTAAGGGCAACGAGCCATTAGTGTCAGAGTACGAAAAGGCTCTGGCGGAGATCACCTCTCTCAAGGGCCAAGTTCTGAAATTGGAGTCCACTCTTCTGGAATCGCAGATACGTTCACCTATCAAGGAGGCACAGGAAGTTCAACCCGAACTCGAATATTGGAAGCGGTATTTTTCTTTTTTCGTCCCTTTTATAACATTTTATCAGCCGCATTGTCGTAGCTTAAAATGTATATTGATAGAAACATGAAATCATTGCCTATTAAATATTGTTAAAATTATGTCAATTTATATTTACTTTTGGGGACATTTATGAATGTTTCTGTTATTAGTTTGCTGCCGGGCGATTAACAAAACTCATCAATAAAAACTTGAGCCGTTTTACGCTTTATCATTGAAATGCATTGTAACGGTTACAATCTTTAGTTTGTATCAATTCCATATTTTAGTTGCCTTCAATATTATATATTTTATTCTGAAATTCCAATTCCGAACATGATTCTTTCTAAACTCTCTTAGACTCCACGGCGAATTTCTATGGCTACGTAATTAAAGTTTTAGTGTAAAATCATAAATAATGTAATATAACAATACAATAATATTGTCAGTTACTGCGATATGCTGAAAGAAGAAAATGCACAGTTGACGATGCGAGTGACCTCGCTGGAGTGCGCGCCAACGAGCTCGCAACAACACAGGGTCAATGACCTCGAGCAGACCGTGTTGACGCTAAGAAGTAAGACCATAGAGAATATAATCGTTTTTTAACCGTTACTGCTATGTCTTCGGTATACTTTCACTATGTTCTTTTAAAGTTTGTCTAGTAAAAATTTTACTATCATTAATAAAAATGTATTTTAATTAAACTATTAATGTGTTTGTACATGATTTTTTTAGGGAGTCTACTTATATTACATATATTTTTCCGTTTTATTGTTTAGTCGACTGCTACATATGTTAATACACATCAATTGTTAAAAGTGTTGATATATGTTTTTTGCTCTGTTTATACTTCGAACTTGTGCAACATTTTCTTATACTAGATAGAAAAAAAAATGATGCGCGCAATGATAAATTAATATATCGATAACTTTTTCACTTTTGCCGCAATAACACGTAATTCGCAAAATTTTTATCGACTTCTCCAGGCCTAGTCAGCAAATTGCAAGCGGACCAAAAGTCGTCTGTGGCGCAAAAACGAATAGATTCAAGGCCGAGCAGCGGTCGCACATCGGATAAGGTAACAACGACTAAAAAACTAAAATATATAATAAGGAAATGTGTTGATTTTTTACTAGTGTTGGTAAACAAAAACTTTTTTCGTTGTATGGATTCCGTAAAATAACATAAAAAATGGTACTTTGTGTACTAGTGGCATTGAACCCTGGTTTACAAACGGGAGATCGTGGATTCGAATCCTGCGGGAAACAACTTTGTATGTTTTCTGGTTGGACAGGAGAATATGGACCGACCAACCAATGGTCTGAAAAGTATTATATATATTCATGCGTCGGTTATCTAAAAAGTCAGTCCAAGACCACCTAGACAACCTTTGGCAGTTGTTATAGCACGTTAGTGCATTAAAATTTACTCATATGTAATCGGACGGATGCAGTAAATTACTCTTCGGGTTGTGGTGGTTATATAGTTATAATGGTTAGTAAAAAGAATGTGTTCTGTAAAGTATTTGACTGTCACTTAATGATTGGCATCAACTCATTATTAAAGACGCTTTATGTATAGCGTCACTTTTTAACTTTGGATTGGGTACTTTGTTTAATTCCATTTAGTCTTATTTCTACATAAACATTTATCTATTTAATGAAAACCTTTAGACTCGAAGTCAATTGGAGTCATGTAAGACTGAAATATCTAACTTGAAACGAAGTATTCTCGAGAAGGACACGCTGCTGGAGAAATCCAAAGATATGCTCAGAATCGCAGCTGAGCGGGAGGACGAGTTATTGAATGAGGTAAATGTAACATATTTTATTAGTTAATATTCTTTACCTTTAACTATTACCAACAAACACATAGAAATGATTACTTTTATACTATTTCAAAATAACCTATTCCGACTTTAGAAGTTCTTATTAACGTAGCACAATTAAAAAAAACATCTTTAGGAATTAAGAAATCGGATTAATTTCAACATTTCATAGATTATAAATGGCGCAATGTATGCAGAATATCTCTAAATTTAATCCTAATGATCGTCTTACGTATCTACTACATATCTAAAAACACTGTAATAACTATCGCAAAGAACTCGAATAATAAAATGTAATGTGTTTATGCAAGCGATGAAGTCCACCAAAGTAATTTTATAAAACATTGTGTAGTATTCACATAAATAATAGAAGTAATTATACCTTATACAATTATTATTTGCTCCAGAATACTTTCCTGCGTCGACAGTTGGAAGAATTGACAGACCATCAAGGAGGTCCCTTGTCAGCATAGATCTATGTCAATAATAAGCATAACCTACAATTATAATTACTTTATTTGTTTTTTCTTTGTATTATAGTAAGCACAAAATACGTTTGAGGTGTTACAAAAACAGTGGGAATTCACATTTTATTGTTCGTTTGAAATATATTTCTAAGCAGTTATGTGAAGTAGTAATCTTAAAAACAAAATAAACATAATTTTAATTAATAATGATAAAAATATAATTAAAAAAAAATTGTGTTTACGCTTAGAACATCTGTGACAGTCCACAGCTGGACATAGGCCTCCCCTAATACACCCCTATCCATTAGGGGGGGTTTTTGACTGTATCCCACCAGGCTGGTCCAATGCGGGTTGGTGAGTGGACCGACATTTTACGTGCCCATCCGACTCATGGATCATCTTACTTTTCAGACAATTGGGTGATCAGCCCAAATTGCCCTAACCAACTAAGAAACAACAATGGTAATTTATTGAGCCCCCGCAGGATTCGAACCCACGACCTCCAGTTTCTAAAGCACACACCCATACACTAGGCTACGAAGGCACACATAACAACTTGGTAAATCACATAATTCAGAATTGTAAGTGACACATTACACATCCTTTGCCTCAGAAGTTTGCTTTGCTCTTTTTTAAATACAAACCCAAAACTACATACTCTAGGTTGAGGGTTCACATCTTGCGAAGAAACAATATTATGACAATATAATGGTCACCTAAAATCGTGAACGTAACGATTTTATGTTACATGGGCAACTAATCGGTAACGATTTATAACCTAAAAGGATAAATAATCTATAAAAATAAATAAATTTGGTGACTGTTTGTAAAATTAAAACCCTTTTTAAATTTTTGTATGTCTTTTTGTGCAGAGTTATCGCTGGAATTACTGATTTTGACTATTACTTATAATAATAATATATTCGTCATTGTAATTACAAATTTGTTGATTGTTCATAAATACGTTATCTCTCACTCTTATGTTATTAAAGTCTTAGAGTTTCACGTCATAGTATAATATAGTTGTTTCATAAGACTAGTGAGATTTTCTCTACTGAGTGAAGTCGCAGTATTACATAACACTACTGGGAACACTTTCGTGTAATATATTTTCAACATAACTTTCTATTCTCTAAATGTCGAAACACAGTATAGGTATACACTGTATGTCGGACTACATAGACATAGAATGTATGAGAGCGATGTATTGCAAAGTCGGGAACGCTCGAGCATTTTACAAACGCTCGAGTTGGTGCCAAAATGCTCAAGTCGAGTTCGGTGCTATAATTGTGTTATAGTCGGTAAACTTAAATTATAATAATTTTTTTTACGTTAAATTTGTCGACGTCTTACAAATACCCTCTTATAGTATAATATTGCAAGTCTAGCGCCGACTCCTGTGTCTTCAACGCTCGAGTCTCGTAACGCTTAATAGCATCGACTCGCAGTGTTCATTTTTACAACACTAGAGTCAATGTTGCCGTAACAAATAAGTCGCAGCGTACATTTGGTAGACGTTAGCGGTTTTTCGCCCAGTGATTGCAAATTATTTAATTTTTATTAGTTGCTAAGTTATTTGACATAGAGGACAAGAGAGACAGAGTTTTTATAGACCTTGCTTTGAAGTAAACAAAATGCTTTAAAATAAACAAACATCTAAGTTGTGCCACTTTACAAATTAATCGGCGAATAATTTCAAATAACATATTTATTAACCAAAAATAAAAAATATACACAAAATAAATTAATACGCCTTGATACAAAGAAGCATGTTTAATAAGATTGGTCTGTTTTGATGTTTTCGCTTAGTAAAAATTGATGAACATAGTCAATGATATGAGCGGTACAAACGTTTCATCAGATATTTTTTATTATATTATATCATTGGAAATAAATGGACTCACATATATAACGTATAGAAAGTGTTTATCGTTATATTTTTTTATTATGGACTACGCAGGCAGACGAGCAGTCGGTCTAACTGATGGAAAGTGGTCACCGACGCCCAAGGACATTGGCAATACCATCGCGCTGCCTACGGTGAGACATAGGATGGTAAGTCTTGTTTGCCTAGTAAATACGCCGGGTACGGTGTCCTTCAGACCGGAACACAGTAGTGTTATTACACTATTGCTAAGTGGGAGAAATAGGCACCAACCCAGACGATCCCCGGTAAATGGGGACTTACCACCTCTAAAATTTGATGACGTAATGCAAATGCAATGCGTAATGAAATTTCCTATTTAAATTCAAAAATAAAAAAATAAAACAGTTCCGGTCAGCGGAAATAGTTAAGTCTATTAAGTAAAGGGACTAGTTAAAACGCTACTTGTAAGCCTCTAACACTTTACCGACTATTGTTCTCCGAAACAAAGCAGTTCAATATACGTAAATATGCCTCATTACTTATTCCAGAGTCAAGGTTAGGGTCAAACTCACGGGAATCGAAAACGTTTCTCACGCGTTTTACAAAATTGGTTCTAGTACACTATTCGCCGGTGACCCAAAAGTAAAAGGTTAAGCTTCTACTTGTGTTTATCAGGATAAAGACGATAAAAGAAGATCATATTATAGCAAAATTTCACTACTAGTAAGCTATTAGAAATAAGGTTTTATTTTATTTAACCAAATGAAATGTTCTGAAATTTGTCGAACTCTGTCGATTGTCAAAGTTTTTAAACAGTCTATCACATAGGGATATTCGAGAGAGTGTAATTACTACTCAAACACAAATGGCCGCCAGAAATGAACGCGTTCTATTGGTGGATAGCGGGCATGTTTAATCCCTGCGCGATGTTTATCCAATGGCAGTGCGCGACGCTTTGGCACCTATTAAGTTCGACATTGGAGTTAGTTTATCTACGTAAATTCCATCTCTTGTTTGGCTGGAGTATACGTGAAAAATTATCTTTAAATATTCGAGTATCAAAATTTAAATGTTGATCAACTCTCCCCATTTACAGATCTATCTTTACATAATATACCCCAAATATTTAACCTGCATTTTCAAAGCATAATTTAAAATCGAAATTTGAATCTGCCAACTGCATTAAGTTTTTTTTTTGCTTTTGCCCAATAAATTGATTTAAAATAATTAAGCACTGACAAAACTGATAGTCCACAATAAGTAAAAAACGATTCTCTAACAAGATTATAGAGTGCGAAGAAAGAACTGCCTATCGTTTTAAACGGCACTAATATATAACAAGATATTCGAAATGTTTAAGGGATATTTAGTATCGGATTGCTTAAGCAAAATTAATTATATCACTCGGTAACAAAGGTTTAATATTCGCCGTAGTTAGTGCATTAGCCATCCAAACTGATTAGGTATCGCATGTAAGGTATGTATCACGTCTTGTGTTAGCCAGTTAAAAGATAAAATTAAGGTAAATATAGAGGTCACTCTGGGTAACTTTGACACGTAAGCGTTATTTTACGCATTATTTTTAATCCTATCACACGACTGTTTTTTACTTAATTAGTGCTCTCTCAATACTTTTCGCCAGTAAAGAATAATAATGTTCTCTAAAAACTCAACAGTCTATAAGAAATGCCGACTTTGGAGTATGTCAAAGTTATCCGAACCAATGGAAGTTCCCCAGATGACTGTACCAATAGTATTGAAACTGCGCTGTTGTTATTCAAGTCGCTCAGTGTTAATCTATGAAAAAAAAAACAAATAACGACAGGTGATTAAAACTATATTTAACAGTAAAACGTGTCAACTCAACAGTAGAATATGAAAGAAATTATTCTAGTTTTTGTGGGTACCAAAAGTAATGATGTAAGAAATGAAACGGCTTAGTCTTTCATAAATACAATTTTTTATTAACATTTTATATGTAGCATACCTACGTTCAACGTCGTTTATAATAATATGTGTATATTTCTATAAACTCTTAAGCCAAATGGAAGAACACATACATTTTTGTATCACAGTCTACCATCAATTCGAGCTTTATAACAGCTACAAGACGAGCCATGATATTTAATAATATAGACCTTTATACACTTAATAAGGCAACAAGAAGCTCATCATAGCAAAAGTTCACCCTGTGGTAAATATGTCCAGCCCGTTGGAAATACTATCAGACGCCGCAAATTACCAATACTCAGCTTTGGATTTACGCCTTATTTCACTATTCAGAACTGGTAGGTGTTCCGGTGTTTGGGCTACGGTGTCCTTAACGCCGGAACACAGTATTGTTGTCACTACTGCTTTGAGGCAGAAACAAAGACGGTATTTTCGTGCTCATGGGATGTTTTTGTTTTGATGTTTGTTTATGTGTTTTTTAATAATAATAATAAAAATCATCATAAGGACAGCACTATTAGTATGAAGAGGAGCTAGCGTTTGCAAAACATTTTATTCGATGACTGAAAAACTATTAAATTGATCCACGGACTGACGTATCTATATTAATAAATATCATTGGCATAAGGTATAAAAATTGATTTAAATAAAAAAATAGTCACTCGATATAAGGCCTTTTAATTATTACATTTGTTTAAAACAACGTCATTGTATTTGATTACGAAAATACTGAACATGTGTATATATTACACCTAGAAACTAAATTTAACAATAAAGTATCAAATCCTTCAATTGTCTCTTATAAAAAGCAATATTCACCCATAAAGTCAAGTAATAATCTTAACAAAAATCAATACAAAGTTAATATTCGAAAAAGGCAACATTCTAGGAATGTGAAATCATATACCCATAGTTTGACCAAAATAGACTCGAAATAACGCAAACAAAGTAACCCATAGCAACGAAGCGGCATCGTAGTCAACTGTCACTGTCATTGGCTCGGTGACAGTTCATCAACAACGCTTGATGTATTATGTCACTTCGTTGCCATTGGTTACCTATTTTGCATCTATTCCAAGTCTAATTAGTCTAAACTCTTTAATACTATATACCATATACCTTCGTAGCTCAACTCGTGTTAGGCATTTAAATACAATACCTATACATTAAGTACTAAAATAAGTGTAAGACTAAAACTAGTTATTGAGGTCAATCTTGGAACTCGGTCTGTTTGAGAAGTCCGCACTGAAAAAATTGTATAGACAAGTTAATAAGTTTATTGCACATCAAACATTTCAAATCTTTAAACAAGTAGTACCCGGTGACACTTAAAAAATAAAAGATTTTTTTGGTGGCATTGGCCTCTTAATCCGTCTCTAAAGCCGTTAATCGTTGCGAGAAAATCGACTGAGAAGAAAGCTTAAAATTTGGTTTCACTTATAGATTTTAATACAGAATCAATATATTATAAAAGTCATATTAATAAATTCATTGAATTAAGTCATTCAAGATACTAAATATTTAGAAAAAATTTCAAAATATTGATGGTTTCTAAATGCTTATCTTTAACGAACAGTTTTGCCTGTTGAAGCGAAAAAAGAAAAAATAAAGTATGTCAAATTGTCTCTTCAACTCTACTATTGGCCAAAGATCGCGTACTGATTAATTAATACGGCGACGGAGCCAATCAGAGAGCAGTACGCTTTGGCGACAGTTACACTTTGACAGAAGAAGTGTAAACAAATATAGTGTATAAAATTTAATCTCTATTAGTCGGTTTATTTAGGATTCAGAACCAAGAGAGATCTGGTCAAGTTCTACACTAAAAAGTCGAAAGAAGAAGAGTCTAAACGTTTAACCGAATAGTGTAATTAAAAACCGCAATATATCATTTAAGAAATTGTCCAATATACCAACCTGATATCAACCCCTGGCAAGCAATATACAATCCATATGCAAGAAGCGTGTGGAGCGGTTCAGAAAACAATGCTTGTGTCCATCTAGAAAAGAAATCTAACCAGTGAACTAAACTACTGACGGTGATACAAGCTTAACGTGCAAGCGCCATATTTCCTTTTAAAATATAAAAGCATTTAAATAAGTATTCAAATGTGTGAGAAAAATTAATTTCAACAGAAAATCTACGCCAAATAAGATAATTATGAAATGTGAGCTTTAACTGTTGCTTCTCCTTTTTCACATAAGGCGTACTCATTTACCAATAAAAGCATGACGTAAGCACGCTTTCATTGGTCAAAATTGTCAGAAACATTGAAACTGACAGTTATTAAAATTATAAGCCAATTTACAATAGAAATGGCACATTTCTAAGTATGGAACTATAAGAGTTCAAGTAATAAGGAACATTAGAAATGGTTATATTATTACAAATATTATAGTTCAAATCATAAGAAAGCTACATCTCAAATGTAGAAGCAAATTAATCTGTTTTTTTAAAGAGTCATAAAGAGATTTTCCCTTTTCATTGTTAAACCATTTTATAAGTGCTGCAGTACCCTTTGACACTCATAAAGAAAAAACCCATTTCTTCCATATATCATCAGCCTGTAATAGTCCACTGCTGGACATACATCCTCCCCTAATACACCCCTAGAGGCATTTTCATTATTTCTTCCATAACAAAAATTAAATAAACCAAAACAAACTTCTCTAATAAGAGATGACACCAAAAAAATAATGAATAATTAAAATAATGAATGAATATCAATCCAAAACAGCGTGACCCGTGCGTTATAATGATGAACTGTATTAATTGAATGAAATAAAAGCAGCTTCAACATATTATCGTACCTGAACGCCATTTTTCTTTTCATAAGAGGCACGCAACCTTGCGGCCAGAGGGGGCGTGAATAAGGCCGGGTCGGGATTGCTCTTTCCCGCCCGTTGCCAAGGCTGTTGGCGCCTAATTGCAAGCGATATCAACGTTCCGACCAACATAACCCACACGAAACCAACCTGAGGAACGTTATGCCTTTATTTATTTCATTACGAATAAATTTATATTTATAAATTAAAAAATAACTCGGATATTTTATACAATATATTTGTATGGAAATTTTCATTTAGTATGGAAGTATTGTTCATTTACATAAAAACCAACAATGTAGAATTCACGTATTATAATAAATTATTTATTAAAGCATTGATAGTTTTATATATAATTTTATTTATGAATAGATTGATTATAACTATTGTTACTGATTTATAAGGAATCAAAATAATGTATTACTGAGTATATTATTATTAATGTTCTATTGTTCCACAACTTTGTGTGGGGCAATCAATAAAACATCTAATAGAGATAGTAAATTCATATTATTTTAGGCAAACAAAAGAAGAATATTATTATCATGCTTTATTACCTCTGTTGTATCTGTCAGAAATATCAATTATTAAATAGCATTCATTAATAGTAAAACGTGACAATAAAATATTTTCTTAATAATCTTCCAGCAACTAGACTGCGAAGAATATTTAAATCTTTTATGGGACAATGTATTCGCTTTCACAATAAAATCCCAGAAAACGTTCAAGATTTATCCATTAATGAATTTTCAAGGAACGTTTATATGTTAAAGGTTTTCCCGCTGAGTTTCTTTCGCCGGTTCTTCTCAGGTCAGAGGCGTCCTTTTCCGAACCGGTGGTAGATTTTTGACAATCAATAAGTGAGTGTATCGCTCTAATTTTTAAATTTGAATTCTTCTATTGTACGTTTTGAAAGTTAATTTAGATAAAACATATTTTCATTACATCTATAGTAATAGTGCGATACACTGAGCATTTGCAGAGTAAACATTTTTTAACAGTCATAACACAAATACAGGACCAATGAATAGTACGTAATAACTTTTACGATCTCTCTGAAAGTAAGTATTTGTTCTATCATTCTGCCATTTACTTTCATGTTAACAGAAACTAAATGCATGTTTCTTAGATTATTTATGTTCTGTTACTTTCAAATAAGAAATGATCTCTATATTATACATTGTTAAGAAGATACACAATGTTTATTGTAATCATGTTATAAATGCAGTATAACGTCGCTTATTTATATACCAATTGTTATTTGTGTACTTAAGGAAGTACTGCTATAGAAACGTTTTACCGTACAGTTGCCATGTTTTCACTATAAACATGTATGACGCGACCCGCGTTCTCTATACGTATTATATACATATAAGATTTTTGTCCTATAATATTATTAAAAACATCTCTTAACTGGTTCAATTTAATGTAAAAAGTAACCGAGAGTCGACATTTGCCCGTGGGAAAAGTAATTTAACGTATTTTAGTCCAAATTATTTACAATAGAAATCGATATGGCATGAAAAACGCCTAACGTATTTATAAATAACATATAACGCCATTAAACTTAAACAAAATCCTTCAACACATACATCAAACCAAAACATAATCTTTACGCAGCATTGAACACCTCTCCTTGTAAAAGATCTATCACAGTATATAAAAACCACTCACCGTACTAGTCCACATATAGGACACTCGATACAAATAGAAGTACTGGCTCGGGTCCGTCGGGTGTGGGGTTGGAATCGTGACGTTTTGAAGGCAGCTGTCAACTGAGACGGGCAGTTTGACAGGCGACGGTCTGGGCCCACCGAAACTCATCCAAAGTGTCAATGTCATACCACTCAGAAGAGCGAATGACGCGCCCTGTTAAAATTTCTATAAGTGAAAACTTGTGAAGCCATGTTAGCACTTTTTTAATGGGTGAAATCTACATCGTCCGCGTCACCGACAAAGTTATAGCAGCATTTACACAACTAACTTATTATAGTATATTAGTGCTGGATATATCTGATATGCAAAATTAAAAAGATATGGTGCTAAGTTCAATGTGAACAACATACATATTAGTTTACGTTACCAGTCTTTAAAGAAAGAGTAAGGTTAGGTAGGCTCTTTTCTTGAAGGACTATAAGATCTGATAAAGACCATTACTGCACTTCCGAGTGCTCCTAGTGGTCATGGGCGTGATAGCACAAACCAGTGGTCATGGGTTCGAATTCATGGGTCGAATTCAAACAAATTTTCATTGTTGTTTCCTAGTAGGTCTAAAAAGTAAGATAATCCATGCGTCGGATGGGTATGTAAAAAGTCGGTCCACCCACCAACCCGCATTGGAACAGCGTGATGGGATACGGTCCAATACCCCTTAATGGATAGGGGTGTATTAGGGGAGGTCTATGCCCAGCAGTAGACTATCACAGGCTAATGATGGTGAAGATCCAGAAATACTGCTTGCGACAAGAACCGGCGGGAAACGCACGGTAATACATAGCCAGTCAACATATTGTTACGGAAAGAACTTGCAGAAAAGTAAATAGGTAATTCCTGCCAAACATTTTGTAGAACGCGTTTACGTCACTAATAATAAAATCTTTAACCACATGGCCAAGTTATTTATAGTCGTAGATTATTACCAACGTGTCGGAGGACGTGGGTTCGAATCCAGCGGGGAATGAACACTAAGAACACTAAGTCATGGACAAATGAGCCGATAATCATCGAATGGGTATGTATAATGTCCGTCCCCGATGACCTACTCGGAATCTCAGTCACTCCATAACGAATGCATGTACCGAAAGCTCTGCATAAAAACTATTATTTAGGTGACATTAGGTGAATGAGACGCCGATCCTACGATAGTGTAGAAAAACGGGACCACTAGAGATGTGCCTTACATACAAAGACTGCATATCGTATTTGAGTCAGTTATAGTTATTAATATAGCTAATGAAATATTGATGACAAACACATAAAATATATAACCATCCATATTTTTTTTTATTGCCAACGCAGGCAGACGAGCCGTCGGGCCACTGGTATTGCCAATGACTATGGACGTCGGTGACCACTTCCCATCAGGTGCCCCGACTGCTCGCTAAAAACACCAGATGGAAAGTGGTCACCGACGCCCAAAAACATTGGCCATACAGGTATCACCAACGCGCTGCCTACCGTGATAAACAGGATGTTAAGTCTCGTTTACCCAGTAAATACGCTGGCTACGGTGCCCTTCAAACCGGAACACAGTAGTGTTTTCACACTACTGCTTTGCGGTAGAAATGCGGCACCGTGGTGGTATCCACTCAGACGGTCCCATGTAAAAAGAGACCTACCACCGGTGCGTAAAGAGGGGACCTACCACATAAATATATATTCTTCAATATGTATTATTTGTTGTAAGTAAAAACATTTTCAATGCGCGTAAAGTACGTATAATATATAACAGTACTTCTTATATTTTACAACTTCTCGGTACATACTTTGATAAATATATGTCTGCAACAATTGAGATAAAGTGACAACTGACATTGTAAAGATAACCAAGGTTACCCAAATCTGTTACAACTTACTATTTTCGACGACTCGATATTTTTAAAGACATTTTACGTAAAACGCTAAAAGTCGGTGTAAATAACAAAAAACGGTCGCATAAATAAAGGTTTTGTTTCCTTTTTTATTCACTCACCAGCTCGTTCGCGAAGGTTGTGAACATGCCAAGGGTGAAGACGCCCAACATTGGGCCCCCTACTGCTCCGAATATAGTCAAAGCGGCTTGCAGTACCCCACCTAAATACTGAGCTAGGAAGGCCAGCGCGAGAAATAGAAGACCGAAGACACATGCGGCTACCTTCGTCAGCCACGGAACGTAGGACGGATTTATTTGGAACCATCTGAGAAGTATAATTTATAAATAATTAAGAAAAAATGTAATTATAATAAAATAACCTTATTTCTTATTACCTATACTATACCTTTTTCCTAATAAAGACTAAAATGTTGTAAAACTGTATCCGATAGCAACACAGGCGTCATATGTTCACTTTAATTGTCACCAAGGTGTCAATTACTGAACTACTTAGATCATTTCTACCTCTTCTTTGGCTATGGTATCTATACCTGGTCAAGAAAAATATATGTTTTCACGTTTAGATGAGGTCTGCAGTCTACGACGACTACATAACCATAGCAAGGTAGTGACGTCATACCGTTCTTTTTAAATTACACAACAAACGGACACAAAGATGTAAAATATACTTTGATATGTATTTAGTAAAAGGAAATAGTAAATCAAAAAGTCGCTTATGCACCCGACGCCTTTTCTTTTGGTTACTTATGTAGGTTATAAAATCATATATGTATGTTATATATTTTATGTATAACACAACACAAAATCTCTTCTTTATAAAACAAAACTATCATTGTAATTGCAGTTCTCTTTTAGAGTAGGTACCGCGTGTAATTAAAAATCATATTTATTCGCCGAATCAGTATTTTGCCGCGTTCGTATCAATTAAAATTACATACAAGCAGAAAATATGGTTACGCGGATGAACCCACATATCTTTTAATTATTCTTAATTATTTATGGTATTTCTAAAATTGAGCAGTAAACATTAATTTGAAACTATGATAAAATAATAAATCGTTTTGTCTTGTCAACGACGCGTAATTATTCTACGTATGATGACGTGGAACAATTAAATTCTTTCGCACCGCAATATACACAAACGTGATTGTCAATTAAACTTTTGTTATAAGACTTTAATTTATAAATCAAAACCACGCAAATATAATCGTTATCCATAAATTATATACTTCCTTTGTTACATTTTCATAGGATTTCTAATAATTTGAAAAATCAAATGAAAATCGTACCAATGTAATAAAAACTAAAACCCGCCATTTCAGACATTTAATTGATATAACCCATCGCAACGGTCACGCGTCTAACAATCCTATAGGTTAATTGTCACGGAAATGTCACCGTTGATCACAATTTAAATTGATTGCGCCAATTTAGTCGTAATATCAAAAGTAGCCATGAACAACGAGCCAAGCTCATTGTTAATATATATGTTTTAAATCTTTTGAATAAAATCCATTTCATTCATGATATACGCGCGCCCGCTTTGCGTCATGGGTTTCCACGATCGATTATATCAAGGGCCGTATATTTGACTTCGCTTGCTTTGTACCTTAGCCATGTTTTTGTAATTTTAAAAGAATTAGTTACTCAAAGAACACTCACTCATCAGAATTGAAGTGTACTAGGGGTCAAATGATAAATAAATTAGATATAAAGAAATGAAATTATATTAAAACAGACCAATAGAACACACATCACATCACATCATCAGCCTTTGATAGTCCACCGCTGGACATATGTCTCTCCTAATACGACCCTATCCATTAGGGAGTTTTGGACCGTATCCCACCACGCTGGTCCAATGCGGGTTGGTGGGTGGACCGACTTTTTACATGCCCATCCGACGCATGGATCATCTTACATTTCAGACAATTGGGTGATCGGCCCAAATTGCTCTAACCAACTAGGAAACAAAAATGAAAATTTGTTGAATTCCCGCAGGATTCAAACCCACGACCTCCGGGTTTTAAAGCACACGTCCATACTAGTAACGTACCAATAGTACTAATAGAACACTTGGCCATAAAACATTCTAGCATTCTGAATAGATTTCATTATTTCCGACATTTGTTACTATCATTTTAATCTACAGAGTATTGTTCTATACTATTAATACTATAAAGAAGAAAGATTTATAGTTTTGTGTTTGTAGCGAGGACAAACAAAACTACCGCGCCATTACTAAATAGCTTACGATCGTTGTGTGACATAAGCTACTGTTTACCTCATGAAAATTCATTAAAAAATCTTATAATAC
Source organism: Lamproptera curius (assembly GCA_029286875.1). NCBI lineage: Eukaryota > Metazoa > Arthropoda > Insecta > Lepidoptera > Papilionidae > Lamproptera > Lamproptera curius. Next base: position 965,540 of record JAGSMT010000085.1, on the reverse strand, counting down.
CACGAGCAAAGCTACAAACAGACTACAAGTCTATACTAATCAAATTGGCATACAAAATACTGTTAAAATATTACAGTGCATTTAAGGTTAAAATCGATCTTTGAAATAAAATTGTTAGTAAACTTAATTGCACCTATACGTTAGAAGAATGTAACTATAAAAGGGCTAAATAAGACATGAAATTCACGCGCATTCACACGAAAACATCGAGTTGTCTTATTGGAAAAACATCACGTGATGTTTTAACATGGCGGTGGTCATCAACATCCAACAAGAACGCTTTTGCTTCTGGCGCCATTGCTGTTTAACATAAGCTTTTTTTACGTAAATTCCATAAATTATTTTAATTGAAAATAGTCCCCTTACCTTCCGATATAATCTGTGAGGGTGACGGCGGCGAGCGCGTTGCAGGAAGCGGATATGGTGGAAAGCGACGCGCTGAATATTCCCGCCACGAACAAACCGGCCAATCCGGGAACGTCTCGCATCGCCTCGACCACGTAGTACGGCATCAGCTGATCTATCTAATAGAAAATATTTGCCATTTTAATGTGTTTTATAGCTGCTACTAATATATACATACGAAAATAAAAATAATGTGCTCCTAATCGATTCTGACTAAGTAAACTGATTTATATTAGAGATCAGCCAATTGCACAGATGATGTTATAGTGCACAAGTGCAAGCGTAATCACAGGTGCAGCCCCTTTTACTTCACTCTAAAAGTCAGATTGGGCGGATAACATACACGACCAGAGATAGGCGCTGCACCGACGTTTTACATGCCCATTCGACGCATAGAACAATTTAATTTATAGACAAACCGATGTTCAGCCCGCATTGCCCACAGGATTTTAATCTAAGACCTCCGATTTCTATAGAGCAAGCCCTTACCCCAGTGGTAGTGGTAGAGGCAGTTCATCATATACTTATTATGCCGTTTTATAGTTTACCACCAAATTACTATTTGTTATTTGAACGTAAATAGTTTAGGCTATTAAGAATCGCTCACAGCTTTCAACATAAAAATGTATCATTTATAAATGATAAAAACTTAGTAAACAAATGATCACTCCATAAAAGAATGGTACATACGTTTTCAGAGAATGCACACTTTATTTAATCAAACATAAGAGCTATGTCAAGATAATACACGTTTTATCGGCACTTCTAAAAGGAAAATGAATTTATTGTTATAAAAATAACTACCTAGTGGTATGGGCGTGTGCTTTAGAAACCGGAGGACGTGGGTTCGAATCCTGAGGACTCAACAAATTGTCATTGTTGTTTCCTTGTTGGTTAGGGAAATTTGGACTGATCACCCAATTGTCTGGAAAGTAATAAAAGCAAATTAGTGTACTTGATTGTATTGTAATCGAATACTATGGTACTGCTTCAAGGTATTTAATCATAAAGGACGAACCTTAAGCCATACAAGTACCTGAAAACTAATAGAAATATGCATCTCACCTTAAACCGTTACAAAGCAATACATAAATACGTTTAAACTATGCAAACAACTTACAGCTGATATTTTGTTGCTCGCCAGAGGATCGCAGTCATTGTACACTGCGAATATCGCCAGCCCGCTTACGCAGGTCGCAACACTTAGAACAGACAACACAGGCCAACTCCACCATAGACACGACTGGGACCTTTCCAGCGTTCTCACCGTCAATAGACGTTGCACCTGTCCATAGACAATGAGTTCGTCAGTCAGTCAATGTTAAAAAATATTAGTAAATATCGGAGCCAAAAATCTGCGATTATCACCCACCAACCCGCATTGGACCAGCGTGGTGGGATACTGTCCAAAACATAATGGATGGGTGTAAATTAGGAGAGGCCTATGTCCAGCAGTGGACTATCATAGGCTGATGATGATCATTATGGTGATCGGAGCCAAGGAAAAGAAGAAATCGATGAGCTGTAGGAGTAACGAAAGACAGCGTATCCGTATGTTTTCGTTACTATCTTAATGAGTACTTGTACGTTTCGTATCGTTAGTTTCGCATCATTGCATCAAGTGAAGTTGTATCGCGTTCATGTACGGTATGACGTCATGATCGCATCATTAACAATTCGTTTAAACTAATCATATTGTTTCGTTTGAAATGGAATGCAACGTAACAAATATTACAATAAATTTTAAACAAAATAAAACATTTAGTGTAAAACATACGAGTAACGAATTGAGTTTGGAAGTACCGCGTCGTTTTGATACTAGTTCACGTACCCGTTGCTCTGTACCCAATACATACATACATACGGTTACAACTCTAAAATCAATTAAAATTACTCACTACTATTGTGTATATTGTGTAAAATTATTAATTTTATATACAATATACACAAGAAAAGGTTCACGGCGATGTCTTCGAATAGTAAAAGTATTCTGGTTTTCAGAGTGACGCAACACATTAATTTTAATTTTAGCACATTTTTTTAAGAGCTTCTTTCCATATATGCTATTATCACCCTGCCCATAAATGAGTTAAATAGAATTTGTTGAATTTACTTGTAAATTTGTTAGTAACTTAAATGTTGTATAAAGTATTTAAATAGAATAAAAATATATATTTAATAAACGACACTCATCATCAACAACTTAAGAAAGATTTAACAGCTTTACATCGGCTTTACATCGGCTTTGCACAATGCCTAATGCTTTATTTGTTATTGACATGAGCATTATTATTTGATGTCAGCTCACCGATCTACATTGATAAGATTATAAGACAAGACGACACGTTACTTTATAACATCCAATTTAAAGTGAATTATTTATAGCTAGCAACCCAGCAACCCCCCTAGGGGGTGGAATTTCGTAAAATCCGTTCTTAGGTGACCTCTACTCGACGAAACGAATATTCCTGATAATGGTTATATCTATATAACACTACTGATCCAGTAAATACCTGCGTGTGATTGACGGCATACAGCGACAGATACGTGATAATGCCACCAATGATCAAGGACCACCATGTGTGACGCTCGGTAGGGTCGACGCTGAAACTGTTACGCCACGTTGTACGCATAAGCCGAATAAAAGAAGAAATTTATGTAAGCACAGTCTAATAGCAACGTCTTATTGGTTATACATCGCGTTGGGATCTATCATGACGGCAGTCCATAAATTCTAATATTTTTTTTAAACTTGCTTATTGATTGTCAAACACGCTAACATCGGCTCGGATCAATTATAGACATACATATTAAGCAATACTCAAACAAACCCTGGAGCATTTTATGACTAGGCTGCGTTATCATTTATAAAGTTAATAGATATTATAAATCTTTAACATGTTAACGTCTTTTTACACCCTTTTTAGAATTTATTAATAGTACTAATAACAACGTGTGGCTTCTAACGCAATTAGTGTTTGACATTACATTTTGTTTACAAAAATTCCATCTTACATTTGGGTGCAGCATAGATCGATGGACCGCTGCTATATGTTAATAATAACGCAAGTTTCCACAACAGTTAACTAAAATTCACAACACTTTAGCGCCATCAGTTGGCCTAATTACATAGATTACAGATCTTTCTGTATCAGACCAAATTGTACTGGAAAATTATGTAAACAACGTAGCCCATAGCAACGAAACGTTGTTGTTATATGGTGTTGTTATTAGTCGACTGCCACTGACTGTTGAGTCAACCATACCGGCGATACTTCATCAAAAAGAACGCTACATGTATGACGCTATTTTTTTGCAATGAGTTAACATCATTTTCTAATCTTATTTGTAACAACGGCTGTACAATAAAGGCACTTAAATAAAAACGGACTTACTTCGAGAAATTCAACCGTCCACGTTCGTGAGCGATGACGAATATCTTATCCAACCCGCCCAACTGCACCGCAGCGAAGATGACCACACTCAACACAGCGCCGAACATCAGGAAAGACTGCAGCAGATCCGTAAATAGGACTGCCTTCATGCCTCCCAGGGACGAGTAAAAGGTGCACGCCAAGCCGACCACAAGAATAGACACAAGCCTATCCAAACCCGTCACAGCTTCTAGAACAATGGCCGGCGCATACAAAACAATACCGTTATACAATATCATTTGTAATGTATACGTCAAAGAGGCCAGCAACCGAATCTTGGGTCCGAAGCGTAACTCCAAGTACTCATACGCGCTAGTCTTCTGTAACCCGAAAAAGACCGGTAGATACAAACGGCTAGCGATTGGTGTCGCAATGCCGTATGCTATGTTTATGGCAACGAACTGCATTCCGTAATAATAGTTTTCTGCGGAAACCCCCAACAAAGTTATAGCAGACATGAATGAGGCCATAAGGGAGACTGCGACGGGGAATATCGACATGTTTCGATCTGCCATTAAGTATTCCTGCGAAAGAAAGGATTTTATAATAAATATCTTGTGAAAGATTGAAATTCAAGGGACAAAGGGTGATGGAACTAACCTCGTTGGTCTTCTGCTTGCCCCCGCTGAATCGGAAGTACAGGCCGATTGCAACGGAAGCCATCATCGTCGCCGCCATTATTATATAGTCCCACACACCAAATACTGACTGCTCCATTTTAAACTAGAAATAATAATGATATATAAGAAAAAATGTGTGTTGTTCATATCTAGAACAATCAATAAACAATTAACAGTTTGGGTAAACGGTTCACTTAACATCACACTACCCGAGAGTCGATGATGCTATTAAAATCTAATGGCGTATGTGTAAATGTAAATGTTATTATGAGAAGTTATATGATGGGCATATGCAAAGCTTGCCCCCGTTGGCAAGTCCGAGATGTCTTGACAATGATTAGTAAGCTACAGTGCTTTTAAATACACTGATGTAATCGAAGCTTTGGCTGAAGTTTATCACTTAAGGCAGGTAAGGTATTGTTAAAAGATTATAATATTTACATTATAACTTTCACTTTGTTTACTATGATAATAAAATAGAAGACATAAATATTTTACGGATTGATTACGTTGATTTAATAAATATGCAAGTTAATAATCATTAGACGTGAACGAAATCCGTTCAGAGCAAGTAGATATCTGAATGTTTGTTCTATATTAACCAACCCTGCGTTGACTGGTAGACGATGCCCTATGGCAATAAGCCCGCCTCTTGTAAAACTTATTGTAAGGTTTGTAAGAAAGAATAAATTAATAAATTAATTAAAGACCTGATGACAATAATGATATTGTATAGTTCGCTGAGGACATTTTTTTGAGACTCAAAATTAAACAATGTAACTGACAATTACAATTAAAATTAATATCTTTCGAATATGGCATACTGGTTTAGTAATAACAATTTGATGTTGAGTAATAAGATTTGATGTCAAGTGTAAGGTTTATTGCCCCAAATGTTCCTCAAAGAAAATTTGATATGGTTGTGGATGGGGAACGTTAGGCCTCATAGATTTCACTTTTTTTCTCGTTATTACAATAGATTCCAAATAGCAATGCGGCCCGCATATTAATAGGATAAAGAAAAATATATAACTAACTGATGTCGATGTCCGTGTCAAGGTTATGGTCCTCACCTTCTACGGGATGCAAGTATTCTTGGTTGTTTTAGTGAGGTGCCCACTAAGGAGTGAGAACTGGCATGTGTCTTTCGATACTATCTTTTACTTCCTATTGTGGTAAGTAATATGGAGGAGATAACAATTCGTGGAGCATCGTCCTTGTATTTTTGAATAACGTTATAATCCGGAAGGAAGCCGTGGAAAGGGAGAAATTGCTAAAAGCTAACTCAATTGGCCAGCCTTAGCAGGAAGCTAAGCTATGTAGCCTATACGTAAACTAAAGCCAATAGTTAATTGCCTAGAATATTATTATTGAAGATGATGACTTAAAAAGTAACACGCGAGGGCGGTATTTATTCAGGGACGATTAAGTTCCGATGACCACTTTATTTTTAAATGTTTTTCATTTATATTATTCAGATAAGACTTTTACGTATTTACTTTTTTTAACACGCAAATAAATTTAAAAGTGAATTGAAATTGCTTAACAAATATATTTTTTATATCAAGTCGTATGTTGCGGCATTAAATCATATTTTGAAATATAAAAAGCTATTACGACAATAATTTTAACTTTATGCATAACAGCAGTATAATCAATAACATTAATACGATATAATTTAGTGTTTGTTATTTTAGAGATCATTAATTTTTTATTACAAATTAGATTAACATTCTTTTAGATAATAAAGGGCGGATGGAGCAAATTCTCGATATCCAAATAGAACATATAAGATGTGTCCAAAATTTTGTTCAAACCCTACACAAGCTTATATATCGAAATACGCGAAAAAGTTTAAAAAAAACAAATTGGGTTCTAGAGTCTTCCAAAAAAAGTTTAAAAAGTGTCCGAATGGTTGAAAATGCATTATAGAAGTCATATTGCACGTTGTTATTAATGAAATAAACCGAAGCAGTGTTGACTACAATATAATATCGAAATCTCGGCCAATGTAACGAAAAATTTATATGTTTTGCAACAAATATTTCAAATTGTTGCACAAAACGAGACCAAAATGTAGGACCACGTTTTCTTAAAGGTTTAAAAACAAACGTTTTGTTAGGATTTGGTATTTGGGGGAATATTAATGAATAATATTAGACTAACACTAAATATTGCTGTATTTAACAGAATAAAATCGATATAATGTACAAAATGTAAATTGTAATGTATTGTACAAATGTAAGTAAATTGTACATAAATTAACTGTAATTTATTTAATAGACACTAATAAATAATTGAACTAATGGGTAAAGCGGAATCTAGGAAAAGCCTAGTTTTTACGAAAAAAGAAATCAAAAACGTCGTTAGTATTGAGAGTCAGCATAACCTAAAACTATTTTTTTCACAGTTTTATCAATTTTATATTGAGTATATAACATTAACTTTAAAGTACTGTTAGCCATTTTAATCACTCATACTACTTGTTTGCTCTATCCCTAGAAAACAAGATAAAAGCGCGGAGCTAAAAGTTCGCGAGCAGATCCTTGGGTGGTGGGATCAATGCATGGGATCATGCCATCCTTGGTGCGATGGGAGTATTAGTGTGAAAGCAGAGTAAAGGGGTAAAATGCGAATCTTACACATCACATCAAGTTACAATTGATGGTTAAAGATCGCGGAAATTCTACTAAAACGCGTCTACTACTCATTAATTAGTATTTCGAAAATAAAAATTATTCAAAAGTACTTCCAGCTATGAACATAAAAAAACTAATAAAAACAGAATATAATGTTTTTATTATTTTCTATCGAAAAAATCTTAATTACGATAAAATACGACTCGGCATAAAAGTTAAAAATTACCATTGTAAATTTACCAATATTTTTCCTATTTAAACTATGTGGTACACAATTGTAGTTATTAACTGGTATACTTACTTGATTTTAATCCTTTGAATTACGACTTTAATGATATTACCGGCTTTTAGTCTACTGGTAGCTGACACAATTACTCACTGGGTCATTGTGTTAGCCGTATTTCACTTTCATTCCGAGGGCAAATTTTCTTTTTTTAGCAAGAAATATTGCCTACTGTCTTTAGAGAAATTACCTCTGTACTACAATTATGCTACAAGAACTATTCATTGTACAAAACGTAATAAGTAAACACAGTTTTTTGTGAAAAAAAATATTTACACAACATAATTATTCTAATATTAAAAATTAATATAAATGTATTACAACATAATAAGGGGCCTTTTATTCAACATAACGTCGTACGGACGAGTATACTGTTAAACTAATCTACCGCTTCTGTATACCGCAGCTCAGGTTATGTCAAAGTCCAACATAAAATGTCAGTGCTCCAGCTGACATAAATTATCACAAGCAAAATAACCATTCAGTCAATGGAAGATTTAAAAATTTAAAACTTTGTGTAATAGTCAAAACTGACCAAATATTTATTTACTGATTGATAAGTAGCAACTGATAAAATGTTTTAAGATTTTAGTAATCTATGAATTCCCGAAAGATGTTAATTAATGCTTAAAAAATATTTCTTAATTTATATGTTAATATTATTACTAACTTTACTTTTACATCAATATATGTAATTATGTATTTTTTCTGTCATTTATTTTAAGTTTTCTAATTTTATTTGAATATAATCTGTACTTACCCTTTTGTTATCTGTAATGAAAATATTTTGGTTAAGTACAATACATATAATAAATTAAACACAATATATGTTTAAATTAATTTAAATACGTTTAATTTTTTATTAAATATATGATATATTGAATTAATTAAAAGCACAACTCAGAAATTTGTCATCGTGTATAGTATATTGTTATAGTGACATCTAGCGGATGAATCACAAAAAAGAAGTAAATAGAAATGTATTGGCCATCGTAGAAATTATAAGTCTTCCATTGAGTATTGTTTTAATATTGTTTTAAAAGTTAATAAAAAGAGGCTAGTCTTTACATGATCAGGTAAATTATTATACAGCGGAGCTCCTTCAAACTTTATGTTTTTATGCCGTACGAGGTCCTTGTTTTAGGTAATTATATATTATGTTTGCGTGGTAAGGAATAATTGTTGGATTTATTACAATATTTTTTGATTTTTTACTTTGTTTGCCAGTATTTTTTGGATTAAAACATGTGTGCAATAAATGAATCGTTGTATCATCATTATCATCATCAGCCTGTGATAGTCCACTGGTGGACATAGGCCTCCCCTAAAACACCTATAATAATCTATCCATCAGATGGTTTTGGACCGTATCCCACCACGCTGGTCCAATGCGGGTTGGTGGGTGGACCGACTTTTTCATTCCCTTCCGACGCATGAGTCATCTTGCATTTTAGGCAATTGGTCGATCGGCACAAATTGCCCTAACCATCTAGAAAGCAACAATAAAATTTGTTAAGTGGGGACTTCAATTATTTGGAAAGTGCAAGAAAAATTTCAAACATTTGATATTATGATAATTGTGAGCCAGCAAAAACAAAACGTACGTAGAGTTTCAGGGTGTAAAAGTATTTAAAACGTAAAAGGTCTAATAATGTCACGTATTGTATTAAAAAAAATACTGAATGTTTTGCCTTCCGATTTTTAGGAATAAACATGAGTATTCCATATCAAATCCACTAATTTATCTCTAGAGATCAGACATATACAAACTTAGTCTGCCCGTGATCATGGATGCTGGAAAGAATCCTGAAACGTCGGAATAAATATATTTAAGTAATGAAAATCTAAATTAGTGGATTTGATATGTATAATATGCTAAATAAAGAAATAATTATGGATAATCCCTTTAAAGTTATTACTTAATCAGTTATAACCTTGACTGTATTATATTGGCTTAGGCTTACATAGACAGTTTTGTACTGTCCATCGAGCACGCATCGTTATACGACAGAAGAGCCAAATAAGAGTCAGAATTTACGTAAATGAACTGTTAGGACAAACTCTAATGACGCGAAAAATATGTCAATTGTCGCCGTCAAACTTCGCATAGCGATGGGAAGCTATCAGAGCGCTTGATGTGGTGGTCAATAGATAGATTTTTATATTAGATTTTATTAATAAAAAACTTGGGTCGAAAAAGCGCGTTTAAGACTTACAATAATAGTCGTAAATGTGATATTTCTTTCATATTGGATAGATCAGCAGGCATTCACTGATATGGATTCGAAAAATTAGTCATCCTCCTTACAGTCCAGACTTTGCGTAGAGCTACTATTATTTATAACCAAAATGAAGAAGCTTGGCGAGATGAATTGGCGATGATGAAAACTGAAGTCTGCAATTTCAGCCTATTTTGTAACCAAAAATTTTCTTTATTGCCTATGATGGCGAACGACCAGTCGGGCCTCCTGACGGTTAGTGAGCACCCACGCATATGAGACATCGGCAAAATCAGAGTTATCGCCAATGCGTTGCCTACCGTGAGACATAGAATGATACGTCTCATTTATCCAGTAAAACGCTGCTATGTAGCCTTTAAACCGGGCGAAGTGTTTCACATTCGATTTGCGGCGAAATGAAACGATGTTGGTACTAACCCAGCCGTCCCCTGTGAAAATGGGACCTACCACCTCCGCAATTGTTTTTCGATAACATCTACCAGTGTAAAATATTTTTGAAGAATTAAAAAAATATATTAAATATAAGGGGTAATATAGAATATATTTTAGTTCTTAAGCCATTTAGAGAATGAAAAATGATTTCATATTTAATAAAGTCGGTTCAGCCATTTCAGAGATTAGCTAGAACGAACAGGCGGACAAAAATTTAAACAAATTATGTTCCGACCGAACTTTCAGTTTCGGTTTCGATTTGACCGAAGTTTCGGCCAAAATCAAAGTTTCACATGATGTTCGGTTTCGCATAATTTGGCGAAACTTTTGCAAACCGAACTGATTTCAGATGTGTTTTCATTTCAAAACTGCGAAAGTTAAATGTATCATTGCTCTAATGAGTTCAGATCTTCATTTTAGTTCAGACAAACATTCCGATCTACCTAAAAGAAATTAGTGGTTCTTCTAGAGCTACGAGAAGGGATCGAAGAAAGACGAGGAGAAAACAAATAGTAGTGAGAACAAAATATATACTCCTTGGTTACCAAAAAATAAATACAAATAATACTGGAAAGTGTAGCTCAGATATTTGTTATGTTGATAAAAAATCTTCCAGTCTCTTTACTTTTTTTCTGAATGTAGTCATTTGTTTGCTATGTGTGCGAAATGTTCTCGAAAAAGAGAAACCCAAGTGCGATCTTGTCATTAAAAACCACTGTTATAAAAAGTTAACAAGCAAGAGGTTTACTGCGGCTCAAAGGCAACATGAGAAGAGACTGCTCTGTCATAATCAATTGTCGCAAAATGGGCTCTTAATTTCGAGTAGGAGAACTGTACACGGAAGACGAACATGGTTGCAGACGTCCATGGAAGCCAGTAATCAACAAGAAACAATAAGAATATGCTGCCATATTCGAAAAACTGTTTTTAGCGACTAAAGAATTACCATCTGATATCTAATCCAAGAAACGAGCATTTCATATACAGGTACTCAACGCATATTGACACAAATTTTGAAAATGAGAAAAGTCTCCGCAAGGTGGGTGCCGAGAATCAGAAACAAAATCGACTTCGAAGATATCGTTGGACAAGTTTTAAGAAGATTTTATAAGCTTTAAATCTAGTTTTGTGGCAGTGGACGAAAACGCGTTTATCCCGAAGGATCTTCATGCCGTGGCCGTTGTATATGGCCTGGCCGGGGTATGGCCTCAATATTTTGGGACTCAGAAGTGATATTGTTGTTTGATTACCTAGAGCATGGAACCATCATTACAGATTATGTAGCTTTAATACCGAGGTTGAGAAATGCCGTCAATGATAAAAAAAGAGACAAACTTAAAACGGGCGGATGTTTCATCTTGACGTACCGGCACATAAGTTGGCATTAGCGATGGCCACCGTTCAGCATGCTAGCGTACAATTGGTTGAGCATCCCCCTGTTCACCAGATCTGGCGTCTAGCTATTTTTTCAATTTCTCTCCAAATTGATACAATACTTAAGAGGAAACATGTGTTAAAACTATATATAACAAGTAAACAATGCCGTGGTGACCTTTTTGCAGGACCAAGACAATCCTTTTTTTAAAGGAATTGAAGCATTGGAAACTTGGAACGCTGGACTTGGTGTGTAGGTGGACTCGGAGATTATGTAGAAAAATAAATAATTAAGCTAACATAGTCATTATATTTTATCTCATTCTTAATTTTTGATACCCCCTCGGAACTACAAATACAAACCAAAGTATTAATTAGTAAAATTTCAAAATACCAATACTTAGTCTTTAATGCAACAGTCACAATTATTAATTTATTTATTAATAACTCATATTGCTATAAGAAATTTAGTTGAAAAAAATACATTTCTAATATTTTGTTACAAAAAATATTATTAGTAACTGAAATAAAAGTTTACACACGTTTAACATACTGTCTCCATTCCATGACTAAAAAGCAAAATAATAGGCATGAAAGCTCATATTTTAGTATTTTAAGGATAATTTATAATTTTTATACTAGATCACGTGAGTTTCGGTTTCGGTTTCGGTTTCGCGAAACTGAAGCCTTAGGCGAACTTTCGGTTTCGGTTTCGGTTTCAGCCGGAAAAACAGTTTCGGTCGGACTTTAGAACAAATGTTGTTTTGTTACATGCGTTGGTTATATACATAATATTGTAGTTATTTAAAAAACGGTTATCTTGATTTTACAGATATTTCAATTTTATTTACTTGTACACATTATTCCCAAGTCAAAACAAATCACAATGAAGCAAAATATATACATGATATTCCGTACAAAGTTTTAAATAAAACTGAGAAAACAATTTAGTAAAACGTATAAATTAATATATATTGTTTTTAAGAGTTAGTTAAATCTATAAGCAAAATAACAGTTGCCACTAATCCACGTCTAAGTCAATTATAAAAGGTATGGATCTTTGTTTTTTTAACGTTCAATTTAAATTTCATATCACTATTAGCCGCCAGGTAACCGCTATTTTTCCTTTTCTGTTGTTTGTGTATGATATGAGATAAGACGGTCTAAAATGTTTCCATTGGCATTTCATACTCGAGATTGGCATTACCTTAAATAAACGATATAGTAGTTTACAGGTACATTTGTGAATTTACCTGAACACCAAATGATAACATTTTAATACATTTTCAATATTATATTATATTACAATAGTGATTTAATGAAAATTGTATTTTTTACATTATTGAGTATTAGTAACAACTTTCTTGTTGAAAAAGAAAAAAAATAACTGTTAGAAATAAATACACGCAGGATTGCAAGATGAAGAACTGAAAACTTGTGTCAGCAACTACCAGACTGAACGCCAGTACATTTAGTAAGAATTTGATTCGAGGATTTAAAACAAGTAAGTGCTTATGAGACAATAATTGTGTACTATTGAGTTTTCTTATAATTATGTATATAGTAAATATTTTCTATATATGGATAGAGAATATGCGAAACGCGTTTATTAAGGGACAGATTTATAAGGAACTCTCATATTGGTATTTAAATTCTTATATTTATTTATATAACACTAAGGTACCGACATATTTAGTGAATATTTCAGCACCTTAGTTTCGATTAACGTTGCAATTAATTACTAATTGTAACGCTACAGTCAACAATTAATTAATTGTTATTTTAATTGTACTCTTTGCCAACACTGATATTTATCTTTTTTCGTCTATGGCATGATCCTTGACGAACAGATGTATAATAGAGCAGATATAAAATAGATGATAAATTGAGCGAGATACATATGTGCAATTGTGTTAGTAAATTGACAAGTGTGGTGGAAGATTACAGAATAATAATACTAATTTTTATCCGGTTTAACATATACTAAGCGGGTGATTTATTTCCTATATTTTTTCTTATCAAATATAAATTTTTCTTTATAATAAATGACCTAGCAAATTATTGTAAAAAAAATATAGCTTTATCACGAAGCAATTCATTAATTATTATAAAAAAAAGTATATCTAATAATAAAACCATTATTAAGCTCTAACGGCACCCAATCGCAAAATACTCTGCTTTCTGATTTTACCTCTTTCATAAAAAATCTTCCTGTATCAATTATTGTAATAAAAAAGAAAATAGTTCATTTTTAATCACTCTTTCTTATGTTTACGTATTATAGAGTATATAGAAATTAAAATGGAGAAAGAAGTATTCGGTTTGTGGGACTACATCATAATGGCGGTGACCATGATCGCTTCTGTTGCAATCGGCGTTTACTTCAGGTTCAGCGGGGGTAAGCAAAAAACCAACGAGGTTAGTCTCAACTCTCTTTTTCTTATTAAATTTTTATTGAATATTTCACAAGACCTTTATTGCTAAATCTTTTTATTCGCAGGAATACTTGATGGCGGATCGCAACATGTCGATATTTCCCGTGGCAGTCTCCCTTATGGCCTCATTCATGTCTGCTGTAGCTTTATTAGGGGTCGCCGCAGAAAACTATTATTACGGAATGCAATTTCTCGTGATAAACATAGCGTACGGTCTAGCGACCGTAATGGCTGCTTACTTGTATCTTCCAGTCTTCTTTGGCTTGCAGAAAACAAGCGCGTACGAATATTTGGAGTTACGCTTCGGACCGAGGATTCGTTTGCTGGCCTCTTTAACGTATACACTGCAGATGATATTGTACAACGGCATTGTTCTGTACGCGCCAGCTATTGTTTTGGAAGCTGTGACAGGATTGGACAGGCTCGTGTCCATTCTGTTGGTTGGTTTGGCGTGCACCTTCTATTCGTCTTTAGGAGGCATGAAGGCCGTCCTATTCACGGATCTGCTGCAGACATTGTTGATGTTTGGCGCAGTTTTTATCGTAGTCATCTTCGCTACAGCGCAAATGGGTGGTTTGAAAGTAATATTCGCCATCGCAAAGGAACGTGGACGCTTGGACTTCTCCAAGTAAGTTCATTTTGATGCTAGAGTTTTGATTTAATGGATCTGTAATCTATGTAAACACAACCACTACTGTCGTTGAAACATACTGCATGGTGAATAATTTTCGACCAATACCTTATCTTTACCGGAAATTATCACTTTGTTTACATAGAATCTAGATCTTATCCGGCTCAGGTATACATTTTTTCATAACAGTTTCAGCGTCGACCCAACTGAGCGTCACACCTGGTGGTCTTTGATCTTTGGTGGGCTTATAATGAATTTGTCGCTGTACGGCGTCAATCACACGCAGGTACTTATTTAATGAGTATAATATATGTAGATAAAAAATAATAATTTAACTTCTATTTGGATTTTATCGAATAACAGTTCTTCTTGTCTCATAATCTTGTAATTGTAGGTAACCATTGCACAGACGTAAAATAATAATTTTAATAGTTGATTTTCTTTAATAGATCTCCAAAATTATCTTTTGTAAAGAAAAGCAACATACAAAGCATTGAATGAAAGCAACAACTCCTAAAAGTCTGTCTGGTTTGGTCTGGACAAATGTTGTCCAAGAAGCTTGAAAAAAAAATTGTAAATGACCATGAGATTAACTAAGAAACGGAAAAAGAATATCAGTTATAAGGACTACCATGTTTTATAAGATAAATATCTTTTGTAAAAAAAAGTTTATATCAAATAAAAATAGAAAAATAATTGGCAATATGACAACATTAGCAATTGAAATTGATTCGTAAACTATTCCAACGACCAATTATTAAGGAAATACAATTACGTACGATATAAATTAAAACTATCTCTTAAGGTTGTCTGTCAGTGTCAATCATACGAGGACTTGATTTTTGACGCCGTATTTTGTTATTCCTTTGACAGCGAATACCTACCATTTAAAAAAAGATTGATCAAAATCGGAGCACTAGGAGCGGAGCAACGAGTTTACATACATACAAATAAAAATGTATACGCTCCGAATTGAGTATCTCATGCACTTGGAAAGTCAGTCAAAGAACTACTTCAGATTCATTCAAACTAGAAACATAAAAAGTCCGACTATCGACCCTTTGGGCAATTTAGTCGCAATGTAGATCCAGACATTATTATTGCGTCATTAGTCACTACATGTTATTTTTTCATCATATTCATCATCGTCAGACTGTGATAGTCCACTGCTGGACATAGGCCTCCCCTAATACGCTCCTATCCATTAGGGGGTTTTGGAACGTATACCACCACGTTGGTCCAATGCGAGTTGTTATTTTCTATATACGTAAAAGATTAGTTGATCAAGCACATACTTGCGCACGCCATATTGCGCTTACGTGTACATTACTATGTTATAAATGTTGTGTATAAAACACAAATTTTCTCGTTTAACCCAAAACTACATAAACTACAGTACCTTTAAACCTCTATAAAATTACCATTTTACGTAAGAAGTAAGCACTAGCTTAACACTAAGTCTGTTCGAATTACAATTGCATATAATTTTCAAAATTTTTCTACACTTGTTCTGAATTTTTCAATATTTACTCCTTATCTTCGTATAGGTGCAGCGTCTATTAACTGTGAGCACATTGAAGAGGTCCCAGCTGTGTCTATGGTGGAGTTGGCCTGTGTTGTCCTTGCTGAGTATTGCAACATGCACTAGTGGGCTGGCGATGTTCGCAGTGTACAAGGACTGTGATCCCTTCGCGAGCAACAAAATCTCAGCTGTAAGTGGTTTTCATACTTATTACTAGTATGTTATCGTACCTTCGAACTTTTAAGATTTTCATCAGTTTTCTATTGTATTATGGAAAAATGGCCATGAGCGTTCAATTAAAATACAAAGTTCTTGCTTTTTTATTGGTTATTTCCTTAAAAAAAACAGTGTTATAAGTTTTAAGCCGACAACTATGTCAACTGTACTACAATGTAATTTCGACATATTCTAAAATTTAATAACTTGATTTATAAATTCATTTTAGTTATATAAAGATTATAGTTAGATTATAGTGTATTTCTAGAAAGTTCTTCAATAACACAGCACTAAATTTTAAGAGTTAGGTATATAAAAATATTAACCACCTCCGTGGTCTAGCGGTATTCGCCCTTGTTTTATAAACCGGAGGTCATGAGCTCGAATCCCGCGGGGAAACAACTTTGTGTTATCGTTGTTTGCTGGTCCGTTAGGAAAATTTTAGCTAAACCCAATTGTCTGAAAAGTAAGATGATCCATGAGTGGGATTAGCATGTTAAAAGTCAGTCCGCCTACCAACCTGCATTAGACCATCGTGGTGGGATACGATCCAAAAACACCCTAAAGGAGAAGGCGTGCATTATGGGAGGCCTAATCCATCACACATATTGTTAGCCTATGGACTAACACAGGCTGATGATGATGTTGACGATAAAATATTGATGATATTCAAGTGTTACTCATTCGAAACTTTACGTGATTTAAGGAACAATTCATGACCCTAGACTATGATCATTTAGTTTTTGGTTGTAATTGTTTAAGTTAGTAATTCTGTCACATATTTTTTGTTTGAACAAATTAAAGGTACTCTAGTGAAACATACATATAAGATTTCAAATGACATTTATGAAGATGATATCATAAAAATAGGATAGTGTCATTGTTGATTGTGTGTAAATAGAATTGCCGATATTAAGTTTATCACCACAATCCGTTCTATCTTGGCATAGTTCTTGCAGAAGTTTAAATTAGAAGATATTGTCTGTGAATTATCTACCATCCCTTTGCTTGATGATTCTTTGTTTATCAAGTTTTCAACATTTATAAATACTTTTGTTGAACGCTGTCAGTGAATCTTATTAGCTTTAACTAACTAATATAGTAATCAGTAGGCAGTTAAGTTTTACATTTTAAATATATTTATTAAGTAATTTTTTTAATATAATCGACATACAAAATTTACATTATATTTACTTTATTTAGCAAAGTTTACATTGTTTTGTTTGCATATATAAGGACAAATTGTTATTTACATAACTGTGAATATACTTTTCTGCTGGCTGGTAAGTATTTATTATTACAAATGAAAGAATTAAAAAAAACACATGCAATTGAAAATTAAATAAAAAAAATAAAAGGTTAAACATGCAAATTGAAATAAAATATTATTATGAACATCATAAATTTCATTAACCTGTACAGGCGTCAAATAAGACTCGAAATTTACATGAATCCATTGGGAATTTTCACAAAAGAATAAAATATGACAGACTTTAAACAACGTACTTTACACAATACCTGCTAAAATAACAACGAGCTTTCTGTACAAAAATTGCGTGGCGATTTCTGCCACCGCATTTTAAATTTCTAATATTTTTAAAGTATTCATTTAATCTATAGACTATGACCCGTTTTATGATCATAAAATAAAGAATTTCTTTGATGCAATAACTTTTATGTGAATTTAAACTGTATTATCTTAAATGAGCATTACACATCATACATCAACAGCCTGTGAGAGTCCACTGTTGACATAGCTCCCTAATCCTCCCTACCCATTAGGAGGTTTGGCTTATCCCACGCTGGTCCAATACTGGTTGGTGGGTGGACTGACTTTTAGCCCTATCCGACGCATGGATCATCTACATTTCAGAAATTAGGTGATCGGCACAGATGCCTAACCAACTAGGAAACAACAATGAAAAATTGTTGAGGCCCTGCAGTTTGAACGCGGACCTCGGTTTCTAAACACGACTGCCATACCACTGGCTGAAGAGCGTCATGAACAGTACCTAAAGTACGTTTAATAAATGAGCATTAACACTATCCTGAATTTGCAATTTTAAAAAATGTTTACAATACAAAGACTTTATTTTAGACTAATTCAAGTAGCACAATTTTGTAGAACATAGTTTAAGTCTATCATTTAAGGTTGAGCCAGCGTTTCCAGTTTACTATTTTGCATAGGTTGTGATTTTTGACGCCGTAATTTTATTTTATTTCTTTAATATTTACTAAACTACTTATCGTAAAATAATTTAAAAAGAACAAAATCAGACAACTGAGTAGCATTTATATAAATTTAAAAACCTACGCTCGAACTACCTCCTTCATTTGGCTTAAGATTAGTCAAAATGCAAGGAAAATATCGATACTAGGTAAAAGTATGTCCCTTGAATAGTCATTCATCATCAGCCTTTGAAAGTCCACTGTTGGACATAGGCCTCCCCTAAACACCCTATCCATTAGGGGTTTTTGGACCGTATCCACCACGCTGGTCCAATGTGGGTTGGTGGGTGGACCGACCTTTACTTGCCCATCCGGCGCATGGATCATCTTATTTCAGACAAATGGGTGATCGGCCCAAATTGCCTAACCAACTAGGAAACAACAATGAAAATTTGTTGAGTCCCCAGGATTCAGAACCACGACCTCCGGATTCTAAAGCACACGCCTATTTCACTAGGCTACGGAGGCAGTTAGTAGAATTCGTAACACACGAAGTGTTAGACTGTTGAGGCGCAAACTTCAAGACATCTTTGTCTTGGCGCTTTTATATTTTAACATCAGACTTTGCTTAAATTAATTTGCGGTTTTATTAGGGGTCTGATTTAATATACTTCTTTTCGCGTATCTTAGTAACCACTTTTAGATTAGTATATCAGTAACAGCTGTAAATAGGACGTATATATGTTTGATATTAGATCGATCAGCTGATGCCGTATTACGTGGTGGACGCGATGGGAGACGTACCCGGATTGGCCGGTTTGTTCGTGGCGGGAATCCTCAGTGCGACCCTTTCCACCATATCCGCTTCCTGTAACTCGCTTGCCGCCGTCACCCTCACAGATTATGTTGGAAGGTAAGAACCTGTTCTTGTTGTTTTTATCATTTAAGTTTTCGTTTACTACTTAAAATGTAATTCAGTCTTTTATATGCCAATTTATTTATATCAAAAAATACATACTATACACTAAAATGATGATAAGTAGAAACGCATATTGGATGTTAATCCATAGTCGATATTTTATGTTCACAAATTTTAGCCTATTATTAGTAAAAGCATTAATTTATATTTTCTATAATATAGGAAGCATAAATAGTTTCTCGCATTTACGCGGATTATAAGAATTTTATGTAGTTTTTATATTAACATAAATCCTGATTAATTGAGTACGTCATTAAAATCATTAAGATTTTAAGCACACTAATATTACAGGGTT
This sequence comes from Lamproptera curius, assembly GCA_029286875.1. Taxonomy (NCBI): domain Eukaryota; kingdom Metazoa; phylum Arthropoda; class Insecta; order Lepidoptera; family Papilionidae; genus Lamproptera; species Lamproptera curius. The sequence goes on along the minus strand of JAGSMT010000085.1, from coordinate 945,866 downwards.
TATTAATTCAGAATATAAAATTAATTGGATACGATCGCGGCGAAATGCCGCTTCGGTAAAAACCAATTTGGATTACTCGCATGACGCTGAATTGTGTCTGTAATCAGTAATACCTAACCTAATGATTATCAATATGCGTCGCATTTTTGTAATGTTTAAAATTAAGACATTAACGTATTGTCTCATAACACTTAACTTTATAATGGCCATATATATATATAAATGTAAAAAGGCTGAGCAACGTTATATCGTTGTTATTCGCGATCATTTGGTTCACACTACTGTGAGAATCGGTCAAAGCAAAGCCCTTAACACTACTACGGTGTCATGGGTTTCCTTATTTATACACGAAATATTTTTTTTTAACTTTGGCTCTTGCAAGCAGCCAATGGACTGAGCTTCATCCTTACAGCATCGTCTTTTGTTATATTCTTCTTAAGTTTTGAATAACAAAATATTGTCTTCCGTATATTATTTCTTTTTTGACATTTTCTTCTTTACATTAAAATTTTCAATAAGTCGGCAGACTTTTTTAAATCTTATTATACTTAAAATGTACGTCAAGTCCTATAATGTTCTCTCAATATAAAAAACAATTCTATTCCAGTGTTTATAAATAATATACAAATATACAAGTATGTGGACTCATTCTTCAATAGATCTTATATGTAACGCGGTATTAGATCTGAAAACTTATGTTTACTTTTATTATTTGCAAGATGGTTCACAATCAACCAGTCCTACGTTCCGTGGCTGACAAAGTTGGCCGCTTGTACCTACGGTCTAATATTCCTAGCGCTGGCCTTCCTTGCTCCATACTTGGGCGGGATATTGCAAGCCGCTTTGACGATACTCGGCGCCGTCGGAGGTCCCATGCTGGCTGTCTTCACCCTGGGCATGTTCACCACCTTCGCGAATGAGCTGGTAAGAAAAAGGGGGAGGGTTGTAACAAAAATAAGCAAATTTTATCCTAAACCACATAGTATGTGAACAATATATACCACATTGTTTCTATCTTACAACATTGACAGTAAGGTGACAGTCTGTCAGCTTCACGAGTTGCAACTTGGAATAGGACTTGGAAATGAAATAAGGAATCCATAACATTAAGTAAATTAATGTTTGTCGTGATAGCGTTTAACGTAACATCTGCAGTTGAAATTAATGTAACAGTCAGAAAATTGAATAAAAATCTTTGGTAACTTATTTGTTGATTCTGTTTAATGCTGCAGGTGAAAGGTCATTATGTGCATTAATCTATACATAAGAGCGGTAAAAATTATCTTTGTTTAACAGGGCGTGTCGTTCGCCCTCCTGAGCGGGATGACATTGACGCTTTGGATGAGCCTTGGTGGGCCTAAACCGTTACCTGTCAAATTACCCGTCTCAGTTGACAATTGCCTTCGAAACGTGACGATTCCAACCCCACAGCCGACTGAGCCAAACCAGTACTTCTATTTGTACAGAGTATCCTACATGTGGATCAGTTCGGTGAGTTATTTGATTTTTATGTATTCTGTTAGTTAACTGATACTAATGAATTAACCAAAGTAATTTGAAATGGAAACGGTGTGCTCTTTGCGATCTATCAAAAGTCCATGTGTTTGATTAGGAAGAACTTAAGTATTGTCTTGTTTTGTGTATAAAGAATAATATGATTGATTAATATGAACGACTTAACGATTTAAGGCCGGTTTTCTGTGGGTGATGTTCTTCGGAACATTGTTATCACTGGCAATAAAGAGCCAGCAGCCTTGGGAAAGGGAGGGAAAGAGCAAACCCGACCCGGCCTTATTTACGCCCCTTCTGGCCGCAAAGCTGCGCGCCTCCAACGAGAAGAAAAATGGCGTTCAGGTATGATTATTGCCGCTTTTGCTTTACTTCATTTATAAATGATATCATTATAATACACGAAATGTTATTCTCGAATAACATTCACTATATATTTTGGGTAAATGTAATTAGTATATTTTTATATTATTACTGATTTTCATTTCAATTTTAAGTTTGGGGTGGAATATAAAGAAATTTTACCATTCTTTTGTCAATTTCAATTCTTGTTTGAATCTGGTATAGTACAGTGCACTGGTTATTTTTTTTAGATGAATAAAAGCAATGTTTCCTGAACTGCTCCACCGGCACGTTTCTTCTTTCACATGGATTGTAAATGCTTGTCAGGGGTCGATATCAGGTATGTATATCTGACTGTCTTTTCCTATTCAAAGACGCACTACACTAATCTGTCGCAAAGAAATAAAAGATTATTGTGTTTGATGGTTTTTTGTATACAGTTTTATATTTATTTGTTTGATTTTTTTTTAGCAAAACTGCGACTGCACTAACGTTAATTCAGTGTCTTATTTGTCTCGAGACTAATTGTAGATGTAAACTAAAGTACCAGATTTTAAAGTATAAAAAGAATTAACAAGTCGTAAGGCACGATAGAGCTATTAAAATGTTAATCTTGTTTACTTTTTGAATTTTACAGAAAAGGTACAAGTAAAGTGATTATTCTTACATAGTATATTTATTATTATTGTATTATTTACACCTTGGTGATTATTTCTGCCGCAAAGCAGTAATGTGCAAAACACGACTAAGTTCCTGTTTAAGGGCGCAATCATTATTGTTATTGAGTAAACAAGGCATTATACGTAGGTAATATAGGACGTATTAGGGTTAAACAAAAATTTATAAGTTATTACTGATGACATTTTAATGGAACCATGATTTCGAGTAAGTTCTTAAGCTTGATGGAAAACAAATAACATGTTTTACTTTGAATGAATATAGCCAACATAGAAACCGTGATGTAATGCATAGTTCTGAAATATATGTTGACACTTAAATGTTAAAAGGCAGAGCGTCTCTAGTTGCGCTTACACTGATTATAAATAATATTTATCACTAGTGCAATAAATTTGTCAATAACTTGTTATTCTAATCTTTTAGTGTGGACTGATTAAACACACAGAGCATCCGATATTGACCTCAATTTAGCACCTAAGTTTTAGGCTAAAAATAATATTAAATGAGAACTCAAGTGTAGGACTTGAATTAAAACATATTTTTGATGAACACGAATCGTGATGTGAAGGTGTTTGCTATAAATTTTGGTATTTCATTTGTCATTCCTGTAATATCATTTTTATATTGATTATTTTTTAGTTTACTACGTGGCTTTATGAGAAGTATTATTGGAGATTTTTTGATATTCAGTAACTAAGTACAATACTTGTTTTGTATTGTTCAGTATTGTAGTAATCTAATTACAATGATGTGATGATTAATTGAAATAAATAAAATAATTGAAGGACGTTATATCATTATTTGTTTTTTTCTTTACATCATGTTTTATGGTCAATGTAAATGATTGATGTTATCATTTTAATAACCGCCCTTTTTGACAACCATAATTTTTATTGTTCCTATGGCGATAAATAAGACATAACGAAAGATTTACTTTTTATTTTGCACATTAATAATTTTCGATCATACTTGACGTGAAAGGGTAAGTGTTATTAAACAAAATGTATTAATGTGCGTTTAGAACACTTTTTCATATATTAGTATGCATAAAACATATTTATATAATGAAACATTATTGTTGAACGCACAATACATCGCTTGAATTAATGGTGATGACAGTTATATAATAATGTATTTACATGTTTATTTGGTTTAAGCTTTAGTTTATTTAATATTAAGGCATAGAACATTTATATTGTAAATTTTAATGATGCATTCATATGCAACATAATAAACTACAATAGTCAGAAACGATGATTTGAACCATGTAAAATATTAATAAATATACTATTTATAAAAATAAACATGTTTAATTTTTCACATCTTTACTTTTTATCGTTTTCACTCAAGAGGCATAGAACATCATTTAATATGTGATTTTTAATCGCAGTTTTAATCGTCTATTGTTTTTCGATTGTGATTGTGGATGAATTTTCACACCCTTTTTTACGGACGCAGAAATAATGAAAATTCAGAAGGACGTATACACCATGTCCTTTTTACCTGATATTAAGCACTTTTGCCTTACTATTTGTTTAGTAAAAGCAATTGATGACTAAAGCATCCAGAAGGAATCTCAGTGTAGGTTATTTATAATTAGACGAATTTTCGTTTCTTACGCTGGTGCTATGTGCGACAGTTATATAGTAGAAATTTCGTTTATGTAATATTTAAGGAAAAATATTTTTATATACAAGTTGTAAAACTATTTACTTTTCTATATCTTTGAAGCCATCTCAACAGACTTTGAATTGACGAGGATGATGTTATCAAAATGTGATTGTGTCTTCTGGAGTGCTGATAATAATTTTATCTCTACTTCTGAAGACGCAATAGTAGATGTCGTCTGTAAATTATGTAGCATCCTTTTACCGGGTGATTCTTTGTTTATCAAGTTTTTATCATTTATAAAATTTAAGTTGAAAGCTAAATGATGACCAATAATAACAAAATTTTAATTAGGTATTATTAGTAGTTGTTTGCGTTATCAAGATTCGTAATAAAATTTATGTTCGTTATTTAAGAGTTGTCAAAGACCATAAAATTATGTTGTTCCAGCAGGCATAGAAAAGAACTGAAATAGGTCTATATTTTAAAGATATATATATTTCAAATAATATTTCAAACAACATATAATTAAAATGTGTTCTTAAGCGACTTAGCATTACCAGCTAGCATGAATGCTAGCTGGTAATCAGTTATCTTAATAAATACTAAATGACGTATATGTTCGTTAATGCAATAAAAAATCATAATTGCATTAACGTCACAATACTCATTTATTGGGTTTTAGGTGGTTTTAGGTAACAAACGCTATACAATGTTGTTGTATGAATCAAATAATTAAGATATGAAAAGGGAATAAATATTAGGAATAATATTATTCAGTAGTATTACATTTTTACACACTTGGTTTAGTAGTATTCCATATATTAATGTTCCAGTCAAAATTTATTGCTTGATAAGTAAATGCAAATACAGAGAAACGTTTTACTTTAAGTATTTACCGTTAGATGTCGCTATAATTATCTAAGGCACTATCGAATATTTAAATTATGTATCTGTAATGAAATATCCTATTAATATATTAAATATATTTATCTTAATGCAATTGACTACAAAATTTCACTATGTTTTTGAATTACTTTTATTATACATGGTAGGGTAGACAAGTAAGGATCACAGATTATAAAAGTGCGGAACAGTTGACATGTTCCAATATTATTTCAAATTTAAAATAAAAAAGTCATAAAATGATTTCTCGCACAAAGAATTGAATAAAAAATATTTTTTTAAACACAATTTTTTGTTTCGTGCTTTTATGTTCATAATTTTTTAAGCAAAATATCAGTTGCTGATCATCAATAAAAATAATAAAAAATTAAAATTCATCGTTTCGTCTTGCTTGGCTGCAAACTGTCTGGTTTTTGCCTTCCTCTAAGTTAAGTTTGTTATAAGTGATGTCAGCTTAATCGTTTTGACATTTCTTATTCCACTTGAGGGCTTTGGCATAACCTTACAAAAGCGATAGAGTAGATGGCTGATACGTTTGTGCGTTCACCTAAAGTAAATACGCGGATGATTTTTAACTTGTTTACAATATTTTTTACATTACTAGTGAATTAAACTGATTAAGTTTTTGTTTACATTTTTAAACTGTTTGTTGTTATTTACTTAATTTAACAATAAAAGTTGTATTAGCATAACTATCATACAGAGTGAATAAAACTTTTAATACTTTATTGTTAGAAATATTTAAAAGTACCTTTAAAGGCAGCAAATTTTTACATAAAATTGATGTTATTATATAAATACTTAATTGTACGATGACCGGGTAACCGAAAAAAATGTGTCGGCAACAACGGAATAAAAGCCGAATAAGTTAATAAACTCTCAACTCGCAGGATTTAAAACCAGTAAGTAAGTATACTCTGCACAATAATTATCTAGCAGTAATTAAAAAAATATGTTACTATTTTAATAGAATGCCAGAATTAAAATAAAATCAAATTAGTTTCAAGAATGTCTTAGTCTGTTAATAGATTTCTATTAATGAATCCGCAACGGACATACTGTCGGAGTTCTCCCAATGCAAGGGTGGTTATTGCTCTACCCCTAGAATCATCTAGAATGCAATTTAAAAGCGCAGAGTCTGAATTTCGCCAAGGAGGATGTAGACGAAAAAAGGAATAAGTTACGCTAAAACTTTGAGAATGGGATCCAGAGCCTACAACCGAGATTTATTTTTTATTTACTAAGCTACACCGGCAATATATCATATAATAATGTTTAAAAATATGTTTTTGTTGTTAATTTATTCCTTTTACTGTTTAGAGATTATTATTGTTTTTTTAAATTGCCCTTATATCGCGACGCTCGTCGAATTCAATCAAGTAGGTTGTACTGTTTTAACAGTTTTATTATGCCTAATTAATTTTTATGTCGATAAGTAAGGCTCACTGAATATGAATGAATATGGACTTTAGCGGATGCGGAAGTGGATTATTAGTTACTCAAAACCACGAATGCAGCACATTTAAGATCTTGTAGTGATTTCAATATAAGTTCTTGATTAAGAAAATATTAACATTATTTCCATGTTTTTTCTTGATAGAAAATAAAACTTTTAAATTTTATGCAAGGCATGTTCGAATCAACATATTTAATATTGGTTAATCAACTATATTTTGTAAAACTTGCCGCTTTCTTAGCCTTAAACCGGTTTTGTTATGGAATATGTATTAATTCGGCTCCGATAAACTGTTTCTTGCATATGTTTAGACGCATTCTTAAACGCACTTCTCCTCAGCATATTTATATAAAATGAAATGAACACGGATGCTGTTCTTTTTAGTTGCGATATTTCTCTCTATACAATCAAGTAATAAAAGATACGAACACTATGACAATCCTTTAATACAAATCACGTCAATGAATAAAAAATAACATAACCTTCACAATACTGCCCCAATGTCAGCCTTCAATTAGTAAAAGATAATAGCAAATATTTAAAACAAGCTATGCACGCGTTATACGGCTATGCGTATCTTAACATATTACAAGTTTGATGTCAAAAATCTGCATCCATAACATCTCATATTATTGACCTTCGCTTTAGTGGCAATTATTTTTTACAAAATACGATTAACCTTAAAATTAAGAAAATTGCTGATCGCTGCGGTTTCTTTTAAAGAAAGCCTACTTAAGGTAATAGTTAGACTGTAAGTCTTTTTTGATTAAACTCGCAAACCGTATCGAAAACGTGATCTTAGAATTTTGTCTATTTTTGTTGTTTGATATTCTTCTTAGTCATATCAAACCGGCTTATGCAAAGTTGCGATCCTTAATCCCAATATAGTGACAACGTTTAATACAAAAGTTTAGAAAAAAATACGCTTATTTTTTAACGCCGTAAACAAATTATATAGGCCAAAGTACTTCAAATAATAGAAGAACTATCTTTATTCATTGATTGTTAAAAATGCTACTGTCGATTATAATTAAGATGAGTATGACTAGCAGAGAAATTCTGCAGGACCATTTTTGTCAACTTTTGCAATAAAATTAATACAAAAAGAGAAATAAGACAGTAACAAGAAGACGACAACCGCAGAGTTTCTTGCCAGTTCTTCTCTGGACAGAAACTTCCGAACCGGTGATATATTTAAGATCATAAGAGCTTGATTAACAAACTATAAAGTACAAAATTTTTATGGGTTTGGAAAAATGTGAATCAATGGAGCTTTCCATTAAAATCTATTAACGGTTAAATTATTAACTATCTCGGTGAATTTTAGGGCCAAAGTTAAATATCGCACGAATAATTCTAGTTTGAAGGACAATGAATTTATTAATGCCAGCCGTATTGCACGGTAGGGTGTCATACGTTATAGGAACTGTGAAAATAACTGAAATATACGTAACGTACTGCTTTCACGTCAACTATTTATCAATTTTTTTGCAACGTATTCCGCAGAGCTTAGTTAATTATCAACCCTATAAATTTGCCCCATTGCAATTTAGCATTTATTCTTATGCCGGTTCATAAAACATTTTATCTTTTTTGGCAGGAACATAATTCATTATTTTGTCATTGTTTAAAATTTATGTAGTAGTATCATCCGAAAATAATACTATTCTATTGTTATAATTTATTTCTTGTGGTAAATCATTTATAGAGATGAGTAAAAGATAAGGGCAAAGAATAGATAGAATACCCATTTTTCCTCGGGCCCCCGAGATCTTTTACTTCTCGTGTCAACCCACTGAGCTCAATGGTAGTACGCAGTCAGAAAATCGGGTGCAATTTTTATTTCTAAAAGTTAATGTATTTGAAAGATATATTGTTTTAACGAAGAAAGCATAAAGCGAGCATGACATTTATCCTATGGCTTACGATACGTGGCTATTAATAATGCAGCGTAAGACGCTACAAGTCCTCAAGGCTTTAAACGTTATGTTTTTTGGCTTTTGATATCGAATTTCTGATTAACCTTCAGTTGTTGAAACAACAAAATATTTGATCTTTACAATTCACACATATTACCCACGAAAAACGTTTAGTATGTCCGTATTACATAACGTGTTGATTCTGTTTCGTATTAGGAATGAATTTAAATGATTCTATAGTATATATAGAATATTATGAATGATTAGTAATAAAATTGCCAAGGTTACGCATACAAGGTTATCGCTGTAGTAAAGTAAGGGAGATTTTTACGCTTTAGTTATTTTAAGGTGTTCTTTTGAAGCGAGAAGTAAATGCAGACAAAATTCTTATTTTACAAGAACTTGTAATAAGTTTAGTAAACTACAACAATATATTTCATTTGCACTAGTATGTCAAACACAAAAAGAAGACGAAAAAGTTTCCTTCAATGCGTAAACAATGTTTTTTTTTTATATTGATAGACCTCTCAAAAGGAGTTCTTAATTCGGAGCGTTCGCTCGTTGCCCCGCTCCCAGCGCTCCGATTTTGTTCATTCTTCTTTTAAATTATAGATAAAAGCTTCCCGTCGGTCCCATTTCTTTATAATTTTATGATAAGTAGTTAAATAGATAACTGAGAAATAAGAAAATGCGGTACTAAAAATCACAACCTCATCCGATTAAAATACTAACGCTGCCAAAACCGTAAACTTATCTTAGTTATCTTTCCGTACTGATATATAGCTTAGCCAAATTGAACCTGGAATAGATATTTATTTATTTATTTCCAAGAACCACCAACAGATAGACTTGTTGTTTTGTATTAAGATAGTAAGCCATAGCCAAGCCATTTATAAGTATAGACAAGCAGCCCATTAAAACGAAGCGATGTACGAATCGTATTTTTACTAGTTGACTGTTTTTATTGATATCTCTGTAACCATGCATCAATAAGAACGCTATAGATATGACGCCGTTTCTTTGTCAAAGGTTACTTGTTTATAGTTACTCCAAGGCTAAACTATAGAAACCTATACACGATGGCAATGATAAGCATGTATTTTTTTAAACCTTCAATTTTAATGTCTTTCTTTACTATAACGTACATTTGAAATCCTAAAAAACAAATAAATATGACTGTATTTAAAACTACAATGAGAAATTTTAGTTATCGCGAGCCTAGGTTGCCTAGCCTAGTAACTTAGTCGTTTAAAGCTTGTCACTTCAAATGACATTGATTCGTGTTTAATTAATAAACGTTTTAATTATTTATCCTTACTAGTGTTGGTTAGACGCTTATAGCTTTTAAGTAACAAATTAATTTGCATTTATTTTTTGTAATGGGGTTGGGGGACGCTTAATATAAATCAAAATAGTGTAATAGGCGTTGTGTCTTTATGTATTTTTTGTCGCTAGTTGTACAAGCAAACTTGTGGCAATAGAATCTGTAACGAAAATGCACACAGCGCCGAAATCGATCAAGATGTGTTAAAACAAATGATCACTGTTGCAACTATCGTTCGATGTTTGATGAAGACGATTGTGCCTCTCTGTTGAAATCACTTGTCTCATATATCGTTAATAGGCATCATTGAACTCCCTTGAACTCGACTGCTTAGTGCGACAATTCTTGAATAATTCGTATTTAACATACCTTACATGTAATTATAATTCAAAAACGAACGATCTGAATGAAAAACGGCGCTATTAGATTTTGTAATTTTACTTTAGTTATATAAATTCTGTCTTTTTTAGGTTGGTATAGCTAAAAACTTTTTTTCTTTATTATCAATTTGAAAAATGGCAGAAAAGAACGTAAACGAATTTTTGTGCTACACAATTAGTTGATAATATTAGTGGATGCTTAATGGATTCTGATACTGATTGATAATCGCAAGTTACAAATTGTTAAATCATTTTGTATGATGATATTAAAAATGTTGCCAATCATCTTTTTCTCATGCTGATACTAGTGCTAACTTAAAAGACTTAAAGAACCCGAATTCCAATTGAATGCACATTAAAAAAAAGTTAAAGATTTTTATTTCCTCAAGGTAAATATGAAGGATAATTAGACACTTTATCAAAGTAATAAGTCTGGAATCAGCGCTAAAACATAACAATATGTAATAAAGATAACATAAGCTATGTAAATAAAATGTAATATAATAAATACGTGTTTCAAAATTGTTACAATACCGCAACAGATAGTAGTATTATATAATTACGTTTATCTTGAGATTTTACTTATTATTACTTGGAAATTTATAGGTACTCATAAGAATTATAAATTAATGCTACTTACGTATTTCATGACTTCAGACAATCTGGCATGGATATATCTACAATGTTAGTTTGAGCTACGGTCTGGCTTTATAATTTTACCGATTTCCCAAACAAAGGAGGTATTACATTCCGACCGTACGATTTTTTTATATATATTACCACGTTGCTCCGCTCCTAGCGCTCCGATTTTCCTAAAAGGAACTCATTTACGTCCGTAACTGTCATGTGGTCACATTGTTTTCTAATAATTTAATTACAAGTGGTTTAATGGATATCTAAAAAGAAAATTTTGACGTCGAAAATCACAATCTCATACCATGAAATTGCCAATGCATTAAGCTCATCCTTACGAGAATACCTTAGGGGACAGATTAAAATAATATTATTTTTAATAACGGGTCTCTTAATTGTAAACAATAAAGATGGCAAGCGCATAAATCTCTATAGTTTTAAAAGAAAATATTTCAAAATACAAAGTGCCATTATAAATTCCTAATTAATATAATACATTTTCATTGTCGTGAAAAAAAATACATTAAAAAAACTCCATTTTATGTTATAAAAAACTTATCTCAAACGGTATTTTGATTTAATGAATTGCTTCAAAGTCATCAAAGATTTAAAAAGAGGCCTGTTCGTGCAAACCAGTTATAATTAATTGTTTGATTTTGAAGCCGGTCATATTTTTTGTTAAAAGTGTACATGCTTGTTGCTGCCCTGAGGTCCCATTTGTTAATTATTCTTAATTTGGTAATTAATAGTTTAATAGGTGTCAAAGAAATAAAAAAAAATATCTAATTTTTTCCTCGCAACCTTGTGCGATTAAGTTGCAAATGCTGGCTTAACCTGATTAGATAAACCTAAACTATGTTCTACGTAATTATACTCCTTGAAGTGGTCAATAATCAAGACCAATTCAAGAATATAATGAATCTGTGGGCATATATTTCTATCTTTTAAGCCTAACCCGTTATTACCATTTTAATGTTGCTTAAAATTGCAATAAGTTTTTCTTTTATTTACGCGATTATTATCATATCAAATCCACTAATTTACGGATTTTCGCGTTACTTAAATATATTTATTCCCGACGTTTCGGATTCTTATACATATACCTCTGTCACATTCTGTTCTGTGACAGTCTGTATCTCTATGTTTACAAACATAGAGATACAGACATTCCAACTTAGTCTGCCCGTGATCATGGATGCTGAAAAGAATCCGAAACGTCGGGAATAAATATATTTAAGTAACGCGAAAATCCGTAAATTAGTGGATTTGATATTGCAATAAGTATTTTTTTATGTTAATATTTTACTGGTTTAGTTCATATTTGTCAAACGGTTTATGAGAATAATAGTATCAGAAGATTTTGCAGGTTTTCAGTGCTTGAGTTCCATTTCATTATGAATGAGATCAAAAATGATTTTTTATCACAAAATAATTTATTACGTTTCGTGTGGTATTGTTTACATTCGAGCTAGTGAAGATCTGGAATTTATATAAATAAATTCTATGGACAAGCTCTGATGTCGTCGAAATGCAGAACACTACCTATTACCTTTTACCAACAGATAAAACAACTATGTTTCGTTTCAATCATTGCACCAAATAGAAAAAAGCACGTATCGTTCAGAACTATTTTTATGTTGTTTTATTATTCCCAGTTTAAAATGGAGCACTCAGTATTTGGTGTGTGGGACTATATAATAATGGCTGCGACAATGATAGCTTCCGTTGCAATCGGCCTCTACTTCAGATTCAGCGGGGGCAAGCAGAAAACCAACGAGGTTAGTTCCATCTCCCTTGAATTTCAATATTTCACAAGATATTGATTATAAAATCCTTTTGTTCGCAGGAATATTTAATGGCGGATCGAAACATGTCAATATTCCCCGTCGCAGTCTCTCTCATGGCCTCATTCATGTCCGCTATAACTTTGTTGGGGGTTTCCGCAGAAAACTATTATTACGGAATGCAGTTCGTTGTGATAAACATAGCTTACGGCATAGCGACCCCTATCGCCAGTCGCTTGTATCTTCCAGTCTTCTTTGGTTTGCAGAAAACTAGTGCTTATGAGTATTTGGAATTACGGTTTGGTCCGCGAATTCGTTTGCTGGCCTCTTTAACGTATACCTTGCAGATGATACTGTACAACGGGATCGTTTTGTATGCGCCAGCGATTGTTCTGGAAGCTGTGACAGGATTGGACAGGCTCGTGTCCATTCTTCTGGTGGGTTTGGCGTGCACTTTCTATTCGTCTCTGGGAGGAATGAAGGCGGTCCTATTCACGGATCTGCTGCAGTCTTTTCTGATGTTCGGCGCTGTGTTTAGTGTGGTCATCTTCGCTGCAGTGCAGTTGGGCGGTTTGGATAAGATATTTGTCATCGCCAAGGAACGTGGACGCTTGGACTTTTCTAAGTAAGCTCATTTTGATTTAAGGGATTTTATGGATGCTTTAGCAATCAATTTTATAAATTTTGATTTGTTTTTATCCAATATATTTTGTTTTAACGCTTATTATTGCTTTGCTTACATGGAACCTAGACTTTATTCAGCTCAAGTATTAATGTTTCGTAACAGTTTCAGCGTCGACCCAACCGAGCGCCACACTTGGTGGTCTTTAATTATCGGCGGACTTATTACGTATTTGTCGCTGTACGCCGTCAATCATACGCAGGTATTTAGTTTACCTATACAACTTAACGTTTCCTTTCTCTTGTAATGTTCAGTAATTTTAAAATGATTGACTTGACAAAAATAAAAATGCAATAGAGAAAACATTAGAAATACCAAGAACAAAATTGGCATAAAAACTACGTTTTTTCCTTGAATTTCTACCATTGATGAGTTAAAATTGTATAAACCATTTCTATTTCCATTTTAAATAGTCGATTCTAATAAATGTTTTTTTGTTCTACACTGTTAATGGTGCTTGGTGATTTGTCGCGATGTCCGACTATGAAAGTTCACAGAAGGTATTACAGAATCATAACAACTCCTCGGAACACTCACGCGGTAGAAAATGCAAAGAGATGCACCATATACATCGCTCTGCAAGGGCAATGAAGCGAAATAGGGTCCAATCCTTTGAGAAATTTGAGCAATCGGCCTGTTGTTTAAAGGATCTGGGCGATCGCCTTTTTTAGGGACTTAGTGCATAAGAGCCGTCACCAGAGTTTCAGAGAAATATGAGTGACGGACAACGACGCGTTAAAACTGGTGCCTGCTTAGGATACTTCTCGAAATAACTGGAGGAATTCTGTCAGGCTCGCTCGTCAAATGAAAGTCTTAGAAGAGATTGTGCGTATTGCAAACAACTAAACTTCGCAAAAATAGAGCTCAATTCTCCGTAGCAATACATCAGTAATAAATTAAGCGATATCACTAAGGTCATCCAAGGGTCACTATGACCGAATTAAGCAGTGGTCTGACGATCCCGGTGTGTCATCCACATACATCTGGTACTTATCAAAATGAGTGGTCATAAGATTCATCAAAGAAGATGCCTTATGTAACGCGTCCGGTATTGTAGGTGCATCTCTTTTAACTGTACCTTTCCCTTCAAATTAGTGTATAATGGTGCCTTTGTAATACCAACTAAACAGGCCGTAATACTGCCATAGACTGCTTACATTGCATTGAGCCCCTTTTTTGAATTTTAGTATACTGTGATATCTTTAATTTTTTAACATTTACTTTGTCTCTGCAAAGGTGCAACGTCTATTAACTGTGAGAACGCTGGAGAGGTCGCAGCTTTGTCTATGGTGGAGTTGGCCCGTGTTGTCTCTGCTGAGTGTTGTGACATGCACTAGTGGGCTGGCGATATTCGCAGTGTACAAGGACTGCGACCCCCTCGCGAGCCATAAGATATCTGCTGTAAGTTGATTTTATACTAAACATGCTCATGTTGTATTGCCTTGATTTTTTTAATAGTTTTTAGATGTGTGAATGGGTTACGCCTTGCGTCATTATAATCAAAAACAATATTTGCTTTATTTCAAATTATTTTCTTTGCCGTACATCTGCAATTTAATTTTAATGTAATAATTTTATTTGAGTTTTATGTAGAATGCAATGTATTTGTAGGACGTTTATAAATATATTTTAAAAAGCCTATCACGACATTTTTAACATTTAAGAAGCAATCATTGGAGAATCAGAAGTAATGTAAACGAACGATTAATTGCTAACTAATTTTGTGTCAATTGTATTATGTTGTATTGAAGGGAATATAATATGTATAATAAAGACTATAATATGTAGAATATAATATCTATAATATATATTTTAAGACGCAAAGCAATAAAAGCATACCAATGCCATCAAATTGAACGATACGGTCTGTGAAATGCTAAATAATATTTCTAATAAAATTCACGATATGACTGCATATAGTCGATGTTTTACAGGCATAAATAGGAACAAATGGACGGTAATACTTTTAATATATAAAAGATATATATTTTTTAAAGAACAAGTAAAAAATCCACTGACGTTTAGCGGCGAAAACCAATAAGTGCGCTTTATTTTGGCGTCATAATTTATATACCTACAAGAATTTCTTCGTATAAATTTCCAATCAAGTTTGGGAGCTTGTATACGATACGTATACTTACGTATCTCTATCAACAATATAATAAAAATAGCAACTTAATTCAAAAGACAAACAGACATTGGCAACAGTCGTAAATAGGCGTACGTTTTTTGTTAGATAGATCAGCTGATGCCGTACTACGTGGTCGATGCGATGCGAGACGTGCCCGGATTGGCCGGTTTGTTCGTGGCGGGAATATTCAGCGCGTCGCTTTCCACCATATCCGCTTCCTGCAACGCGCTCGCCGCCGTCACCCTCACAGATTATATCGGAAGGTAAGTGATTGATGTAGTTATTTAAATATGATATTTATTATACTATGAAACTTTAACTAATTTGTTTAATAGAGTAGATCGATTCCCAAAATGAACGATAACTTTTAAAGAATGTTTCAGATTCCGACTTGTTTATGACAAAAAACACAATTGATGTTTTTTTGTATGGCAAGACAAAAAAAAAAAATTTCGTAAATAAGTATAGTAAACAAATAACAAACGTCTAACGGCGCCGAAACATTTCAGAAAATTATATTGGTTTATTGGTGTTTGAAGGTCAAAACCAATTATTGATTAGTTTCTTCCCTTAAATTAGTCTTTCATCATATACAATTATGTTAATGTGTATAATAATTTTAGTTCTTTTTGGCGCATATTTGAACTCTGTACGGAAAAATATGTATATCTTACTTATACGTAACTAGCTGACATCCGCGACTCCCGCGTGGTAATCCCCTTCGGTGGTGAAATTTTGTAAACCTTTTCGTAAAACTTATCTGATATCTACTTGGCAAAAAAAATGTTCATACCAAATTTCAAGTCTATCGACCTTATAATAAATAGATATCGTGATCACAGCGAGTTCAAAATGCGATCTCCTATATATAAGTATATATAGGTAAGCACTTTTCCCTAACCAAATTGGGTTAAGATGGTTCAAATAAAGAAAGCAATAACGACCCTTGCAAGAATCGATCGCAGGCAGCCACGACCCAACCAATCGCGTGACTTCTGTTATTGAAAATGCGTGACTTCTGTTACTATAACCGTCTAGGCATTGAAGTCAAGAGCAATCAAGATAAGGTTGCTCATGACTTCTTTAATTTAAATGTAGGGTGAAAATTATTTGAAAAAATTTGTCAATTTTTTGTCAGTATTTGCGTAGTTTGCGAAATGTCTCGACTTACCTTTTTGGGATGGCGACCAGGGGACAGGGCTACAACCCCACAAACTTTTAATGACAAAAATAAAATTGCTACCTAAAAAAATTAAATATTAACTCGTTAAATGCAACTTTTCGTATTTCTAAAATAACTAATTTCGCAAGTTTCGTGTTTATATTATTAGAAGAATTATTTAATCTTTAAGTAATTTTTGCTTGTTTAACAAAAACAGTTTTAGGTTTGTAACATTTGTTAGACACGTATTGGTTTGAAAGAAATTCCTATTGTAGTTAGTTATACTGTGTTAGTATACCGACTTTCAATCGCGTTTTTCTCGTGAATGGCTCCACTTATGGAAAAATCTTAAGAATACTTTTTTATGTTCAATTTTTTTTTGTTCTAAACTTTTTTCCATTGCGAGTATTTTTCGAGATCGACCGAAAAAACAAAATTAGAGGAGGAATCCACCCATTTTTATAAACTTATTAGCTATGGTACCCCCATTTTGCATCCTAAAAGAATATTTGAGTTATTTTTATGTGTATTGCCAAACATAGTAATATTTATTACCAAACTGATTATGAGGTTGCACTACTACTTAACGTTAGTTTGATACACCATTTCAAATATATAAGAGTACTGATAGGTACTTATTATAGAACGACACGCATGCAATAATTGAGATTATTCAAATGTAATTCGCGTAAGCATATTTATCCGCTTGTTTGTTAATTAACTTGATACGATAGCGGCGAAATGCCGAATCGTCGAAATCAATTTTAATTATAAGCATAAAGCAGCCTTGTCATTCATTCTAATGATCAAAATAAAGTGAAAGTCTTCGTGGCATCTCAGCAATATGATATCTGGCTATTTAAACTTTTTGACCTCATGAATACTCGTAGCAATTAGCTATAGAGTTCTATCCTTTTGAATAACCTGACAAGTCTTGGAAATGCCGAATCTCTGAGATCATTGCGAAAAAGCCTTGTCATTTTCATTTCTATGATATAGGTTGAGGAAGTTCTGATCATCACAATATGATTCGTTAAACTATTGATGCCATCCTAATACCAATCAGTGGATTGCATTAAACATTTAAACTCTGCAAGTCAGTGGTTTTGATCCAATGGGACTTGACAGTATAAAAATTCAGTTTGTTTGCAGTTGGTTAGCAATGTGGCTGATCATCCGATTAGTCATGTATGATCAATCGAGTCGATACTGTAAATAACTCTGATCCGTTTTCGATCAATCGACTATGACTATTAAAGTAGAGTGTCAGTTTGTTACTTTGTGCGACATAATATCGATATTATGTGAATATCGCTCATGATTACATCTCTCTGATTCATCATTCCACCTAAAAGTATGATGCTACTGTTGATGCTTTATTGAGGTAGATTGGCTTTTATTGTTTTCATTACTTTTTCTTTACACATTTATTATTAATATTTATTAGATGGTTCAAAATCAATTCGTCCTACGTCCCGTGGCTGACGAAGATAGCCGCTGTGGCTTCGGCCTACTGTTTCTCGCGCTGGCCTTTCTCGCGCAGTACTTGGGCGGGGTGCTGCAAGCCGCCTTGACCATATTCGGCGCCGTCGGGGGGCCCATGCTGGGTGTCTTTACCCTGGGCATGTTTACCACCTTCGCGAACGAGCTGGTGAGTAGTATCATATTTAAAATACTATCTTGAAGTTATCTTTTTAGTAACCTCTAACCATTTTTGCGTATTCTGCAAGTGGATGCTTGATTTTTGGCGTATCATAAAACATCTTTAAAGCTGTTCGTGTTACATAATCTCAATCTTTGCTGTGAACTTATATTAGGTTTTCGTTCTACAGTTTTGACAACCGCTTAGAAATTTTTTTCACTGGTTGGAAATTGGATATTGAAATTAGTAAGTATTAAAGAAATGAAATCCCGTTTGCAATGCATTGTTTGTGCTTATATTTTCACTACATTTAAAAATGTTATTTTCTAGTATATACTATAAAATCGTAAGAAACTGCAGATTGCTCGCAAGTAGATGTCTGACTATAAAAATAATAATATGTCTGACTATAAAAGACTATAAAAATACACTTTTGTGTAAAAGATGAAGTTAAGATACATTTATGCATAACAAGGAAAAACTTCGATAATGTTTGAACAGGGCGCGTCGTGCGCTCTCCTGAGCGGTATGGCATTGACGCTTTGGATGAGTTTCGGTGGGCCCAGACCGTCGCCTGTCAAACTGCCCGTCTCAGTTGACAGCTGCCTTCAAAACGTCACGATTCCAACCCCACACCCGACGGACCCGAGCCAGTACTTCTACTTGTATCGAGTGTCCTA
Source organism: Lamproptera curius (assembly GCA_029286875.1). NCBI lineage: Eukaryota > Metazoa > Arthropoda > Insecta > Lepidoptera > Papilionidae > Lamproptera > Lamproptera curius. The sequence goes on along the minus strand of JAGSMT010000085.1, from coordinate 927,030 downwards.
TATGTGGACTAGCACTGTGAGTTTTTTTGTTTTTATATACTGTGTCAGTTATTTTACAGGAAGTATATATACATGCGATCTGTTCACTTTTTTGAAGCACGTGCTGTTTTCAAATTGAGTGCTGCAATCCATAAGTTCTTCTCGTAATGTCACTCTACAGTAAATAATACGCACCATATAGGACGCGGTAATTTCTTCAGTGGAACATTGAATCGGGCCTTGCTTAGCAAGCCGAAGTTCCGGCTTTGTATTGCTTTCTAACATTGGGTCATTGCTAAATGTTTAAAAGCCAAGTTAGATATTCAATTTCCAGAAATAAAGTCTAAATACTAATGCGATAGAGTTAACGCGTTCTTATTGGTGGGACACCCCCATATAGGGTACCAAGTTTTGCCACCAATCAAGTTCCACATTGCAGGTACTTTGCACACGTAAATTCCACCTCTTATTTGCCTGGGTTCTATCTGAGATTACAGCATCAAATTTGTTGAGTCCCCGCAGGATTTGAACCCTCCGGTTTCTAAAACACACGCCTATACCACTAGGCTACGGAGGCAACCTATGATGTATAATCTTTTAATTTTATACATATATTGAAATCAGGTAATAAATGTTTATATTATTACGCAATAATAATCCTGATGTATTCTTACATCCGGGAAACAAGTCGCGTCCGAAATGTTTAATGGGAAAACACATAATTGATACGGGAAGTCGTTTCTATATCAACTATTTCCTTAAACATACTCGCAATAATTTGAAGTTAAATGTGTGACGTAATACCGTATTTATTTCATGATGACATTTTAAACGTTGTATTTTTTATTCTAGTGGTTAGAGTACCAAAATAATAAAACAAATAGTTTCAGTGGAGAAAGAAAACTTCATTTACTTTGTTAATATAATCATCACAATTAAAAATTGTTACACGCAGTAAATACTAAGTAATCTGCATAATTAACTACTTATATGATAAAACATTTTATGAGATAAATTGAAAAGCTTAATTTAATCAGAACATATGTTTCTTAGATTACTTTCAAACATTGCAACACAAAAGACTTGATTTGTAGTTTTACCTTACGTTAATTACATACTGTTATTTTATGCTTTAACGGCGAGTCGCGTTTTCCAAAAAAAAACGTAAGTCAATCACAATAAATAATTAAATACGTTATTTAATTAAAAAGTGTAATTTTTCGCACGAGCCTTGTTTTTGAGAAAAAAAATATATTCATTACTAGTTGACCCGGCAGACTTCGTACCACCTCAATCGATACACAAAATATGTATATATCTACATATAAAAAAAATATGATAGATAGTTAACAACTGTAGTAAATATAATAACTGTAATTAGGTGAAATAAGGTTTATTTTTCACCTCTTGAGAACAAATATGCTGGTAGAAAAATGTAATATAAATTTTTTAATTTTGAAATTAAATTCTTGTCGAGAAAGTGTGCATTAGCGGAGGCCTATTTCCAATAGTGGACTAACATAGGGTGATGATTTACAGTGACTCTCCATACCATTGATGAATTTAATTTTATTCACGACAACTGCGCTAAGGACTTATTTATCATCCCAAAGTTACAAAAAAAAAAACGACTCGACGTAAAATTAATAAATTTACCTGTATTCTCCTGTATGTACACGGTAAATGCAATGTTATTAAATAATCCTGAACTAACATAAACTTTGAAAACTCCGAATAACATCGATAATGAAATGTACGACATTTATAGTCTCGTAAATAAGCGTATTCAGTTAAATAATACGATATTGCTATTATATATCTCTATTAAATATTTTTCTTCCAGTATCATACTTCAGCCAAATTAGTTCTGAAATCTTTATAAACAATATCTTATGTCAAACTATGTTAGCGCTTAAATGCTAAAATGCATTTTAATAGGTAGGTCCCCTTTTTACAGGAGACCGTCTGTGTTGGTACCACCGCGGTGCCTATTATTGCCGCGAAACAGTAGTGTGAAAACACTGCTGTGTTCCGGTTTGAAATGCACCGTAGCCAGCGTATTTACTGGGTAAACGAGACTTAACACCCGATGTCTCACGGTAAGCAGCGCGTTGGCGATACCACTGGTATTGCCAATGTCTATAGGCGTCGGTGACCACTTCCCATCAGGTGGCCTGCTTGTCGGCCTGCGTATGCCATAAAAAAAATTGGTATTTTCGTTGAACTTCAATTAACACACAGTTTTACATAAAAATGACGCCAAATCGGTTTATCTAATTAAACTAATTAATGAAATTACACTTAAGACTTCCTTCAAATGATAGGTATGATCTGAAAAGTAACTTTTCCTTTATTCACTGACTGCTAATTAAATTGTTTCAGAGGCATTAATGTTATTATAATTACGCGTGCCTGTAAGAAATAATATAAAAGATAATAAATAGAATAATAAATATAAATATGTAATAAATAATAAAAGAAATGAATAAAAATAATATGTAATCTATACAAATAAATAAAATTGAATTGTATGTCTGTATCATTAAAATGATTCGTTTTAAACAATATTCCAATCATTCCGTTCCTTAGGTTGGTTTTCTGTGGGTGATGTTGGTCGGAATGCTGATATCGCTGGCAATAAGGCGCCAACATCCATGGGAACAGGAGGGAAAGAGCAATCCCGACCCGGCCTTATTCACGCCCCCTCTGGCCGCAAGGTTGCGTGCCTCTTATGAAAAGAAAAATGGCGTTCAGGTACGTTAATTTTGTTAGTCTTCTTTTATTTTATTTTATTAATACATTTCATTATTATCATGCTCAGATCTCTCAGTCTTGTCCTATGATATCTACATTTTGTTTTGTTCAAATGAATTTGAAATGAGAAAAATTCGCAAGCATTTGTAAACAAATATATTTTTTTACAACTGGATAACTAGCTTCTAAATTAAAATAGTAATAACTGTTCTAAAATTGTTACGAACGTATTAAGGATAATATAACACTTTAGTGTTTATATTTTGTATAAGATTAAACTTGTTTAAACTATTACTTGACTTGTGTAAATATGATTAAACGCCATTTTAATAAATATCTACGTCACGCTTGTCTGTTTCCACATTAAAAATATGGAGGGACGCAATTTATTAATAAAGCAAATATTTTTGTTCATTATTGTATTATAAATAAAAGCACCATTTCTATTATTATATTCGCACCATAACAAGTTCTGTTCATCCTAATTACTATTAAAATCCTTTCACTTTAAAATGCGCCACTTCTAAATTTACATTTTTTTCAATAAGGTGTAAACGTATACAAGATTTTTCACCAATAAAAATGTGCTTACCTCATGCTCAAGACGTTCTTATGTAGAATGAGCACGTCACAAGTACAACCTGAGGAGGTTGCAATAAATTGAGTTTGCAGTTAAACATTGTCGTATTTGGCTTAGGATTTTGTTAGACATACAATCGTTTTAGAAATCGATAGTAATAGTTAAATTTTACATGTTAACACGTTACGACTGTGTAATTTACTTCACTAGTTATATTTTTTTTAGATGGAGACAAACATTGTTTTCTGAACTTCCCTACACGCTATTAGGAGATGGATTGTAAATTGGCTGAGATCAGGTACGTATGTATATCGGATTGTCATTTTGTTTATTAAATTGTTTTTTCATTTCATTTATTGAATAAGAGTGCTCTGCGCTTTGGCGCCAAAAGTGTTGACTTAGATAATCACTATTACTGGATAAACGAGAAAAATGCAACGGTTTACGTCCGGCGTTGGTCCGCCAATACGAACTCTTTTCCTTTTACAGTTTTGACATTAACTTGATTGTGCAAATTTTTCAGTGCGGAATTCTAAAACGGACAGAACTTCGAGATTGACCTCAATTTAGGACCTTAGTTTTGGATAAAAATATCAATATAATTACTTAATTTATTGGCTTCGTATTCAAATGAAATATTTATGATATACACGAAGTAAAAATTTTTGTAGTAGTTTTGAAATTCCTGGAATGTTTAATTTCTCGTATAATAATTTTATATTCATTACGTATTAATTATTACTCGCATTTATGTGTGAATTTTGTTTTGTAATAAGTAAAGGAAGTATTTTAACCTATTAGTTTAAGTTTAGTTCCTAGGTATAATACTGCTTATCATTTGCTCAGTATTGTCGTTATAAAATTACAATTATGTGATTAATTTTGTAATTTGTAATTTGTATCATTGACTATTTAAACGTTTTTTTTAATTACGTTTGTTAGAATACGTTGATGATATTTTTAATATAGACATATTAACTTTCGGAGCGCGAGTATTTTAAAAACCGCACATTTTTATTACTTTTTGTACTACGAGTGAGATGTAAAGTAAAATTTTAACCGTCCTCTTTCTTCTCTTTATATTAATGCTATACTTAATGACTGACGTCATTTGTTCAGTGTGTGTGTGAATAATATGTCTTAAAATGCGTTTGGAAACTTTTATCGTTTATTAAACATGTCTATGTTATGAAATATCAATGCTTTACGTGCAATTGTTATTTATAGCTAAAATTTATAGTAGACTGTGATACAATAATGTATGTTCTTCCATTTGGCGTAAGTTTATAGAAATATACAAATGTATATATACATATTAGGACATTGGATGTCTGGAACTTATCAAACTACAACACGTGGTGTCGATGACTTGTAAAATATAAAACGTTATTAAACATTGTATTTCTGAACAGCAACTGTTTTATTATTGACCGACTCCCCAAAAAAAGTTTTATTATGCATATTTTTTCGTTATCACTTCATTCGTCTGCTTGTAGTGATCCGATTTTAGAAATGCTTTCGTTTAAGATATACTGCTTTAATATGTATATGATTAGTATAGTGAGGTATTACAGAAATAAAAAAAATAGTCGTCTACAGTTATAACTTATTTGCATTAAATTGAATACGCTGATTATGTCATAACCTAAACTGCTCTAAGCAATTTAGAATACTGTATTAGTTTTCGTTAAAATTATTTCTATTAAAAACATATTTTTTGTTAATTGATCAAGCTATATAATATCTTAAAGCATATCAGTTTAAATTCACTAAAATTAGCGAAATGTCATGACAAACACATATTGTTATGATTTTATAGTGCCAGCGAACGATCGCCTAACATTGACATTAAAAAGAACAAAGTGTATCATTTCTTTAACCTCTTTAAGGTTAAACATTCGATCAGCCAAAATAAATTGAGTTGCATTCACGTCATTATTGCGTTTATATTTACTGAAGGCTTCGACATCATCATCATCATCAGCCTTTCATAGTCCACTGCTGGACATAGGGCATACGCTCATACCACTAGGCTACGGAGGCAGTTGAATGCTTACTAACAAATTAAAAACGACATAACAATTAGTTATTTTGCAATTCCTACAACAGAAACGATGAGGTTTTTGTTTGAAGGCGTGTTTGATGACAAAGATAACCTATATGTTTATCAGCCGATAACAAATTACATTTGTAAACTCTTGGTTGGAACAGTTGAAAGTACAATATAAATAAGATATAAATAATAAAAAGCCAATATGAGAGATATAAATATATATAAAAATAGATAGATATTGATTAAAAAATTATTAATTTTGATCTATTCACGAACTAGACGTAAGAAATATGTCAACTTATGACACAAACAACTGACAACATTAAAAATTGAGGTACTGTCAGTTTTGCCAAAATTAACAAATAAGGTTATCGACATCTTTTTATAAAGTCGTATATGTACAGGTAAATTGTTTGAAGTCGTGAGATATGAAACTTTATTTTACTAGCCTTTATTCTATTAAGATGTTATTAGTAGTAATTGGTTAATTTAAATGAGAATTATTTTAATACTATCTGTTGCTTACGCGAATGCTTACCATGATAAATAATAATAAATTTTATAGCGTTTAGTTAATTAATTAATTTATATCATAAATATTAATTTACTAGCTTTACATTATTATGATAAAAATTTAAACGCAATCACGTTTAAATTATCAGTATCATATAAAATATTATTGTCATAATTACATTTTGACCAATAATAAGAACGAATCCCCACAAAACAAATTAATAAAAAAAAATCTCATCATCAAATCCATGCGAAGTAACAAATTTGAACGGTTGTGTAGTCACCTTGAAACACTAATCTTACTAAGAAATTAGTGACTCGAATCATTCATTTCATTAAAATGTAGAGTAAAAATATAATATTGTGAAAATATTCCAATTGTTTGGACCGTTACCTACTGTTCAAATGTCACTATTAAACTCTCGCTTCAATGTTGTTATTTTTCTTTGTTTATTACTTGATTTCCTGAACAGAAATTAAGAAACCTAACTACAAGTATAAGACTACTACTACCCGAGTGCAAAAATGTCTATAAAAAGCACTATCGACACGACAGTACAGAAACAGTGGCGCATTCTTGTGTTCATATTGTTGTAAAGAAAATGTAATTGTACCTTTGTATTCACATACAGAGCAAGAAGATAGGTGTACTACTAATTTCCTCAAAAACCATCATAATGTCTGGTCTATACCATTTATTAAAAAGTAACTTAGTAGAAATAGTAAGTACCTATTCAACTACCGGTTAATTCAAATTAACTTACTACTTATGGACCTATTGGCAATTTTCATCATAACGCGTCTTTGAGAACGCTGTGCCAAATACGAAAAAAATGGATTTTCAATTAGTTTTTCCAAAAAAACTGAAACGAAAAAGATATGAGAGATACATTCATATAAGAATTTTCAAAAGCATTTCAAAGACTTGAGTTGCCTGGTCAGGCGACGAGGAAATTGTATTAACATGAAAACCATCTTAAATGCTATTATTATAGAACAATTTTGACGAATACAAATAATTGTATGTTATCACGTTTAGAAGCCGCCGCCGGTTGTTTCCGAGGAATTTTAATTTGATGTAACTACATATAATGCCAAAATTCGCAGGAACAAACCAAAATAAATATAACGACTGGAAATTTTTCTAGTAAAAGATTTCACGATTCCGTCTTATCGATTTCTTAATTTCTCCTTTAACAAAAAAAATACAGACTATGACCATGAGTTTCAACTTTACATTTCTTTGCTGTAAATAGGTAAAATATTATATTTAACGTTTCTTTTAACGTCCAATACTATTTTAACTTCCATACTATACAGTATGATGTTCCGGAAACAAATATAGCATATTACATTCAATAGCAAAAAAATATATCAAAACTAAACTCTTTGTTTAACATCGAAAATGATAAATCGAATAATATTAGTCACATAATCGATTTAATGTATACTTAGATATTACATTACGCTTCTAAATTATTTTTGTATTTATAACAAAAAGGAAGATTTTTGCCTGACTTTTTGTTAACTAGTGTTGTATTGGGAGTTGTAAATATGTTTTATTTATTTTTATTGCCTGGTCTTCTCTGGTTCAAAGTAATTACTTATCGTGTCCACAAGGTTAGTTATCTTGTGTGGCATGAAAAAAGAGGAAATACGATTAAATTACAATTCAAAAATATACTAGTAAGTACCTACGTTTAAATTAAAACATTTGACTATTCCTCAAGAGATCAACGAAATAAATGTCGAGCAGAATTGTACATATCCATTTTATATATATAAGTTTAAAAAAGTCAGCAATGGCATACATATATCTATCTGTTAAATAGAAGAAATAGAAGTAGTAAATTTATGTTATAAAATAGGGAGCAAAGTACTTTAGATGAGGGGACATCATAGACAATCGGTATCAGCCCGAAAACACTGTAAAATAAATTTATGCGGCAATAAAAGCCGGAGGTTGCATTGCTATTGCGTTTAAAAAACATGTTATAGATAATTGAATTTTCTAGCATTAAATATTGAGAATTTGGATTTATCTTTCACCAAGACTAATATTTTGGTACGTATATTCGAAGTAAAACTCATGGTATAACTTATAAACGAAAATTTGAAATGTTACTGGTTGTGTGTACTGCACGTTTCCGTATGCGTCATCTTGTGTTATCAGAGACTATAGAAGTTCAAAACATTAATTGCCCTAACAAACTAAAAAATAAAATAAATAGTTGTTGAGTATTCAGATTCGTTGCAGATTCGAAGCCATGATATATGAGTTTCAGAGTGCAAGCCAATATCACTGGGTTAGGACAGAGATTGCTGTAAAATTGGGCCGTCTTATCGTAAGTGTTAGGGTAACTTTGTCTAGGTCTGATATAATTATAGTTACATGCACAAAAATATATATTTCCAATTTCGATCCCAATCCGATCCGAATTTACGGCACAAGCAGTCAATGCTAGAGCCAATAGTGTTTCGAGTTTAATAACGATACTACTGTAATATAACTTTGCATGTTCCTGTGATATGTTGAAAGACTAAACTGCACAGTTGACGTTGTACGCGACTTACGCTTGAGTGAACGCCAAAGAAAACACAACAGGGTCAATGAACCACAGAATAAAGATGCTAATAACAGTAACAAAAAATACATTAGAATTTCATAACGATCATTAATAGAGTACCTACATCTAGTGATCCGAAATATTAACATATTCAGGCATATCATTGTTGAAATCAGGTTTAAAAATACTAAAATATCCGTTAATATTTAACTAGTTCATATTTCGTTGCGATTGCGTCATTTAACTTGTCTTAACCAAAATAGAATTACGCAATGATTTCTTAATATGAAGTCAGCGAGAAAATTGGACGCTAAACATGATGCCAACATAAAATGAACGACACAATTTGATCGATAACTTGTACAATACACATTTTTGTTGCCGAAAAGCGTTATCACCAAATTGTCTATAGATTACAAGCGGAGCAAAAGTCGTCTGTGATGCAAAAACGAGGCGATTCAAGGTCGAGCAATGTTCGTACGTCGTATGAGGTAACAACTCGAAAATAAATTGTATTAAGTAACGGACCGTTAAACGTCAAGTTTCTATTCTTAATAATTCTTAAGGAAAAAAGTATTTTTATCGATAAGTAGATATAGACGTTTGTTTTTGCATTATGTATAAAATGTCCATGACTGATAGATACTTAACGTACGTATGTCCACATTTTTTTAAACATTTATATGAATTAATACGCGTACATTGAGTTTGTTTTAGGTTTAGTACAAAAAGTTATTTAGGGAAATCGATTTGTACGCTTATTTCTTAAAAATGTTTAAGAAACAATAAGAATCAAATTGAAGAAAAAAGGCATCCTTCATTTTGATTGCGAACCTGTTACTTCATATTTTTTGAGCAAAATAAGAATGCGGCTCTGCTGGATGGTTACCAGTTAACATGTTTCCACGAAGTTAAAACGAGTATCGACCAGAGATGTCTCGCCGTCAAAGTGAGTCGAGTTCGTAATAAATTAAGGTTCGTGGCATTCATATAAAACTACCTTTGATGTTTTTTAATCAAAGAAATGTACAGGATTATATTTAAAAAGGCACTCGACTCTTTTGGATAATTAAATCGACCTGTTGAGTAAAATAATACTTAATAATTAAAAGAAACGAACAGTTTTAATGCCCTTTTTTAATTAAAATATTCATTCTTTATTATTGTTTTGAATTAAACTTGATTTTGATTAAAGATTACGTCACGAACTACTGGAGAACCCTTATTCCAAGTGGTAGTTATTAATTGCCCAACCAAGTTCTAAGAAGCTTCGTAAGAAGTTTTTATATTTAAAATTTATTGTGTAAACAAGTGAATTTTCTTTTCGTCATGCCGGTGGTATTGGTGTGATGTATATGAAATCAATACCTATAGCAAAATTTCGATTCTTAAATTATTGTAACATTTAACTATGCTAAAAGGCATGGAATTCACGTCAAGAATATGTCAAACTCTAAGGGCTCCTCGACATCGCCAATCGTTCTGGTTAGTAAAACAATCACTTGGGAATTAAATATGGCTAGGGGCCGCCAATGTGAATGCGTTCCTTTTAGCGCCTTTAGTGATGGATATTAAACTTTGTTTACATGAATTCTTTGCCTTATTTGGCCCTGGCAAAAAAAACTAAGATTTTACTTTGAATTTTCCTATATACGTGTCTAACTGTATATCACTTTCTAATAATATTTTTTTTCCTCATAAGTAATTGTGTTAGATCAATAAAAATATATTGTATTCCCTTTTTTTTACTTTTTATTATTTAAAAGCACCATTTTAACTAATCAAACCAAATTATATATTCTTTTATTTCTCCCAGCAATTTTTCAAAGTGATCATGGATTCGGCTTCAAATCACAGTTTCACCTGAATACCTCATATTACCTATAACAACTGACATCTAACTTCCACAAACGAAAAAAAGGTCCGCATTCGGTTAATTAGGAAACAATGATAAGAGGCATAACGATATTCATTCATGAGTAACTTTTTGTGACCCGTCTCTAGATGGCGCACCCTTACTCAATAACAAGTAATATAATCCTGACCTTTAATCCTTACTTTTAAAATCGTGCCCAAGCTTTTTTAGTCACCGCTGAATTGTGCCCTTTTCAATTCTACAACCTCCCAAGCCTAAACACATAGTAGTAGATGAGCATTTTTTATAAGTTTAATACAACTTAATCAGAATGCGAAAAATATCCTCCGGGATGATTTAGTGGCGGTAGACTCAGTTCACCAAAATATACAGACCTGTCAAATCAAAGAATATAAAATGAGACATTCCTAAGCATCTTACAAATTTCTCCACTACTTCTTGTTCTTTTCTAATGTTGTTATGTGAAGCTTAATACTTCCCTATTATTACCTTATGCTAACTCTTTTCCATGTGGCACTGAACAACCTGGGTACCGAAACTTGGATAGTAAATAATGCTTAAGACATGAAGACCTATTTATTAAAATAGGTTTAAATCATCATTATAATCGTCATCATTAGCCTTGTGTTAGTCCACTGCTGGACATAGGCTTCCCCTAATGTACGGCTACTCCATTAGGGGGCTTTTGGACCGTATCCCACCACGCTCGTGTAATGCGGGTTGGTCCTGGGTTGAATCTGACGCATGGGTCATCTTACTTTTCAGACATTTGGGTGATCGGCCCAAACTGTCCTAACCAACCAAAACAATGATAGCACAAAGCTGTTTCCCCGCGGGATTCAAACCCACGACCTCCTGTTAAAAGCAGGGGCCAATATCGCAAGACCAGTTAAGTATATCCAAATGTAAAGTTTGCATACTTAATTGTAAATTGTAATTGTAAGTTGTATTATGCTTACCCGCCAACATTTTATAGAGTTCGACAGTAAAGAGTTAGCATAGCTTTTTTTTATTATAACACCATTTGTATATTTTTCATAAATCAGAACAATTTTATTGTAAGCTATAGTAACTAAAAAATCTTTAAGATCTTAATTTTACATAAGTTATTTGGTAGTTTTTTGTAAGCAAGTTTCACTACAAATATTAATGTGATGATAGTTTATTTATTTCTTTATGCACAAGAGTACAAAGACAGACTTAATGCCATACGCATTCGCTCCCAGTCAACTTTTGGTTGGTGCAGAGATTATAAGTGGGGAGGTTCCAAAAAATCACGAAACACATAATTAAAAATGATAACCACTAGGTAAATACAATTTCATGTTATGTCTCTCTGTCATTGGCCTTTCAATTTTGTGTTTCTTTATAACATTATCTATTAAGTAAAGGTTATTCTTTTCAAATATTTCTAAGATCAATTATGATATTCCAAATCGAAAAGACACTATGGTTTTAATACTACAGAGCAATAAACAATACAAGGTAACTTGTAATTTATCTTTGTATGTATCTTGTATTGTAAATCCTTGCCTTACTCACTTTTACTATTAAGATATCTATAATTACAAAAATTTAACTTTTGTTATCTCTTCTATTGGTGTTGTTTCTAAAAAAACTTACAAATCAATTGCATAATATCTCCTTCCTAGTCAATAAAGAGTTTTTTTAAATATATTTCAAACCAACTAGAGTTACAGAACAAAATAATAATTTTTAACCGTTCCTTATCTAACATTCAACATTAAACGTCTACAATTGACAAAAGGTATAATGCATATTCAAATGCTATTGAAGGCAATCAGACTTTTAATGCTTTTGAAAAGGGTCAAGGTAAAGGTGTAAATTGAGCTCACGAATCTTAACTTTCATGTAAGAAAATTTAATAAAGTTAGTTAACTAAAAAGTACTGGTATAATAGAATAAAACAAACCATACTAGATTATTTTATATTAAAAGTAGTGAAAAACTATATATTTTTTTTTTTTAACAGAAAGTAAAAAAAGTAAAACATGCTCACGGTCTAAACATCCAAATGCGCCCAATAACATTTAAAAATAGCATTAAGCTATTATAATTACAAATTATATTTCTATCTACGACATTATTTATCGTTCTTCACTGAGTCAGTAATTATACCAAACTACATATCTAATTGTATTTATGTATTAGTAAAGTTTCAATAATAATATTAGTGGTATTTTACTTTCATTGAAATTACATAACGTCGTTGTGAAAATAAAATTTTGCGCAATTTAATGCATTCCATTTATTAAAAAAAACTGGCTGAAGTTTTGATTAACTAGAACTGTTTAACAATAAAGTCAGCGATGAAATGTGTTTTTAGTTCAAAATTAACGAATAAGATTTGGAATTTTAAAGTTAATTTAAAAAAAATATAGTGCGAATCCTAGTGCACATAAATGCATTAAAATACCGTTATATTTACACAGAAAATGTCTTTTAAAACTTTTTAATAAAGTTTATATGTAAGACTTAAAATGCTTCGACAGAAAACAGTCGTTAGCGTTACCAATAAGTTTGAAAATCACAGTCTTATGCTTTGTGCAATATTGCAATTTCGAATCAATTAAAAGAAAAATGAATGACAGGTGATTCGGTCATAAGTTGAAGCTGATAAGTATTATATTCACGAAAAGCGATATTAAGAGGCATTTCTGATAAATACCACAGAATTTACGGATTTTATCGCCTAACAGTTATTTGAAATTTTAACCGACGTTTCAAACCCGTTCCAGGGTTCATGGTCACGGGACGAACGGGACTGACCATGAACACCGGGAAAACAGTATTATTCATTAAGTATAGTATTCGCGTAAGCAACAAAAAGTATTATATGAAAAAGCATATCATTAAAATATTATTTTGCACAAACCCGAATAAAACTATTACAATAACGCTTGGAATTATCAGTTATTATAATTACTTTTTACATTTTTGAATTGCCCTACAAATAAAAATAATGTAACCATAGTAGCAACATCCAACAAAAGTTTAAACACGCTTTAATAAAAAAATGGTAAAAACTAATCGTTTTCGGCACGTTACGGATGGTTGAATAGATTTAAATCTTGCCATGGAAATATAAAATGGAAATACGAAGTGAAAAAATGTCAAACGAGATAACAATGAGCTCAATAAGAAAGCATCGACGAGGACAGCGGTCAACGGCCGACGTTTTATATTAAAAAAAAGCTTTTACAAATAGAAACTTTAAATTCATTGCTAAAAGTATAATACAGCACTTAAATAGTAAGTAGTCTCCTAATACAGACATTACTAAGCCTAAATGGAGATTACCACACCTAGATAACATGGAAACATATATGCAAAATTAAATAAATGCATTTTAATTTTTTTTTATAATAAAGTTATTATTGTTAAAAAATAGAGCATTTAAGTAATTTGAATTGAAAGTGTATAATGTGAAGTAATTTTTGTATTATTTCACATTACATACATTGACTTTATAAATAACTTGTACAAAATTGACATAAACTTTAAACATAAACCGGCTCTGTGACCTAGAAATATTGCTTGCCCTTGCTTTATAAACCGGAGGTTGTGGGTTTGAATCCCACAGCTAAACCATTTCGAATTATCTTTTTTGTTGGGTAAGGCCAATACGGGCCGATTATCCAATTGACTGGAAAATAAGATGATCATGTGTCGGATGGGCGTGTGAAAAGTTGGGCTGGTTTTCATGACCATCTCAAATTTACTAATAACTAATTCATCTTAAGAATGCAGTCAACTTTTAGGTTGTAGAGGTTAGATGCACTAGCACTCTGGTAAAGCTTATATTAAGGGTCGGTTTCTAACCCTAACTGGTTAGAAACCGATCCTATAATAACTCGAAGCATAATATTAAAGGAAATTTTGAACAATGGTAACCGACATATCTTGAAGTAACAGTGGGCCGCTCACATAAGAAAACTAAACCTACCTATGCAAATGTGCAGGAAGTCTGTGGATGCAAGTGGCACAGGACCTCTTGGTAACTCATGGGGGAGGCTCTTCCAACATTATCTAAGGAAGATAGGAAGAATTGTCTGGTCCAGATTTTTTTTAATATAAAGATCTGTGTCGCATTTTTAAAAATTAAAAAATCGATGCTTTTAAGATGTGCCTATTTTTTAATGTATGAATAAGATCATAGGCAACTCTTCGCAAAATCACGTACAAAGATACATGTAAAAATAAGTCTCAAGGTGGTTTTCACTTTCGTTTGTTGACTCGATGTCTATCCTCCGCTTCCATCTATAGTTTGGCTCATTTAGAATAAATTAAAACAAAATAACCCGTAACAACGAAGCGGCATCGTTTATTTATTTATTTATATACACTTAATGCACATATTGTACAAAGGCGGACTTAATGCTAAAAGCATTTTCTACCAGTCAACCTTAGAGTGGTGCAGGAGATAGTAGTAGGGAGGTGCTCAAACAGTAAGTATCCCACCACGCTGGTCCAATACGGGTTGGTGGGTGGACTCGACTTTTACATGCCCATCCGACGCATGGATCATCTTACTTTTCAGACAATTGGGTGATCGGCCCAAATTGCCCTAACCAACTAGGAAACAACAATGAAAATTTGTTCAGCCCCTGCAGAATCTGAACCACGACCTCCGGTTTCTAAAACACACGCCCAGTGGTATGGAGGCTACGAGGCAGTCATTACAACTAATAATTATTAAATGTCTAAACATATACATAATATAATACATAAATAATAATTACTTAAGTTGATGACTACGAATCCCTTAGACAAGTGTTTTTTAAGTTTTTTCTTGAAAATTGCTGTACTTTTTGCCATCCTAATTTCGAGAGGTAGCCCATTCCAAAGGAGGATAGATTGAATGTAAAAAGAGGAGTGCGTAAAGTCAGAACGGTGAATGGGGCTTTGAATAAGACGATTATGCGTCGAACGAAGATTTTTGTTACCAACTTCACATAGGTATTGAAAACTAAACGATAAGTAAGATGGTGTTGATGCAGAATTTCGGATAGAATAGAGAGTGGTTAGGGCTCGGAAGGAGCGTCGCTGGCGGATAGGTAACCATTGCAGCTAGATGCGGTAATTAGAAACGTGATCGTTCCTTTACTATTGTTATCATTCTACTGTCACTGATTCAATGACAATTCATTAACATGAACGCCAAGAGTATAACGACAGTTCATTCCCATGAGTTACTGTGTTTACATTTATTCTGAGGATACATTTCTATACTATAAATATACTATTACATGCTGTCATAATAAAAGCGCGATTTTACGAAAAAAAGACACATTTTTAAATATTAGTTTTGGTGTAAGTTGTACGTGGGGTAATTGGAGTTTTACGACGTTGGTAAATTATTCTACCAATAGCACTTAGAGATATTGTGACTTATTCTTATGTTTAAAGGTGAAT
The DNA here is from genome assembly GCA_029286875.1 of Lamproptera curius. Classification (NCBI taxonomy): domain Eukaryota; kingdom Metazoa; phylum Arthropoda; class Insecta; order Lepidoptera; family Papilionidae; genus Lamproptera; species Lamproptera curius. The sequence goes on along the minus strand of JAGSMT010000085.1, from coordinate 911,272 downwards.
AAATATTTTACAACTATTATAACTTCACTTCGTTTAACAATGAAAGTTTTAAGTGTTTTATGTGCGTAATGTACATTAATATCAGGGGTATATAGGCGTTATGTAAATGAACTGAAAACGGAAAAGGAGAACCCGTGTGAATTATTCATTTATATTGCAAATATGGCAAGTAAACGCATACTCCGAACCAAATATGATCAGATCGTTCTTACAAGGCTTAAATTGGCTTACGCTCATAAAAAAATTGTTAAAAAAACGTTAAAGACCTTGTTTATAAGTACGCTGGCCCAAATCTGTATTTTTTATAGAAATACCGATGCAGATATGTATATCTTATTCTCCTGCTCTTTAAAATAATTACTCAGTACAAAATAATTTAGTGAAATACCATTTGGACAGCTTTTAAGTTAATCAGTCTTCTCTAAGTCTTTATCTATTACTTAGTCAGTTTATTATTTAACAAAATTGTTAATTCTTTAGTGGGAATAGTTTATAATCGCATGTGTTATTTGTTTTAACATGGTGCCATATGTTCCAATATACACTTATTACTAATATAAGCAGCATATACTTACTTCCTTAAACCATTTAATAACTTAAAATATGTTTCATTTTCTTTTAAAATGTAAGTTAAGCGCTTACAATTTTCGTCGGTGCGAATAAATATTTGCACTGTTAAGTTCCTGTAAATCAAGATTCTGCTCATTGTATTAGTTTTTTCTTATTTTGGTAAAAATAGATGTAACTTTGTAAAAATAGGAATAAGGTAGTGTCGCCGAAGATGGCCCAGTTCCTAGGATAGCCAACTTTTAAAAAAATACACCTATGATAATTCGAAACACTTGAAATTTTGCGGGTGTATTCCACTAGTACCATATACAAAAGTGCAAGTGTATTTCATTACCGGCGCGTCGCCATTTTGAAGACAGATGACAGTTTGCTCGTTCATATCAAGACGTTTTATAACCTCCACTATCTAAATCGTTTTAAAAATTAACAAATTTATTTCGTTTTTTATATTTTTTCAAGATTATATTCAATCCCGAGTGTAATTTCCTATCATGGCCTATAGCATAATTCCCAAAGATAGCCCGGGCCTTTCTTGGGTTATTGGAAAATAATGTTAGCATATTTTTGTGTTTGTATGATTGTGTTTTCTGTCTGCACGTTTCGAAATCTATGTTGGATTGCATTAAATCTTAATTAGGTACCTATAGTCAAACTTAAAAATAGGGCAAGTTTCAACAAAATCGTCAAGTGGTTCTTGATATTGAATAAGCATGTATTAATTTTGAAGTCAGAAATTTCTATTTTAAATAACTATTGGAGGTACCAATTTTTCTTTGTTTTACTCATTTTTTATCGCAGATTGAAATGGAACCTTCTACTAAGAAACGGCGTAGGAATAGACCGAAACACGTTTTGTTAGTTGTTGTTTTAAAAGTATATTTTGATTGATCTCAAAGTTAATTTTCAGTACTCCTTTGATAGCCCACCTATGAATGGCATAAAAAAATATTTAAGAAATAGAAATAATTTATTTTTATTTTTGATAAATTACTTTCAAAGTTGATCTCCAAGTTAAATTTTATTTTATTTAGTAGTTTGTTCTTATTTTATAATTGATTTTTTTTGATATATTTAAGATAGCCCACATTAAAATTTTTGGTCGATTTTATTACCTTTTATGAATAATGTTATGAGAAAGAGGTGTTTTTATTTTGATGTTTTATAATAAAAGTGTTAAAGTGCTTTTAATGTATATATTTTCATTAATATTTTTCGGGCCATCTTAAGTAACCATCTTCCCAAGATAGCCCAATACCATGTTTTTAAAAAGTGTTTACATTTGTGTTAAAATGCCAAAAGCTGTACTACTTTTTTAACAAGAAACAAGATATCTTCTCGAATTAATATATTACAACTTCCATTAGGTTTTTTTGCTTACTCTTCTTATCTGCAAGATATTACAAGGTTTTGAAATTAAGTGGGCCTTCATCGGCGCCTGTACCTTAATTATGTGTTTATTTAATATAAAAAGTTAGCGTTTTATTTTGAAAAAATGGTAAACCTAATTTTCGACGAACACTAGCTTAAATAATTTTGTTAGAAAAATCGTTCATATAACTATTGTATTAATTTAAAATAAAAATTTTAACTTAACTATTGCAAGATAACGGTTTTTAATTTTTAAACATTGTCAGTACTTTTCATAAATTACTATTATTTAAAATTTAATCACATTGCTTCATACAGCAGAACTATTCATTTTCTACAATTCCATTAAATTTTTAACCAATACTAATAAAATTTCTCATTTCAAGTTGCCTCGGTTTGGATTTCGATGTGAGATGACGTTCGAGATGTGTAATAAGAACATTGACCGTTATGCTTCGTTGATTTATTGTACGAGTTTACTGTTTGAATTCAAACCAAATAACTGCAAATTTATAAAAATTGTTAAAAATTCTCATGCTTTCTAGCAATTGAATTAACGGAACACTAAGAATATTGTTTTAACAAGTTCACTTCCAGTTATTACGATTGATGGGCCATTGTTCTCTAAAACAAAAGTAGACTACATAATCATATGCCTCGTTTCAAAGTCAAGTTTAGGGGTCAAATTCACGGGAACTAAAATCGTTTCTTATAAACTGTTTGGAAAATTCGTTATTGTCTGCATTTGAGCCTTTTATGAAGATGTCAAGGCATTTTACTAGCTTTAATAAATCAAGAGATTCGTATAATTTCTATATACTTTAAAAGCATTTTCTGGTAATAAAGTTTTTTCCATATAGAACTTTATACATATTATTAATGTGTGTCGTTTCAAATTAAATATTGAAAAGGCATTATCTTCAAAAATAATATTTCATTATTACTGCTATTCATGTAGTACGGCATTTATAAACATAAGAAAGAGAAACGAAAGGGCGCACGAATAAACCCTAGCGGGACACCAACGTTTTCTGATGCCGGGGGAAAACTTTTACCATTAAAGTCAAATCTAAGCTTTCACCTTAGCACGAAGTCACAAAGTCGGTTGAAGCGTTCTTTATACGAAACCCGCGTAACTTCCAGGCTAGTCCCATTCTGAGTAAAATCAATTGAGAGATCACAGAACGCCTAAGCATCATGCAGTGATTTCCAAACCTTAAAAATATTTAAATGAGCTTAACGCCTGCTTCAGTCCCTCAAAACCACCACCTTTTATTTCTAAACGTTTCTTGTATATACTTTTTATAAAGCAGTACTCGGAATTCAAAAACGAAACTCAAAACTGCGATGAAACAGCGTTGTCTAACTTAATTATGCCCACAAACATTAAAACACAATATTTTTGACAGGATGATTGATTTAAGCCGACAATCCACAATAAGTGAAAAAGTATTGCTGGCAGCCGTTCAAAATTTGGACAACATAACAGGAACAAATATTTAAATGCATCGATCGGGGGTCAAAAAAGTAAATTTTGTAACCGTAGGTTATAGGAAAACATAACTTTATGTAGTATCCATACACCAAATTTTGATGGCAAATTATAAGACAAATATATAATAAGACAATCTCGAATTGTATCCCTTAAGTTATTAGAATACATTAACTATAACAAATGTGTATTTTTGATATAAAACGTAACGTATGTTCGGTCGAAACATCCATCATCATCATTATCTTCATCAGCCTGTGTTAATCTACTGCTGAACATAGGCCTCCCCTAATTCCACCGTACCGTATCCCACCACGCTGGTTCAATGCGGGTTGGTGGGTGGTCCGACTTTTTGCATGCCCATCTGACGCATGTCCCTTGACGCTAGATCATATTATTTTCAGACAACTGAGTGACCGGCCAATATTGCCATAACCGAGCACAAAAAAACCCATTTACATCGTTCATTCCTCACAGGATTCGAATCCAGTTTCTCTTTGATCTCCAGTTTGTAAAGCAAGAGATAATTGGCCACTAGGCTACGGAGATGGTTCGAGTTATATATCCCCACTAATTTACTGCTCAATCTCTAAAAGCATTGCTATCTATGATAGAAAAACTAACATTATTCTTCTCCTACCAATTTAATCGGGCATTTACCTTTGCTATAGAGAAACAATAGACAATTAAAATTCACATTCGTGTGAACAATACAATCTATCTTAGTTTCCTTCAGTACTACACCAATGTACTTAGGTCTTCTATAATATAAAAATGAATCGCAAAATGTGTTGGTAAGCTCAACAACGATTGGACCAATTTGGCCAGTTCTTTTTTTTAAATGATAGCTGAAGTTCAATGATGAGTTTTAACGACGAGAAAAACTTAAATAATTTAAACTTTTTCTCATTGCCCATAAACGTTTTCTAACTAAAACGTAAAGTAGATTGAAAATGTATTGCTATTAAATAAAGTTCACCAAAAGCGTTTTATTATTTTTAAATATTCATTTCATATCCAGTATTTTTTCAACCAGGTTTGAACCCGAAGTGCACCTCTTACGTTGAAGCCCTATGGCAGACATCACAGAAGGATGGCTAAAGTTTGTGAAAGTAAAGAGACTTTTGTCACGGGAGCTGAACCCCACACACTGCCCTACCACCAGGGTGACTTCTGTTCTGGACAACGTTTTGCCCCGGCTATAAAACAGATAGGAACAAAAGCTGCCACAATTACAATCTTTTAGACTGAATGAGGCTTTAAGTGGGTACGTTTGTGAGAAATAAAACAGCTTAACTTTTCATAGATATAATATTTCCTATGATTACACATGATACTAACGCAGACACCACGTGTTGCAGTTTGCTAAGTTTCATACATTCAACGTCTTAATATATAACATATTGTATATTTCTATAAACTGTTACGCCAAATGGAAGCACACACATCATTGTATCACAGTCTACCGTTCAATTCGAGCGATATGTAACAAATATACGTTTTGCATTGATATTTAATAATAAAGATATGTTTAGTAAGTAAAAAAAAAATTTAAAGTACTTAATTACATTACACACTGACGTCAGGTATAGTAGAATTGGTGTAAAGGGTTAAAAATCTTAGTTAAAGTTCAGCATCACACCTCGCCTCGTGGTTACTAACATATCTATATTATAAAATAACAATAACATTGCCTAAAAAGGTAATTTAAAATTGAACAGTTAAACAGTTAATAATATAAGGTCTTTTAATTATTGCATTTCGTGTTAATCACATTATTGTAATCAGATTACGACAATACTGGGCATATTCATAACAGTATTATACTTATTAACTACATTTAAACTAAAAAGTATTAAATACTTGATTAAAAGTCATAAAAGCAACATCCACCCATAGTCAAATAGTAAAAAATATATATATATATAAAACGAATATTCGAAGCGAGAAACATTCCAGGAATGTCAAATCAAATATCTAATATTTTTCACCTAACTCCACAGCGCAATTTAACCATAAATGTTTCATTTAAATACAAAGCCAATACATTAAGTACTAAAATAAGTATTCCTTTTAGCCTAAGACAATTGAGGTCAACCTTGAAGCTCGGTTTGTTTCAGCAGCTTGCACTGAAATGGTGGTGGAAACAAATTAATGGAAAATTCGTTACAAAACACCCAAAGAAGAACAATTTAATTATTTCTATTGCTTGCGCGAATATTATACATTATTAAATAAAATTACTTTACGGATTTTATCGCGTTTATTTTACATTTTTAATTCCCATGTTTCAGAACACTTTCCAGCGCCGTGAGTCACGAGGGTAGACTGAGATATCGATGCGTCTTGTTGCCAGTGATGAGCGGGTTTCCAGATCTTAGTTTTTATTAATTATATTTAATCTGTACTCAGACCTATAGCAAAACAGACGTTTTATCTTTACATCCATGGTGGTATTATGCTTGGGTTTTAAATTTTAATTTATTAATTATGGGATCCCAACAGGTGGTAGAACCCAACCATCTTCTCTATTTGAAATTTGGATGTTTTTAATCTCAATAGCCTCACGGATCATCCTTGGTAGGAATCATGTTCTTTAGCGAAGGATTTGTGTCGATCAAATCTGATGTAATGGTTTTGGGTGATTTAAAGGTATGGTCACACCACTCCGACTTGTTGGTCTTCTATGTTTGATGTCAGCTATATGTTTCCTTCACGCGGTTCTTGTTGCTCCTTTGTTTGTCCAATATAAGAGGAGCCATGCAGTCACAATCTAAGCTTGTACACTCCTGGGTCTTGAGAGGAATATTGCACTTGACAGGTGGTAGGAATTGACCAATCTTCTTCAGCGGCGAAATAAGTTTTGATTGAAGCCCGCCTCAAAATGTACCAATCTTGTCAGTTACGCCTCCTCCAAACAGTGAGAACAGCAGGTACTCGCTCCACTGTGCGCTGCCTTCACTCCGGTCACTGTGACGCTGCCGTGGCGCAGCAGGCGTATTTATGTCGCAGTACTTGCTTAACATGTTGTAGCTCAGCCGCCAGGTGTTCATCATCACAGATCCCTCGTGCTCTCTAAACAAAGATTTGCCCAGTAGCTAACTGGGATGGATGGTGGTGTGAATTGCCATTTAAATATTTATTTGTATGGTTGGTTTCCTATACACAGTATGGCTCAAAGGTGTTATCAGGATTGCGAATAACTAAAACATCAAGAAAAGCTAAAAATTATTACTTTCTAACTCCATAGTAAACTGTATTTTTGAATTAATGGAGTTAAGGTGGTTTAAAAATGCATTTATTTTATCATATGGTAAAGATGGTAAATGTATCATCCACATAGCCTTATAAAATCTTGGATGAATGGGAGCAGTGGTAGACCTTCTCCTCAAAGTCTTCCATAAAATGTCAGCAACAATAGGAGACACCGGGCAACCATCCTTACCATCCATCTGCATGCTAGAACTCATCTTTCCACAATAAATAGCCAGATGTTAGAGCAATGTTTTAGTAAAATGCATATTCTATTGAGATGTTATTTTCCTCTAACTTTCTTATTACAATATTGATGCAATCTTCTATGGTATAGATGTAAACAAAGATTGAACATCAAAATAACCATAGTTTCATTGTCAGCAAGATGTAGATGTTTTCCCTCGCTAACAAAATGGTATGAATCCTTTGTAAACGCCTTGTTGTCCTCTAGTGGTGAGGAGGATTTTTACTAAATGTTGAGCCAATTTTGTAAGTAGGTGGTCATTTGGCTAACAAAGGGGCGCAATGGAGCATTCAATTTGTGTATTTTGAAAACCCTATACATTTTGGGGCTTGGGACTGAAATATTATCAATTTTACGTCAAGATTAAGTTTTCAGGTGCTTTTTATAAGATCGCTAAGTTAATTTGAGCGTTTTAGTAGTAGGGTCAGTTTTGACCTTCCTATAAGTAGTTTCATCCGATAACAGTTGTTCTAATTTTGAATTATAATCGCGTGTCCCATGATCACCGTAGAATTACCTTTGTCTGCTCGGAATTGTTAGTTCTTTGTTGTTGCGTAGGTTTTGAGTGCAATAAGTTCATCCTTAGGAAGATTAGGTTTCGGCACTTTGCTTCGACGCAGCATTGACGAAATATCTTGTGGATAACCTCAAATCTTCTTTGCAATTATTTTGAACAAACAATCCTCCACACTACATACAATTTTGCTCCTTGCGGATTTTTCCGGTCAATTGCGAAATTTAAACCTTTGATAATACTTTCAACTCGTTCCCGGTGTTTTGTGACAATTACAAACCGCGCGTACGTCATTACCTGTCATTTGGGGAAGTTGGTTCCGTTTGAAGTTTGTTTTTTGTTTCAATCTGAACAAAAAAAACAATTTCCCAGGGCGGGCGAATCCCTGGGGCGTCATGAATTCGATTTAATAAAGGTAATTCGCAAGCTCCCAAATTGGGTTGGGGCATGGATTTTAGCCAAAAATCGGTGAAAGAACGGGCTAATCAATGATTAATTGGCAGTCAGATTAATGGGACGGCAAGAGGTTGGCGCCCAGCCGGGGGTAATTCCGGTCGAGGTCGAATTTGTTTAAAGTCGATTGGAATTGGCCCCGAAACCCGTAAAAATTAAACGCTCCTGAATTTTTGGGTGGTTAAAAGGGGTTCTGGCTGGGTGGTTGGCCGTGGCGGGCGAATTGAGCCCTGGGCTTGGTGGAATCGTTGAAAGGTTTTGGGGACCATTCAGTTGTTGGCGGTTTGTTGTTGGACATGGTGGAACCGTGTTCCATATTGAATCTTAAATGATAAAAAATTTAAGGTCATTCAAATTTAATGGGTTTTGGTGTGTTGTTATTTAAAAGTTTGGGGAAAATGGGAAAAGGCCCACCCCCGGGGGGAAATGTCCAAAAACCCCGGGTACCAAACCCACTAAAAATGTTCAAACCCCCTTTGAAAAATGTATTGGTAAGCTCCACAACGAATTGGACCAATTTGGCACCAGTTCTTTTTTAAATGATGGCTGAAGTTCAATGGATGAATATTTAACGACGAGGCAAAACTCAAATAATTCTAAACTTTTCTCTCTATGCTACAAAACGTTTTCTAACCAAACGTAAAGTAAATTGAAAATGTATTGCTATTAAATAAAGTTCACTAAAAGTTTGTTATTATTTTAAATCATCATTTCATATCCAGTATTTTTCAACCAGGTTTGAACGGAAGTGCACCTCTTACTTGAAGCCCTATAGGAAATCTTTCGCAGAATGGTGGCTAAAGTTTAAAGCTAAAAGTGATCTCTTTTGTACCGAGCTGTAAAACCCATCACATTCTGCCCTACTGACAGGGTGACTTCCGTTTGAGTCAAAATTTTTTTCACGGCTATAGGAAATTGACAGATAGGAACAAAACAAAGAGCAAAAAACTGCTACATGAATATGTAATCTTTACGTCAAGAACGAGGCGCTATTGTTGTAGTTGCGTAGAGAGTAAAATCAGTTCAATTGGAGTTCATAAATGACTAATATTCCTATCAATGTACATGGAACATCATTGCAGAACATACGTATTCCAGTTTAGCTAATTTCATGGACATTCTACCGTCTTAATATGATAACATATGTATATTTTATAAACATCTTTAACGCCATAATGAAGTCAATGGACATATTGTATCACAGTCTACTGTTGCATTCGAGTTGATATGTAACAGCAATTGATACATCTTTGATTGCATATGTAATAATAAATACATCGCTATTACTGTAAGTAAATTAAAATTTGAAGTATTAATTGTATATTACTAGGCATCTGACGTCAGAGTAAGTGAGAATTGGTGTAAAGGGTTACAAATGTCCGTTAAGTAGTCTGGCATATGCACTTGCCTCGTGGCTAGCATATCTATATTGATGAGAAAACATCACAGTGCGTAAAAAGGTAACTGTTAAATTGAACGTTAATGACAAGTTAATACATTTAAGCGTCTTTAATATGCATTCGGTTAATCCACTTATGTGTAATCAGATTACGCAATACTAGTCAGCATATTCTAGACAGTATACATGTTATTAACTGAAATTTAATGACTAAACAAGATTAGCAATCCTCGTATTGAAAAGTCATAGTGAAGAACATCGCACTCCATGTCAAATCAGTACAAAATATATATATACCATTGAACGAGATATTACGACAGCTAGAAACATTCACTGCAGGAGATCGTACAGAGATCAAACATCTGATATTTTCACATAGCGCACGGCCTACAGCGCAATTGTCAACATATGGAAATGTTATCATAAACTACAAGCCTGACGATACATTATGCCTGTATTCGATAAGCATAAGATGCACTATTAGCTAAGATCAATTGAATGGTCAACGCTGACACTCGTTCCTGTTAGTCAGTGCGTTGACAAGTGAAATGCGTCGTGAAGAACAAATTAATGAGAAAATTCGTTACAAAACACCCAAAGAAGAACAATTTAAGTGAACAAAAAAAGCTAAATTATGGGGTTTAGCTCTAACTTAGCTCGAGCAAACGTTCGTATTGGCCGACCGCTGCCAAACGCCAATTATGGCGTTATGATCAACCTTTATAATATGCTTTACGTTTTGCTTAAAGAATTAGTGGATTTGACCTAGATACTACATGGTTAGCAGCTAAATATTTTATTATGAGTTTATCATCATCATCATCATATTTAGCCTGTGTTAGTCCACTGCTGGACATAGGCCTACCCTTATGCACATCTTGTCCTTTAGAGGGATTAGTGGGGTTTGGACCGTATCCCAACATGATGGTCCAATGCAGGCTGGTGGGTGGACCGACTTTTTACATGCCCATCCGAATACGCTAGATCATCTTACGGCCTAAATTGTCCTAACTAAGCAACCTAACAATCAACGATAACACAAAGTCGTTTCCCCGCGGGATTCTAACCCACGACCTCCGGTTTCAAAAGGACAGTCCGAAACCACTAGGTTACGGAGGCAGTCAATCGTATACACTCAAGGTAAATTTTTAAAACTTTCAGAGTTGATAAAATTTACAATTGTTTAATTATGGTATCAATAAAATGCCACCAGTGGTAGTAGGTCGCATTCGGTTTTTTTGTCATAGCAATTTTAATTCCAATCCATGTAATCTACTAAATTTGTTTTTTGTTGATTTCTTTTATAAATATCACAAAACGATGAGACGAAAAGGACATTCACTATATAAAAATTCAAAACAAAAAAGGATTTAATCGCGAACTTGTTACATTACACATTACGTCGAATATATCGCTCATTATAATATAACAATAATAATGTGTCTGGACGAATTACACAACATCTTCTAGTCCCAAATTAAACAAAGCTAGTACTTGAAAACTCGATGACTGATGAAATCATAAACTTACTTACCTATAAATTAATACATAATATATAGATACAAACATCTAGACAATAAAAAAAACACAATGTTCATAACACAATATTTATCGCATTGGGAATCGAACCCACACCCTTCGGCGCAACAGGTCACTAACCACTACGCCAAGCGGGCTGTCAAATATCAGGTAAAAGTCATACGATTACAAGTCGATGCGGAATAAGACCTAAGCACAAGCTTCTACAAAAGTACACCACTTATTACAAATCATAGCTTAACCAAGCAAGCATAAACTAAATAAAAATAAAGTAGCATAAAAGATTTATAGATTCAAGGAAAGGAAGTCCGATATACCAACCTGATACAGGCCAATGCAAGCAATATACAATCCGTATGCAAGAAGCGTGTAGAGCAGTTCAGAAAACAGTGTTTGTGCCCATCTAGAAAAGAAATCTAACCAGTGAACTAAACTACGTGATTGTGATATGAAGCTTAACATGCAAGCGTGATGTGTCATTTAAAATTAAAAGGACTTAAGTTATTACGTTTACTTAGAGAAACATTACGTGTAGTCTAATTGAGATAATAATAAAATGCTATCTACCCAAAGGATCGTCACAAGCTTGACGTGATAATTATTATTTTTTTATACTTAGTTGAAAGAAGAAATTCATTTTATCAGTCTATCACCTCACACCTCAGTCTAACTTATCACCATAACCACTAAAGTTTCGAAACGCCGGAATTCCTTAAAAGCGATTCTATTTGTAGCAAAGAAAACTTTATTTTGCTGTAAACTCTTTATACTTCCTACTTTACTCTAAATAAAGAAAAAAAAACCGTTAAATATGAACAAAAATATCGGCATTTTATTTAGAAATGCTACTGTTATCCAACTAGAAAAACAAATAACCAGTTTCGCAAAGATATTTTTCAGTTACCAAAGAAAAGAAGGAATTCCCATTAACCAAAAAATACCATTTCACCCCTTAAAAAAAAACATCAAAATCTGCTGCGATAAAGCAATGATATGCACTAGAATGATATATGATGAATGCCAATAAAACTGAAATCCATGCATGATAATCATGATACGCAACTAATTCTTTTATTTACGCGAAGACTACACATTATTCAATAAAAAACTTTTAACGGATTTAATCACTTTGAAAGTATTCAAAACGGCTGGAGTTAAAATTTAATTTATTATGCAAATACACGCCATAAAACCAGTTTAAAGTACTTAATGCAATAATGATGAAACGTATTAATGAAGAAAACTCAAATAAAAGCAGCACAACAAAATAAACATACCTGAACGCCATTCTTATCAACTTTAGAGGCACGCAACCTTGCGGCCAGAGGGGGCGTGAACAAGGCCGGGTCGGGATTGCTCTTTCCCTCCCTCTCCCATGGTTGTTGGCGCCTTATTGCTAGAGATATCAACATTCCAACCGACATCACCCACAGAAAACCGACCTAAGGAACATTATAGTTTTTAATACATCGTTAAATTGGTTTAAAAATGTTAACGAAATATAGGAATCTATCGTCACCATCATCAGTCTTAGTCCACTGCAGGACATAGGCCTCCCCTTTTCCATTAGGGGGTTTTTGGACCGTATACCACCACGCTGGTCCAATGCGGGGTGGTGGGTGGACTTACTTTTACATGCCCATCCGACGCATGGATCATCTTACTTTTCAGACAATTGGGTGATCGGCCCAGTATGTCGAAACCAACCAGAAAACAACGATAACACATAGTCGTTTCCCCGTGGGATTCGAACCCACGACCTCCGGTTTGTAAAGCAAGGTCCAATACCTCTAAGTCACGGTGGTATTCACGTATACCTAATACATGCTTTATTCGCATTCTAAAATATTGTAAGACGGTAGATAAACTGTGCTTTCATTCTTATATAAAATCGATAACCAAATCGATAGCAGGTATCTGTGTATACTAAGATCTATACAAATAAATAAAACTGTAGTCTCTGTTCGTGACATCAAATAACCGTTTTAAAACGATTATTATATATATTACATATAACCGATACATATAACAATACAACATTTTATTTTTTTTTGTCTGTATGGCTATCAGTTTGTCCTAACTAATCTCTTAAATAGGTGGTCCAATTTTGACAGAACTTTGACAAAAACATAGCTGATGTGGCTGGAATAACTCAGGCTACTTCTTAAAAAAAAATCTAACCTATTTTTTAATACGTTACGCGGACAAAGTAGCGGGCTGCAGCTAGTCACTAATATAAATTATACCTTTTTCGACAGCTGTTTGTATCGAATCGTCATTTTGACAAAAATTAACTATTTTGTCCGCTGGGAATGCCAAAGACGATAATAAATTATTTGTCACAGTTCATTGATTCATTAATGAAGAAGTATTTACCGCATAGGACCTATCCTTAACGAATTCGCGTTAAGGTAAAACGTGCGATGGAGTCGTTTTTGTTTTGTGAAATTTCGAAAATTAATTTAAATAATTGACATGTTTTACTACATCTAGCTTTGTAATTTTTTCTGATAGAAGCGTATTATCAAAAAAATAATAACGTCACTCACTTAATGTTGACTTAATTTACAACATAAGATAAAAGTAACAACTTTTCCTGTTTCTTTAAATGTGCTTGTCTTATCATTCCGGTATAATTATACATTAAACTAGTGTTTATCAATTGTTTTTCTGTGTAATGTTAATCTTAATTTTACAAAATGTTAATAAATTACGTCGCTTACGCATTTTTGAATTATTACCAGCATGCTTAAGGAAATAGGTACTGTATAAATGAATTACGAGTATAATTTTCACCTCGGACTTTCCTGGCACGTGTCTGTGTGTAACCAAGAGCATGAAATTATATCATTTAATACTGTAGAAAAATAAAATTTATTCAATAAAATTTATTCATATAAAATAAGGTTACATTAGACGCAACTGATTGATTTACCCATATGACACTTATTAACTACGAAGGAACACAACTTTTCTACGGGTTTCGAACCCGCTACTTTCGGTTTACAAAGTTAAATCGTAGCATTGGCCCATAGGAGAAATATATTTTTACACGTTTTGCTTTGGTATTATATTTTAAATGTATATTAGAATACATATGTATTAAATTCTGCAAAAACATAATATAAGAAGGCAGAACATCCGCCTTAATCGTAATCAGCACGCTTTTTTCATTACAAATGCAGTCCTTCTAAGAGAACACAGGCCTTACCTAGCAATATACACTTTTCCATGTTAAACAACCGCCACAGCATAAAAAACGAAATAACTCACCGTACTAGTCCACATATAAGACACTCGATACAAGTAGAAGTACTGGCTCGGGTCCGTCGGGTGTGGGGTTGGAATCGTGACGTTTTGAAGGCAGCTGTCAACTGAGACGGGCAGTTTGACAGGCGACGGTCTGGGCCCACCGAAACTCATCCAAAGTGTCAATGCCATACCGCTCAGGAGAGCGCACGACGCGCCCTGTCAAATAAATATTCAACTTGCACTTCATATCTATATTGTCTGTACAAAAATCGATTGTTTAGTTCAATGTGCTGACGTCACAAACAATTCTCAATATTTCTGACGTCAGCCCAATTAAACGATTGTTTAGAAGTTCTCTGATAGTAGAGAGACGTCATAATATATTATCACACTACATTTTATTGTCGGTACACTGATTAACCTTATTGTCTGTATTAAAATTGATTGTTCAGTTCAACGTGCTGACGACACAAAAGATACTCAATATTGGTGACGTCAGCACGATAGTTAGTTAAAACAATAGTTCAAAAGTTCTCTTATAACGTATTTCACGTTATATATTATCACATTATTATTTAAAAGACAAAATAAGATCCTGATTAAGTGTAATTAAAGCAAAAGCACAAAGACGATGTGCACAGGCGCTTACTGCCTGGGGCACATTATATAACATTCACAAAAATTTAGAGTAAATGTACACGAGTCTAAATTTCCCAACTTAAAGTAATAAAAAGACAAATCTATTGACAGTCTAAACATAAACATAAACTAAAATTAAAAAAGTAAATAATAAAAATAACCGAGTTAAAAGTTAGAAAAATTCATTAATATATTCATATAATTATTCACATAAACAAAAAATAACTAATATGTATGGCTAATAATACCTACGATAGAATCGTTAATCATAGATCCGTACTGATTAAAGAACTAATTATTAGAAGTTGGAAGATAAATAAGTCGATGAAGAACACTGTCCTTCCAGAACTTAGGACAGCGTGCATCACATCACACATTTAACCGGATTGTGCACACAAAAATAAAATTCGACCGAGACAACGCTATCTTTACGCCCATTTCTCCGCCAAAATCCGTAAAATATAAAAGCTGCGATGCACTGCTGCTGAGTTTTGGCAATAGCCAACAACCAAAAAGAAAAGTATATATTTGAATTTATTACCGACGGACGGGACGTCAAATATTTGACCTACAAACCAAAGAGAGTCTCTACATGTAAACAAAATAGTTACTTTTACTATTTTTCAATTTTTAAAATGTTTTCTCACCTTTCAAAGCTCCCGTGAACTTCCACAAATAAATTAAATCCAAAAGAATCCGAATAAGTCCAACCTTTCTAGAATTTTAGAGAGCCATCAATAGATTTTTTTATGTATAGAAGATTATAAGAACCGTCTCACTTTTGTTGCACATTATATATTGCACACTAATAAAATTTACATCACAGATTAATTTTTCAGTCATAAAAATATTAAAAAAAGTTTCACAAGTTTTTCTCATTTTGACAGAAACTTTGCAGTGCGATTTTTGATAGTCGTCCGTCGGCAGCAATTGAGATAAAGTGACGGTTGACATTGTGGAGATGACCAAGGTCACCTAAATCTGTAACGTACTCAATATCTTTTGTAGATATTTAGCGTAATGCCAAAAGTCATTCATGTTCACTTGTGTAACACTAAGGAAAAATGTAATAAGTTCTGGCATTTGCAACTGCCGAAATTGCAACGCTTTCTCACTTCTGATTAATACATTATTTATTTATTAACAACAGTGCATGTTTTATTGAAACGATATCTACTATTAACTTATTGTGCATCTTACACTAAAATATATCTAAAAAATAATAATATTTATATATTTTGATTTAAAAAATACATTTTCCGTTTTATTCTTGTTTTTAGAACTTTAATTTCTATTTTATCTAATTCTCGATAAGGATGTTGATTGAAACCTAAGGAATACCCGAGGAGAGCAACTTGGTGTTATAGTTACAGTTTTCTGGTTGTTTAAGACAATATGGGCTGATCACCCAATTGTCTGAAAAAGAACATTTGTTGGATGGGCTCGTCAGATACAATAGGCTAAACATAAAATCTGTATTCAGCTTGATAATCTGGATGGACGGAATCTCCTGGTAATAACCATTAGAAAGTCTTGAGAACGATAATCTCTCCTAGGTCTCGTTTTACACGTTTTATTTGCATCGAGTAATATCTGAGCGTTCCGAAAAATGAGATCGGACCAGCTGAATTGACGATGAAAGGAAAATTTTTGGCCATTAGATCAGAAGAGCAGTGCGCGCACGTATTTAAACTAATTATATACATAGCATAAGTAACGCTGAAAATAGCTTTACATCAACTGATCAGTACACATGAGAACCCTATTAATTTAACTCTTGAAGGTGTCTGACTCAGACTTTCTGAGTTTAGGTTTTTTCGAGCGAGATTTCGAGCTCAAAATCAGTTTCGGACCACAGTTTCGGTTTTGCGTGAAACGAAACTAATTCTAAATTGTCGAGTGTTGCACAATTTAAAGATTTGAAATTGAAACAAAATTGTAGTGAAATTTAATCCATTAGCGTTCTTCAATCAGCTAATTACGGATTTCGCTTAGTTCAGATAACTATTTAGTTACCTAGAAATTGATGATTCTTCTAGAACGATCGAGGAGGACTCAAAATGTGAAAAATTTACATTTACTACTGAACAAAAAATAATACTGAAGGCGTAGTTCATATATTTGTAATCGCTAAAAAAACATCAGTCTGTATTACTTTTTCTTATCAGCTCATTTGTGTGTTGTGTGAACGTGTTCTCAGTGAGACAACCATGCCCACGGCGCTGATATGGCAAGAAGACCTCTCTAATAGAGAATGAACGACAGCGAAGCAGGCGGCTATTTCGTTCCGGGCACATTAGGGATTGTTTTGACCTTATCCATTGTAAGTAAATGGCTTGTCAAATATCGACTAGGAGAACGAGCACGGAAGACAAACATAGTTGCAGCCGTCCGTAGACGTCAGCCTTCCAAGAAAATGCTGAACAAGTTTTAATAATATTCTAAAAACTTTTTGTCTCGTTTTGAAACAGTGAACGAAACATGGGTTCATACTTTTGATCAGGTCGCAAACAGTAGTCTTCGCAATAGAAACGGCCATCGTCGTCAATTTTCATAACGTGTCATCGGCTGGCAAGGTTATGGCCTCAATATTTTAGGACTAAGAAGTCATATTCATCAATTGCCTCCGTAGCCTAGTGGTATAGGCGTGTGCTTTAAAATCCGGAGGTCGAGGATTTGAATCCTGCGGGGACTCAACAAATTTTCATTGTTGTTTCCTAGTTGGCTAGGGAAATTTGGGCCGATCACCCATTTGTCTGAAAAGTAAGATGATCCATGCGTTCGATGGGCATGTAAAAAGTCGTTCCACCCACCAACCCGCATTGGACCAGCGTGGTGGGATACGGTACAAAACCTCCTAATGGATAGGGGTGTATTAGGGGAGGCCTATGTCCGGCAGTGGACTATCAAAGGCTGATGATGATGATGAGTCATTTTATTTATTAAATACCAGAAGCGTGGAACCTGGTATTTAATAAATAATATGGTGGAACTATACGACTTTAATTCCCAGGAATACTGGGATTTTATCAATGATAAAAAAGAAGAAAACTTCGAAGAGTCGTGCTGTTTCATAATAATAGCGCACCCGCGCACAGTTTTACAGTAGCGATGGCCGTCATTGGTCAAGCCGGCATTTAATTCTCACTAGATCTGGGGCCTATTTGTTTTCATGTTGTATTCAAATTTCAAAAAAATACTTAAGGAGGAAACGTGTGCGAAGACTATTACAACTAAAGGACCTTTTTAGGGAAAGCGATTGAAGCTTTGGAAAAACGCTGGGCTCGGTGTGCAGGGAGACTTGGAGACTATGCAGAAAAATAAATAAATAACTTAAAAATTGTCATTAAATAATATCTCATTCTCAATACATTTTGATACCCCCTCGTACGTACCAATACAAACAAAAGTATTAAATCTCAAATTACCTATACTTAGTATTTATTGCAACAGTAATAATTAGTAATTTGATACTCCTGTTGCTATCTGAATTTATTTTGAAAAAATAATTGCTATATTTTTGATATTTTGTTATACAAAAAATATCATCATCAGCCTGTGCTAGTCCACTGCTGGACATAGTCCTCCCCTTATAAACATCTTCTCCCTTTAGGGGGTCTTAGGACCGTACCGATCTCCACGCTGGTCCAATGCGGGTTGGTGGGTACATAGACTTTTTACATGCCTCTACGACGCGTGGATCATCTTACTTTTCAGACAATTGGGTGATTGCTCCTTGCCCTAACCAACTAGGAAAGAACAATGGAAATTTGTTAAGTCTCGGCAGGATTCGAACCCACGATCTCCGGTTCCTAAAGCACACACCCTGACTATTAGGCTACGAAGGCAGTCGTAAACATATAACCAACTTTAATAAAAGATTACTACAAACTTAATATACTGTGTCACCATTCATGTCTTAATTAATGCAGAATAATAGGTAAAAATCACCAAATTTAAGTATTTTTAGAATTTATTTACTTGAGCACGTGAGTTTCGGTTTCGGCCGAAACTGAAGCCACGGCCGAACTTTCGGTTTCGGTTTCGGCCGGAAAAACAGTTTCGGTCGGACTCTACTTTTTACTTACCAGCTCGTTAGCGAAGGTGGTAAACATGCCCAGGGTGAAGACACCCAGCATGGGCCCCCCGACGGCGCCGAATATGGTCAAGGCGGCTTGCAGCACCCCGCCCAAGTACTGCGCGAGGAAGGCCAGCGCCAGGAACAACAGGCCGAAGCCACAGGCGGCTATTTTCGTCAGCCACGGGACGTAGGACGAATTGATTTTGAACCATCTAATAAGTATTAATGATAAATGTGATAGAGAAAAAGTAATGGATACAATAAAACAGATCTACCTTAAGAAACCCAACAGATCCATAGGATAGCAACATATTAGCATATGTTTATCGTGCGTATTGATGAAGCGACCGAGATGTTGATAAACTGAGCAACTGCACTAACAACATCCTTTCCAAAAGAACGTACTCTAATGTCATGCATTGGTTAATAACAACGTCCTCCTACATGGATAGGGGTGTATTAGGGGAGGCCTATGTCTAGCAGTGGACTATTACAGGCTGATGATGTATGTATGTATGTATGTATGTAATGTCCTCCAACTTGATTTTGATCATGGCGACCGGGAATAGATAAGTCCGCAGTTGGACATTTAATATTTTGGGACTTGAACACTACTGGTCCAACCTAATTCATTTGTAGGGCAAGTTGAGTCGTTGTCAAATTAAGTGAATTACCAAGTCGTTTTGATTGATAACAATTATTTATTTGAAAGTTCATAAATGTAATACGAACTGTTGTTCATCTGGGAAAATTATCTAAGAGTGAGAGTGAAACAATGATAATTTTACTCCTAAAACTATAACTCCTGCGAGCTCATGTTGATTTTTGTGTATTTATATCGCTAAGTACAATAATTTCGACAAAAAGATTACGATAATACAGCAGAGTTGAAAACATAAAATTTATGAATTTTGATACATTGGAATGGTGGAGTCTATAATATCCAAGGAAAATTACAGCATCGCCAGCCAAGTATACTAAAAATTCTCAGAACTGAAGTACTAACAATGCGGATATTAAGATACTGATAGATACATAAGTTAAACTACTATGATTTATAAAGTGTCACTTGACTCGAAGGTCTCAAAAGACCGAATGACTTTCTCCGATTCGGACCATTCATAAGAGATACAGATATTTCTGTGAAGACCTTCTACCTAGACAAAAAAAAAATTAAAAGCTCTAAAAAGTATGGAAAACAATAAGAACAATATGCCATCTAAAAACTAGTAAGACGGAGCCTAGGGAGTTACTTACATTGGCAGACAATAACTACGCATCTGAATCATTGGAAAATTGTAACAGATATTTTTAACGATAGAAAAATCTGGCAATAAATGTTTTGCGCAATAACAATACAACAGAGAAAATTCTTAGTGCTAAAGTAAAAGTGCTAAGTAATTGAGACACGGGTTCATGAATAAGTTAGTTGAGAATCATTTTGCATACCAGATGGTCCAACCTGAGAGTAGTGATTTAAATTACAACATGTTTGTACTTAATCAGAATTAGCATCCTAAAGTAGGTTGAGGTTCAGCATCATAGTCTATAATTTCGTTGTTATCCACGGGCTCTTTAATTAGCTCCTGATTCAAATCTAAATCAAACTCTTCGAGAGATTTTCCTTTGTAAGCGCTCACTTTTCCATCTTCCATAAGAATGAGAAGCTTTGATATCTTAGCGGTTTGGTATACGTCATCTGGCAACCTGTAAGACTTTTTATGTACTTCATTAGTATAGCCCATGAATGTAGCCAGCTGCTTCATATCATTTTCAGGCATGGAAAAAAAATTGTGATAAGGTGGCTAAATGTTTTCTGAGCCTTAGAGATATTGCTTTAGGCTGTTTCGCCCTGATAATTCGGCATGCTTTTCCAAAACTTTGTAGCCATAAATTGTATTGTTATAACTGGGATTACCAAACAAAAATTGATTTGGTGTCAGAAGCTAAAATATGCCAAATCGATAATAATAATTTATTATCATCTTGAACTTTTTATTAAACAGAAGTGGTACTCCGCCATGCTTTACCTCTAATGACAACACGTTTAAATTTCTTTACGAAAATCTTTTCTGAGGCAATAAGCGCTGATCAAACTCTTCATACTTATTAATTGTCATATATTGTAGCTTTTAAATAATCGTGCACTGTAATTCTTTGAAGTTCTCCAGGCCTGCCTATTTAATAATAAAACCTCTACAATACACATACTCTAAAAGTTGTGTATATGTTTCAGTAGTTTGTAGTTCTTTAATTTTAAGCAGCATCCAATGATTTTTTTATTTGGGTATTCTTTAAGAATTTTCTTTTAAATCATTTGCTAAAGGCACAATAGTTGTTGCAGCTTTGTAGACATATCATATTTCCAATTTGATTCAATAAGTTGAATCAAAGTTTTTAAGTCGCATTTATTTTGCAAATATCTACTTCCGCGTAAGGTCCTTGCTTTTTAATCACACATTATTGCAATATTGTAGCATTGTTTCAAGATGGTGGACAGATTCATTGGAACGTAGGTGTTTCATACCTATCTTTTTCTATGTCATAATTTGCCAGTATTTAGTTGCTTGTACAATGATATCATAATGAATTGGTCTTAAGGCAGAAAATAAGTCATTAATGGATGGATCAAACTTTTTTAATTCTAGTAATAATTTTGCAGGCTGTCTCATTTTTCTAGACACTACGTTAACGAAATGTTTTTCTCGGTGAGTTTTTAAATATTGAGATCCGAAAGCACATATAAGGTTATATTTTTTTGCAATAAGTGATATTTTGTCTGCCCGCATTCGGGGAAATACAGTTTCCTTAAGTTTTTCGTCGATTTTAAGATGACGTATCAGTAGATTTTGAGCCTCAGATTGAATGTTTTACTCCTGATTTACACTACAATTCTTTTATGTTTCACAATAGTTTTTAGAATAGAATCCCAGACACTCTGTGCACGGCAAACAATCAGTAAATTTTAATTTTCGCATTGGTTTAGTGACCTCTTTTGAATTTACAAGGTAGTTTCCTTTTTTACGTAGAGCTGCAATTAATTTTTTTCTATCAAGACTTTTTTTAGGTTTTGACACAATTTTTTGGACTTCAGTTTCATAAATATGGTGTCGGAGTAAATGACGAGCAAAATTTAAAACACAGTAAAAAAATAAACTTTATCTCGAACCTTTGAACTTTTGGGTTTTTGCCTTTGGATAATTGTTGTACTATCATTAGAATTATCTTCTATTTGAGACTTACTATTAATTTCGTAAATAATCTCTTCATTTGGTTCTGATTCATTGTAAGGCTGTGGAAATTCCCTACTAACATTTACATGGCAAGGAGAACTGCTTTTAAAACTAATTTTACTTAAACTTATATTATTAGGTGGCTTGAAAGATACATTAGACAAGGAATTATTAACATCGAGAGGTATTCCTTGATTTGGTAGGAATTTATCTGTTTTATAACGTTGAAGAAGTTTCCTTTCTACAAATACACTACTTGGAGAACAATTAACGAATTTTGCCTATGTAAATTTAGAAAGTTTGCAATTAAAGAACCTTGTACTTCTTTTCATTGGATTCATGTATTATTATAATCACTAACTATAATAATACACCAAATAAATAACCACTTTTAACGCATTTGCAATAATTCACTTTGGTGATCAGCTTGCATCACGGGCGGCACATGTCTGTTTTTACAAACATCGGCAAGCTCGCCGCCCTGCGCCCGCGCTATGCGTCCTCGTGAACCCTGAATAGGCCCTCGGACACCGACAATAATGCCGTTCAAGGAAATTTAAGAGACGCAAGATTGATATCACGAAAAATGATAAAACTTTACAAATTAAGTATATTAAATGGACATGATAAGATCGGTGAACTAAACTCAAAGTATACGTGGTAAAGTATACGCTGAACACTAGTGCCCTCCAAATTTCTGTCGGACGATGGCGGAACTATATTATACGCTAAAAGACATTGTTTTGATGAAATTACGTCCATGCCAATTTTGCCCTAGCATTGTAATAATCATAAGGGACCTGTGGGCTAAAAATGAGGGTCGAGTCAATCTTGCGTCCGTATTCCGGACGCACAAAGTCAGTTGGACGCAGCATCATCGGTAAACAACGCCATGTAAGACGCAAGATGTCCTTCAAGATGTATATATATTATATATATATATATATATATATATATATATATATAGTTATATATAACATCATTAACATATATAACATTAGCACATGTTTATCGTGCGTATTGATAAAGCGACCGAGATGTTGATAAACTGAGTAACTGCACTAAAACATCCTTTCCAAAAGAACGTACTCTGATGTCATGAATTGTTAATAACAACGTCCTCCTAAATGGATAGGGGTGTATTAGGGGAGGCCTATGTCTAGCAGTGGACTATCACAGGCTGATGATGTATGTATGTATGTTGTAATGTCCTCCAACTTGATTTTGATTTAGGCGACCGACCTCATATATGAGAAAGCAAATATTAATGATAAAAATGTACAAAAATATAAATATCTACAATATAATAAAGGTCATAAAAATAACTTGAAAGCAGGATTTTATTTTTTGCTCTACGTTTGTGTAATTGTTCTCAACGGTCAGTTGATCCATTGACTCCTAAATATCATTTAACGCACAAGAATGTTCTTCTTATTGCGCCATACGTTCTTAGCTATGCACTGTTGTCTACATACTTTTTGATCGACTTCCCAAAAGGAGGTAATCAAATCGGAGAGCATGTTTTTTTTATATGCTACCTAGTTGCTCCGCTCCTAGTGCACCGATTGTGTTCATTCTTCTTTTAAATGATAGATTATAGATCATGTAGTCCATATTTTTATAAATATTGTGATTAATTTAAAAAATAAAAAAGGCGTTAAAATTAAAAGCTAGTGTCATTACATTGCAAATGCTGGCTAAACCTTAGGAGATAGGCATAAACTATGTTCTAAATAACACACTTGGTGAATTAGCCTAAAACAAAGTCCACGAGCTCACATTTAAATGTAAATATTGTTAAAAATACAATTAGGTGTATGCTAAACTCATTTCAGTTAAAACAGTGCAAGTCCTTTTAAAAGTCAATTGATTTAAAAATCCTTTGCACTATATTGATAATACGTGTCATAGACGACATTTTGATAAAATGAACATCTAAAACTATATCACAAATTTAATATACGGCAGAAATCGCAAAGATGTTACGAGCATAGAACACGTTGTTATCCAACATAAATAGTTGTATACTTTTTCAAGTAGGCCATATTTTTGGCAAAATTCTACTTCAATCATGTTAGAACACATCACACGTCACACATCATCAGCCTGTGATAGTCCACTGCTGGACATAGGCCTCCTCTAATACTCCTCTCGGGGTTTAGGACCGTATCCCACCACGCTGGTCCAATGCGGATTGGTGGGTGGACCGACTTTTTACATGCTCATCCGACGCATGTTAGAACATGACATGAAAACTTTCGATTATTTAAATCATTATAGTGCACGACGAAGCACCGCAGGTAGTTAATTATAGTTTGTAATTGGAGACAATGCGTGTAATTCTAAAATTCGTTTCGCCGAATCGGCATTCCGCAATCGATAAGTATCAAGTTAATTTGCCAACGAGCGGAATAAACATGCTTACGCGGATTAACTTTTAAAATTCACAATTATTAATAGGTGTTGATCTAAAATTAGTATATAGGTACTGCTATTAAATTTGAATCGCTTTAAAATGCTTTATTTTTAGTTGTGATAATCATTATCATCATCATCATCAGCCTGTGCTAGTCCACTGCTGGACATAGGCTTTCCCAAATTCATTATATACGCCTCCTCTATTACGGAGCTTTTGGACTGTATCCCACCACGCTGGTCCAATGCGGATTGGTGGGTGGACCGACTTTTTACATCCCATCCAACGCATGGATCACCTTACTTTTCAGACAATTGGGTCATCCGCCCAAATTGCCCTAACCAAATAGGAAACAACAATGAAAATTTGTCGAGCAGGATTGGAATCCACGACCTCTAGTTTCTAAAGCACACGCCCTAACCACTAAGCTACGGAGGCAGTTATAACAAACAACTGTGATTATACTAAATATAATAAGATTACAACTGCAATAAAAGTCTCGTTGTTCACATATATTTTAACTTCCAAAATAATCTATTAATTTATGACATTAGTAAAATGATCTATAATCTTACTAATACTTTAAATTCGAAAGCTTGTTTATTTTATTGCTTAAAATTATGAAACGGATTATGACCATACAATAAAGTAATATAGGTCATGCGTCATAATAATATATGAGAAAGATCCAATGATATTGCGTAATACGGCCATAATATTAAAAGTTGATAAGGACAAATTAGCAAATAACGACAAATCAATAATAAATATAACATATCACCTTATTAAAAAAAAATTAATGAAATAATTACAATGTTTCTGACTGTATTAATTTTTCATTATTTATTCATATAATTTTTTATTCATACAGGCGACAGCTTGCGTCAAGGTTTCCTGCGATCGATTATCGCAATGGACCTATCTATGCGCAATTTGAATATGAAAAACCTTTACAGAATACGCTACATAAAAGAATAATTATGTTTGAGTAAAATCCTAATTTACATCGCAACACTATTGTTCAAATTTAACTGTAAACAGCATACTAATTTTATGAATGATTTAACCGAAAAATAGAACAACGAATAGGTATGATAAGATATGCATTTACGTGAACAGCATTATTAACTAAAATTCTGTATAAATAACACAACAATAGTTCTAAACTAATCAAAGCTTGTACTATGGAAACTAAATAACTGATAAATACATATACTTACTCTTCCTTTTTTGTAAATAAATACATATTATGTAGATACAAACAGTCAGACACGAGTAAAATAACTCATCACACATTCCCGGAATTGAACTCTGTGGCGTTCCAGTTAGGGTCACTAACCACTATGCGGTACGTCAAATTGTCTTATAATAAGAATAATCTACACTTGAGTAATAAGCTTCATATTTATCTAAACATAGCAAGCCATATCAAAATAATGGCGTTATAAGATATTCTTATAGACGCTCTGCGTTGGCGACCATTAGTCTGTAAAACTCATACGGTTTATTTCTTGTCTAACTTGACATACGGACCATTCTAAACACAAGGTAAGAACGTTTCTTGACAAATATAAATCAAAATTATACATATATCTGTTCACGCGAGAACATAGGCTTGTTTTTCTTTATAATTGCCGCCCCGAACACAAGGTGAATGGACACACAAATAATATCAAACTTTAAATGTAGAGAATATTTACATTTAATCGTATAATATAGAATCTTATTCAATATAGAACTTTTTTCAATAATTTCAATCGTTTAATATAGAATATTTGTTTTACACCGACAAAAGAACATCTGAATATTCTTTGAAACGAAATAATAATATTTATATGCATATTAAATTCAAATAAACTCTTACCTTCCGATATAATCTGTGAGGGTGACGGCGGCGAGCGCGTTGCAGGAAGCGGATATGGTGGAAAGCGACGCGCTGAATATTCCCGCCACAAACAAACCGGCCAATCCGGGCAAGTCTTTCATCATGTCGACCACGTAATACGGCATCAGCTGATCGATCTAATATAAAACCAAGTCATATAAATTTCGACATATTTCCAGAAAGGCAGAATCGAAAATTGATTGATAAAATACGCAAAAAGAATTTTATGTCAAATGTAACATACTTATATTAATTACAGAAAGTAATTGTAACACTTGAGGCTTTGGCGCCATGAGGCTTTTACGTTGGACTTTGTTAATAAGAATTCCGATTATTAATTAAAACTACTTTTTTTTCTTTTTTTAAAGCTTAAATACATTTTTTTATTCAGCTATTCAAAATTTTTTTATCCGCTAGCATAATATGATATTGTTTGTGGCCGTGAAAATAGTCTATACATTATTGTCTCTGACGCTTATTTAAATAAGATAAAATATAAGGATATATCACATTAGGAATCACGATAATGTAAACCAAAATAAACTACACGTAATCAAAACTTATAAGGAAGGATTTGATTGACTTTATGCGCATATTCAACCACCAAATCAAGATTTTATATCAGATTTTTAGTTAAGGCTATCAAGATAAGCTAACATCTAACATTAGTATTTACAAATTATTAAAACTTAATAAACACATAATCTACTTTTTATTGCCACTTCTGAAGATACAATCTTTACAATTTCATCTGCATCAATGTCAGATGAAATAAAACACCACATGATAAGTATCTTATCTTTAAAATTTGTTTGAATATAAATATATTTATCCTTGAATAATAAATACATAACGTTTTCATATAGTGCACAAATTATTAATAAGTAAGAGAATGAAATACGGAAACTAAACCTTCGTTCCATTCATTACGTATTCAATTAATTTTAAATTCTGCACTATATGCATTATTCATATCAAGTTAGAAAGTTGCAAGGATGTACAGTCTGAATAATTTTTATATGTACCAAGTTAAAAAAAAAAACTTTAACTAAACTATTTTTATTGATAAAATACCTAGCTGATAAGCAAAAATATCGTTTTACATCGACGACCACGGGTGAACCTTTGTCAAGTAATTCAAACGTACATCCGGAAGCTGATAAAAATTATCTTGAAAGATTCAAGGCAAGATAATCTATTAGTGTTAAGTATGAAATGAACTTACAGCCGAGATTTTGTGGCTCACGAGGGGATCACAGTCCTTGTACACTGCGAATATCGCCAACCCGCTTGTGCATGTCACAATACTAAGCATGAGTCGTCACGGGCCAACTCCACCATAGACACAGCTGCGACCTCTCCAGCGTTCTCACGGTTAATAGACGCTGCACCTATCCACAGACAATGGAAGAATTTGAGTCTACAGGCTTCATTAAAACACAGCTGAAGCATGCACCGGAATTTCCACGGTGCCTACTTCTGCTGGTAGTGCATATACAATATTGTGATTGTTCAGGGCTGTCAGTTTTATGAAATGGTGTGCCATTCTCAAAAGAACAGTAGGTTTTTACGATGGTATGAAAGTCATTCTGCCCATAAAAGTAGTATAAGACACTGCTATACAAGTTATTGCTCCTTAAAATTGAAAGAAACGATGTTATCGTCCAGGTATCTTCTCTCAGTTTGCTATTTTCATCAGATAAAATACTATTGAAATAAGAATGCAATGTTTTTAAAAAAATCCATGTGTCAATTTAGAAAATTTTCAGGAACGAAGCTACCTTTATTATTTTTACGTTGTTTTTTTGTTCTAGTTCTAACGTTTTATTTGATGCTTTCGTAAGCATTATTGTTGTATAGCAGGATAGCGACAAAGATAAGATGATGAGACAAGATGAAGCGTTAATCAATGGAATCGAAATAAAAGTAATGATCCGATAAATACCTGCGTGTGATTCACGGCGTACAGGGACAAATACGTAATAAAGCCACCAAGTGTTAAGGACCACCAGGTATGACGCTCGGTTGGGTCGACGCTGAAACTGTTACGCAACTTTGTATACCAGATCTGAATAATGCCTAGGTTCCACGTAAAGTAAGCGAAAATTTCCGTTAAAACAGACGATACGTATTAGTCAAATAGAGTTGGTGGTTGTGCTTAACAAGATTTTAAATCCATTTAAATTAATTTTAACTGCAGAATCACATAAAATATAAATGCACTTCAATCAAAATTAACTTACTTCGAGAAGTCCAAACGCCCACGTTCTTTAGCGATAATAAATATCTTATCCAAACCGCCCAACTGCACCGCAGCGAAGATGACCACACTGAACACAGCGCCGAACATCAACAAAGACTGCAGCAAGTCAGTGAACAGAACTGCCTTCATGCCTCCCAGAGACGAATAGAAAGTGCACGCCAAACCAACCAACAGAATGGACACGAGCCTGTCCAATCCCGTCACAGCTTCCAGAACAATCGCCGGCGCATACAAAACGATACCATTATACAGTATCATTTGCAATGTATACGTTAAAGAGGCCAGCATACGAGTATTCGGTCCGAATCGTAGTTCCAAATATTCGTATGCGCTCGTTCTCTGCAAGCCGAAGAAAACTGGAAGATACAAGTGGCTAGCGATGGGGGTAGCTACTGCGTACGCTAAGTTTACCACGATGAATTGCATTCCGTAATAATAGTTTTCTGCCGAGACCCCTAACAAGGTTATGGCAGACATGAATGACGCCATGAGGGAGACCGCGACGGGAAATATCGACATGTTGCGATCCGCCATTAAGTACTCCTGTGGACAAAAGTAGTTTATTAAAAATCTTAGGAACGCCTAAACTTTAAGGGG
Organism: Lamproptera curius; assembly: GCA_029286875.1. Lineage (NCBI taxonomy): Eukaryota > Metazoa > Arthropoda > Insecta > Lepidoptera > Papilionidae > Lamproptera > Lamproptera curius. The sequence goes on along the minus strand of JAGSMT010000085.1, from coordinate 882,072 downwards.
ACAAAATGGACATTCGACTCGCCTCGTTAGTTTTCTGCTTGCCACCGCTGAACCTGAAGTATAGACCGATTGCCACGGAAGCTATCATGGTCGCCGCCATTATTATATAGTCCCACACACCAAATACCGATTGTGCCATTTTAAACTGTAAATAATTAAAGAACATAAGAATTAGTGATTAACAATACGTGATTTTTCAATTTTCGATTTCCATTTGGTTCATTAATTGTATTAATTACATATACGGCAAAAAGATAAAAAGCTATCTGTGGGTACAAGGTAATAGCAGTGTTCAGCGTTTCGACGCCACCAGGTCGCAGTCCATAGAGTGTATTTATATAAATTACAGATCGTTATTAGTATCGTATCGAATCGTAATAAATTACTTTGTAATCAAACGCCTAAAATAATTGCAAAATAACATCGAATCCGCCAAGATAATTCGTGAGGCCATTAAAATAAAAAAAAGATTTTTGATCTTATTCTTTATAAAATGAAACTCAAGCCCTGTAAAATCCCCAGATACTATTAGTTTTTAAAACCGTTTCACAAACATCTGAAACACGTAAATTTTGACAAAAACAACTTTGCTACTTTGACAATCTTTATATTAAAATGGTTAGAGTGGGTTATTCTTAAAATATATGGATGTGCTCGCGGACTTTTTATAGACCAATTCAAGAAGTATAATTACATAGTATAATTATTTCTTAAACACCTATTAAACTATTTATTACAAAATTAATATAAAAGTGTGACACGACTGAATCTACGTAATAAGTAAAAATATGACCGACATCCTAAACCTAAATGAAGCAATGTAACTTACGAGAAACTGTCCCGCAATTAAGGTATAATATAAAAATGTGTTTTTTGTAAAATATTATATTTAGCAATTCAGCCTCTAGATCAGTTTTTTGAAAAAGTCACAACCAACCCATTGGCAGCCGAAAGATGGTTATTTCACCATCCCCACTTTTAGGTTATAAGATGCTAAGACTACATGTGAAAGGTCTGTGGATGCCAACCCATCCGCGCTGATATTCCTGGCTGGGGTGCTGATAATGTGAGAAGACAGGATCTGACCACATATAATACACTTACAAGAGGCTGAACTGATGCAGAGCCAAATAAGATTCATAATCTATTCCTCTATAGTTTTCCAATTGCCATTGCTCAAGTTAGTAACAGCGCACAATATTATTTACCTGCACCGAGACATGGAATTTATATTCACAAAGTCTAATCTCAATCTTTAATGGTTCCAGACTGTAAAGCCCTCTGATACTGCCAAACTTGAATCACTAAGCGATATCACACCACTATACTCCAGCCTAATAAAAAATTTAATTTACGTACGACGCTGAGATCTGATAAAGCGACAAAAAATCAACTTATTCAACGAATATCGCATGAAAATGAAACACGGCCACGGTTAACCAATAAGTATGCGTTCAGTTCAAGTGACATTAGAAGTTGGCAGATATACACGATACATAGGTACGTGCGTGCGTTTTGCGTTATAAAGTTGACCTTTCAGATCTTATTTTTCTTTGATATAGATGTGTGTATTGACTAAAATACTGTCGCGACCGATTGCTCAAGAATTCATATTCGGGTCGCACGAAACAGCTGAGTTCAGCGGAGTTCAACGATAAATTGCCACCTATTAACAATATCAGAGACAAGTGACTACAAGAAAGAGCCAATTGATTCAATCATTTTAATCAAGCATCGAATGATTGTTACATCAGTGGTCATTTCTTGCGAAATATCTTGACCAATTTCAGCCTAAGATATTCATTTTCGTTACAGATACTATGATGAAAATATTGCTTGCATAACTTCCGATAAAAAAGTTTTACGTAAAAGTTTTACTTCAAATGAAATGTACAAAATAACGTAAGGATACAATAGTCTACACAGAGTCTATAGTTTAGGCATAATATATTATATACTAAGAATAGACATAATATAAATATAAAGTAAGCAATGGCATCGAAGTGGCATCCAACTTCTGGCATTATTTTTGGTTCGTAGGAACGGTAGCTTTCCGCGAACTCTGTGGCAGATGAAGCTTACCATAGACAAGAGTCTAGAAGCATAACTTCATAATCAACAAAGAAAAAATTATTAATTGTCACAGTTGACAAATAACAATACGATCCAGCCGCCCCTGCTTCGTTGCTATAGATCATTTTGTTAACAACTTTTCCGAGCCTCAGTCTCGAAGCCTAGTGTTTTGAAGCACAAGTATCAAACAACTAGGCTTACGTAAGCTTTAAACAAAAAATAATTTGTACTAAAATTGCAAAAAGTTACGCAAACATTATTTTTATTAAGGTACGTTACGTTACACCAAATTATACTATTTTTTATAATGGCGAAGGTATACTTCAATATAATATATGTATCTATTTTAAATAATTGTAACTGAAATATTTGCCGCGACAATTTTACCGCTTTAGAATTTTATAGATTACATCTATAAAAAGTATGTTGTGTTCATAATAGTAGTAGCAATAAAATAAAATGGGTATCGCTATCTGAACGTCCCTATATATGCTTAAATCCTTAAAACTATACAACGGATTTTGAAGCGGTTTTTTTTAACTGATTGAGTGATTTAAGAGAAAGGTTTATTATGGCCGATGACACGACTGTACGCCGTTTTATTATTTAATCTTACATACCATACTATTTAAAACATATTTTTTATTAACGTCGTATTTTGTGAAGTTCTTATTTTAGATAGAAGAAGAAGCAAACAGAAGAATATGATAAGAGTGACAATACAATTTTTTTTAACAAAAAGATATGACAGACTTCAAACAGCGTATAACTATTTTACGCAATACAAGGAAGTAACGACGTACTCCTGTACGAAATTTCTCCCTGCGCATTTTAAATATCGTCAATGACACGTTTTATTACATAAAATTAACAACTTTTCAAAGAATTAATTTCTATTAAATTTTAACTATATTATTATATATATTAACTAAAGTATTTTATTGAGCTATAAATTTTTCTGATTGCAATTTAAAAATGTTAACATTAAAATTATTGTAGGCTAAAAGCAAAGCAGCGCTTGCTATTTAAGTCGCACGAGGTGATTTTTCCGGCCGTAATGTTCTCAATTTCTTAAACATCTTTTAAAGTGCTTATCACAAAAGTTATTTAAAAAATTGACATATTTATTTTCATTGCACTTAACTAGTTCATAATAGTTGTCTCTACGATGCTCTACCATACGTTTAAATCAGATTTGAGTATTGCAGAAAGTTTACTTCAGGTATATTTGAATACGCAATAAGATGTAACAAAGCCACGAAATTGCAATACAGATATTTATTATAGCAACAACTCATACGTTGCGGCATTAAAGCATATTACGAAATATAAGGAACTGATAACATTACGAGAGTCATTCCAAGCATATTCATAACAGTCATATAGTCAATAAGTTGAATACAAATTTTACGAATCCATCTTAAATATAGGTCGTGATAGATAAGAAAAACATCAGCTGTTTATTTATTTTTAAAAGTAATGTCACATGATTTGGAAAATTTGGTATATAACACTGTCTCCTTTATGGGTATAAGAAGTTGTAAACTCTTTTAGCGTACGTTAATGTCATTTAAAAAGAAACTGAGTAATTACGTTTTGCTAATCTTTAAAACCTCATCTATTATAGGTCCATTCACACATTTTATTGATCATAAATGAACTTTAACCACATTTGAGTATCTTCGTGCTATCTTATTTATGCAAATTCAAAAACATTTTTGTTATAACGTTAACAATGATAGCAAAACCACAACATAACAAACGACTTTGTTATGAAAACCTAGGTATTAAATAGACCTTAAACATTGAAAAGTCTAAACAGCGGCCTTTGTAAAAGATGAATAACAACACCTCTATCTAATACCACAATGTCTCTCAAAGTTTTTCGTATCAATAAACCTGACAAAGTTAATAAAAACGATTAGGGGTCAAACGTAGAAATCACCCCTGTTTCAAAGCGACCTTGTACGCGAAACCTTGGCAACGCAACTTTATCACTAATCATTCATAATATTCTACTATAAAATGATTTAAATTTTATCGTAACACATTATCTCAGGCGTAACGTAGGAACTCAACACGTTACGTAATACTAAAAGATTGAACATTAACATTGAACAATAAATGATAAGGAACAAATCGTTTCGTTCGTTATTATACTTTTACTTCATTTTTTACATTCAGTAATTGTTTTAGGTTTGAAGGGATCATCGTAAATTGAATGTGTGTGCAGAACAACGAAAATAATTTCTTGAAGCATTGTAGTGCACATCATATAAATACTAGGTACAATCATAGACTAGTTTTTCTAGCAACTGGACTGTGGAGAATGGCTCCATCTTTTATGCAACACCAGAACGCAAAAAAGCAAAAAAAATACCATTAATAAATTTTTACCAAAATTACCATTAAAGACTTAATTAGTGATAACACAACCTGGTAATGGAATGCTCGCTCCAGGTTTTTACAATAATATGACATTTGTGTACTTGAAATTGTTTGTTTACTGTATGTCATTGTAAAAGATGCAATAAATAGTCCCGCTGAGTTTCTTTCCCGGTCTTTCTCAGGTCAGAGGCGTCCTATTCCGAACCGGTGGTACAATCAATAAGTATAACGCTTCCATGATGAATAAAGATATTTGAATTTGATTTTTAATTCGACTAAGCCAAACAATACACGATTGTGTTGTCATTGCGATTCAATCACGGTGGTTAACCTATAAGAGCATTTGCTCCCGGCGCTTAATGTTGCTTATATTAAAGTAAGTTTACGTAAGTACATAAGTTTACGTAAACTGAGTGTCAGTAATTCTATCTTCAATTTGGTTTTCCTATAGTTTAATTACTATATAAAGTACCGTAACGTTTTCGGGGACGTGATTCGTTTTACAAATCATTAGACATAGCGTATTGTGTGGGTACATACACACTTAGGTGAATGTCTCGCTCGCCTTCAACCTTTATTTAATATAAAAAAAACATAATTATGCTTTTTGAATCACAAAATTAAAAAGCACGTATCGTCCAAATTTACTTTTCAAATTTGTCCTAAGCTATTTAGACACGTAAAACGGAATGCGGCTAAGTTTTTTTGCTCGTGTAGATTTTCTAACACTTTAAGTCGATCTACGAAAACACAATAGAATCGAAATCTCGGTCAATGTAACGAAATTTAAAAAACATTACCAAAAAATTCTAAAGAGTCATTGCATAGAAGATGACCAAAAAAAATAGTGCCAATAGTGTTTTCACAACGGTTTTTGTGTTCGAAAACCTAGGAAAAACTTATAATAATGAAATAATTTCTCAAGTTTTAACAGAAAAGAAATGTATATATCCTTAACAACGTATAAAAGAAAAAAGATACTTTTATGTAGCGTTATATTTTTTTGGTAAAAAAATATTCTTGTTAAAGAATACATAGTTAAACTCACTAAAAACTGGCAGTTACAGCAAAACAGAAAATATAACAGAACCTTTAGGTAATTTGAAACGTAATTATAATTAAACTAAAATTATCTACATGAGTAAATAATGCAAACTTATTAGAACAAAAATGTATACGAGGATTAAAAATAATTTTCTGTTATAAATTTTCTATGTTAAAAGTGTTAGTATTTCTATTAATTATTTACTATTGTACTACATAATGTTTCTACAATTAATCAATTTAAATTATTATCAGACTAAAACGATATTATAATAAATAATTAATAGTAGTACTCCGTAGCCTAGTGGTATAGGCGTGTGCTTTAGAATCCGGGGGTCGTGGGTTCGAATCCTGCGGGGACTCAACAAATTTTCATTGTTGTTTCCTAGTTGGTTAGGGCAATTTGGGCCGATCACCCATTTGTCTGAAAAGTAAGATGATCCATGCGTCGGATGGGCATGTAAAAAGTCGGTCCACCCACCAACCCGCATTGGACCAGCGTGGTGGGATACGGTCCAAAAACCTCCTAATGGATAGGGGTGTATTAGGGGAGGCCTATGTCCAGCAGTGGACTATCAAAGGCTGATGATGAATTAATAGTAAATTTACACATTAAACATTTCACTAAATACACTAAATTTTATTAATAAAATAAACACAGCACCAATATGTCAGTTGTAAAAGCTGCTATCTTTACTAGGATGTTGGTGACGCGAACCTATAACATTTCTCCATTTCCTAACAAAACATGCCCTCACCGTGATCTCGGGTAAGAAAAGTTTACATTTAATTTTTTTCTTTCGGAAGATTTGCCGGTCAGTGTATTTGCTTACCTCCTCCACTTGTTACGTTTAGCTCTCTATTACTAACTTGACAGCCGAACGTAAAGATGAACGTTACTTCTGCCTTCGTTACCTATTATTGGCTTCACTTTTATATTACACTCTAGGGTTAGGGCAGACTGACCACATGAAGTCCAGGTACTCCGACAATTCGACACGTAGTCGATCAATTTACTTAGTTTACTTTTTCACTAAATATTGATTTCCTTTATATTACAATTTAGTCAAATGTGATAAATATCAGTTTTTGATAACACTATAGGAAAATTCTTCTAATGAAGAAAAATGGTGAAAATCGTTTTGTAACAATAATGGATACTTTCCGTAAATGATAAATATACTATTTTTTTTCGCAATAATAAAGCTTAATTAACCAATTTCGATATCCACATGTTAAATGTTTATTATTTTCACCCGAAAAACAAAATTTAAGAGTAGGCCGGACAAAAAAACAATAAATAAAGCGAAAAATATAAGTCCTCTCTAAGATCCTGCCGGAAACGCATTAATTTTATAGGTCTAAACTTAAAAAAACGATATTTTAACATTTATAGTTATTTAATAATTGAATTTAATATTGTATAAACCTTTTATGATAAAAAATGGAGATCGAAATTGATTATTTAAGAAAAAAATAACAATTAACATTCATAGAATTTCTCTCTTTTATAACACAACTACTCCCTTATACAAAATAAAAAAGCACAAAAAGAAGGTGCCCTGAAATAGTTAATAATAACTTTTTATAGAATGCAATAGATATATCATTAATAAATACTTTAAACGTAATTAAAAGCCGACTAAATTTTCATAAAAATAATAGTGATAATAAAAAAAAAGTGATTTTTTTATTAATTTTAGTGATATAGAATTATAGTAAAGTATACTTACTTATTAAAATTCCGTGAGTCAAATTCCTTATTGCAGTACCGGCTTTAAGTTATTTCAGCAGTTCATCGTACAATTCCGTGCTTATTTTATTTTCAGTACTTTTATTATTTTCGCAAAGATCTTTTATGAAATGTATTTATTATATAAGCATTAAAGTATTCCCAAAAATTTAATTTTGTTTCTTAAATGTAATACTTCCAGCACTATTTATTGTAAAATCTTACGATTTTTCATTAAAACACACAGCTTCACATGTAGATAAATTATACTATTCACATTAAGTTACTGTATGTATATGTTGTAATTAAAATAATATACATAAAAATGTTACAACGTGATCGGGTAACCTAGCGTTTAGGTGAACGCACAAGTGTACCACTAAAATACTCTAACGCTTTTGTAAGGTTATGTCAAAGTCGAATGCGAAATGTCAACGATTCATCTGACATGAGTTACATAAAACGAAACTAACAAGAGAGGCAAAATACCAGAACTTTGCACCCAATAGATGATATAAAATTAGAATGGACAATAAAAAACAAAACGATTAGGATATAGAGGCAGTTATTTATTTTATTTATTTGTTTATTAAAAAGTGGTCATTTTTAATATACTTAAAGATTTTACTATCTGGTAATCCCATGATAATTATCACTTAATGCTGGTTGTTACTTTTTATTAAAATTATTCATGGATTTTCTTCATTGTAATTTTAGATGAATTAGTAGTAATGTATAAATTTATGTGCAGTTGAACGCTTGCTTAATCTGCAATGAATGTTTTTGGCGAAGTATCATAAACTATATATTTACAAATCTTAGCAAAAATGTTATTGTCAAATTTAGATAGAGATTTTATACAAATAATGGAATTGTAAATAATAAAATATAATTTTGCTTACATATAAAATACTAGTGCAGCGACATCTAGTGGAAAAAATGTAAGGTACGTTTTGCCCGCTAAATTTATCAGAATCAACTGTACTCGTACCTATTCATGAAATGTAACATGCGAGTAACGATACGCATTTCTAAATAATGTTTAACTTAACACTAGATGGCGTAACCACATTTAGATATACGTTTAAGAATTCATGCGGCTTGCTAGAACTCTACCTTTTGAGAATCAAGCAATGATATTTTAAATCTATATTCATCGAATATAGGAATAGTTAGGAGTCTCAAATAAAACTTAAAGAAATCTTTACGAAACTATCGATCCTGAAGTTTGTGGTAGCGTAGCAAGTTTCAACAGCTCTAAGTTTTCACTTGTTCTCCATATTATTGCTCGCAATGAATAACGCCTTGTAGCCAAGGTAGGGCGTGAGCTTTGAAACAGGAGGTCTGGGTTGATATCTATGCGGGACGCACAAATTTTTATGTTTCTGAGTTGGTTAAGGCAATTGGCCGATACCCAGTTGCTAGAAAATTGATGAGTATCGTGAAATGGGCATGAAAAAGGTTCTTCACCCAACCGCATTGGAACCTAACGTGATGTAGAAAGCCAACCTAATGGATAGGGATATTTAGGAGGCCATTCCAGCAGTGACTAACAAGAAAACTGATTTTGTTGTGATGATGAAATATTATTTGCTCGTAATAGGCCCTTAATAGCAAACAATTATTTAAAGTATGAAACTTTCTTTATTTTATATCTGTCATAAGCAATATTATATATTAGTTGATAGAATGCTTAATGTCTCTGTTAAATTTATAAAACATAATCTAAAATCTTGATCATAATCGATAAACAATTACCTAAGCGTAAAGGTTTGATTTTAAGAAACCCTTCAAAATCTTTTAGGAAGTTTTAAGATTTAGGACTATCAAGGACATGATGATGAAGAGAAACGATTATTGTTTATAATACGTTGAGATAAAAGCATGAATTTATCTTATTAATTAAGCATTAAATAATCTATAACTTATTAAAAAGTTATTTTAAAGAAGCCAACACTTTTATTCAATTATATTTCTTTTAATATCAGAGCTAATAAATTATAGTTCATTTTATACAATTGCTTAATGTTTTTTAGAATTACAAAAAAAAATAGAATTAGCAATTTATATAAAGTATTAAACATTTTTAAATTTATGTATCAATCTTGGAAATTACGTATCAAATTATTTTCTCAAGTTTGAATTAGAAAGGTATAACATATTTAAATGAGACTCATTTGATCGAACTATAATTATCTTGTATTCACAATTCATTAGCACCTTATTCATGTAATAAATTATTAAAAAAAATCTGAAAAGTGGTTTATTTGTAATATCAAAATAGTAATCTGCAATCGTTATGAAACAAGAAATAACCTTTTTATTCAAAATTTTATCAATCTTTGAGCCATTAACGTACTAAAACTATATATTTCTCAATCTCAATAAATGTATTATCGTATGACTTTAAAAGAATTGGGCAGAGAGAGACATCTTTTCTGTATTTAAAGCAAATTCAATTAAGCGGACCTGATAACGTATGTAATGCAAATTACTGATATTCATTAAACATTACCAAAAAGCACGCATTGATCAATATTTTCAATTGTTTAACTGCATAAGTCTGCAAACACCGCTGGTGTTTATTCAATCGAACTCTAGCAATGACCAAACAATGGTCTACCACAATTGTTGGAGGGAACACGTCAAATTACATTTAATATAAAGCAATAAAGGCAAAAGTATTTTCAAAAATCATCAAATGTACTAGATAAGCCATTTTAGGTCGTGTGTGTTTTATTCAGTACTGTGAAATGTTAATTATTAATGAAAATTTGTGCTTAAACTATTATCGACCAATGTACTTATTACGCAATCAGTGAAGTGTTCAAGTTGTATAATTAAATGTTTTTGATGGACACACCCAGCGTATAATAATACGAATAAATTATAACTTCATGAGACCACAAGTGAATAGTCATTTCGCGTAATAATATCAAATGAGATGGACGTATCACGACCGAAGAGATATTTTGCTTTGCACTATAACCTTCTGCGGTTCTTAGGTCTTGGCTGGTGGCATCACCCTGAAGAGAATGATATGAGAAATTTCCCAGGATGGTATTTGTACTACGCTATCGTTACTGAACTAGTCTGGGTAGTTGGTTTTGTCGGCCTAGAGACAATAGACCCGTTTATAGGTGAGAAAGATCTAGACAGGTTCATGTTCAGTCTAGCGTTTGTAATTACCCACGATTTAACCATCATAAAGCTCGCTATATTTTTTATAAGAAATCGCCATATTCAGGAGATAGTGCGCACTTTAGAGATAGACTTGCAAGAATACTATCAGAATATTACACTCAATCGACGCACCATTAGAACCACTAGAATCATGACGGCGGCGTTTGTCTTCTTTGGTTGGATCACGATAGGCAATGCCAACGTCTACGGTATTATCCAAGATATCCGTTGGAAGAGGGAGATTTCGCTGATCAATGACACAGATGTCAAGCCGGCGAGAACTCTACCACAACCTATATACATACCGTGGCCGTATCAAACAGAGATATCCTATGTTTTAACCTTCATGCTGGAAACTCTTGGTATTCTGTGGACTGGTCACATAGTGATGACCATTGATACGTTCATCGGGTCAATTATCCTTCATATGAGCTGTCAGTTCGCGATATTACAGGAGGCTTTTATTACGGCCTACGATCGCACCATCGACAAACTTCTTAACGAAATTGTTGATGATGAAACTGATAATGATATCATTTCAACTGTCTCTAGCAACGATAACGCAAATTCAAACAAAGAATTGTTACTGAAGAGATACAAAACTGAAAACCAAATAGAAGATGCTCTGGAAGATATGTTTAAAAGTTGTTTTAAACAACACCAACTCTTGATAAGGTAAAACTATGCATTTTTCGTCATGTATAGACTCACTTGTCTCATGAATAACTAGCGTTATAATAAAACAATCATCAAAAGTAGCTCGTTACTATATTCGTCCTGAATGGAATAAATTCCTTGATAAAATTTTAAAGTTATCACAACAACGTTTGATTTCAATGACGATTTTTTTTTAATCAAAAGCTTTTAATTTAATTTTCCTACACTTCAGTTACGTAATAAAGGACAGAACCGGATGGTTCTGTCCATTATTACTTGCTCTTATCAAAGCTTCCTCAATCTTAATATACAAAAAATAGTTTTAAAATCCCCCAGTATAATATTTATTTGCTTGCTTTAATTTTAAATTGGTCTACAATCTTATCAGCTAACGTACAATATTCGTTAAACTAACCTTCTGGCACGACGACGATGTTCGGTTCATACAAACTATGTAAAATTTCTATAAAATGGGATATAAATTAACTAGAATCATTCTAGACGCCAAAATCCGTGCCAAAATTTAAAATTGGTGGCTAATTGTGCACCCGCATGCTCGGGATATCCAATTAAAGTGCACGACAAAAACAACTTTACATTTTTATTTTATAACATCGCCATAACCATTTGGGGGACCGTAAAGAGTGTGCAAACGACGGGGTCTCGCTGCGTGAAAAAAAAAATCAATTCACAGCCAATATGAGCAATATAGGTCCGCGTTCAGTGTTGGATATGACAGCGTGCAATATCTAAGGATTACCGCGCCAATATTGTCGGTGCTATGCTTTTTTCCCGCGTCGAAATCAACATAATCCGCGTTTCATATTCACCGTCAGTTTGCCAGAGTGAAAAGAAGTCATAGATACTTCGATGGAATCTTTACAATCTTACGACATTTGTAGAGCGATCGAAACTACAACTTACTGACGACGCCAAAAATGTAGACTAATAAACAGACAAGGTTATGTTAAACATTAACCCGATAAAACGTGTCCGCTTTTAATTATAAGGTAGTTAGTGAAAAAGCAGATTACATTAAAAGGGCTATCAAATTTAATATTTCTGCGTGGACGCGTTATAAATCATAAACTAAAGCAAAATATTACATCATTACTTAAAATTTAAGTCAGAGTTTAAAATTGCCGCTGTTTAATTTGTAAATAACAACCAATATATCGACGGAAGGAAACGGCGATGTCGAAACTATCAAAAACAAAATAAATTTTGATCATAACTTATATGTATAATAAAAGTTCATTCATCATTCATTCATTCATCATCAGCCTGTGATAGTCCACTGCTGGTCATAGGCCTCCCCTAATACACCCCTATCCATTAGGGGGTTTGGACCGTATCCTACCACGCTGGTCCAATGCGGGTTGCTGGGTGGACCGACTTTTTACATGCCCATCCGACGCATGGATCATCTTTCTTTTCAGACAATTGGGTGATCAGCCCAAATTGCCCTAACCAACTAGGAAACAACAATGAAAATTTGTTGAGTCCCCGCAGGATTCGAACCCACGACCTCCGGTTTCTAAAGCACACTCCCATACCACTAGGCTACGGAGGCAGTTACATAATAAAAGTTATATTCTGTTATTTATAATAAAAGTTATGATCACAATTTTTGTTATAAGAATTGTTTTTCGGCTTTGGTGAACAATTAATTTTTTGTCAGTTACGACGGTTCTGTTTTCTTCCGTCGATATAATAACCGAACTAAAATATATACTTAACCAATTTCAGTTAATATTGTCTCTGCAAAAATTATTTATGCAGCCGTATATCATTTAATTAAGAATGATTATTATGCAATTTATACAATATTCCTGACCTCATAACCTACTACTTTAGCAATCAGATATTAAAAAGGTTCGCTGGTCTGAAAAAAATTCACTCTCCATTTTTAAAATGGCTTCACTCTTAAAAAACAAAATTCCATCCATTCAAGTCCAGCCATGCACAGATAACTCGTGTCGTAGTCGTGTCGCTGACTTTAAATAGTATTAAAGCTGAACTCCCTTTTCTTCTTACAGTTGCGTGGAAAAATTTTCGTCTACTTATTCCTATGGCTTCATGACTCAACTGCTGTCTAGTATGGCGGCGATTTGCGTCGTAATGGTCCAAGTCTCGGTATGGTTCGAATATTTAGTATTTCTTACAAATACTTGCGAATTTATATTAGAGTTAAAAGATAAACAAGTTCAACTCAGCAACCCGCATCAGACTAGCGTGGTGTGATACGGTAAAAAAAACCATAATAAAGAAGGCGTGCATTAGGGGAGGCCTATGTCGAGCAGTGGACTTATACAGGCTGATGATGAAATAAGTTAAAATTATAAATGCCAATATTTATTTTATTTAATATATATATTGGCAGCCGAAGATTGGAATAAATAGCGCACTTAAGGGGATACCCATTTCCAGCAGGGGACTGCCGCAGGCTATTATATGATATTTAGCTGATGAAGATGATGATATAAAAATAAATTTGTGCCGTTTGTGACCTTTTACTTTAAATTTTTTCTACGAATATATCTAGATTTAATCTGCAGAATAGATGGCAGGTTTTCTCCCCAATAGTTTCTTAATTGTTCTACTTATTCTTTGTGTAATGCATTTTTAAACATAACTATAGATTTGAACACAAAATCAAAATTTTGCTTCTTATAATTTCATAAAGCAAGACGCATCCAGCTTTAAATCAATACGGTTAATAACATCGCTGGCTTTCTTCATGGCGATGATTATACAACTTGCCTTGCAATGTTTCACTGGGAATGAGTTAACTTATCAGGTTAGTAGCTTCGTGTATAACCCACCATTATTTTTTACAGCTGATAAACTTATATACTCATATAAAATATTTTATTTTTATGAACAATAGTGAATACTATACAGCAATAACAATTTAAAAGACGAACTTGAAAAGCGACGTCAAAATTTATTGTTTCAAATGACAAATTCACTAATTAACCCGAACCTGAAAATTTTAAAGTTTTTTTGTTATTTCTCCGAGCGTATGCTTATGCTTTGTTTAATTCAAAGACAATTGTGAAAAAATTGCATCACATTTGCCATGAAGGCAGTTGACATTTTCATTCGGCTAAAGCAATGAGAAGGTAAACCAGTTTCGTTGGCGCTCATTTTTTTTTAATATTGCAAATTGACATGTTGCACATTTCGTAAAAAATTTAAATATTTTTTTTATATCAAATAAGTCTTACAAAAAAATTTATGACTTTCCTGGGCTTGTTACCAGGCCATAATATCTTATTAAACAAAAATTAAGATTATCAAAATTGTCGTGATCAGAAAAATTAAAAAACAAAATCAATGTCAAGCAAACATCGCGCTACCAATTCGAAAAGTAAATTTTACGTGCGTCACTTCACTCCGTCGTACAGCGGAAGAAGCGCTTGAAGCGAGTTATACAGCTTGGGGCGTTACACTCGGAACGTGTTTCATCTCACAGACTCGTAACGGGGAAATAAAGAAAGCGACAATGGTACCTTGAGCCATTCTTTTCAGAACAGTTTCGTCAAGTAGTATGCATGGAGGACTGCTTTTGCATTGAAAAAAGAATACTTACGTGATAAAAAAAGATAATGCCGAATGCCGGTTGTGAATAAGAATACGCTGCGAATACGATTTGGAGATGGGATTTACTTCGCGTTTACTCAGATTTTTGCTTTTGTAATGTAAAATTTGCTCATGTTATCTTCTGAATAGTTGCTCACTTGACCAAATTTATTAAAACTCAAAGTTGCTTCTAGATATTCTTTTAATTAATACAACTGAGTCACTCGCCTGTACTGTTTTGTACAATCGATTGATTTTTATCTCCGGAATTGCGATGTACGGTAATTCATCAAGATTTCGAAACACGGCATTCTCGGGTATTATCATGAATATTTATGGGAAAACCGAATAAACATCGATGAGCGAAGATAGATTCATTCGTTGTTGATTTAATTTTTTTTAACTGGAATGGATTCATCGATGAATGACCAGAATACGTTCTATTAAAATCTTTCACATGTCTCTTGAATTATAAGACAATATGTGACAATCTTCGCCTTCGTGGCTTAGCGGTAATGGCACTTGCTTTATAAACCGGAGATTGCGGGTTTGAATCCCGCGGGAAATCAACATTAAAAAAGAGATACGGTCCAAAAACCAATAATGGAGAAGGCGTGCATTGGGGGGTGGCAAATGTCCAGCAGTGGACTAACATAGATTGAAGATAATGATAATGATGTTATTACTAAAGAAGGTTAGGAAATTTTAAAACTTACCACTTTATAACAACCTATACTTAAATTACAGGGCAGAAATTAAATTTATATTAAAAGCAGCAAAATTTTAATTCATCTTTGAATATAACTTAATACATAACAGAAGTTCAAATTCCAAACGATATATGCAAAAATATACATCACTTTCAATCTATCAAAGCCTAATAAGATATGCAATATCACTAAACAAAGTGTAGATGTCAAAGTGATGATAATATAATAATTATTAAATATACAAATGATTGAATTAATTTTATTAATTATGTTCTCCCTCTCTACATTCCTCTTTTCGTGACGCTGTCGGCACGCATTCGCCACCATCCCAAATCAAGCGTGTATAAAAAAGTTATACTTCAAAAAGATGGAATTCAATCATGTAAAGAATACACGCGAAATTTTCAGGCAAACAAAGTAGCGGAGGCGGTGATGCAATGTAAATGGGAGCAGATGCCGCCGAGACTCCGTGGTCAGCTCATTATGACGATGATGCGAGCTCAGAAACCGCTGCGTCTCACAGCGGCCGGCTTCGCTAATATGGACAACGACTGCTTTCTAGCCGTAAGGAACAGTTTACTTTATACGACTTAAATCGAGTACAGATATGGTAGAAGCACGTAGATTTGAAAGCGGAAATGTTGGGCTCTAAAAGTTACATCTGTTACTCCGCGAAATAGGATTTGAAATTTGTAATGTGAAACAAAAATGGTAGCAGTACTATATTTCACTCAGATCAACAGGGTACAAGTCCGAAACAAAGCTGGTTTAATGTAGAGCACGGCGAAAATCAAGCGAGGTTTCAGAATGTATTAGAGAATGTCAGAGTCCTTTCTGTGTATTCACTTACCAAATTCTCTTAATAGCACCTTGGAATAAAATGGACCACTTACGCTACGTGTGAACGTTTAAAATTAACAAGTTTGTCATGATTAAGGCCTGTCTTTATTATTATGTAAAAACACTATGCCTTTTTTTTCCAATTTAATGGTCTTAATCTTAATGAAGAAAATCATCTTCGGTACTATATTTCTCATACAAATGTTGCAGATTATGAAAGCTGCATATTCGTACTACGCTGTGCTGAGTCAAAAGCAAATTAAATAGACTCTTCGGTTTTACGAATCAATAAAACAACATAACTAGTCATCCACGAATTTTATTAAATAGTAATCCTTTAATGATAACATTACACACTTACAGTTGCTAATACAAATACTATATAATATACGTAAGTACAACACAAATATTACAATCTAAGCTATCACAGGTTTTCTTCGATACAAAATAATACAAACATAGACAGTGAATCACCGATTAACAAGATTGTGTTCAATCGTGACCTCAAGGTGTGTACACTAACGAGCACGAACTATAATGTAACGATCGTCGACAAACTATTGATGGAAATAAATTGCTTAGAACATACTGGATGTAGGTGGGACCCGGTACTACTCGACTTGGTCCGTCACCTTATCCCCGTATTTACCGTTCCCGTTAGCTCAACAATTGATTTACAAACAGTCCGCAATACTTTTCCAGCACAGGAATGTAATCCGAAATTAGATACGAACTAAGAAAGATATAGGATCTTTGCAAAATGTCAAAGTAACGAGTGAAGTTAGTTCTCAAGGTTCTCTTACACGGATACGCCTTGTCTAGAACAAATGCCATATGTCTCCTTGGAACATAGGTTTTAACGAATATGGCATCATTTTATCTAAAGTAATTAGACCAGCTACGATGCATTACATACGTCTACACACAAATGCTGAAAATTATTGACGATTAGCGCTCAACCAATTAGAACGTTTGGCCATTAGCCATATTTCATGTGTACGGGTTTGGCTCGCAAGTTTTACGTTTTATTTACTTTAGTTAGTGACACGTTCTTATGCAGATATAGGCTTTTTTTTGGTACACCGCGTTGATTTTTATTTAATGAATTAATTAACGTGATAGAAATAAAGAATATGCCACTCCTGTACGCCACGACGAAACATGAATGACACCTCTCCTATTCTCAGATATATTATTTATTAGAAACCAGAACACAGTTAATGTCTTCACACTACTGCTTTTAGGCAACAAGAGAAACGCCGTGGTACTTCCCTGCTTGGTCTTTTTACCGATTTCCCCGTAAACCAAAACTCAATGTCAAAATTATTTATTTAGGCTCTACTAAGAACAAATGAACGTCAAAAATTTACCACCGACGCCATTTTATTGTTTCACATATACATGCTCGGCTCGTCAGTGCACATTCATATTATTCTCTTTATATAGTATACTTTAGATACGTTGGAATATACAATGGGGTCCAGTGATCACAGTTCAAGGAGTGACGGCTTCGGAGCAGCTGGCTGCGACTTCTGCGGGCTCTTTGTATTGAGAACAGTCATTTCCTCACATCTGTGGAGTTGATAGACGATTTAGTAAATCGTATGGTACACCTATTACGTATCGACCTTAATGTCATAAGATGTCAGTGAGTTCATTGACTCTGTGATATGTAAGAATAGTATCAAATAACCAAATTGGTACATTTTAAAATAATTTAATCTGACTCTGTCGGTCTCATTATGAAAGTGTTTCGATATTTAGTAAATTTCTTATAAACAAGGACAGTTTTAAAATAATTTAATCTGACTCTGTCAGTCTCATTATAAAAGTGTTTCGATATTTAGTAAATTTCTTATAAACAAGGACAGTTTTAAAATAATTTAATCTGACTCTGTCAGTCTCATTATAAAAGTGTTTCGATATTTAGTAAATTTCTTATAAACAAGGACAGTTTTAAAATAATTTAATCTGACTCTGTCAGTCTCATTATAAAAGTGTTTCGATATTTAGTAAATTTCTTATAAACAAGGACAGTTTTAAAATAATTTAATCTGACTCTGTCAGTCTCATTATAAAAGTGTTTCGATATTTAGTAAATTCTTATAAACAAGGACAGTTTTAAAATAATTTAATCTGACTCTGTCAGTGTCATTATAAAAGTGTTTCGATATTTAGTAAATTTCTTATAAACAAGGACAGTTTTAAATATTTTTAATCTGACTCTGTCAGTCTCATTATAAAAGTGTTTCGATATTTAGTAAATTTTATATAAACAAGGACAGTTTTAAAATAATTTAATCTGACTCTGTCAGTCTCATTATAAAAGTGTTTCGATATTTAGTAAATTTCTTATAAACAAGGACAGTTTTAAAATAATTTAATCTGACTCTGTCAGTCTCATTATAAAAGTGTTTCGATATTTAGTAAATTTCTTATAAACAAGGACAGTTTTAAAATAATTTAATCTGACTCTGTCAGTCTCATTATAAAAGTGTTTCGATATTTAGTAAATTTCTTATAAACAAGGACAGTTTTAAAATATTTTTAATCTGACTCTGTCGGTCTCATTATGAAAGTGTTTCGATATTTAGTAAATTTCTTATAAACAAGGACAGTTCTCTGCTGTCTAGTGGTATTGGCCATTGCTTTACAACCGCAATGCCATAGGTTCGAATCGACTTGATAAACTTAGTAATGGACTCGTTTATTTTGGTTCATTAGACCAATATGGGCTGATCACCTAATTTAGCAAAAAGTAAGATGATCCGTGCGCCAGATGGGCGTTGTCCAGACTATCTTTGGCAATAGTTAATTGACATCAGTGCACTCAAATTTGTTAACTTGTAGTTACCAAAAGATAAAATGTATTCAATATATGATTGAATACATTTTATCTTTTGGGTCATAAAAGTCAGATGCCTGTCGCGTACGTAAAAAAGCTGGTTATGTTGAGAGCGATATGGTCCGCATTTTACAAAAAATTTTGGTAAACAATAAGATTAGAAGCCGAACCTATGATGACTTGGGTAAACGAGAGAAAGAAGAAAGTAACTGTCTTTCTTCTTCTTCTTTATTCCATAATGTTAATTAAAAATAACTAGCCCTTCTATAACTAGAAATTCATGTTAAAAATATAAGTTTTACAAACTTCAATACCTCAATTTGCGCAATATTTTTTTATCAGCGAATTCTTTTAACAGTTTTAAAAGAAAATTAAGCAGACTTCTGTAACAATAAAAAATAACAATTCGCATACTTTTTATCTGTTTACCTCAAAAATTAGCTGCTTGTATGTACTTTAATGTTTCGTGATAAGCGAATAGAAATTTCGATATGATGATACAACACCATCTCTACTACGCCATCTAGCCTTAAAGAACCCAAGTTTGTGCTGTGTTTGCAAGTTAGTAAAAATAGCATAAACTTGTTTTTTTTTAATAATTTACATTAAATACAAACTGACAAACACGTGAAAAACACTGCGTTGACACAATATACAAGTAAAAAGCATACTTGGTTTTCTCATAATCAAACATAAGCAAAATCAAAACAAAATAGAGAATACAAATAATCCAGGTTACATAAGCAGCATTTTTACTCGCGAGACTATTTTTTCACTCATATTTGCAAAGTCAAAGAATCTGTGTCATTTTCTAGGCCAGGTCCTTTGCGACTAATGTACGACAGATAGACAATGTTTGGAAAAAGTATAGCTCAGGCGGAGTTTGAAACAGCCTTTCAATAAATGAGTATTTAAAAAACAATTCCGTCAAACAGAATTTAAATGACAGTTATCAAGTTCAATTATTAGATATAGAAACTGAATTTAAAAAAATGTAGAAAAACCAGGGTAGACTTTTTTTTACAGGAAAATAACTTAAAATAAGTGATAGCGTAATATATTACGCAATTATAAAATTTTACTTTATAATTTAGTTACGTGTATCCAATAATTATAAATATTTTTGTGATCACTATAAATTCAGGATTAAGAAGAACAAAAATGAATTCATTCATTTTTAAACAGCTTATTTCTTTACGTGTTCTACTGGTAACTCGCTTTTTTTCCAAAAAATTGGGTCAGCTTTTAGCCAACCTGATGTCACTACAGTTTTAAACAGCATCTGCATATCACTTTACCTCCAAAAACCTCTATCCTTCACACGTTGCATTGTGAATGATTAAGACACGTTAATATTTGACAATTAAAAATCAACTTTGGTAACCAGAATGACTGAACCACCAACCCACATTGGACCAGCGTGGTGGGATACGGTCCAAAACCCCTAATGTCAATAGGCAATGTTTGCAATTCAGTAAAATTAAATAATAATGTTCTCTGTTTATAAACTCTCAAAGCCCGATGGGATGGATAACACGACCGGAGAGAGATAAGTCGCAGGACCGCCTTTTACATGCCCATCAGACGTATGGATCATCTTACTGGTCAGATAATTGGGTGATCAACCCAAATTACCCTAACCAACTAGAAAACAACAATGAAAATTTGTTGGATCCCCGCAGGATTCGAACCCATGACCACCGGTTTCTAAAGCACACGCCCTTACTTCTAGACTACGGAGGCAGTCAGTAAAATTATATATAAAATAAATATACGACGACGCACTTGGAATAGTTGTTAGTGACCCTGACTGTTACGTCAAGGGTTTAGTTTGATTCATATATATCATGTTGGATTTATATAAATATAGTAACAGTCATCCAGTTGACATAGTGCAAGATTTGGGATTAGATAGTGATGTGTTATTCGTTCAGTAATGTTATTGCTATAAATATATTTTATTATATTTAAGAAATAATTCAGCCCAGATTGGTCTTACCTCCACGACATAAAGTGATTTTGTCGTAAGGTGCGCGGTCAAACGTCCAGTTAGCAAAACCTAGGTTACCAAGGCCGTATAGCCATTTATTTTGTACTTAAACTTAGATTACTTACTTATCATCAGGGGAATGCGCGGCATTGAAGAACACGTCAGGTAATGGTGAATCGTGCTGACTCAGCAACGAGCTACCAGCCCTCGGTGAGTGTGGCCCACGACTGGCGTACGGTGAAAAGGGCACCGCAGCACGCAGCGCGGCCAACACCAATAGTAGACCACCTAATAAAAAAAGGCATGCATAAAACAAAAAGTGCACAACTCGCATGACCGGAAACGTCAAACCAGGATATAGTAATGAGCCATGTCAGGTGGACCATTACAGGCTGATGATGATGATTAAGTAGGTAGAAATCTATATTAGGGATCAGCCAAGTATGCAGAGGAATTGCATAAATATATGCGCAAACACGCGTGCACTCCCTTTTCCTTCAGTCTCAAAGTCCGGTGGGACATATAACCGACTCGACAGGAGAGTAATCCGGCGCAGGACCGACGATTTACATGCCCATCCGACGCATTAAACTTATCATCTTACGTTAGTAGCAACGTTAAGTCCCAGCAGGATTGAAACCTCTGGTTTTTAAAGAGCAGTTCCATGCTACTAGCTTGCGGTTTGCCATAAACAAATAATTCATTCGAGTTCTTGTTAAAGAGTTAGGGTATAACTAATCAAAAATGCACATCACTCTTCGAAACTACTGTTTAAAAAAATGTATTGAGAACTAAAATGTGCGAACGCAGATCATGTTCTGTACTAGAGAATCTGGTAGTAACTTCATAACTGACTAATTCATAAAATTTTTGTTAATTATATTATTTAAAAAAATATATAAGAAACAAATGAACGCAGAGGTTCCAGCCGGCTTCTCTGGGCATGTTTAAGTTTTCGAACCGTAGTGCCAAATCAGAATAAATCTTTTTTGACTTTGACCAAAGGCCTTGATTTATCCTTAGAAAAACTGGGTGATTATTTGACTTTACAAATAGATTTCTCGTTTGAAGTCTTATTTTAAAGTACCTACGGTTGAAGCGTTGTGATAAATTACTTATATCAATAGTATTACTGGACTATCTATATAATATAATATAATAAAATGTTTATGATTTAACTCGGGACTGTATAAAACGCCAGTAAAAAACCAGAATAAAGACTAAAAGAGACAGATGGCATCCAAAGCGTGAATACCTGGAACGTTTGAAACGTTAAAATCGGCCGCAAAAAGTAAAAACCGTCGAAGCAAAATATGAAATAAACCTTTCTTTTGGTATGCGTGCGACCTTTGGACGTTTTTTTATAGCTGGTCAACTGTCTGCGCCGGAAAATAGATTTTAAAATATATTCTCTGGTTGAATCGTTTGTTCTTTATCTGTTGTTTTTAAATAAAGAACCATGTCTGACAGTTTACGCAAAACGACACGTGGTTGTGAAAATTATGCCGTGTCATCTTTTTGCTTATGACATTTGTGTTTCGTATTAATTATGACAAAGTATGTCTGTTCAAACGGCTTTGTGTTTTACGTTTTACGTGTTATTACGATTTTCATGCTTAAAATATTGTACGAGTCAGACAGAATGTACACTTTTATCCTAATATACATATTTTATCCTTATATAAAAACATTAAAGTTAAATATAATCCGCGGTCTAGCGGTATTGGCCCTTGCTTTATAAATCTGAGGTCGTGGGTCGGTCCGCCCACGAACCCGCATTGGACGAGAGTGGTGGGATACGGTCCAAATACCCCCTAATGGAGAAGGCGTGCATTTGGGGAGGCCTATGTCCAGCAGTGGACTAACAAAGGTTGATGATGATGATGATATTTTAACATTATTTAAATCGAAATTTATGTATTTTAACGTCAGACCTGGGCAGCGATGGTTAAAAATGGTTCGAAACTTTGGGGCCAAATATATAAATACATAAAATATATCTTCTTCGGATTATACTTATAGTGGAAAGAGAAGTTATGTATTGATTTTAATTATCATTTTATTACTATAACCACTATGTTTTTTAATAATTTTATCAATGTTTTATTACCTTATGTCTATGCAAAAACAAGCATAATTTAGATAGATTATAACCACTCAACTGAACAACGAAAAGGCCAAACATGGTTTTATTTCCAAGAAGAAGCCAAATCAATTCCTTTTTTGGGATTCGTTTTTATCTATTACGTTTGTTCTCGAACGGTTTCATACTAACTATAATTATACAAACAAATACGTATCGAAAAAACTTTATACTTAGATATTTATTTGAACTTAGATTTATGATTAATCTTTTTTCTTCTTAAAAAAATATCATGGGGTCTTCTCCCATGGATATTTATCATATCAGCAGTTTTTTACTTTCATACTCGGGCAATTGGAATCAAATTAACTTTGTGGTAAATAATTTGGTCGTACTTTTTACCAGTCCTGGTTTAAAATTATCATACTTTTTGGGAATCGATAAAAATCATACATATCTTCCTGACCGACATCAAGCAATATACTAAAGATAAGTTGTACAGTGTTAATATTTTCAGAACAACTTTAACTTGAAATTGAAAACAGAAGTGTCAACGCATATTACGTATTGAAATCAAGAATCAGATGCTAATAATTAAAACAATTCAATGGCAACTACCCACAAGCCACACCCACCAACCCGCAATGACCAGCGTGGTGGTACGGTTCAAAAACCCCCTATTGGAGAAGGCGTCAATTAGGGGAGGCCTATGTCCTGCTGTGGACTAACAGGCTGATGATGATGATGGTAGCAACTAAGTGGTTTATGTATAATAAGCCACATCGTTCTTCGTCTAGCGTTTTTATTGATAAATTGTCACTGATCTACAGTGGCTGAACCTTAGCCAAATATAAGATGGAATTAACGTGAGCAAAGTCGGATAATAAACTTAATTGGCGCCAAGAAGTCGGTCACTGTTTTAAGTAAGACATCGAGTGACAAAGGTCCACTAACGCGTCCAACTTTTGTAGCATTTAGTTTTTGACATTATACTTCTTTACATCTATACCAAGTCTAAATCAGCTCAAGTTTAAAAAATACACGATACGCACGACGCCATTTTGTTGCTATGGAAAATATTAATTCCGTCCAATTCCATGGACGGAATTAATATTTTCGTATATGATTTAGGACTAAATAATACAATAATTTTGCAACTGAACGTGTATATACTCAGACCAATTACAACGTTTTCATGAGTTCCATCTATATTAACATTATAAATACAAAAGTTTTTTTTCAAAACTAGAGAGATATACTTTCTCTGAGTAATCTAGGCTTGCACCAGAAAAATCCATTTTAAAAATCCAAATATGACACGGGTAGATCTGTGGACGTAGAAGTTTGTCGTTTGTTTTCAATAAAAGCTACTTAGTGGCATAGTGGAGCGATATGCGTATTAGTTCGATCTAATTCGGATGCAATTCCTTTAAATGTTTACCCGGAAAACCCACAAGTTGGCAGCCACTCCCGGCCTCTTCTGGCTCTTGTTCGCGGGTGCAAGTGTGTCGTGTCACTGTGTCTCAACTTACACGCGCGTTTGAAACAATGTTAATTTATATGGAAAAACCCTGTACTTTTTTTAGCTTTTTCCTTTTTAATCACTGTGGGCAGTATCGCAGATTTTTTCCCGGCACTGGTAATTGTAAATAAAAAAATCGGTGAATTGTATAGAAATTTAATTTATGATATTAGAACGTTTAAGCGCAACTTTTATGCGATATACCAATTTTACCGATATGCAGATTAAAGGCTCGTTTTACACTGATGCAACGTGTAATATACAATTAAATGTGATGATTTCTCTTGTATTTAGTAATAGAAATAAGTCGTGAGAATACTAGAACTTAATCTTAATAAATATAAAAAAATGTTTTTAAAGTATGTTAACTACACCGATACGATTACTTCAGTTTTATCCTTTGCAGTAATTCACTTTGAAAATGTTAACACTTAAACCCTTTTTCAGGTCAATCATAGATGACGCTGATTATCATAGTGTATTCATCAAATTTTGCATTAAAATGATGGAAAAATGTTGCAAGCTGTTGTTACTGTCTTGAGCAAATAAGTTTGCATATAAATGTAATAATATAGTTCCCTCTAATATAATATATTGGTAGAAAAGCAATGATAATAAGTTAATCTAACTAGCAATTGCCAATTTATCTATTTGGTTGTACAAATTCAATAATAAAACTGACAAAGTTAGACATGCCTTAAAATAGACGTATTGAAAGCGTGCTTTATGAAAATCATATGGTGAATAAGGTTTTGAAGAAAAGATTGACGGCTCAAATACCCGAATTGATTATCCTCTCATTGAGTGGAATTTATATTCTAAAATATCCTAAAGGGATAATAGATGTTATTTCATTCGCACCTACTTTTCATCAATAATATGGTTACCAATTTTAAAGTGAGTAACGCTATGTTATATTTATGATTATTTCTATATCAACTGATTAATTTAAAAATACATCTCATGTCTAGCTTACATTCTATTTCGACTGTTTATAATTTTCCATTATAATACCCTTGAAATGACACATTAAATTAATATTTCATTCTTCGACAAGAACAAGATTTGCTAAACTTACTTTGGTATGCCAAAAATATTAAACAAAATTAATTTTATGTATAAAGTATTTGTTATAAAAATTACTTTGCTATTTAAATTTTAATTGTTACCTGCAACGGCAGCTAAAAGCGTCAGGTTGGCAAACAAAATGGAGGTTGCGGCGCACGCGTATAACGGGGCGCGCGCCCTGCCACACGACCACCGCATGAAGTCCCAACAGCGAAGTGACAGCGTATACTCCCCGCGCCGGCAGAGGAGGTCCACGAAAAGTGCGACTACCCACATTGTCTCTAGTAGGAACACCAGCGCTGCTCCAACTCTGCACAAGTATTAAATATACTTTATA
Organism: Lamproptera curius; assembly: GCA_029286875.1. Lineage (NCBI taxonomy): Eukaryota > Metazoa > Arthropoda > Insecta > Lepidoptera > Papilionidae > Lamproptera > Lamproptera curius. The sequence goes on along the minus strand of JAGSMT010000085.1, from coordinate 856,015 downwards.
AATTAGTAGCCCGTAAAAATATTTTATACCATTATTCGATAGCTATGTTAGATGTCCTTAAATATTTTTTTTATTGATTTAAGCGATTAGATGAGCAGGTCGATCAACTGATGGTAAGCGATACACCCTGACTATAAAAAATATAGCGTAATATACTTCTTTGCCGCCCTGAGACAGAGGATGTTAAGCCTCGTTTACCCAGTAACTCTATGATTTGGCACCCTTCAAACCGAAACACAATAATGCTTAATGCCTTGTGCTCCTAATTTGTGGAAATAGGCACTGCGTTGGTACTCCCTCAGCCGGTTCTTATTTTATTTTTCATGAGATTTGTTATATTTCCTTCGTCTCATAACCTTTACATAGTAGACAAGGACAATTGTCTATTATATAAGCAGTAGATTTTAAAAAATATGTTATTTATTGGGGACCGTGTAGTATCAGATATATCACAATGGGCTGATTTTGCAGCAACGTCAATAATATTACAAGCAATACAACGAGGTGCATCCTGAATAAGCAAATCTACTAAGGTAGTAAACATAATCACAGAAAAATATATACAGTTTTATGGAAAGTCATAAATTTGTAATTAAAATCAGTAGTTTAAATGAACTAATGCATAGTCATAATACGCATAAAAGACTGAACGGCTCATAAAATATTATCATTTAATTTAATAATTATCAGTATATAAGGAATCTAATCTCATATTTTTATTAACTTTTCATAAAATGTAAAAAAAAATTACGACGTTAATCAAGTAATAATATACTCAACCAAACGACCTCATAAACGTTTCACGACATTCGAAAAATATAATAACGTACTTTATTGCCTATATATATTCTTATCGCATTTAATAAAATTAATTAAAATAAATAAAGTAGGCACCATTATATAAATTTGCAACATAAACCTTACGTGTAACTATTTCCTTATATGTGACATAACAAAGTACAAAAAAAATGCTGGTCGCACAAAAATACTTTTAAAACTCACTAGCGTACGGTATAATGACGTCACTTGAATTAAAAAAAATATGTATAAAACACGTAAATTCCAGGTTAATGACCACTGATCCCAGTGTTGCCATAACGAGCGCTCTCTCTAACGTCCCACTGCAACAATTTTAACAAAGCCGTAGACTAAAACACGCGAAAGTTATTTTAATACGCCCCTTTAATGCTCTCTTGACACAGACTGGATTTTTAAAAATATTTTTTTTATACTTCATTGTCACGAAATCTCCGCCACGCCAAATTTATTGCTGTACGAAGTTATTACAGTTCTTTTCGCGCGGGGGAGAGAGGTATTGTCAAAACTTGATAAGCCGAAGTTAAATGTGATTTTATAACCTTTACAAAAAGAAGCTTATGTATATGGGCTTTTTTAGAAAATTATCACCGTTTTTTACTTATTATTGAAAATGGGATAACAATAAAAATTTTCAATATTTCATTGATATCCATATAAATTTTTACAATGCTGCTTTCCCTTATTAAGCGGGTTAAAGGCTTTTTCTCTAAATTCTACTAACATTGAAAAAGCCTAATGTAACAAACTGAGCAACAGATTTTAATAAAACTTCAAAGTATTATAGCTTACTATAAGCGCTTCGCGGTTTCTTCCGCTAGGTGATGGGCAAACAAAACAGATTAAATCGCTAGTAGATATCTTGAAAATTCGTGTTAGGACACACCCGTTAACAACGTATGCCTTTTGAGCAATTCTATTTAAGATTAATATTTACACAAGTTTAAGTCTATCTATTAAGTTTGAGCCCGCATCCTCAATGTAATCGCACGAGGTGGTGATTTTAGGCGCCGTAATTTTTTAATTTCTGAAATATGAATTTAACTACTCATTATAAAATTATTTAAAGAAAATTTTAACAAAAATAAACTGTAATTATTTCTATTGTTTACGCAAATATTATACATTATTAAAAAAATGACTTTACGGATTTTATCGCGTTTATTTTACATTTTTAAATTCCCGACGTTTCGAACACTTTCCAGCAGCCGTGGTCACGGGGTAGACTGAGAAGTCATGCGTCTTGTTGCCAGTGCTGAAGCGGGCTTTCCTGATCTTAATTTTAATTAATTATTTTTAGTTTGAAGATGGTTGGATTCTACTACCTGCTTATTAATTATGGGGTCCCATAATTAATAAATTAAAATTTAAACCTAAGCATAACACCACTGCTGGCTGTAAAGATAAAACCATGCATAGGTCGGAGTACAAACTAAAAATTATTAATTAAAATGTAAAATAAACGCGATAAAATCCGTAAAGTCATTTTATTTAATAAAAAAAACGACTTCAAAACAACAAAACTAATTCAAAACAAATTAAAATGCACTAAAAAGTAAAAAAAACTCAAAATTTTAAATATTTGAATAGCGTTTTCATAGATCCCATTATCAGAACCTAACCAAAATCTTGTAAAACCGCCACCGACTTACATTCTTTCCAATAAATAAATAAAAAAGTATCATCGAAATCGATAGGCGTGATATTGAGCTATTAATTGTCCATTTGTTGTGTACATATTGAATGTACATTTCAGACTTATTCAGTTTTTTCATAGTTGCCAATGTCAGAACTGGACCAAATTGCTATGGGACCAAACAGGAAGCACCAGCTTTCAAATAAAAATGAAAACATCCAAATCGGTTCACCCAGGCGAAAGTTCTGAGGTAACAAACATAAAAAAAATACAGACGAATTAAGAACCTCCTCCTTTTTTGAAGTCGGTTAAAAATATGAGGCTACATGACAGCTTCTATCTACTATTTAAAGAAAATCAATTTGAAGCATTAGCAGTTGATCAACGAGATAAAAAAAATCGCGAATTAAGTACCTTCTTCTGGGAAGCCGGTCAAAAATATATTATAAACGGTAATAGTTGACTTTTTATTAAATTTTGGATAATTTACAATAAAGAAGTATACATGCCTACAAGTTGTTTTATGCACAAACCATGCTTATCTTAAGTGTAATTAAAAATCTATTTAGTTGTTTTGTGCGTGAAAAGTAATAAGCATAAATTTTTCTATAAGAATAAAAAAACATTAAACTTTTTCATCTGTATTATTCTTATTGAGATTACGATATAGAAGAATGAGATTCACTATTTCCTATAACTTTGTGAAGTATATTTAAAGTTATGAGCGAAAGCGTGAACTGTAAAGAAATATATTACAAAAAAGCCGTCCAATTTATTAAAAAAATAAAGTGTGTATGTGTGTGATGAACACGTGACACATTTAAGTAATTAATACCACAGATACAAAATACTCACAGAAAACCTGGAGCAACTTCATAACCAAGTACCATTAATTCCGCTCCAGCGCCGCTTAGAACTGCGAAGAAAATATAAAAATATTTCAGTCTATGAAATTGTTTTTTTTTTTAAATAAATTTTCTTATTTTAATTATGACATGCTTTTATTTTAAAACTAGATGTTTTTTTTATACGAAGCCCATGAGAGTATTAACGCGAACGGCAAGGAAAATTAACGTCAATCTGCGAAGTACTTGAACGTTGTTATGACTTCCTTTTTCAAGCGATGTTTTAACACTTGACAAAGTCAGCTCAAAAATATATTGTTTCGTTATATATCACAAATATATCATTCCATACAAACCAGTTATTGGTATTCGGTTCAAAGAGTAATTATAATAAATCCATTAAATATATTATTTTTACTTAAACATGTTGTTATATTTATTGACGTTAGCGAATTCGAAAAGGAACTTTTGTGTGTAAAAGAATATTATTGCTGTAATAACTTCTTGATTGATAACACACCCTGGTAATAAACTATTCGCTTTATGTAGGATGTTCAATACCTAAAATTTAGTAATGAATTGAAAAAAAAAATAAAATCCCGCTGAGTTTCTTACGGCGGTTCTTCTTAAGTAGTTTATTTGACAGTCAATATAAAAGTGTAATAGTTTTATATTTAATAAAGTTATCAGACTTGACTCCATATATATAATAATTTATTAAGCCTATTATTTCTCTAAAAGTCACGCGTTACGTATTTTTTTGTCTTATAGACAACTGAACGGAAGACATTCAGGATATTTTTAACAAATTTATAAATTGAATAGTAATAAAACTGTTCTATTCTCTATATAAATTAACTTGACAATATTTTAAGAGTAGAGCCACACTTCTCAATTATCCGTATAACTTTTACATTGTACGTTATAAAGCTAAGCAGAACATAGAATCAACGTTAACATAACTACCAAAGACATAAGTACATTAGTTATTTTATTTTATTTTATGCGGTAAAATATAAACTATACAAAATATTTTTCCGTCAATGCCATTCTCTACGAAAATATTAAGAAAGCAACAAAAAACAATTAATAAAAGTAGTTTACGTAGTACATGTGTTCATTTTATTTTTAACTGTTTCATGGTCACATGGCGCGATACATTTGTCCAGTGACCATGAACGCTGCATCAGATTCAAATTGTTATAGTTTTTTCTAAATACTGAATTACGTAAAATTACTTTTGTATCAAAAATATTTGTGTACATAAAAAAGAACAAATAAAAGAAAATAAATTAGTAGCAATTAATAAACTTTATTTATTTAATTACATAATTATGGTTAACGTTTATGCATAGGACTACAGAAATATGTTCTGTATTTTATTATCGATATAATATAGACTACAAAGTTTAGGAAAGGTAAGAAATCTCAATTTATTGTTTTTAATTGGTCTAGCGAGAAAAATATTGCTATCTCCTGTATAAAAAATTATATATTATCAATACAAAATAATCTCTGAGTATATAAGTATCATATTATATTTTTATAAATACCAACACTAAACATAAATGACACATTGCTTTTCGTTTGTATTGTTTTGTAGATAATTTCTAATTCAAGTCTGTGCATGTATTGATCAAGTAGCCATTAATTATGTCAAAATGAGGAAGTGTATTCCCCAGTCGATTTGGTACAACCAATCAGCCTGATAACGAATACATACAGCGTTGTTATCATAATTCATCACAGCACAGAATGCCAATTGCAAACAATTGATGGAATTAATTAAGATCGATCAGTCTGACGTGTTGGTCTGTGTGTTGTACAAACATCATTATGCGCACATTCAAGGTACCTTAATTTTTTTAAAGAATCGCATAAATCCTAAAGAACGTACGCAAAATGGTACTTTAAAATAAAATAAGACTTCTTACCTCAGCGTCACACGTAAGATAAAGTTTTATCTTAGTTTTTTCCGTTTATTTATTTAACAAGATAGTTGTTATTCGTGTAGATAACAATGAACTCAATTCCCATACATCTATGCATAATTAGCTGTAAATGTGTATTCAGAAACGCACATTTTAAATTGATGATCAAATTAGAAACCAGCCTAGTAAGAGGTGGAAACTACGTAAAAAAAAAATCAGGAATGGCTTCTAAAACTAGCGCATTGTTATTGGTGGATCGCCGCCATGCTCAATCCACATTCGATGTTTAACCAATAAGGAGAGCCCGACAATTTGGCGCTAATTAAGTTTGATAATAGAGTATGTTTACATAAATTCTATTTCATATTTGGCTGGAATAAACTTACTAATATTCTTATATGTACACTTTTAATACGAACAGACTTATTATGTTTCTTTTGTGCCAACGTGCCGTAAGAAGCTTTAGTAAGCCTAAATAACAAGAAATTATTTTTAATTTTTTTTGATTAGATTTTCTTTGTTTTCATTTAAATTATAACAATTGTTACATTTAGATTACATCTACAAAAATCTTTTTTTAAGAGGAATAATTTTGCTTCTTTACCTCAACCTTGCATCATCAGCCTTTGATAGTCCACTGCTGGACATAGGCCTCCCCTAATACACCCCTTTCCATTGGGGGGTTTGGACCGTATCCCACCACGCTGGTCCAATGCGGGTTGGTGGGTGGACCGACTTTTTACATGCCCATCCGACGCATGGATCATCTTACTTTTCAGACAACTGGGTGATCGGCCCAAATTGCCCTAACCAACTAGGAAACAACAATGAAAATTTGTTGTGTCCCGCAGGATTCGAACCCACGACCTCCGGGTTCTAAAGCACACGCCCATACCACTAGGCTACCTCAACTTATGTTGTGAATTATGTTGTTGTACAAGAAAATTTTGTGCACTTAAAATATCGTCAATTTTTTTGTCATAACAAAGCACTTTAAAACTTATTTGTACGAAAAAACATTCTGCAATACATTTAATGAATCTCATGGAAGGTTGTACGTCGTTGTACATAAAAATATATAATAAAACAAACCTTTAACCTTCAACACGACAGTTACAGATGAATAGTCCCAAAATAAGGAGCCAGATGTGAAAGAAGGGATGACGGGATACCTCTTGGCATTTCTCACCAATACTTTTTTCCGACAAGTAACAAATAGTTGACCCATTGACAAACAAAAAGAACAACCATTTCCTACTGGAATTCGATCTCCTGACCGCTGTTTGAGTGTTAACGCCCCCAGGGGTTAACTGGGTCAGAACCGTTCGTTCATTTTGTGTTTTTACTTTCAACTATTCATTATTTATATTTGGGAACACTCAACGACAACAATATGAAGAATTTTAACATCGATGATCGGATAATAATCAATTGCGTTACACAAATTAAAGGATTTCATCGCTTTTAAATAGTACGACGTAATAATTATTTATTACAAAACTCACGTGTACATGAATTATGAAAACTACTTCACAGCTCTCACAAAGTTTGTGCATTTGTCATTCAGCTTGTCCTGTGACCATAAACGATGCAAATTATGTCGTACTATTTAAAAACCAAATCCTAAATTATTCATTAAATTATCGTTAAATTTAACAATAATATGTTTTTAAAAAATGTCTGCAATGTAAACAAAAGATAAATGTTACGTCATAATTATAGAACAAAAAGATAATGCATTATCGATTATATGTAAAGTAAAAAAAGATTAAACATTCATAATGGCAACCCACATTGTCTTGTGTATTTCGTTATATTTTTTGTTTATCGAGACTGACTAGGATGGTGCCACCAAAGTATTTCCGTAGTTGCAATAGTATGCAAACATTACTTCTTTCTTTGAAGGGCGCTGAAGTTAATATTTAGGCTAATAAGCCTCAACCTATGCAGATAGCAAGCAGAATACAAAAATTCATAGGCAAATAAAATTATGACATGAAACACAACCATATGAAATGATGACTCGTAAGGACAAAAACAATTCTGATGATACAACGCATTTGTAAATTCATAAAACTATACATTTGTACACTGTACTATACATAACTACTCTTCCTGCTTCTTATCTATGCCGCAGTTTCAATTAGTATTAATAATAATAAACTTTATTAGGTGAAGATAGAGACTTTAACATTTCATTAATAGTATGTAATTTGTATCTTTTATAATGATTGCGTTTAAACTAAGAAATATAGGCATGCGATTATGTTAAAAAAATCCAAGCTAGAATACGTAAGTTTTATTTCATAATAACTTACCCACGGCTGTCACAACGCCCCACAATCTCGCAAGCGGCTGCAATAAGTCCCATAACTTTAAGGCGAAAGATTTTTTTTGCGCGTTTACCGTTCTTAGGGGACTTCTAACCGGCGCTTCTTGTGGTTGGGACTCAATTTCATTATCACCGTTTTGTATTTGCTTGGATTGTTCAACACTCATTATTGTATATTTTAATAATGTTTATTCATTTACTAAACCATGTTTATCAACTTCCGGGCACTGTACGATATGCTTCGCTACACGATTTTCTCGTTTTATTAAAAACACGTAACACTTTTATTCCGGTTATTTAATGTCTTATTTATTTTTACACATTTGTTGTTGAATTGTGTTTTTTGTTTATCACTGTAAACTGTCACGGAACACATCAAGTGTAATGTTTATCTGAAATTTGGCAATTCGCCCGAATACTAAAATAACGCACCGTCTTGTATTTAAATATGATCACGCCAAGGACAATTAAATTATTACTAAAATTACAAAAAAATCTTCAAAACAGCAAAATTAATGGATGAAGCCAAATGACAAAATGTTTTAGTTATCTATTTCAGATTTAAAAAAATTAGTAAAATAGGAGCGCGATGTTTATGGCGCGTAAAAATGCGCGACCGAGACATGCACGTATGTCTGAGCGCTGTGAGCTACTGAATTTCACCAAAGAAAACTTCATATCAACAACATATCATTGTAGAGTCGAAATTAATATTTGTTTGTTTACGGAGACTTTAAATTATCAATACGTTTAAAAAAAAAGTTATATGAACCTACTTTGTATAAAACCATTTTAATATAGCTCGGTTTAAAGTTTTTTTTTTTATATAAATATAAAAAAACTACCGGTTTCGTCTTTTAAAAATCGATCGCGATTCTGAAAGATAACGATGGATATTAGAAATATAAATTTTTATTTAATATAATTTTACCATTTAAAAACAATCACACGTAATAAACCAATTCCTAAAAATTGTTAAGGTTTACTTAACATTTTTCAAGAATTGTTTTTTTACAGTATCTATTTATAGTATTTTCCTAGGTATCGTTATACAACAACTTCATCCCAGTTTTAATTACATAAAGTGATAGTTTGATTACGGAAATTTAAGATTTTATTTATATTTGACTTTTCTTAATAGTAATTTATTACACGGATGCACTAGAAACTTTATATCTTTGGGGTTGAAAGAATCGTTTTTCACAGAAGCTTAAAAGAATGATGCTGGCTGGATTACAAGACGACTTCATGGTCAATTTTTGAAAAGGCGTAGAAAGAAGACCAAGAAAATGTAACTGTTACTTACCTACTTCGGCAGAAATTGTTAGAATGGTATTTTAATATACTTAAATAGTTAGTCTCTAATATTTATAGATTGCTTTAACGAGATAAATATATTCTACGAGATCTGTGATAAAAAGACGGTACGGCAAAGAATGTACATATGTACATAAACATGCACAAAGGGAAGAAGTTTTCTCAAAAGTAATTATAAAGTAAATGGTGTTGAATGTTCTTTCTCTTATATACTATGAAAAAACATATACCGTAAAAAAAACTGAAATTGGATATTAATATTTCTCTATAACTACTTACGGTTAATTCAAAAACGCTTACTAATTGTTGGAGATATAACAGTTTTGTATGAATTATATATCATAAAGTGATCTCCAAAAATATCACAAAGACAAAGATAACAATATTATTAAAAAAAAATATATATATATTTTCATTTTCTTGAAAACATTATATATTAAATGTATATTAATTTAGTATTTTCAAAAGTAATCTAAAGAAATACAAGCTCCAGCGGCAGCCTCGGTGTTGGGCTCCGCCACTAGCACTCATACGGCCGCAGAAGGAGGAGAGATCGACGACACCATGCCGAATGCGCCTTCTTCCACGGCCCCTCCACACTACATCAGCGGTGCGGCCCAGCCGAGTCGCGGAGCATAGGAGAGCGGCCTACGAACTATCGACATTCTTCTTCCCCCGCGACATCTAGTTGGTTGCGAAAGGGCGGCACACCTACCTCCTGCAAGCCGTCCTTGCGCATCCAAAGCGGACTTATTCAGCTCGCTTGGAGCAATCTCCTCCACGGCTGGTCATGCACCACAGGCCGGCCAGGTTCCTCTAAGCTTCCCCGCGGCTGAGCAGGCCGCAGGTTCTGAGCCACACCGCTACGGCAAAGCGAAAACCAGTTCGGGGGGTAGATCTAAGTACCTGGACTAAGGCCAGCCACGGGGAAGCTACGAGAAACTAGCAGAACTAAAAAGTAAGGCCGGCTTTGGAAGCCGCTCCTAGCGAGCTGTACAAATCCGCTGCTGTACTAGACCTTTTTTCATTGTAATCCGAGCGCTTAGAGCCGAGCGCTGAGCGCTGATTCGATGCTGTTGAGTGTTCGGGATTTGATCTTAATATTCTCAAGTGTAGCGAGCTCGAGCGTCAAAGCGGTAATATTTTAATGGTGATAAATTAATATTTGTTTAATGAGATGGTATTCTATATTCATTATGCATGATGTGGACGAACAGACCAATTTAACTTGAAATAAATTATTATATATTAAGGTTCGCCGATTATGAGACGAATATGGCGCCGAACTCGACTCGACACAACTCGAGCGTCGAGTTAGAGTGTTTTAGCGCCAACTTAAGCGTATTTACATTACTAAGTCTTGTTCGTACAGGTGTATAGATATAGTTTTTTCGGCTTCGATGCCCTCGGGATAATAGGTTCGGGGTAGTCTGTTGGCAATTTGTATCGAGCAATGATGATAGGTGTTAGCTCCATAGCGCCTATCGTACGAGTCCACAGCTGAAACGGACTTGGCTTCTTGCGACCAGCGCTGGTGGAGTTACAGAAGAATGAAATTAAGGGTCCAGAAAGCAACAATGTCGCGGTTTTAGTAGGTGCGAGTCTGACATAACCGCCTTTGCCGGACAAGTATTTTCTTACTTAAAAAAATTGCTAGCGATTTCTGTTAACACCTTAACGATGCAATTAAAAGAAATTGCAATGTGGCAACATGTGGCAATTTATATTAACTATAAATAAGTGCTATGTATTGTACTAAAAGCACTTTCCTGTCTATATAACGTGCAAATATTCTGCTAAAACAGTGCAAACTCCAAAAATGACAAACTGCCTGAAGTCGGAATTACTTGGCTTTGATCGGTTTAGTTTACCTCCTTTTATCCTTTAACGATAAATCTCTATAACACCACAAAATTAAAAGTCTTTACAGTGTCATTATTTAGAGTTCAACACAAAATGTATGCGTTAAATTCTTTTCGAATTACAAAAATTTTAAATTAATTTTAATTTACATATTTTATGCTTTGAGAAATGAATACGAGGTAAGTAAGAAGAATTTAGCTCACCATCATATAAGGATATGATATGATATGATATAAGCTGATATATACATTTTTATCAGATGTATCGAACTTATTCTTAACTTATACTTATAATTTAGGAAACAATATACAGTTTTTTAAGTTTGCGCAGAATTCGAACACTTGACTGACAGCGACACTTACATGCCGGGCGCCTAGAAACTTGTCGGATGAGAAAGAATTGCACATAATACTGCACCATGGCCTTATGCAGCTGATTAGGATTCTGTGAAACAATACTTCCAAAATAATTTGACTGTCGATGTCGTTGGTTTATTCTATTAGAGACCTTTAAAGTTAATTAGTAAAATAGTTTTGACCTATACATTGTGCGTGATCATCTATTATTCAGTTTGTATGTAATTTTTGGTGTGAGACCGGAAACAAGCAAACGATAACCTAATAAGCTTGTTTTTAACAAAATTTTTTTTGCTGTTATGTAAATATTTTAATTAAAATATGCTGTCTTCTACAAATTTTCTATAATATTTTACTATTTCTGTTAGAATTATTCCTTTATTATTCTATTAAATGGTGTTGTCCAAATTACTAGTATTTTACCGAGCTTATATTTTAAATATGTTTGCTGGCAACAATAAATCACAAAGGCAAAACTTGCTTACCCCAACGTGTTTTTATTGTTGTAATTCAGTTTAGTGTGATTCCTAAAATAAACAAATATAAAGCATTGTAGGTTAAATTTTTATTATACTTTGCTCCTCTTTTATATTTTCAATTGTGTATCCATTTGTCAAACCATTTCTTATTTCTAAACGATATTGACTGCAAGCTTCAATACAAGTTAGCGGCCTTCCATTTTGTAACAAACAAACGGATTTTTGTGACGTGAATCGTGTCTTAGTAGTTTTTAATATTAATACAATAATTACAACTATTACGCATCGCAAATTTTGAAAATGCAGACGGGTAGCGGTGCCAAAAATCCGCCATGGGCGCGACCAAATGTGAACGCAAACATGACCGGCATAAATCCACAAATAATGGATCCGAATGCAATGATGACACAACAGGGAATGATGCCGTTCCAGCAAACACAAGTATTCAATCCAGGCATGATGCAAGCGCAAAGCGGCATGGCTATGCCCATGGCTGGGCAGATGCAGATGAATCAGATGACTCAAGGTCAAATGTACCCGGGAAATGTTGTGGCCTATCCGACACCACGCGCAATGAATCCAGGCATATATCAGAATGCTCAAGCGAATCAACCACAAGCGCCTTCAGAACAACGAGTATTTACGGGAACAGTCACGAAAACCCACAACGATTTCGGCTTCGTTGATCACGATGTGTTTTATCAAACGTCAGTGTGTGCTAAAGGCATTTTACCTAAAGTAAATGATCGAGTGCTTGTCGAAGCGACTTACAATACTAACATGCCTTTTAAATGGAACGCCACCCGTGTACAGGTTTTGCCAAAGGCCAACCAAAATCAGAAAATGAATACTCCTAAATCTAATTCATACAATGCTGTGCCACCGCCAGCTTCTAAGAAGTCGATGCCGTCGAGACGTGATGATCGACCTACAAGGAGGGATGATAGGGTATGTATTTAAAATGTGTAAACTACGTAATTCCAGTAATTTTCAGTGTATTGTAACTCCTACCTTTGCATGAAAAATTTTATGATCCATGTGTCTCAAATTTCATGTGTTGACAAAAATTTGATCCTGTTTGTCTATTCTTTAAATGCTTACCTTTTGAGTTGGGAAAGGAAAATGCCAGCTAAATTGCATTAAAATAAAGCCGATGCCATGACTATTTAGGGAAATGGATGAGAAGAGAAATATTTTTTTAAATCTATTTAATTAACTAGCTGACATGACAGACATCATCCTGCACAATATACCAAGTGATTAGGATATTAAATAAAGTAAGATATTAAAGTTTAGAGACTATAGAGAAATAACCTAGATACTGACTGTAGTACCATTTGATGGGCTTTTATTGTCAATCTTAACCATTCTTAAATCCACTTGAACACTTAAAAAAAATTAGAAGAAATAAAAACTTCAACACCCAACATATATATCATGTAGTAATTGACATTTAGCAACAGCAATCAATGAGAGAGTATATTATTAACAACTGTGATATTATTTACATTATTTTTGGATGCCTGTACCCACCATAATTCCCTAGGAGGATCTTTTAATATAATGTATACTATTCTATTAGTAAACATTATATTAAACCCACATAAGCTATAAGATGAAATGATTATCCTACTAAAATTATTAATGCAAAAAATTTGAAGAATGGATGCATGTTTGTTACTAGCTAACACCAAAACTACCATATGAATTTATGCCCTGTGCAAAACAATATGCTGTTAAAAAAGAAATGTTGTTTAACATAATTTTAAGTTACACTATTTGTAGTATTTTATGTTTTAATGGTGTAGTATAGCATTAAAAATGAGATGAAAAAAGATGTGCTTATTTAAAAAAAAATTATAACATTGACTGTTGTCATTATTTTTAATTAACTATGATTTACAAAACTAATATAAACCAAAGATTTTACTGTTACATTTTGACACTATACTCAAACCAAATAATGCTTGATATTAATATATGCCTTGTAACTTTATTGCTATAGCTAGCATTTTTGTAATTAATTTCACCTCTTTCTTGGTTGTGCATATATTGAATGTTGTTTTAAAAATCTAATTTATATTTTTGTTCCATACAGATTTAAAAATAATATACTCAATATTTTATGCCAGCTGTAGCAACCAATCACTAAACCTCGGCCAAAAACAGAGATAAAATTTAATTAAAAACCAAAACTAATGTCAAACTCATAGGGCACCAAACTCGGTACATTACTGGTTAATCATTCTATATTGTTCTAGTCTTTATGGGTTGAGCTATAAGTATCATTTCTTGTACAGAAACGGTCCCGCACGCGAAGTCGCTCCCGTTCACGCGACCGTCGAGAAAACCGCAATCGCAGGGATTCCCCGCCTAGGAAGAGGCCGGTCATCCATCAAACATCACCAGTGAAATACGTCGTACGAGTGCCTCGAATGCCGCTGGACATGTAAGTTTTAATTAATTGGAATGCAACACTATACCTGGGCATATAGGTATTATTTTATTGTAAAGTAGCTATTGCCCGCGTGGTACTAAAAAAATAAAAAGAAAAATCTAAATAAGTCAAGTTACATCAGCTGATGTCTTGTCAAAATCAGCCATTCCAGAGATCAGTCAGGAAAATTAATTTAATAAGGTTTTGTTTTCTTGATGTTACAAACAGATACTGCAATTATTTATTTATTTGTGTAGATTAGAATAGCATTTTTTTTGTAACGACGTTAAGGAGTAGCAGGACGTTCTATAACTAAAATAATATATAAGCAATTACGTTCATACGAAATGCATCCAAAACGTTACAAATCTGTCTTTTGCTATTATATATGGGAGGTCACATACTATGTGATTTTTTACCTATGTGTCCATGTCATTTTGGGACAAGAAAGCACTGTAATGGCGTTTCCTACTTCCTCCCTTTTTTCCTACTTCTCCTATGTCTTAATCTTAACTACATAGAATTTATCTTTTCAGACAAAAAATTGACGTTCCCGGATTGTCGCAGCGATACAACAATTTGTACATACCTTCAGATTTCTTCAATGCACATGTGAAATGGGGTGAGACATTCCCTCCTCAGTCACCGTTCTCTCTGAATAATCCATGTTCGTATCACATTATGAGCAAAGAAACTGAAAATCCCACGCAAAATGACTGTGTATTGGAACCGCCCGATGCCGACTATAGATTTTCAGCTAAGGTTCAATTATTTTATATTAGATAAAAAAATCATTTTATATACTTGTTTCTAAAGTTATGATGTTAATTCGTCGTTTGTTCTAGGTGATGTTAATCAGCATGCCGACATTGGAATCCCTGTATCAGAAGTGCGGTTTGACAAAGGTTGACGAGAAAGACAAACGCTCTAGTAAATCACCGTTGCATCCTACTCGTCTAATTAAGTTTCTCGTCGGGCAAAAGGGTAAAGGAGGTGAAAACTTTGCCATCGGAGGCCCATGGAGTCCATCACTAGACGGTGAAAATCCTCAATCGGACCCCGGGGTACTAGTTAAGACTGCCATAAGAACGTGCAAGGCTCTAACTGGCATCGACTTGTCTAGTTGCACGCAATGGTGAGTTGTAACTTTACTATCCGCGCTACATAAATAAATGGGTCCTGTTTTTCAGATCACATTCATCATACCCCCGGCTGTAGTTAATAATCTCCCGTACGATTTACGCATTTGGCAAAGCAAGCCATAGCTATAGTTATATATGGTACTACACTATTAGTCAACTGTCACTCATTGATTGGCGTCTCGGGGATGACTCATCAGTGAAGACACTACATACATGACGTCACTCCGTTGCCATGGGTTTCAAAGTTTACATTTAATTTGAATCATAATAAGCTAAACCATGGAGAAGTACAGCGAAGTATTGAGGGATTATTAACTGCAGTTTGTAATAAATTCATGGCGCGTATAACGTTAGGTTAGCATAGGTATATACGCATGGTGTCCGGCGGAAGCGATGGCTGCGTTCGATGCCAAAGTACAGCTGGCCGGTAGTGCGGCTTGTAGGGGAAGGGCGCTTTGTGAGTGGTTACTACAACTGTATTACCCACGCAGGTACCGAGTGGTGGAGTTTTACTACTGGCGCGAGGGCGGTGGGAGGTCGCGGCTCGAGTGTGTGGTGTTGTTCCTGCCAGACGTGTGGTCGGCGCAGCCGTCGCGAGTCGAGTGGACGGCGGTTCAGGAGCGGTATAAGGCGGCCTGCGAAGCCACCTTGCGGCGGCTCGACGGCGAGCCCGAAGCAGCGAAGCCGCCACAAATTGTTTGTTCCCAGTTTTGTTTCGTTTTGTATGCGGCTGCGTGCAACACTGAGGCGGCCGCTTGCTGCGACCGCTGTCGGGCGATTATTTCTCTAAAGTCACCCTCACTCACACCCCGAGGCGAAAGTTCTTGTTTTCTGTTCATGTACCCCTCCGTTATTCAATCGGCTCTGATGAGATTGTGTGCTGATCGTTACGTTGGTTTTTAGGACGCAACCGATCAGGACACGACCATAACTATCGATGAAAACGATGAGGAGGAGGAGGGCAAACCGGAGGCGACGCATTATTCTAAGATAGATATTAAAACGATCAAGGTGGATCAGCTGAGACAGGAGTTGCGGGCTCGTAACGCTAGCTCTAAGGGTTTGTTACTGAACTTGTCATAGATTTTATTGCCGTAAAAATTTGTTTGTTGTATGCTATCTCAATTTTCTAGGTCTCAAGTCGCAACTTATACCTCGTTTGGCTAAGCTTCTTAAAGCTGAAGAAGAGAAAGAGGGCAATAATGACGATGTTATGGAACTAGAGGATGATGAAGCGGATCCAAACGCAGGGAATACGGATGAGTCTAAAAATGATGCTAGTGAAGGTAATAATAATGAAAGTAAAGAGACGAATGATAATGGTACAGTAGAACCTGAGATCCAAGAGAAAAGTCAGACTGAAGAAAAAGAGAAATCCGAGGAAAGTGCAAATGTTGAAGCAAAAAGCGAAAAGGAGTTGGAAGAAGAAAAGAAAAAGGTACTTATTTCTTAGTTTTGTTTTTTAACTCTTCTATTTGGGGAGGACAGGTGTGTTTTTTTTTTTCATGTAATAATTTTTTTTCTTTCAGTTGGAAAAAGAAAAATTATCGGCCAAAACGAGATATGAGATACCGTCTGTACCTCATATAATTGTACACCCATCTGCCACAGCTAAAAATGGGAAATTTAACTGCAATGTGGCAACTCTCTCTCTTCTATTGGATTACCGAATAACGGACAATAAAGAGCATAGCTTTGAGGTAAATGGCATTTGATATGATTGAAAATCCATTCCAAAAATGAAGACATACTAATATTCTTTTATTAATATCTTCAGCTGTTTGTGTTCGCGGAGCTATTCAATGAGATGCTCATGCGAGATTTCGGATTTTATGTTTACAAAACACTTTACACACTGCCCGAGAAAACTGAGGAGGTAAAAGAAAAAGATAAAGTGGAAGATAAGGCAGAAGAAAAGAAGAAGGTTGAATCCGATAAAAAAGAGGAGAAAAAGGAAGAAAAAAAAGACGAGAAGCGGGAAGATAGACGCGAATCACGAAGACGCGAAAGAAAGGTTAGTTTTAGGCTTCAATCATATAATAGTATGTTTAAAAACTGGTTAATAACATTATTGTGACACTGTCTAGTGCCTTCGGTTTGGGTCGAAATGTTAATATTCTTGAGGTTGTTTTAAAGATCTCGAGATCAGCCATCTGTGCAAACGCCAAGTGCACACTTTATACTCTTATAGTCAATTGAAAGAGATAAACAAAACAACCTGTAGAAATAACTACACATAATTCTAGTCTCCGTGCGGGATTCGAACTCAAGAGCTCCGGTTTCTAAAGCGAAGGACATAACAATATGCTACACAGGCAATTGATTGTATAATATAAAATGTTGTGTATATGAATATCACATAGATATATATATTCATGTACCAGAACTAATGATTTTCATGAAGATTCTGAAAATGCCCATGGAATTAAAGTTTTAACTCGGCCTGCTATTATTCATAAGATGTTATTTACTAAAAAAATTATGATAAATGCCCTGCTATAAAAAAGCAAAAGGTTTATTAATATATTTACTTTTTCACCCTAACATTAATTACTATTTTTCAGGACTCCCATAGCGACGACGAGAGGAGCAGTTCGCCCAAACGCAAGAGTCGTGGGGTCGAATTGCCTCCGGACCCATACCTGTTGCTGTCACTAGTTTACTTCGACACATCCCGAGGCGGACACATAACCAAGAAAGATCTCCAAATACTGTTCATGAGCTTGGGATTGCAACTGTCTCGTTCGCAGATACGCTCGATTCTGGAGAAAGTGTGCATAAAAGACTCCTTCAGTTATAAGTAAGCATTCTCATGTGATTATTGTAAAGATATTAAGAGTTATAGCAATGACGGTCATATCCAACGAAAATTGAAAAAAATAACTATATTTTACCCACTATACTTTAGGGCACTCATCCAAGCAATAAAAGACGTGGCTTCCGGTACGACAGATGCAATGCAGGACCTTCCTCTGGACACAACGGTTAACACAAGTGGTTTACCATCTCATGTGAGTACAATAATTCTAGAATAATTTCCTCAACCTCCTTGATTTTTTTTAATTTATAGCCTCTTGATCAAAAAACATAATAAGTATTGAAATAAATTAAACATAACAAGTAGTGAAGTAATATAAATTAGTACAATAACAAGTTCAGTTTCCTGTGTGCCTTCTAGCCTAGGCCTTCTCCATCCTCTATGTCTCTCTATCACTCGCCTGTCTGATCCAACTTTAGCTTCTTTATGGTTTAGAAATACTTGACCTTTTTTCATTACTGGAGCTTATTATAATACACTTGTGCCAAATGAAATTTGGAATCTGTGTCAACATCATCCCAAGCTTTATACTCTTTTTATATTTACAGATGATTTCTTTGTTATTTTTATTTTGAAATAAATGTGTCATATTAGTAATTAAAATTTTAATTTATCCCTATTGTTTGAGTAAATTCTATCTTTGAAAATATTTTTGTTCAGATTGCTGAATTGGAAACAACAATCGCTGCTGGCAATAGAGAATTGTTACCATTGTTTGGTAAATGTCTTGATGAAAATGGAAAAGAAAAATCTGAAACCGCTGATGTTTCAGAAACAGGTAATAATATTACTAATTTATGTCTTATATTATTGTAATAGTTTAAACCTTTTAATATTATTCCTGGGTGTAAGCACATGATTCATCATCATCATCAGCCTGTGATAGTCCACTGCTGGACATAGGCCTCCCCTAATACACCCATATCCATTAGAGGGTTTTTGGACCGTATCCCACCACGCTGGTCCAATGCGGGTTGGTGGGTGGATCGAATTTTTACATGCCCATCCGACGCATGGATCATCTTACTTTTCAGACAATTGGGTGATCGGCCCAAATTGCCCTAACGCAATAGGAAACGACAATGAAAATTTGTTGAGTCCCCGCAGGATTCGAACCCACGACCTCCGATTTCTAAGCCACACGCCTATACCACTAGGCTACGGAGACAGTAGCACATGATTATGGTAAACATATGTTGAAGTTTTTTTTTGTATTTCATGTTAAAATTTCAGTAGGATTTTTCAAAATCATCTACTTTATTTCAAAATATTTTCATATCACAATAAGGTATATGAAATATTGGTAGATTGTCTGAAAATAAAGAAGAAAATGTTATTATCTTACATTAAATATAGATATTTCAATCTAAATATAATATGTGTGTTTCTATTGTATTTAAAAATTTTGTTGCAGAGGTAATTTTAATGTTGATGGAATTTTCTGCCTAAATTAGTAATCTATCCATTTTATTTGAAGTGTATATATCTTGATCTTCCACCAAACATCTCATTTGTTATTATAGGTATGGTGATGTATAAATCACGAGTCATAGATGTTGGTGCCCTTGTGGAGCAAGCTTCTAAGGCAGCGGGAGAACGGTCTAGATTGGAAAGTGCTATAGAGAGTCTGAAGGCCGCCCTAAAAGCCGCGCGTGCCGCAGCCATGAGCACACAGCAGGCGGAGAGAGGGGCCCAGAGTCAGTTATCCGATCTCAGTGCTCAGCTCGCTTCTGCCAAAGCGAGGGTCACTTCGTTAACGGTATGTTATCATCATCATCATCAGCTTGTGTTAGTCCACTGCTGGACATAAGCCTCCCTTAATGCACGCCTTCTCTATTAGGGGGATGTTGGACCATGTCCAACCACACTGGTGGAGAGACTTTTTACATGCCCATCCGACGCATGGTTCATCTTACCAACCATAAAGTGATGGTAACATTGATTTATTTCCTTGCGGGATTGGAATCCACTACATCAAGTTTATAAAGCAAGGGTCAATACCGCCACAGAGGTAAAGTAATAATAATAGTAACGCTATTTATTAATACAAAACCATGGGCAATAATAATGTAATGTGTGTTATAATGTGTATATTATATGGACACCTAATGGGTATAAGCCTCACAATATTTTCTATATTTTTTTCTTTAAACATAATAATGATTATTGTTTCGTTAATTTTGACGATGACGGCTTATATCTTTTGCGCCAATCCAGGTGTACTTCATTTTCCTTCACTCTTACAGTCCATTGGGGTGGATGGAACAACTTATTTAAAAACTAATCGGGTGATCAGCCCTTATTGCCCTTATTAACTACAAAACAACATCAAATAGTAGTTGAGTCCAATGTATATTTTTGTTTGCAGGCAAGCTCCAAAATTTTCCACTCAACACTGAAAAGTATCCAGGCCAAAGTGGAAGCAGTTGTTAATATTAAATATGATGATGATGATGTTGTTGAAGTGGTCAATGGACCAACAAAGTAAGTGAATAAAGTTTTTTTTCTGTACATCAAAAGATATACAAAATTATCTATTATAATTAAATTGTTTATGAAGAAGTTTGGCTTCTTTTGTACAACAACCAAGGGTAGTTCCCCAGACGGTGCCTATTTCTTCTACCGCCAATCAATACTGTCTTCACTACTGGCACCATAGCCAGGATAATTACTAGGTAAATAAGACATAACATATTGTGTCTCAGGGTGATGAACTGATTAATGGCATCTTTTCTTATGGGTGGATCATATCACTAACCATCAGATGAATTTCCTGTTCTTATTGCTTTAAAATTAATAAAACAAAATTATCTTTACTGTAAACTGACTAAGGGACTATATAACATGTTTTATATAACCTAAATAATTAATTAATATAACTCTACCTTACACATTTGTTTTACATCATCTGGAAGTATTACTCAAATATTAATATATCAATTTCAGAGAAGACAAAGACACAAAAAGCAAAAAGGCAGACACTATTGACAAAGAGATAGAAGATAAACCGTCCAAGCTTGGTGATGACGGCAAAGAGAAGGGAAATGACATTTTAAAAAGTGAAAACATGGAAATTGATGACAGAGAATAACATGAGGTGTACATTATGAATAAACTAAGAAATTGCATCGGTTTTGACTTAAGACTAATACTACATAGATAGAATATAAAATTTTACCATATCATTGTCTGAGTTCTAACATCATGTTGCAATCTTTTTAATACCCAGTATAAAAGCTGATTGATTATGCTATTTCTTTTATTTGCTACTTTTTTATTATAAGCAGTCTATTAAAATATATATTTCATGGTGTTAGAACTTTAAACAATTATACTTGATTTAGGTTTATTCTTTAGATATTAAGTCATGATGAGAGATATAAGTGCTTAATACACAAATGTGTATTTTTTATAAACTCACAAATTAATACATTTAAGCAATTCACAGTGATGTTATTTTAGATTTTGCATTTATCGTGACTTTGTTTCAAATGTGAAATGTTTTCTTGTAAATTGGCTGTGTGTCTGTGTGTATGTTATAAAACATAAGTTTCTATGAAAAGAATGTATTTATATGGCAAAAAACTTGAATTGTGCTAAAACTATTGAGCAATAACAATGTGCATTAGGTTCAACTTTTTACTTACTATATAATTGGAATACCACATTTTTTAAGTATAGGTCTTAGCTTGTAAAAACTAAATAATGTCAAAGTTGTTTGGTCACATCTTAGAATGAATAAAGTGAAGTAATAATAATTGATATAACAAGTCCTGATAATTTTTAATAAAGTCCAATTGAATTTTAAGGACAGTCTGAAAAATGTTTTTGTATCCTGAGAGCATTAAAGATACTAAAGCATATGTTTGTCTTTTCTTTTTCAAATTAATATTGCAACCTATACATTACCTATACGAAAACAAATAATATTAATATGTTATTACTCGAAAAGTAATTTTTATCAATTTTTCTTCTCATGCTATCAATGCCATCAGGTTGGTAAATTACAAATGTGCTAGTAGTTACCCTATATGTATTTATGCAAACACGTGCTAATAAATCTGGATACAACTGTATTGTATTCCATGTAATTTAGTCTCGGGGCAGTTGTAAACCAAATAAAACGCGATAAAATCCGTAAGTCTTATTAAATCTTGTGTAGTGTTCGCGTAAACACAATAAAGTATTTCATGGAGTTTGATAGTACTGTGTGGCCATTATTTTCTTTTCCATATTTGTGTTTAGGAATGGCTTTGAAAAGTAAACAGCTATCAAAAATTTATTATGTTGCCATTTATTATAAATAATGCCATAACATTTAAATTTTAACTGATGAAACTAATTTCAATCGTCGTTTCCAATTATCACGCGGTAATCAAACATTAAGAGCGCCACTTGACTTAATTATGGTTTTGAATGAAGAAACGAAATGACAAAAACATTCACTTGATGGTAAGAGAAATGATGTCATAAGAACTGCAGCGTATGACGCCATACGCCAGTTGGCCGCCCAGATATGTAGGGATAATATATTCTTATATTGAAAGTATACATACCACTTAGCTAGCTGACTATGCTGGTTTGAGGCAGGTGTGCATTTTAGGTTTTGTACTTACTATTAGGACTTGTCTAATAAATGGCCTTAGTAAGGAATTTTGCTTCAGGTTTAAAGATTCTCTTCTTGAGAAAAGAACCCTACAACAAATATATCAAAGGTTTATACAAACAATAATTTCTCCAGCAATATCTTAACAATATTGTAATTAATGCTAGTTTTCGCACGGTACTGTTCAATAGCAAGCTTCGGCAATCGGTATTGCCATTGCGTTGCCTACGAAAGACATAGGATGTTACTTCTTGTTTAACTAGTAAATACGGTGGTTCCCTTCAAACCAGAACACAGTACTGTTTACACGCTACTACTTGGTGGCAGAAGTAGGCATTGCGGTGGTACCGCCCAAGACGGTCCCCTTCAAAATAGGATCTACCTTTATAATGATAATGAAAATTGTACATATGGCAGATGTAACCTTATCTTCTTTATATATATATAAAGAAGATAAGGTTTTATTTATATATATGAATCACGATTGTCGATGTTTGTCCGCGATGGACTCCTAAAATACTTAACCGATTTTAAAATATAGTTAGCATAGAATAGCTTACTGTTTTATTGCGATTTATTTTTCTATTATTATTTGATGCAAAATGTTAGCTACAAAACGATTGTGACAGTTGGCGATATCTATTGATTGCGCTGTGTGTCAATAGATGGCGCTGTTTAATAGTATAAACTTTTCGTTGATAATAGAATTGGGACAAAATAAATATTTGGCTGAAATTAATTAATTTTGGTCATTTAATTATATAAACAAATATTATCTATCGTTTAAAACAAAAATGCAACTTCATAACACCGTTATTTTATACCAGGCCATTAAATAAAAAAAGTAACAAATAAAATAGCTTCCCAACATGCGTGTAAAATTGTAAATTGTAGGATTTTTACAGAGCAAATTTAAACAAAATTACGTTGTGTCCTATATAAAGGAAATATTTTCATGACATATTAAACGGCGGATACGATTGCAAGTACTGTAAATATTAGTTATTTATTAATCCATACGAGAGTGGTTTCTTTACGCTTGACGACGCATGTACTTTACTTCTTGGTTTGTTAATAACCATGCAAATAAAACATTAAAATTATGTTTTTGGTGGTGTTGCTCCATATCCAAACAAATTATAAAAAAAACTATGAATTAAAAAAACAATAATAATTTTTAAAACTAACTCTTGTATAGAATTTTGCACGATATCTACAGAAGGAACATTTTGATAATCGTCTTTACTCTGTCCACTTTAAATACCCATCCAATTCATTTTTATACCAGTGTTATTTTTTCATTGTATTCAGGTGTAACATTAGCACAATGGAGGTCAGTTTTTTTACAAATTACATCTATCTAATAAAAAATGGTGGTCCTCATGACTGATATTATCTTTCCGTTTATCTTAAGCCATTAAATCGTTTATTACAATGTAAAATAAGTAAATCCTAGCCGCAGCAACGCGTGGCATGGTCTGCTTGTGACTCTATAATTTTTGTTTTAAAGGGAAAATAATTCTCCAGAGTACACTAGGAGGGAGTAAATTCAAATGCCATGAAAACAACTTTGCCTTATTAAATGCTAGTTTGACTCAACGAATACAACCTGATAATCTGTTTTGTTTATAGATGTCAGATGTCTGTTTGTCTGTAAATTTTTCTTTACGTGACTGCATAATGTTAAATTTAAAAAAGTCACCATTTTAACTATGTAGTTTTTATGAAATAAATAAAAAACGGGTTTCCTTTTTAATAGTTTTATTAATAACAAAGTTTTATACAACACTATAATTATTATAAAATGATGAGTTTTACTATCGGCATTACACAAGCAATAAACTGTAATTGTAAAATTGATTGAGAGCACACATTTGTAGAGCTCAATAAATATAGACATACAGGTGGGAAATTTTTCACTTAAAGATTACAATTGTAGATAAGGAATATTAATATTTTTGCATAATTTTTCCTACAATGATAACGAATAGAATACCTTATTTATGTAAAGTAACCTTTAGCAACTATGTTAGATTCGTTAATTGATTTATATTTAATAAATACTGATCAAATTCTGTAACAAATATTCTATTTTATAATGATTCAAGCTCTCATGAACATTGATAGTTTTATTGGTTTAAAAATTACACATGTCCAGAGAAAAACCGGCAAGAAAGTGCGTAATTTTCTTCTATATTTATAACAATGTCTTATCAAACTTTTTATAACAGCTCCCTACCAACATTGTGTGCTAGGGACAATCAATAAATGACGTCACACAATTTTCTCAATTTTTTGTCCCCCCCCCCCTCTAGTATGATCACATATTTTGCAATTTCGCATTAATAAATCATTAAACTCAGTATTTTCGAAATCACAATTGTTATAGTAGCATGAAATGTGACACAAAATGGAGGGCTCCCCCAACCCCCTCGTCACATAAAGTAACAGTTCTTCTACCCCAATCCTCCCCCTGAACGTGTGACATAATTTATGGATGGTCCCCTAAATATACATGGTTTAAATACATTTATAAGTTGTGTCAGGTAAAAGCAATGTTTCTTTAATATGAACATTATTTTCGATCACACAGTTACTTTTTATGGGTTAACTTATTAATAAAGATAATAATATCTCCTAATCTTAAGATAATACCATAACATAATATTTACGAATTACGTTTATGTGTTGTTACGTGTCTTACAATCACTACATAGTATAAAATAACGTCGCTTTCCTTGTCCATATGTCCCTACGTATGCTTAAATCTTTAAACATACGCAAGGGATTTTGATGCGGTTTTTTTTAATAGTTAGAGTGATTGAAGAGGAAGGTTTATATGTATAATTCATATACATTAATTTATAGCTGTCAGTATTGCACCCGTGCGGAGCCGGGGCGGATCGCTAGTTATTTACAAATCATAATACAGAACTGCATGAATCATTTACTACCTGGATTGAGTTAATTTAGAGGCAAACAAATGTTAAGATATATTAACTAAACAACTGTTACTATTAAAAAAATAAAGAGCTTTGTGTCATTATGAAACCGTTAGAAGATTTCTAGAAATCTAGAATTTAAGTAAAAGTTTAGATTAACGGTGACCTATGACAAAGGATTTCATTTAATTATTCAGTTTTCTTAAAGTGATGATGCTTAAATACAATGTATGTTTATAACTACATATGTAAATATCTATCAAGTGTAAGAATTACGGTACAAGTTAAACAAAGCCCAAATAACCATAGTCAATTACATACCTACTAATGTTTAAACCAAATTACAAAAGTTTTATATTTATAATACAAAGAACTTAGCAACTATCTAATTATATCCTTAACAATGTTACTAACTATTTTACATTGTGTCATTTAGTGAAACCATACAAACATTTGGTTTACTGTCCAAACACATTCATAACTATGCATAATACAAAAAAGAAAGAAGTAAAAAAGAATAGCATACTTAAAAAGTTAATACGATGATTGTAATTTATTGATGACAAGATGCTTTAGAACAAAGTTGAATTTAGTAAACATCTATACCAACAAGAAATAAAAATAGAGTCCTTATAAACAAATTAACTTAACAAATCCATACATATAAAAGTTTATGTTGATTCAAAGATGAGACATGCATTTAAGCAAATCAAATTCTCTTTTTCCAGTATTTAAATTACAAGATATAATTCCCATTTCTATATCAGGCATATGAGTTATATGTTACCTTATTACAAGATTGTTGCAAATATTATTGCTGTCTTCAAACACACGGCTCTACATAGTTGCCGGGGAAGAGACCAGTAACCCCATCCATCACACCCTCCCACCATCCATCGTCATTCTTTTTCAGCACATAGATTACAGAACTCTCTTGGAACGACAGCTCGTCCTCTTTATCGGCGTAATAGTCGTAAATCGCCACCACTGTAAATAAAATATAACTGTACCAGAAGTAGTTATAATATATACAAATATATAAACTTGAAGTCAATGTTTGTTATATTAAAACTACCGTTTTTAAATTAGTACACTGTAATAGATAACAAAATAAATTTTTTTTTTAATTTTGCCTGTTTGTTTATTCTGGATAATCTCCGAAATGGCTAGTCTGGAAAAGTCTCTTTTCTTCTGGAATAAACTTCTTTCTTCCCCATCCAATAGGAAGGATAATCAATACGAAAAAAAAAATCAAGCACAGCTCCCTAATCAAATAGGAAACAACAGTAAGTAGTTGTTTCGTCCCCCCATAACCTTCAGCTTTCAAAACGCAAGTCATGATGACAAAGAGGAAATGTGCCAACATTACTGTGTTCCTATTTGACAGGCACCATAGCTAATGTAATACTACATTAAAAAGTGATTCCATTAGCTATGGTGCCTGCCAAGACGAAATTTAGATATTATGGGGAGTAAGATGTTTAAAAGGTTTACATATATAGGGTATAAGTAATAAACAGAGCATAAAAATGTATAAGTACCTTTCTCAATGTAATTCTTGGGTACCCAACCGGGTAAGTCCTCTTCATCTGGAACTATTGCAGGTACCACACTGGAGTATGGAGTGCTCATCTTATTCTGTAATAGTAAGAAATACTATAGGCCTAAAAGAAGCAAGTAAAATTTAGAAATAATATATGACCGACTTCAAGCAACATATAATATTTAACGCAATAAAAGCAGGTAACAATGCACTCTCTGCACTAAATTTCTCCCTGCACTTTAAATCTGTGATATCTTTTAAGGTGTTAATTAAGTCAAAATGTTGTCTATGACACATATTATGTACTAAATTTTATTTAATGCAATAACTTTTATGTAAACGTAAACAGTATTATGTTAAATGAGATTGAAATATGCCTGACTGCAGTCATTCTTATAACATAGATATATACTCCCACGCACTGTACTGTAGGCTAATTCAAGTAGTATAATTATATAGAACAGAGTTTACAACACTCTCTTAAGACTGAGGCAGCTTTTACAATATTTTACTTAACTTGATTCTGATTAAGTAATTTTTATTTATAGTTCCAAATTTAATAACCAAATGATTAGATAATGCCACTTTGATTTAATAAATCTATAAAATAAAATGACTATTAATTATTAAAAAGTTAAAACTTTTAATTATAAAAATATAGATATAATATAAAATTTTCGAATGTTTTCATTATTTATAAAGATACCAAACAGAGAAGTTAAATAAACAGGTGATGTGCTCCTGTTATCACTCATCCGGGACATAGTGCTCACAAAAGAATTTTCCACTTGTCATGAAACATAAGTATAAGATAAAAATTGTGTCTATTATTATATTTATAAGAAATAAATATATATATAACAAAAGACAGAACAGGATATATTTATTGTTAAAGCACTCTGATAGGCTGATGACCTTATGTTACACCAATCACAAACACATCTTGGATTCATTCAAACTAATGACAAGAATGTATAATAAATGTCTATAGCAACTTCATATTTTTGTGACTAAGTTTAGATATAGCTAGTATCTATCCACGGCTCTGCCTGTGTTGTTTTCAGATTTTTAAATTAATTTTCCTGGGGTAAAAGTCGCCTATGTAATTCAAGGTGAATGTAGCTTTGGAATAGTAAAATAATTTTTAAATCAGTTCTATAGTTTTTGAGTTTATTTGCAAAAACATACACACAAAAATACAAATCATATCTCTTTATAATATTAGTATAGATACAAATTTCACGTCTTTTGTGTTTTAGTATAATCATGTGTATTAGTCCAATGCTGGACAATGGCCTCCCCTGATGCAAACCTCCGTTCGGGTTTTTTGACCGTATCTCACCAAGCTGGCCCAAAGCGGGTTGGTGGGTGAACCGACTTTTTGCACGCCCATCCTACGCATGGATCATCTTACTTTTCAGACAACTGGGTGATCGGCCCAAATTATCTTAACCAACCAGAATACAAGACACAAAGTTGTTCCCCCGGGGCGAGTGAACCCACGATCATCGGTTTATCAGGACCAATACCGCCAGACCACTTAGGCGGACTGGTATAATTTTGCACTAATGTATTTGTTGATAATAAATTGATGATACTTACGGCCGCATGCAGTTCATCGTCTAGCGGTGGAGGAGGAAGAGGTGGCGATACGGAACCGCCACGAAGAGATGGTCCTCCGGAAGATGAGGATGCTCTCTGTAAAAAATAGAAATATTATCATTTTTCATTAGCTTAATTTTTATGGTGTACAATTAAGTGATTGGTTTTCATTTTACAGTGAACCACCGGGAAAAGTACTACTGCGCTGCCAATCTCTGCGTATAAAAACATTATTGTGTTCCGGTTTAAAGGGCACCGTAGCCTGTAAAATTGCTGAAAGAATGTATCTAAGGCTCAAGCGGACTCATGGATGTGTTGTTTGATGCATTTTATTTGAGTAGGGTGTATTGTTTACGATTAACGCCCTGATTCTTACGTCACTTTACTTGATAATAATAAAATTACACTTAAGTTTTAGTGAATAAATTTTAATTATTTTAAAGTGTTATACTCTTGAAAATGTAGTTTGTACTCGCATTTACTCAACAAACTCAGACAAAATTTGTTTTGATGTTCATGTTATTTTGATCAACAATGAGGAAGAAATAGTATTCTACCTCATTGTTGATCAAAATATAGTTTTCGTTCTAAAATACTAATAGTTTTTCTTCAGTTTGAGCAAATAATGAAACATCCGTTTCTATTTGATTGAAGATTGAAAAAGAAAACAATATTTTTAAATATAAATTTTTTGAACTAAGTCAAAATTTAATACAAACCTGTCCAGGAAGGCTCATTGAATGTTGACTGTGCTCTCCATCAGACCCAATTAACGGGGAAGGTGGAGCTGGATATATAAATAATAAGATTAGTGAACATATTGATAGTACATGATAATTAAAGTTAAAATTTTATGTTCACTTACGTGGCATACTTGAGTGCATATCCTGCTGCGAATAATTAGAGTTAGACTGATGTTGGTTAGGATGTACCATTCCAACCTAAAGAGGAAAAAAAATAAGAAATTAAAAAGTTATACCTGGTTTTAAATACAATTTTAATTAAAACAAGTAACTCTGGAGAGTTGTACAGGTGCAATGTTATTACCCAGCACCACCATGTGTTAAATTTGTAATATTTTCAGACATAATTAAAACAATTAGATGCTATAAAGGGCCATATTGATCCATATTAAATAGAGACAGTGAAAGAGACTTTTGCCTTTTTCTTTTTTTTTGGAGTAACGAAAGTGTCAAGGTGGGGAGTAACACAAAATATATATTTGAAATTGGCCAATAGCATTAAAATTGTATGGTTTTAGACTATGATACTTAATTGGTTGAGTTACCTGGACAAATGTGTAACAGAATATTATCTAGTATAATACTTAAAAATAAAAATCATAGCAAATTTTTTTATACTGTTTAGCGATAACATTGTGGACATTAAAATGGTAAAAAAATTTTATGTTACATATTGTAAATCCATTGTACAGCAAGGCTATTTGCCAGTATAACTTGTAACCTTAATAATAGAAATAAATTTATTTATTGGAGAAATGTTCCTTGGGTTGTTTATAACGATAAGTTTTCCACTTACCTGAGGTTGTGCAACAGGCAACGTAGAATAGCCGGGCGGGCGTCGTGGATAATTTGGCGCGTAGTGGGAAGGGACCTGGGGTGGAGCCACAGCGGGTGGAGTGCGGTATTCACGGGAGGACTTACCTTTAATCAACAATGTTTATAAATATTTTATTACATTTAATGTACCATCATCTCAGTGAAGTAAATAATAATAATAACCCTATGCAACCGCTTAGCTAGAACATAATTATATATTTAATGTTCATTATATACATTTTTTAAACATTTAATATCTTGGTTTAAATATTCAACCAGGCAAGAAAATATTTAAAATAAAACTACATAACAAAAAACTTCTGGACAAATTACTCTACTCATCTAGACCCAATGTAGGGTGAGTAATAACTATGGAACCTAGACGACTGATTATGCATAGATTTAACATATTTTGTTAAAGTCTCTACCCACTATGCTAAGCAGATCCACAAAGTCTTGATTGTATTAAATGCAATATATGTCACTAAAAATTACTTTCTGATTTGTAACATACTGTGCACCAATTAATGTCAAGCTACTTCTGGAAACAGATTCTAGATTAGGCTTAAAGTAAAATGCAAAATTAAGTGTTATCAAGTTAAAGCAGTAATAAATTATGATTGGCCCATCAACAATAGTCTTCGCAATATTATTGTGCAATTAAACCAGTTACTCTGAATACTCATTCTGTTTTACAAAAAAAAATCACTTTATAACAATAAATATTTTTAAATGGCCAATCTAAAGTTCCCTATATATAAATGGTAAACAATCAAACTAATTTTGATTACTCACCGAGTGTTCCTCGACCAAGGGTTCCAGTATTGGAAGCAGATGCAGCTCGAACAGCAGCTGGTGGTGTTGGTGGTTTGGTGGTGGGGGCTGGCAGTGTTGCCGACCCCTGTGCCGACACTGATCTTCTACCTCTAGGAGTTCCACTGGAGCCCCCATTCCAGCGAGCTCCATGGCCAATTTCATCCAAAGCTAGTCAGAAAGAAGCTAAGATTAGAAATTGTATACAGAATAATTATGTCAAGCATATATAGTTGTCTAAATAAATAACTGTGTTATGCATACATAAATTGTTTAATAAAACCACATAAACAGAAATACATCCTTTCTTCTCCTTACATCTCTTTAGCATGTACTTCTGATGTACACTACTCTTATGCATATGTAAATGAACATAAACATGTTTTTATGTCATTTTACACAATATTCACATGAAATATCAAATGTTTTTGTTAAAATTTCTTAGAATATAACTTTCTTTTGTTAAGATAATATATATTTTAAATTCTCATGTTAAAACAAAAGAGTTCAATGAATGATACCATAAATTGATTCTATTGATTAGTTTAGTAATAATTAATTTTTCAGTAATTAAGCTCATAAAGTTCAATAGTTACATAACTAAAAAGATGTCAATGCATTTACTAGTTAATAAAATTACCTGTATAATCAATACTTTTTCTTACATATTTAATGGGTTTTTCTGGGTTAGCCGGGGCAATAATCTTGTATTGCCTCGGAGTAACTTTATTAGCAGTTAGCACCCCTATCTCTCTTCTAGCCACCTTTTCCTTATGAATTGCGACTGTCTGAGCTATATGGTTCATTTGGCCCTCCATTTCAGCTAACTGCATCGTCTGGAGTTCTAACAGTTGCAAAAAGTTATACGCAAGAGTGTTTATCTGGTACGCAACACTAGCCAGAGATTGTGTTGTATAATTTTTGGTGCTTTCTAGAGCTAATCTTTTATTTTCAGACTGGAAGTAATTGGCTTCACAATATTCAGCTACACGCTCGAGGTTCGTATGACTGTCGGTTAAATGGTTTCGCCCTTCAGGGATTTCCGTTTGCAATAGTGCCGCGAGTTCTGCCATTGTGAAACTGAAACGGTAGATTAAATGTTTAAGTTTGATATTTGTTGCAGTGAATCATATACGGACAGGAAATGAAAATAAATTACATTTATCCGAAAGGATAGGATTGTTATCGACAAATGCTATACAAATTAATGGTGCCAAGAAATTATAAATAGCTACGATGTAGTCAGGCTTTAATAAGGTAATTTATAGATACTTATTATAAAGAGATCACAAGCAAATAAAGTACTATTTTTTACCAGAAATATTATTTATCCACTTTAATAACACTGTCAGAGTCAGACTGTCACAAACACTTATCGACATAAATGACAACACCCAGTCCCATAACCACAGACTAATGCGTGTTTAATGTTGCTATCAAGCGAAAGTATATATAAAAATAGATGATTTCTATATTTATTCATATGCACTATATTAAAGTTATTAATATGCATAGTAAGCAATTAATACGATAAATAATAGTAAATACAAAGTTATCGACTACGGTAAGCGACGTATATTATCAGTCATCTATAGTTTAGCCAATTAAAAGATAGAATTTACGTAAACTAGTGGAGCACTCTTATTGGTTAAACATTGGGTGGGGTATGAATATAGCCTTGGTACATCAGAAGACCACGTTCGCTTCTGCCGCCGTCAAGAATTGACATAACACTTTCTTAACATAAATTCTACCCCGCATCTGAGTCGCTATAAGAGCTGGTTATCATATATTATCTGTAGTAAATGAAGGTATTGACTTTTTTCTGATCTACTCATAACATTTTGGGATTATTCGTAATTTGAAATTTTTAAATGAATCTTTATTGAATTTTTAAATGGATTAGAAGCTGAATCCATGTTAGCTTGTTTAGGAGGAAGGATTAGATTATTAGAAGTTCACCACGTAAGATCCTTATAACTTTAGCTACAAGCCATTTACCGATAACAGAAACGCTGGCGCTCTTTTGAGCCTCTACTAAAGCAGCACTCTCACGGTCCGTTGACTCCCCTAAATCTGTTATTTCAGCTGCGTAAGTTAAAGAAATTGATAACACAACAAATCTCTTAAACTGTCTGAGCCCATCTACGATACACAATATACATGCATTGCATACGATATGCAATGCAGCCCAACTGATTCGTGGAAAGTGAAAAAATTAAAAGCATCTGACGAAATCCTTAAACTGCTTTTCCCATGTACATTAATTTCGCTGCAAAGGAAACAAGGATTGGAGGGTTTTGTCGCTTGGAGAAAGAATATTTATCTGGCCCGGCTGCATATTACTAGTTAGCCAGGTCCCCCGCAGGAGCTTACCGATGGGCGCTTATACGACGAAATAAGAATTTGTAGGGTTCGCAACCCGTTATATGGCTGGTGTGTGTTTACCGAAAACATACCCATGGGCTAATTTTAAATCTGTTAATGATTTAACAATTACCTACACATCATATTCTAGCGGTGCACGTCGGAATAACTTTCATATTGCAAATCTGTTTTCAACATACATGACACTCTTTGTTAAATTTTGAAAAAATTACACTGCATTTTTATAGATTAGCCCGTGAGTTATAAGCTATTTTATTATATTTTAACATTTCATAAAGATGTACTAACCTTGTTTCATTAAGTTGTACTTAATTATAAACTTGTGTGTTAATAATATTAGTTAGTAATGTAGCTTTCGCTAGTTCGAGACCAAAACAATTTATAGCTTTACCAGAGAAAACGTTTAAGCAACTGAAGATCTGTTACATAATTTTAATGTACA
Organism: Lamproptera curius; assembly: GCA_029286875.1. Classification (NCBI taxonomy): domain Eukaryota; kingdom Metazoa; phylum Arthropoda; class Insecta; order Lepidoptera; family Papilionidae; genus Lamproptera; species Lamproptera curius. Next base: position 822,148 of record JAGSMT010000085.1, on the reverse strand, counting down.
CTGGAAATAAGCAATGATTGTTAATTTATGATTATCCTGTACTATATAAATATTATAGTTTCTCGCTTTTGACGTTCTTCTCAATAATAAATACAGGAAGCCGAAGCCAACAAACAGTAAAATCTATTAAATAATTTTTACGCACAATGCGTATAAGCTATTATTTTTACTTGTAGATTAACCTCGTCAATAATTTAATGTCCTTAAGATGTTTTATACACTAATTTATAATTTATGCAAAGCTTTTATAATCATTCCCAAAAGCTACCTTAATATGACTATAAACTGTTGAAGCATTTGTTTAGAGCCAAATAGTCTCTAAACAAATTCCTTATGTATATTTTTACGTCTTGGAGAAGAGGAAAACCTTTGCTGCTGCTGGAAAAATCTTGTAAATAAATTCCCAGCTACCAAATAGGGGAGCGAAAGAGCAAGAGGTATTACTCATTTAAGATGCCCTTTAAGCCGTGTCGTTTTTTTCGAAGCAGGTCGAACGTTAGGTTCCCTTCTAGGTCAGTGTATGACGGGGAGGAGCGTCTTTTAAGCCACAAACAGAACAAAATCATTAAGCCATTACGTCTTTGTAAAAGGCAGTAACGGCTCCATATAATCGTTTCCTATTGACTAACTTATGCACGGCGGAAATCCAAAGTTCCCACGATAATTCGTAACTTTCGGCGTTGCTTAACCGAGGCTGGCCCAAGTCGAGGCGCCTCATCCGGGGGCCCTTGCCGTAGTTAAGTCATTCGGTGGGAAGACGCGCCTGACGGGCCGCCCCACATCCGGTATGTTCTAATAGGTTTACTCTACAATCACGAGATCCAGTAAAAAAAACCGAGGATCGGCTCTATCCTTCGTGTTCTAGTCTTCCTCTTTAGCACATACTTGACAGTAGTGGCACTCCTCACTAAAGTAGAGGAAAACTATGCTGCATCAAAAACACTTTCACTAAATTCTACATGCAGAGAGAATATTACTGTGTGTGATATAACTTTCACATTAACCTTGTACAGAATATTATTGTTACTTGAAATGCATTACATTGGAATTTTATAAAATTATTATAATTAATCTTAAAAAATATCATTTTATAAATAGCTAAATTATGAACAGATTTCTGGGAAGTTTTATTCAATAAAGAAATGCTGTAAGAGTGGTTCAATCCGCGTAATGATACAATTTGAAATAATTACTAAGAATTTAATAAATAAAACACTTTCAGTTCTAACTTTTTTAGTTTAAGAAGAAAATTTAAAAATTAATTACAATATTTTCATTTAGGAATGTAGGTTTATCTACTTCCTTTTGAAATTTAACAATATGTTTACATTACTTATAATGAATACTATGTTTTTTATAATAGTCTAATGTAATCAGATTTTTTTTCAAAACAAACATTTGTGAGTACATTATTTAGCTAAATAAGGGTGTTACATTATATGTTTCTTTTAACTTTAAATACAACAACATCAAGTTTTATAATAATATATGTAATCTTAAAGTAAAATTCTTACAAGAATTTTAATCATGTCATGTTCCAAGTGGATAAATTATTAATAATCTCACTGTATAAAAGTATCAAGTCAAAAGCACTGTTATCAAAACATCACCTAGATTCATTTCAGAATTTCATTGAGATGTACTTACAACTTTATGTTGATGCATATATTTGTTAAATTTCATGTGGACAAAAGAACATCCCAGTTTATCTCATTGTTGTAAACCTCTTGTTCTAGCCATAATTCATAGTTGTCTTTAAATTCATCATCAAGTTCAACATTTGTTTCAAGAACACTGTTTATATCCGTATCAAGCGGAGTCAAATCAACTTCTTGTTCACCCCCTGTACCATATCTTCTGTGATTGAACCGTTCAACGCATGCCCTCAAAGCACATTCTTCCTCTTGGAAATCCCATGGTCTAGCATCAACGTCATTCCAAAAGCCCAATCGTCATTTAACCTATGACGAACTTTCGAATAAATAGCACTAATAGTTTTCATATTTGTTTTCCTCCACTGCCGTCCCAAGTATTTAGTTTGCATTTTTAACAATTTTAATACATAAAATTGCATTAAAGCATGTCTCACTTTGAGTGTACGCTTCAATATAGGTGCACTTTTGAACACCACAAGCATCATAATCCTTGCATTTTTCCATTTTGTTAATTTATTCAAAATCCTCAATAAATTGATGCATGAAAATACATTCCTCCATGAGTATGGTACAGAGGAATCTCCAATGTCTAAGCATTCCTTTGTCAATTCTGGCTGTTCCCCAATGACACAAGCAGGGAAGTCAAATATTGGAATTGTGTTTTTGGCACCAACATATGATAAAATGTCTTGGTTAAAGAATTTTAAAACCAATGGCATGCAGTTTGCATACACCAAATGCTGAGACATATGCTCAAACTGGTAGACATGATTAATTTTAAAATGTTTCAGTAACAGAAGCAGTATTGCTGTTACCGATTTGACAATTATTTCCTTGTGTCTATTGACATCAATGCCGAGTTTTAATGACTGTAAAACGGTTACAGGCATTTCCTCAGGTAACAAGTCTGCCATTATGTTAATAGAGTAGGTTTTTGCTGTAGATGTTGGTGCTGCTGCTAAAAGAATTTTCAAAAGAGCAATCATGTACTGAGGCAGATTAGGTAACATAGCCCTATACAAAATCTCTACTTCTGTTTCTTCAACTTCCTTTTCTGCTTTTGTCAGTGGACTTCTAGCAATTTCTATTTCTCTTTCTGCCTGCACTTCTGAGAGACTGGTGTACATGTGCTTCTTTAAGATTTCTACTCCTTCATGGATAGGCTGTGGAAGACCAGCTACTGTCTTTCTGTCTCCAGGCAGAGAATATCCAACAAACTTTATTCTGACATTATCTAGAAACATGTCTATGTCTTTTTGTCTGACTTTAGATTGCCAAGGAAGACTGCGTGGTAATGGTGGAGGGGGTGGGGGACTATCAAACTGTTTGAAATACATGTAGTATGGGAAGTTTTGATTTGCATTGGCATTCTGTGCATTATCTGCAGGCATTGATTGGAATTCCATAGGATAATCCTCAGATCCATTACTAGTTTCCTCTTTGTCTACATATATTTGCTCATCAGACTCATCAAGGGAAGTTTGTTTCATAAAGGCTTGTCGACGGAGAGCTCTTTCATTTTCCTTAAATTTTCTTTGCCCAGGGTTTTGATTTTCAAGCATATCTGCAGCACTTGGTGGAGGAGAGCTAGCCCTCATACCTTTAATGATTTCCAGAGTATCCTCAGTGATAGGAGCCAATCCATATTTCTCTCTTAATCTTGCTTTCCTGTCCTTCAATTCTTTAGAACCTCCCAAATAAACAAGTAATACTTTCCATAGCAGCAGTAGTACTTTTTTCATTGGGAAGTATGGAGTGGTTCCAGCACAAAGATGTGTAACCATACTGAGTAATTTAACAGGTAAGAGCTCTTCCCCAAACGGAGTTCCCAATTCCTCCTTAAAGTTTTTCACTAAATGAGAATATTCAGACTCAGGCTTTTCTTTTTCTGTTCTCATGTGTTCAGTAATTAAATACAATACTGCTAAGATTACTCGGAGGTTTGTAGAATCTGGAAGAGATTCAGCAATTTTTCTTGAAGCCATTGCTGAGCTGCTTCTAACAATTTCGAGATTCAATAATTCGATGAATGCGGCAAATGTTCCCATATCATATAGAGTGAAAATATTTATACGGGCCCAATGAGCCTGTTCTGCATCAGATTGCATTTCGGCCCAGCATCCTTGGGCTAAGTATAGAATGCATCGTGCTGATCGCATACGTATATCACAAACTGCAACATCCAAATGCTCTAATAGTTTCATGACCACTGTTCGCTGTTGAGCGTTCGTCAATCGTTGCCAACTTGGTGGAAAATTAAATTCTTCCATGATGTCTTCGAACGCTCGTACATTTTGTTGAAATTCAGGATGTTCGGTATAACTGTAGAGTTCGGCTATTTCGTTCGCTTGGGAATCGCAATCATCATACACAAAGTCTAACTCCGGACTATCCATGTCGTTTGCACAATCTCCCTCTTCCATGGGGCGGCGAACGTCGGGCATTTTCGCACCGCTACGGCGCCCGTTGCCGTTAGTCCCCATTGTTATTCACTTGAATCACATGAAACTCTACTACTGCATATTATTAAGATTAATATTGTTATTATGATTTAACACTAAAAGATAAGAAAGCAGAACTGAACAGATCTCTCCAAATGTCAAAATGTTACCACAGATTAGAAATCTCCTTTGTTTATATTCATCAAAGAGTATGCTAATACTGTAGACATTCATTTTTACTTGCCCGCTTATGATTGTAGTAAAATGAATTATTTAAGTAAAATAAAAAGTTACTGAATTAATTATCATACGTATATTTATCAATTTTGGAGGAGTGTTCGGCTTCTATTGTACTACACAACAGAATTCTCTATCTGTTAGTTTCTTAATATTTAACAATGATTTTGTTATAATTTATTTGCTGAAAATTGACTTTATTATTTATCATCATCCTGTGTTAGTCCACTGCTGGACATAGGCCTAGGAATACTGTGGACCGTGTTGGAGCGCTTTTTAACATTAAGTTAACCGTTTTTAATGATTAATTTTTTATACATAATACAAAATACTTTTTTAATGTACCTCACATATAACAAAATATTTTTCATCTCTGTCAATCGGTTTGTCTGTTTGTTATGACTTATTTCCGGAACGGCTACACCGATTTTGACAGGATTCAGATAGCTGACATAACTGTGAGCAAACATCGGGCTCCATATTTAAAACAAGTTTTTCTGCTTAGAATTTATAGAAATGTCTTGCCAAGACGCAGCTTCCAGCAACATTTTTTTATTGCCCGTTAAAGACAGAAAGTAGAAGGGCTGTATCTTGCGAAGCTCATGATATTTTTTGGGGTTGCTTTAATGGGTTAGGCAATGAAAACGACACTATAGAGAAATTTATGAATAAAACAAGCTCATCATGACACCTACCCCTTCCCACAATCGTAAACAACTATAACGCAATGTGGAAACAACATTGCGCAGGATTCTTAAAAACACCTTCGGTTTGTAAACCAAGGGCAATACACTGGCCCACTTCGGTGGTAATATTTTACCAATAAGAATGCTCAAAGTAATCGTGGCAACAGTTTGGCATTTAGATTTCTCTTAACGAATTCGTAGTCTAAAGGAGAAGGAAAAAGAAATGCCAATTCCTTACCGCAGCTTTAAGATATTTTACTACTGGATTGACTTTGACTTGTCCGTCACACGCATAAAATATATTAATCCTTATTTTTTAAAGAAATTATAGCGTAGTGAATTACAATAGAGTAAAAAGCCAAAGGTGTGAATATTACGTTATTTTACTTAAAATTAAAATTCTACTGATATTCAAGCAGAAATAGTAAGCTTTTTGTGACATATTGTAGTAACAGTTTCGCAGTTATTCCTGCCCCTTACTACTTTCGATGTTGTTCGCTATTAAGATCAGCAGTTACAATGAAATGGTTTTTTCTACTACCAACTATAACGAATACCATCTTACATACATGTTGATAAATTTAACTACTTATTAAGTAAATTTAATCGAGTGAAACGAATAAAAAAGAAATATTAATTTTATTTTAAAATTTATTTTAATTATAATTATTTTGTTAATTATTACGAATCACTGTCGTTTTTATTATTTGATTAGGTTAAAGTCATTTATATATTACGCAAGACATATGTTAAAAGTTATACCGACTAAGATATCTTTGTAAATAATGTCCCAATGGGTATGTATATACTTATTGGGACATTATTTATCTTTTTTGTAAAAACCTTGGGAGCGACAGTCTATGACCCGTTTGAATGCAGTTTTGACTGCTTCATGAGATTAGAGGTTTCCTTAGAATGGGTAATTAGCTTGGGCAAGGGCAAGTGGGTGACGCAGATTTTTCAGCCGCAGCCAATACTTGGCGGCTATTAGCGGCGCCTGCTCCGTACACATTGTTAATTCTTCTAGCTGTTTATGTTTCACTCGTATTCGTTAATACCGCGACGGTTCAATTTGTCCACTGTTGTTGTTATAGTGATGTTAAAGCTCAATCAAACGATAGAAAAACAAATGAAATACTAATTTTAAGCCAAAATGTTTTTGGAATTGAATTTGTATTTGGAATTCTAATATTCCAAGTCTTATTTTGTTAATGGTTATTAACAAATTTATAATTTTTATTATAAATAACAAATTTATAATAAAAATTATAAATTTGTTAACAAGCATTATTTTGAACATTTTATTGATACGATTTTCTACTTTTTACCGTGTCCGGTATACTGCTGTTGAATAACTATATGTTTCTTTATAAATTACGTTTTGGCTTCAAAATTTATTATGAATCATACATTCATCGCAGTAAACATATTTAGATATGGTTTTTATGAAGTGCCGTTATACTGGTTAAGCTCTTTAAGTGTACATAAACAGAAACATTAAACAATAGTGAAAGGGCCAGGTTGGTCTGTTCTCACGTCAAATGTCGTACCAGTGACATCCGAACATTTGTTATATTATGCATTATAATGGATCCCCTCTCAGAATCTGCGGCGGGGCACTTAAGAACCAGCAGGGGTGAAATGGCAGTACTTTAAATGAGATCAGATTATAGTAAACGCAATTTGTAAACAATGGGTATCAATAACGCAATAAATTTCTTCGCAGAATAATATTAAATCTGGGTATATATATTTTATTTACTTATAAGTTTATTTCAACAAACTTTTCTTTCAAGTCATGATAGTATGAGAGTTATAAATAATCAATATTATTATAATAATTTTATCGCAAACGAAGGAATACGAGCAGTCGCTCCACCGGCGCCCATGAACACCGGCGATATCAAGGGCATCCGCCTACCATGAGACATAAGATGTTACGTCCTGTTTACCTAGTACATACGCTGGCTACGATTCCCTTTAAGCCAGAACACAGTAGTGTTTTAAAAATACTGCTTTGCGGCAAAAAAAGGCACCGCGGTGTTACCGCACTAGACGCCCACATTAAAGAAGAGAAATCTTTGAACAGTTCTCTATCCTCTAGCCAAGTATGTTCTAGAGTTTGTATATAAATAATATTCTAATGGTGTGTACACGTATCAGACCAGGGTCGATAATTTTTAAAACCAAAAAAATAATAGTAGCAAATAATTTTTCGATAGGATTTTAAATTTTGCCGGAAATCGAGAAAAACCGGTTTATACCCTTAAAAACTCACCCCTTCTCATGAATTTATCCTTCCAGACCGCAGATCACCCGTAAGTTATTTTTTCATTCATTTTTATAGTATTTCCCTCTTTTTCTAACGGGTTTCATCATACTATTATTTTTTTTCACTTTTTATTATCTTTAAAGGCTTCCACCCTGGTCTACACAGATATCTTATTGGTAAAATATTTCGCGACAATGTAGGTAGACGGTATAAATGAAATACGTTTGATTAGTTTTAATAAATAAATTCTATGTTTAGTTTGGCTTCTGCTTAGCAGACGACTGCTGTCGAACTGAATATTCTCACTTAATACCAGTTGTTGCGCGCGACTTTATCCGCGTGTAGTATTAAAAAATCTCCTAGTTACATCAGCTCATTAACATCAGCTATCTTCCAGTAAAAGGCCCGTCAAAATTGGACCAGCTATTCCAGTGATTAGCCAGAACAAGCAGACAGACAGGTGGATAATATAAATTATATATCACAAAGCAATCATTTAATAACATTGATTTTGATGTAACATGGTAGATTTTTGACAATCAATAAGTGAGTATGTCGCTCCCATGTTGAATAAAGATATTTGAATTTGAATTTGACAAACATACGTTTTAATTTTATTTATTTGTTTAAATTATACAAGCTTCGTATGAAATTTCGGGCTAGCTAATCTGTTAAATTTAAATTTTATCCTAAAAAAATCAATTAAAATACTGCACTAAGACTGACTTGCTACAGTTTCAATGTGTACAGTTATTTAAGACTGTCACGAAGATAACATCAGTGTAGAGAATTTTCCGCTCCATAACTCGTGAAATCTTCTCTTTATGAGTTCTACTGCTGACTGAGATCATATGTTCTCCTGAACTTGGAGGTGGTTGGTTGTATATTGAGTAGTATACAATGAGTTCACACGGCAGTGTTACCCTCATTGTATTTCTGTGTACACCAAACATTTTTTCGTTAAAAATAGCCGATAACGAAATAAATATTAATGATATTCTACGCAATGATTTGATGCCAACATATTTTATGGTTAATGCTGATAATAACGATACGGACAGTTTTAACGGAGCACCAAACCTGTTGCCCTCCGTCAATGGATCGATGGATGCGGCTCTTTCTACGCTGGAATTTCACAGGTAAATGTTAAAGTTAAAACTAAGTTTATTTTAGATAAATCTAGATTTAATTTACATATATATTATTAGATCTTTTATATTATTTTTCGTAGAAAAATGATGAACGAGTATCAATGCAGAAACTACGTTGCTGAACAAATATTACTAGAAATGGGCAAATCGGTTGTACAGAATAGACTCGGAAAGCCGTATGATGTTAACAACAAAACGGGGCGGCAGGTTTACGAGCGCAAGATTTGAGAAACAATGTGATGTATGACATCGGTTCAGCAAATTACCAAGAATGGCTTGCTAAGTACGTACTAAGCTTTATTATATAATAGCAACCCCCCAATCCCCCTTGTAGGTGGAATTTCGTAAACTCCGTTCTTAGCTGACCTCTACTCGGCAAAAGGAATATTCTTAATAAACCTTTCATGTCGCTACGCCTTATGATTCCAAAAATATCGTGATGAGTCAATATATAGGTGGAATCTCTTTTATATATATAGATTTATCCCTATTTGGTGCTGATTTGTTATTTTTTTTGGTAATTTTTTGAATTACCTCATTATAATATAATTTAATTCAAATATAAAATCAATACGGAAATGAAGTGAATTTATAAAATCTTTGCCATATTTACATGGGGCTGCCTGGGGTGGTACCACCGCTGTTCCTATTTATGCTGCAAAGCGGTAGTGTGAAAACACTATCGTGTTCCGGGTCGAAAGGCACTGTCGCCAGCGTATTTACTGTGTAAACGAGACGTTACATCTTATGTCTCGCCGTAGGCATCGCGTAGGTGATACCCTTGGTATTGCCGATGTCAATGGGCGTTGGTGACTACTTTCCATCAGGTAGCTCGACTGCTTGTCTGCCTTCGTATAGAAAATTAATAATTCTAAAGCTAGTGTGGCTTCATATGCAAATGAAAATAAAAATATATATACTTGTAAAATGTCCGTTTTTTCATTGTTATAGAGTTGCTGCACTTAACGACCTATACCGCCAATTTAATGTAAGTAAAAATATAAACGCAACCGGTGATTCTTTGTTTCCTGTCCTACAACCGAATTTGCAATCACGGGAAGGCTATGAAGTTTTCGAAGGGCAAGACACGCAAGGGTACAGTGAACCAGAGAAAATGCCCTTCGAGGTCTCTAAACATAGTAAGCAAATTTGGTTATTGTAATCTTTAAATTCCTAATATATAGTTTTAAGTTTAAGATTTATTTATTGTCAATATTTAATACATAAAACGTTAGAAACCTTAATTGTTGCTGGAGGTTAATGAAAAAATAGGTTTTGGCTTGGACTTCAGAAGAAAATACCATATTACTATAAGGTTACCCCAAACTGAGTAAGATCGCAAGCTGGTTGAAACAGGATACTCACTATCCCCCGAACAGGCTCTCGCTTTGTCGTGCGGTGGGGCTCAGTACCTGCGGCTTGGGTCAGCCGCGGAGAAGCTAAGAGGAACCTGGCCGGCCTGAGGTGTAAGGCCGGCCGTGGAGGCTGCTCAAGCAGGCTGAACAAGCCCGCTTTGATGCGCCTTTGGAGGTGCGAGGACGGGTTACAGGAGGTAGACGTGCCGCCCTTCCTGTCCCTCGCAACCAGGGTGGAGTCGCGGGGAAGAGAGTGTCGAGTATTCCGTAGGCCGCTCTCCTTATCCTCCGCGACTCGGCGGGGCCGCACCGCTGATGCGGTGTGGAGGGGCCGTGGGAGGAGGGGACATTCGGCATGGTGTCGTCGATCTCTCCTCCTTCTGCGGCCGAAATGGAGCTAGCGGCGGAGCTTAACATCGGAGCCGCCGCTGGGGGCTAGGAGTTTGGTCCTTGCGTGGTCAGGAACTCCTGGCTCCCATGGCCCCTGAGTAACAGACTCGGGGGAGTCTGTTACCTAACTACAGGGGCCGAGACGAAGGGCGCGCTAGTTCCGACGCGCCCAGAGGGAGGCAGATGGCCGTAGGGCCGAGATGGGGCTGCTTCGGCGGCCAGCGCTGGTGGGGTTGCAGATGAGTGAAGCACGTTCCTGTGACCCCACCCTAAAAGGCGTCAGGAAGGAACAACGTGGTGGTTTTAGTCGGTGCGAGTCCGACATAAACCGTCTTTGCCCCGCGAGGACGGGTATGCGTAGCATTTCCCACGGTAAAAAAAAAGGATACTCACTATAGATGATGTTTTTTATAAAATTAATTAGTGTACTAAATTTATAAGTGTAATAGCCTGCCAAGCATAGCATGAGCCCTGACATCATTTTAGATTCCTATCTTGGAACGAGTTAGGTCCCACACATGTGCTAGAACTAATTAATACCTACAACTCTACGTAGTGAGGGTATGCCATGCACTTCCTTTAACTAACGCTTTCTTCTGAATAGGGTAAATCTTCCGGAAGCATTGTCTTAAAAGTTATTATGCAATAATTTCGGTTTTCTGGTTACTGGTAGGAGCATTAAGGCCGCTAGGAGACCAGGAGACTAGGAGACCTTGCTAGAATTAGTCTGAGAACACTCAAAGGGATGCGTCATGCACATCTTTGAACAACACGATATTGAGCTGAAAATAAAACAATTCACCCAATATGTAAAGTAAAGTAAGACTATAAGGAAAAATACTGTGAAATCACCATAACAATTTTTAATGTTTTAACTAAAGTTACATTTAATTTAGTATTTATTGCGTGATTAGCACTACTATTTATTACTTATATTTTCATTACGCGAATACTACGTATCATGAATAAATAGACACTGTCCCGACAGTGATGCCTGACCCTGATCGCTGCAAAGTGCTTGAAACATCGTCAATTTAAATTGTAAATTAATTTTTATCACTGTAATAGATGACAATTAATTACCATTTTATTGTAATTCATGCTACATGAAAAATAATTTATTATACACCACAATCACTTAATGCACATAAGAGCCGCAATGCGGTGTGCTTTTTCATCATAAACTTCTCGTGGTTTTCAGGTGGTGGTTACGAGTATTCGATGCCTCCACCTCCTCCACCTCAAATCTACCATCCACCTTCTCCTCATGAACCTCATGAAGAATACGTAGCAGAGCGTGAGGCGCACCATGGTTTGGGAATCGCCGACCTGTTCGATATCTCACTTACAGGCATCGCATTCCTTTCCTTCGGCATGTTTGTTCTGCAAGTGTTGATGTGTATTACTATGGTAAGGTTGTTGATTGATTTTGTTTTAATGATTCAACAAAATTATATTGTTAAACATATTGTAACTGGGTACTTTCTTTCAATGAGTCTGAAATTTAAATTTTGACAGCATCCTGAGAATAGAAACATGAATAGCTCTGACTTCGAATAATAAAGTAGCTCTATAGAAACTTTGTGATATTATTTGATAGCATACAGCTTTATTTTTAATCGACTTCAAAAAGGACGAGGATCTCAATTCGTCTGTATTTTTTAATGTTTGTAACCTCAAAACTTTCACCTGGGTAAACCGATTTGAATATTGTTTTTTTATTTGAAAGCTGCTGCTTCCGTTTGGTCCATAGCAATTGGTCCAGTTCTGACGGTGGCATCCATGCAAAAACTGAATAAGTCTGAAATTTCCATTAAGTATGTGCTCAACAAATGGACAATTAATAGATCAATATCACGCTAGTCGATTTCGATGATTCCTTTTTATTTATTTCTTAGAAAGAATGTAATTTAATGGCAGTTTAATAAGAGTTTGGTTAGGTTCTGACAATAGTATCCATGAAAAAGCGACGGAGCTCTTCAAATCTTAGGAGCAATTTAACGATACTAAGAGGAATTTTTCATCGGCTAAGGGCCGTCCGTTAATAACTTTAGGTCAAAAAAAAGGGGGAAAAGGACGAAGAGGGTTTTAGGATGGGGGAGTTTTTTACTTTTTAGTACATTGTAATTTGTTTGGAAATAGTTTTTTTTGAAGTCGGTTTTTTTTTTGTTAAAATTCTGTATTATAAACTAACTGATTACCCTACCTACCTAAAAACCCTCTTCTATTTTGAAATATTATACCAAATATTTACATGACCTTAACAATTTTAAAATATTTTCAACCTCTCGTAGAAAGGAAATATGATGAATTCACTTCGGATATAGTTATCATTATTGAAAAAGTAACTTTGACAATTATGAAAGTTTTATATTCATCACAGAGCGACCAACGTACTCAAGTGATGCAAATGGTCGACAACGGTGACACGGTTAACGTAGACGAAGTGTTCCGGTTCAAGCGTGACACGGCCCGCGTGGCGCGTGTTACGGAGTTGAACACGCTAGCAAGATACGCCCTGATGGCCATCAGACCTAGAAACGTGCCCTGTCTGCATAGAGTGCTTTGTATCGGCAATAGACGCGCGAAGACCTTGGGCGACAACCGCTACTGGCTACCGTTGTGGCAGTGAGTATTACTGGGATTGATTTTATTTCACCTCGCTTTTAGTCTATGATAATATAGGGAAGAAATTAAAATAGTATATTATCGTCTGCAAGTTATCCACGTTTGTCCCTCTCATATATGCACACACGCTCCATATCATACCAAATTACTAAGCACCGTATTCATATGTGACTTATTATAATAATTGACTGCCTTCTTCGCCTAGTGGTGTGGGCGTGTGCTTTAGAAACCGGATGTCGTGGGTTCGAATCTCGCGGGGACTCAACAAATTTTCACTGTTGTTTCCTAGTTGGTTAGGGCAATACGGGCTGATCACCCGATTGTCTCAAAAGTAAGATGATCCATGCGTCGGATGGGCATGTAAAAAGTCGGTCCACCCACCAACCCGCATTGGACCATCGTGGTGGGATACGGTCCAAAAACTCCCTAATGGCGTGCAGAAGGGGAGGCCTGTGTCCAGCAGTGGACTAACACAGGCTGATGATGATACACTTATAAACACTCCTGTCTAGTTGGCTGATCTCTTATATCGGTCGTAGTAATCGGCTCGGAGGACATTATTGATAAGTTTTTGATGGTAATTTCGATAAAAATATAACTAAATATTTCAGTGCTGGTGTTGCGTGGCTTCGAGGTGGTGCCCTTGGTGCATTACGCGCTGCTGTATTAGGACTGGGAGGGGCAGACTGCGATCGCTTTTATCCGGAGCAAAATTGTATTTCATAAAAGAACTTATTGTAAATTAACACTTTGTTACGATTTATTAAGTTCGGAACTGATAAGAAACTGATGATGAATTGTATAATAAAATATCATATTAATAATAATTTCATGACATATTTTTTGTTGTGAAATTTTATTTATCGTCGCTCTATTAATATTAGTGGTAATAGAATTTATTACTATTCTGTCTCTTTTTCTCTCTATCACGATACGCAATTGACAGTTAACTGAACTTTATGTTCTAGGTGACAGTCAATAAGAACTCCTAACATTTTTAATGATAAGTAACTTTCTAGTTACAAATAATCGGTTGTGCTCATGGAATCAACATTAATGCTTATTTAATGTTTAAATAAAACACACAGGGCTCCTATATAGTATTAATCTATTTTATTTTATTAGTTATTGATAGTATATTATATTTAGTTTCACTGATATGTAAATTTTTGGACTTTTGATACTTACAATTTTGAATACAATGTAATTAAACCTTAGTTCTAATTTTATTTAAAGTATAAGGAATAAAATTATTGCTACAAATTGATAACCGGTTCCATAATCATATATACACATCTTTAAAATGAAACAATAACTTTTAAATTAGAATTGAATAGCAGTTACATTAAATATCGTATTTCATTACGGCACTACTTACAAGTTATATTATATACAAAAGATAATCTTTAAGGATTAATAATATAAGCGATGAGATTTAACTTTTATCATATATTATTACCATTACTAATTCAATCTACATACAGAGTTCTAACAGATATACCAATACTAATATATTAAACAAACTCCACTACCGCAGCATTCACACCTCCGAAATAGGACAAACTAATACTTCCAGCGACAAAAGTAGCGAGTTAAAGAACGATTATGTATATTTCGCACTGTTATTAAAATTGTTAACACTCTACAAACGTTGCGTAAATCAACCATCTTTACAACGCTATAAAATCACAGAGCCCCGTTAAAGTTGAAGTGTGCTTCATAATATATACTATGCTTTTCATATAACAGTTTCCAAAGGTTTAAATATGTATATGTACTCAATCAATGAAATGAATATTCTTAAAACGTTTTGAAAATAACCGCTTCCGTTTTGCGATGTTGTTGGTGGAAGCTTTTTAAGAATGGAGGTTTGAATTCTGATGGGAAACTAATTTGAGTCATCACTTTATTATACTTAGGTAGGTAAATATGGGTCTATACCTAATTGCCTTAAATGAAAGATGATTCAAGCGCCAAAAAATCTAGCAGTCATTTCAAAACGTCAATGTCTTCAAATAAATAGAAATTTAGTCATCTTAATGTGGGTTGGCCGGCGAATATTAAATGCCAGTCGCTCGGAGTAATGACTATTTTTCCCATAATACTAGATAAATTAAAAGCAGAGCCTTTTCTTGCCGAGATTTTTCTTGTAATATAGTAATCAAGTCTATTATTTTGTAATAATACGTAATAAGCTATTACGTATTATTATGCATATAATATTACAGGTTGATGTAATCAAGGTTTCACGAGTTTTAACACCTTATTTATATTATACAACGCGTTATAATAAAAAAACATGATATGGACTATATTTTACTTA
This sequence comes from Lamproptera curius, assembly GCA_029286875.1. NCBI lineage: Eukaryota > Metazoa > Arthropoda > Insecta > Lepidoptera > Papilionidae > Lamproptera > Lamproptera curius. The sequence goes on along the minus strand of JAGSMT010000085.1, from coordinate 807,010 downwards.
TGAAACAACTTAACAAATACTATTCAGAATTCGAATGATCGATCCAAATAAACCCTTAAATTCACAAATGAATTTACACATTAAAAACATCTGAACGCATTTGATATAGAACTATAAATATGCATAAAAATATGTTTTATGGTGTTGAAGGTAAGGTTACAGGAGTAAAAACACATCCCAAAGGAGCATATACATACGGATTTAAAAGGGAATATGCCTGCGGATTATGCGCGAACAACTGCCCTGGAAACAAACCCTGGCGTTGCGCAATTTTCAAACGCGAAGTTAACTGCTTCTTCCATTTCGTTCTTCTGTTCTGGAACCACGTCTTTATCTGAACTTCTGTCAGGCCCAGTGCTTTTGATAGTTCCATTCTCTTCGAAACGCTGAGGTACTTGTCCAGCTTGAATTCAGATTCAAGTCGCTCTAGTTGCTTGGCACTGTACGCTTGGCGTGGTTTTCTTTCGGGACCTGCGCGTCTAGGTCGTCTACTGCTCTTGTCGTCTAGAAGAATATGAATATTAGTATTTTTTTTTATTATAAAAATATTGTATGTTAGAAATTATTCTGTCCTACATGCAGATGACGATAAAGGAGGTAGTTCCTACCATTTTCCATCAACGAACAAAATGAATAAGGATAGATATTAGTTATTGAACTTATCGTTATAAACTAGAAGTCGTGTGTCAAAATCTTGCGCAGGTGTTATTGATATTTGTCATTTGTATGTTAATGGAAATATGAGTAGGTCACCGATTTCCTAATAAGTAGACGCACTAAATAGAAAATCGGTGAACTGTCATGCAAGTCTATAGCCGGTTTCGGTTGCCATGCCAATCTTTGAAGGATGTTTTATAAAACTGCTTGCACTTTTTTGCAGGTATAGCATGGTTAACAGAGGTATAAATTCTGTGTATCACTAAATAGTATGAAACGAAGTCGCTTTCGCTGTCTGTCCATCCCCATGTATGCTTTAATCTATTAAACTGTGCAATGGATTTGGAAGGGTTTTTTTGATAAATAGAGCGATTCAAGACTATGTTCTAATATTCTAGACAAATTCTAATAAATGTAGAGGTTTCTAATGTGATGTCGTAAATAAACACATTTTGCGCTTACATGGCAAACGCTGCCGAATACGAATAATAAGCAATACAGCGATACGACAAAAAACTGTAAACGTGGTTTATAAGGACAACTTGTGGTTGGTAGGTATTATTAGCATCAGCATTTCAACCGTGTAGTCGATGCGTTAAGACTGCAATTTAGATGAGAAGAAGAGCAAGTCTAAATTCTTAACTACAAGTCAAAATTCAAAATTCAAATATCTTTATTCAATATAGAAATTTACACTTGCTTATTGATTGTCAAACACACTACCACCGGTTCGGAAAAGGACGCCTCAGACCTGAGAATAGCCGGCGAAATAAATTCAGCGGGCTATTTTTTATGTCATTTTTTAAAAATAACAAATAATTTGAAGCCATAACATAGTATGCAATTTTGAAACAAGACCTGGAGCGAGCATTCCATTACCAGGATGTGTTATCATTTAAAAATTCATTAGTATCGTAATAACCTTTGACACATAAACGTTCCTTGACTACCTTTTTAAATTTATTAATAGTTAAATTCTGAACGTTTACTGGGATTTTGTTGTAAAAACGTATACATTGTCCCATAAAAGCCTTATTAATTCTTTGTAGTCTAGTTGTTGGAAGAATTAAATTATGTTTGTTCCTTGTATCGTCATGTGCATCACAATGTCTAAGGAAATCATGCCTATTTTGCCTAATACTATGAAAACAGCTGAAATACACTAAACAAGCTGTCTCCACATCAGTTAACAATCTAATTCTTTTCACTGCGTAAGCAGAGCTTAGTTCACTTGCCAGTATATTAATATGGAGTTTTGCATCTACAGTTATTCCTAGAAATACAGTTCATTCAACTACAACTAACGCCTCCCTATCCATAACCACATCAAATTTACCATGCTTCACATTAAGAGTTATGAATCTAATACATTTTGTTTTACTTTGGTTTAATAGCAAGTTATTAACACTAAACCAATTCGCTACTCTAGAGAGAGTATTATTTACATCGTTACTTATTGACGTATGTCGTTGAATTTTAAAAATTAATAAGGTATCATCTGCAAATAATACTATCTCTTTGCTATTATTTATCACACATAGTAAGTCGTACATATAAATGAGAAGAGAAAAGGCCCAAGTATAGATCCTTGTGGGATATGTTTACCGGGGCCCCGGGAGATCTTTTACCATTCTCTTCAACCCTCTGAATTCGATGGCTCAGGTACGAAGACAGAAGGTTGAGTGCGGTATTTCTTATACCATAGTTCACATTATTTCCCGACTAGAGTCTCATGGTGTACACAGTCGTCAGGCATAATTAAATAAACTATAATATAACAAAAGTTATTTCGACTCCAAACGTAACAGTGAAACAGATGGAGTCGTTTACGAGCGACAAAAATCAGTCGCGTGAAAGCTCCGCATTGTACAGTAATAAAAAATAGCCCATTTACAAAGTAGCTGCTCTCGCTTAAGACAAACACGCGGGTGGACTTTTTTACCTCTCGTGTACTAATCGGAAATGTCGCAGACTCTTGTTAAGTGGCTATAAACACAATCAGAGTGTTTGCACTGCGCCCGCGCAGTTCGACATGTTGTGTGTCAACAGCGCATTGTGGCGGGTGTATGGCGTATGATGGCCTCGCTAACTGCGCTAAAGATTTACGTAAGCGGTATACGATTTACAAGAACGTTTCGTGTTTGACACGGCACAACATCGATCGGGATCGAAGATGCTACTTTCGGGGTTCGTTTTTGTTATTACGGAAATTTCGATAAAATGATAAAATGATACGGTTCTATATTTTACTTGACAGCTTAACTTTTGTGTGTGTATGTATGTATTAAAAGGTTTAGGAATGCATATGCTTTAACAGTTTTAGTTTTTATAAAAGTATAAAACTCCTACTAAAGTATAAGACTACATATGATGAAACTATAATAAACTCCTCTTAACACAAGATGATCCGGAGACTTTTCTTTTATTGTTTTTTGTTCACTTTCTCAATTTTATCTCTGCTACGTTTGGCCATTGACCGCTAACCGTCAATACAGTATGCATAAGAAGCTTTAGCAGATCAATAAATATTTCTCAAGAGTACTATGCGGTGATTAACGTATGTACGTCTTGAATTGCACTATTGTTCAATCAGTGTCGACAATATAAATGTTTTCTAAATCAATTGAAAAGCTCAATATAAAAACAAATTAAAATTAAAGCAAACCTCGAAGATATATCGGCCGTGACGGATAACCGTCGCAGATCACGTGAAGTCCTTTCTAGGACGCGTAAGTTGGCTTCATCCATTACACCGGCCACAGTTTCTGGCAACGCTTAGCTGGTTACGTGGAAGTGCAAATAGGTGGGCTTTGTTGGTGATTAACGTCCCGGCAGCTGTTTGCCGACACCTCGGTGCGAAGTCCCGACCACCGTCGGACGACATTTCGTCGAATGCATCGCAATCGCGAACTGGCTGTGCGTTTGCCGCGCTCGTTAGTGCCCGCCCTTTCACGTTTCGTTAAAAAATTCTCGATAAACAATATTGCATGGATATTTTCTCGTTTTATATGTCTGCTTTTTCGCTGTCAATGTTTTTTTGATTCATAACTAATTAACGGTATAATTTCTTAACGGTAACAGATTTTTACTTAGTTATCGTGTTGTCGTGCTGTTATTATTTAGTAAGAAGTCACCGGACGATTCGACTTTGTTACGTAGTTCATATTTTTTTAACTTGTCTTTATTTTAATCTGTTAGTAACCTTTGCAAGCAGAAAGAATATATATTTTTTGTAAAAGAACTTACAGCTTTATCAATGTAAAGATCACTTACAAACCTCGTATTTCACATATTTAATTATATTATAACATAAGCGAATATAATGCTACGCTTTTGTAGATGAAAGGTACGGCTAGTTTTGTTAAAGTTGTAAAAAATATGTTCTTAAAAGCCAGTTGGCTGAAGCTTTTTCAAGAAGAGGAAAAAAATATAGCTGATAGTGAATGATAATAAACTAGACACGACTAAACATAATATGGCGTACTTAAATAAATATGTAAAGTGCAAATTCCTTAAAAAAATTACTTAACATAATCAAGCATTGTATGAACTAATTTTATTGATTATATCCGTTTGTTACAGTTTTATTAGTGGTCTCTAGACCACATTTGATGATCACGCATTCCATTGACACAATCAGTTTAGGGCACTGGCGGACCACCGGTTCATTCCAGGATATGGCACCCTCATACTAATTTATAGCCACTGAAATGTGTACGGCGCGATGTCTAAGCAAATAAAGAAAACATCTTTAGATTCTGTCAATCACGACTGTCACGCGTTTGTCTATTGTAACATTTCCAGGAAGTATGTATATTATCAATTTCAGTTTTTCTTTATTTATTATATCAATTTTATAAAAATCATTTTTCTTTATCATTTACGTTTGTAATGCAGGGAATAAGATTTTTTGTTTAGGTTTTAACTTTATATCACCGCCAACAAATTACTTTAATATCTAGATAGCATATATAGACTTGAAGCCTTAGACCTTTTTGCCAAAAAATGAGAATTTAGAACGAGTTTTTATATACATTTATATCTAATAAAATAAAAAATACATGCTATGTAGCAAAGCGACATAGTTAAGCGACTATAAATAACTTTTTTATAACAAATTTTGAATATTTTGCACTCTTTTGATATTGTTATTACGAGGCATAACTTACTTTTAATATCTTATCATAAGTTTTGATACCACTAACTTACAATATTTTAAAAATTAACTATGTTAGTGTAAACTGTATAACTATCATTCTTGTTACATGTTCATGTGTACATGATTCATTTGTATTATAAAGAAAGGTGAGTTATTAACAATATGAGTTATATGAGCGAGGGGCCATTGCGTGTCTGTTTGTGTCGATGCGTGTGAAGAATTACACTGGGGTGTTGTCACGCAATGCAATTAGGGTTCCGGTGTTTATTAAGAGGAAAGAAGTAATGATTTTTTCCATATTCATTTATATTTTATGTGGGTTAAGATGTATGGTGGGAGTGAACATAATTAAACTTAGTTTTACTTGTCTTACCACCTTGAATTAATTTGGAAGAATTTAAAAATTGTATCGGTCGTTTAAAGCTGTATTGTATAGTATTTGCGTAGCGACATAAAGACAAATAAATATGAAAATATATAGGTAAAGGTATATTTTGTATCTAGTATATACAAAATCGTCTGCAATAAACATATCTAAAGTTCGAAATGGTTTCCCCGATTAAAATATAATTATTACTGAGATAAGGACCATTCTTTTGGTCGCTGTGTACTTTATAGCTTTAATAATAATATAAACTATTAGTTTTATAAATGTATACATGAACTAAAAAGAGAAAAATATTAAAATAGTATAATAAGTTTTTTTTTGTATAATTTAGCGCTACGACGAGACAAACAAAATGTTCACCCGGTGATCAGTGACACGCATACATGAGAAATGTAGCGTATAACGCCTCGAGTCCGCTTGCCACCCTGAGATATGGGATGATACGTCTCGTTTACACAGCAAAACGCTGGCTACGATACCCTTCAAATCGGAACGGTGCTTTTTCTGCAGCGAAGCAGTAGTTTGAACATACAACTGCTTTGCTGCAGTAATAAGCACTACTCCCACCTCTTAGAAGAAAGGAAGAAAATATTAGTTTATTTTTATTTTAAGTTAAATATTCTGCATTGTACGTAAAATACCAGTAAAAGCAATTTTATAATGTGAATAACTTTCTATAAACACCAATTAAATATAATTCTGGATTTTATTATTGTTCACGTAGCAGTGAAATTAGTTTTTTTTTAGCGGAATAGGCATATGCATATTAACAAATGACAATAATTTTTACTCGTTGCGTGTTGCTTAATTCAGGCGATAAAATAATCAATAAATAATGAAGAACAAAAGCTTGATGACATGACAAAAAATTGAATCATTAAACAATGTACGAATTAGAATCCTTTCAAACGCTTAGGATTTCTTTAAGACTATTTGATTATTATGTTGTATGGACCGTTAAAAGCTCTGAAAATATTGTTCATAATGTTGGACGCTGGATTTGAAGTGATAGAACCTATTAAATGCACTTTTTACGGATTATTCGCGTTTGTTCTTTATATTTTATTTCCGACGTTTCAGACTATTTCCAGCATTCATGAGCTCGGGCAGGCTAAGATAGGTTGACTGAATATCCTTATTTCTTCTTAATTTGTCTATTTATATTTGCCTTCACGGTTAAGCAATACTGTTAAATGTTCATTACGTTTGCACCATTATCTTTTCATGAACATTTATAGGAGAAATTTTTGGTTCAAAGTAAAGATCAAGCGCTTATAACGTACTCAATTCTTCACTCATCGTCATTTTATTTTTAAATAAGGTATAGCCAACTAGTTGCTATACGCGACTTCTTCCGCTTGGAATAGAAGGAATGTCCACGAGGGGTATTCAAATATACTGTATATATTAATATAAATGAGGTAATATAATTGTATGTGTCTATCATTAAACACAACGTTTCATGGCTTTAGCATTGGTGATGAAAAATTTCCTCAACGACTTTTACCCCGATTTCAAGCCCTACTTCTAAACTTACGGCTACACATGCTTACATACACAAAATCACATTGATTTATAATTATTTCTATTGATTACGCGAATATTACACATTACTAAATAAAATGACTTTAAGGATTTTATCGCGTTTATTTTACATTTTTAACCCGACGTTTTAAACACGGGGTAGACCTACTACGGGGTAGGTCTACCCCGTGACCACGGCCGCTGGAAAGTGTTCGAAACGTCGGGATAAAATCCGTAGTCATTTTATTCACATCGATTTATGTTTGAATTCGAATTTCTGTGAAACTTTCATCTCCTATTTGAACTCTATAAACCATTATTATCTCAACAATTAATAGCCTATATCCTTTCTTGGAATCTATCCTAAATATGTACCAAATTTCATCGAAATCAGTTCGATGGTTTTTTCTACATTTTTTTTATTGCATACGCAGGCAGACGAACAGTCGGGCCACCTGATGGAAAGTGGTCACCGACGCCCATAGACATCGGCAATACTGGTATCACCAACGCGATGCCTACCGTGAGACATAGGATGTTAAGTCTCATTTACCCAGTAAATACTCTGGCTATGATGCTCTTCAAACCGGAACACAGTAGTGTTTTCACACTACTGCTTTGCGGTAGAAATAGGCACCGTGGTGGTACCCACCCAGACGGTCTCCTGTAAAAAGGGGACCTCCCACCGGTAACAATTATGACTATTATATTTATTATTATAAATTAATATAACTTCTACTGAATAGTTGTAAAGTTTTTAATTTATTACTAACACTGCGTGCAGGATTATAATTTAATTTAGATGTGTGATCCATTTACACAAAGCTTCACGCGGTAGCTCTATAATATATATTAATAAAATCAAAAACCGTTAAACATTGTGAGACTATTGAACGGAGTATTGGAAAGCCTATGCAGAGTTTGATCATTTTAATGTACTGAGAATTGACGTCCCACTGCGATATATAAACCTTTTGATGTTGCATCAAAAGTTAATATTGTTATAGCTTTTTGAATATGGTAAGTACATTACAATTCCTGCTGACTTTAAATTATTAGGTAACTAGCTGTTGCCCGCGATTTCGTCTGCATTGTAACATGTAAAAAACTTTTTCCAAAAATAATACCTATTTTGCTCCCTATTATAGTAGCCATCTTTTAGATATTGTCTCGTCAAAATCGGACCAACCGACTAACATTCGACAATCGACTTTAACCGGAATAAATAATACGTAATCTAATTGAAGTAAAATAAAATGTTTCAATTTAATAAAAACGTGGTGAGAAGTTTAGGATAAACTTATTCAAAAACGTGCACTTACAGATAGACATAAAATTTCATCGTTTTATGTATAAAAATGAAGAATTTCCATATGCCTATATCCTTTCTTGGAATCCATTCTAAGTATGTGACGATTTTCATCGAAATCCGTTCAATGGTTTAGAAGGTAAAGACGGACAAGCCGCCTGTAGTCTGTCTGTATAAATGCGTAAGTTACTCTGTAGTTACTTTCGCATTTATAATATTAATATGGAAGTATGGATTTCAGTTTTAATTACAATATATTTATTACATGTTATTCTTAATTCTTAAAAATCATCTAAGTGATCAATATCTACACTAACGCAAAACGTGAATTTTATTTGTGTGTCATAATCATAATAATATGTATGTATGTTTATTACACTCTTAGTAAATAAGTAGATAACGGATTTCATAAAAATTATTAAGTGATCTAGTTAGCTACTGAAAATACAAGTAGTTTGAATTAAGCTTGTAATACTCTCCTAAAAATTCTCATCTAATAATCTTATTAGGGGAGGTAATTATATACGATATCTAGAATGTCGTAATGAGGGTTCGTACAGCTTTTAATGTTTTAAAACATAAAATACGAGCTATTTATCAAATCCACTATATTAAGGATTTTTCGCGTTAGTTATTTATATTTATTCCAGACGTTTCGGACTTTTTCTGCATCCAACATCACGGGCAGACTAAGATGGTACAAGTCTGTATCTCAATGTGTTTGGAATAACACGTTTTTTATTTAAAATTTGACATATATTCTATTTTCTTCATTTTGAACATTACTTTGGCAAAAAGTATTTATGTTGTGGCTTTGTACTTTTTATATCTGTTAGTTTAATTTTAAATACTATTGGATCCCACGCAGGTGAAAAAGACCAACCATCCTGTCTATTAAAATTAGGATATTTATTAATTTGTATAGCTACCCTAAAATCCTTGGTCGATGTTCTTTTGCAAGTATTTTTGGTTTATTAAATCTAATATAATGATTAGGTTTATCTAGAGTATGGTCGCAAACTTATATTTCTTAACAAGTTGATGCTTAACATCGGCTATATGTTCTTTGGCTCTGATTCTAATTGGTATTTTTGTTTGTCCCTTGAGAGACTACAATCACAGTTTAGTTTGTAAACACCCGATAACTGTAGAGGAAATTTACATTTAACGGATGGTAATAATTAACCGATCTTCTTCAGCGGTTTACAATATGTGTCAATAGAAGCTCGCTTCAAAATATAACTAATTTTGTCAGTGACTCCTCCGATTTAAGGTAAGATGGCACGCACTCTTTCGACTGTGACTAGCTTCCTATGGTGACTGCGACTTAGACGTTCAAACTATATTAGGTTGCCCGTGATCATAGATATTGGGAAGAGCCCGAAACGTCGCGAATAAAAATATATATAATACTCCCGAAAATTCCGTAATATAGTGGATTTGATATGCATAATAATCGAGTAATTAAAAGATATCATCATCATCATCATCAGCCCGTGATAGTCCACTGCTGGACATAGGCCTCCCCTAATACACCCCCTATCCATTACGGGGTTTTGGACTGTATCCCACCACGCTGGTGCAATGCGGGTTGGTGGGTGGACCGACTTTTTACATGCCCATCTGACGAATGGATCATCTTACTTTTCAGATAATTGGGTGATTGGCCCAAATTGCCCTAACCAACGAGGAAACTAAACTACGGAGGCAAAAATAATTACATATAAATATTTCTTTATCATATGGATGACCATCTATGACGTAAAATATAAAATCTATGGGTTATAATATCTTTAGCGTTTTGCTTCTAAGAAGCGTAAGGTTAATCTTTATTAATATTTCATACATTCTACTTTTAGGTACATTCTACTTTTATAGATTAACTTTCATCGCCGAAAGTGAGTATTATCTGAACGCGACATAACTACGATAGATTTAAAACATTTAATAGTTGTTATTACTAAACCCAAAAAACGCGTGAGTCTATCGGTTGTTTTCAGTTATTGACAGTGATCATTTTATAACAGTAATGTTGATAGCTATTATTTTAAAGATAGTAATACAATCTTTTTGGCTTAGCTTTAAAAACTAAACGTTACAATAATAAATGGCGATGATAGTAATTCAATGCAGTGTCACATTCTATTGCTATGCATTCTATTCTATATGCTAAAGACAGCCCCGGTATAACAACTATCCCTAGTTCAATATAAAACGTTATAAATTAAAATGTGCTCCATTAACTTGCAAAAACCAGCATAATTCACAAAATACAAAATACAGTTTTAAGCCATTTACTGCTGTAATAATCATCTTCATAAAACTGGTGCTACATGTTTTTGTACTGGAACAAAAACCTGCTGGCGCCAATGAGAATCTGTGGCTGATATAAAAGTCCACTGCTTGACATAGGCCTCCCCTGATACACCCCTATCTATCAGAGGGTTTTTGTCAGTAAGGTGTAAAGGTAAAGAGAGTTTGTGGTTAGAAAAGTGTAAAGATAAAGAAATATATACCGTAGTAGGTTGTCGATGGTTGATGACTAGCCAGCCAATGCGCGTACGCGTGGCCCGCAAGTAACTCGGCGCTATTCAGAGATGGGAATTCTTGACAAGTTGACGTCGAGGAAACTGAAAAAAAGTAGTAAATGGTATTTGATTTTAATATTTTTAGCTATTCGATTAAGCATTTTGCAATGTAAACGGACTTGATTTCCTAATCATATGTTACCGAATTATGACCTTATCACGTTAAAAGAAAACATAATATTTTTTTCAACAAGAAATATAAAGAAATGAAATATCATTAAACATTTATCCATGGTATTTTGCTAATCTATATTAGGCATAAACTAATCAAAGAATAATGTTGAAGATAGATTGCAATTGTGTCTTTAAATTTGTTATCTGACTATATAAATTCAATCCAAAACAATCTGTGCGTTAAAAAACCAAACGGTAATTAGTATTTTATCAGTAACGATTACTATGTATTATTTTTATTAGAAGTTTAAGTTGAATTTAAGCAAAATCACCAATTTATAAAGAATTATTAAAAATTACATATTTATAAGTGATTTATGGACCTTGTTTAGTCGTTCGTGATAATCATATAAAATGTATAACTATATTTATGAGCAGTAGAAAAGATAAGGAAACACTGTTGTTATTTTTTATTGAAACCATTTAATGTTAACTTTGCCATAAATCCTACTTACTTTATTTATTCACAAACTTTTATTAAATACATATCATATTTAACTTTTTTATATAAGAAGATTAATAATGTTAACTTCTTTTTCTTTTTACTAAATTATAGGGTCTTTTAGATGTAACGTAGAATCGAAGCTGCAATTTTCAAGTTTTATTAAGATTTTAAGTACAATTTTTAATTCGAGAATAGTACTGCCCGAGTGTTTGATTGTTAACCCTCTTTTATTTAACTTACCATTGTATTCATCGGCGTTTTCTTCAAATTGCTCGCAATTTTCTTGAAATTCCGTTCTTGGACTTTTACTCCTATGATTGCCAAGTATGTTGTCTATGAGAAAAGTCTTGCTTTTGCCGTCAATGGTGCTGCTTACTGTCTTCTTTTCACTCTTGTTAACATTATCACTGTCACGAATTGTTTTAGTTTTACACAACGATTTTTCAGCGACCTGCTCGTATACAAAAAGTCCGTCGGCTCTCGCGAATGGATTAAACGTATTAAACTGAACCAAATTATCATTTTTAACAGACATACCGCTGTTCTCACAAATAACATCGACTGTTTCATTCTCACTATCATACTCGGTTTCCGATTCAAACGATTCGTCCCTTACGAGTTTAACACTATTTTTAAAATTATCGTTAGCAGCATTTTCCGCCTCCTCACACGTGCTTGATATGCAGTTGATTGAGTTCATTATTAGTTTTTATACTGTGCCTTTCATGTTTTGAAAGATGTAAATAATTTGCAATCGTTTTCCGGACCGAATGTCACTGATGCTTTGGGCAGTACAGGCACTAAATTTCCTAACGCTTACGACCGCGCGATAATTACTTCAGAAAATAGGTGGTACCAAAGATACGGCTCCGGTGGCTGTAGGTATGACCTCACTGTGATTCTCAAACGCTACTGGCTGATAATCCGGTGGAGGGGACAACGCCATTTTAAGTAGGTGGGGCCGTGAACACCGGCTGTGAAAATTCACACCTTTCTATTATTTGATAACAAGTTATATGAGAGCTTTTTATAGCATAAAAGATCTCTAAAAGGTTATGATGAGCCCCTCGGATGGAATATCGCGTTGTTGTTTGATTGATGTCATCGATTCGCTAGATTTATTGCGGGCTTAATGTAATGTAAGTGGTTTAGTAATGTGATAGAAGTCAAGTATTGTTCGACGCTTTTTTTTATTTTTGTAGTAAGGTATATATTTTAAGGATTATGTCATGTAGATTAAGAACCTTTTAATAAATTATTTTAATATTTTTTTTGTAAATATTATGAATATAAATTAACTTAAAATATAGATTTATTAAAAAAAAAGGTTTAGAATCTATCCAAAAAAAAATCCAATGATAAACATAAAATTAATAAAATCAATTTTGGTTATACGGTTATATGGTTTTTATTAGAAAAAGGTGCCTTACTCTTATTTATTTAAATATAAATATAATTTTTTTGGTAGGTATTCTTTTACAAAACACCATCTGGGACAGTAACACCGGTATATATTTTGAGGATTGTATCATGTAGATTAAGAACCTTTTATTAAATAATTTAAATATATATTTTTTAAATATTGTATACATAAATTAGCTTAAAATATAAATTTATTAAAAAAAATAGGTTTACGATCACCGCAGCGCAGTAACACTGCAATGCCTATTTCAGTGCAATCACATAAACACCCTGTTCGTCTCATCGATCTTATTAAAAATAAATCTATTAATGATTATCATCTTAGACGAAAGACGTCAAATGCCGAACTTAGACTTCCCGCATTGATTCAGCGCCAACAAATTGATCCATTACAAGATTTTCGGTCCACCTTGTGAAGTTTTTAATTTGCTAGGTTTTCCGGTCCGTGGTCACCACACCATAGAATTTCTGCCCTACCAATGGTCAGTTCTGCGTCAAATGTGTCGTGCCCAATGCCACTTGAGCCTAGCAGCCATCATAGCTACGTCGGTCACATTGGATTTCTTACAGCTTTCCTCATTACTTAATTGGTTACGTAAGTAGAAGTGAATGTTTTCTTTAATTTATTTATAATGATATTTGTGCGATAGATGTTTTTCAAGTAAAATTTTTGGTATTTTAGGTTAAAAAATTACTCTAACTACTCTCTGTACTCCTCAGTAGTAGCATTCTTTCAGAGTGGTCGTGGTCGTAATCTTATATTGTCCTGTGTAGATGATGCTCGCCGTACCATTTCTCGCCATCTCTCTAAGATTTTTTCTTTAATTTTATTTTCTCAACATGGTCTTAAATTGTTCGCTCTACCGAATCGGCGGCTTACCACTGCCTTCTATTTTGCCTTGGACAATAAGACGCTCAATGGAGGTGGTGCCTCGTCCTGAAACGGGGACGAAGAATTTAAGAATGCGACTCAGAACTATATTGCTGCATAGTTCTGAGTGAAAAGCTATGGATGAACGCTGTCCGCGACCTGTATTTAGATTTCAACTTCATCATCATCAGGCTGTGATAGTTAGGACATAGGCCGCACCTATTACACCCCTATCCATTAGGGGGTTTTGGACCGTATCCCGCCACGCTGGTCCAATGCGGGTTGGTGGCTGGACCGATTTTTTATATGCCCATCCGACGCATGGATCATCATACTTTTCAGACAATTGGGTGTTTGGGCCAATTTGTCCTAACTAACTAGGAAACAACAATTTGTTGTGTCCCCGCAGGATTCGAACCGACGACCTCGGGTTTCTATAGCACACGCCCATACCACTAGGCTATACAGAGGCATTAAGATTTACTGTGTAGTAATTTAATTGTATGTGTCTATCATTAGACATATTGATTAATGGCTTTAACTTTGCTGATGATAAAAATCCACATTGGTTTTTTGAATAATGCAGCTTACGGTTCCCCACCGCTAAGCAGGGGGAATGGCAGGGTTATGTGTTACTTCCCAGCCAAGACGGGACGGCTGGTATACCCACCAAAGAAACAACGGTTACTCGTTTCTCTCAGAGCTGCGGGAACGTGTTGGCGATCTTCAGCGAACCCAGCGCGAGTTGCCTTTGAAGGCCTCATCTCTCCAGTTGTGTTGGGCCATTCGGTACGTCCTTTTAGGTACAGCGTCGGAGTAAACAGCATGGCGCTTCCTATTGAGCCCTTCTCTAGACGGCCAACACCCTCTTGCCAACTGTCCAGGGCCCTTGTGTTAGAAAGGAAGGGTGCGCACGTAGGCCACACTATTGCGCCCCGTTAACCACATGTGAGTGATTAGGGCGTCAGTTGCCTTTCTGTCTTTCTCCGTAGCTTCCTTCTGGGCCATTACATCCTCGCAGAAAGCAAGACCAAACACTTTACCTTCTTTTTCACTTCATTATGCTACAAACATTGGCAATTCCCTTTTCAACTCTTAGTTTATCCCCTTACAGTTTGAAACTAGAAAATTGCTAGAGAAGAACACTCGTTTTAAGTATCTAGAGATAAAATTTCATAGTTTTATATTTAACAATGGAGAATTTCCATGTGCCTATGACCTTTCCTGTAATCCATTTTAATTATGTACCATATTTCATCGAAATCAGTTTGATGGTTCAGACGGTAAAGACGGACAGACAGACAGACAGAGTTACTTTCACATTTATAATATTAGTATGTATTAAGGATACATACGTTTGTCTTGAATTTTGCCATCATATTACTAGGATTTTTCTCCAGCGCATCAATCATCATCTTTTTATTTATGCAGCCGTCGTAATTAGTTATCAGAGATAGACGTAAGACTCCATTGCATCACAGTTTGCAATCTGGGCCCCTTTCGGAGAGTTGTTGCAAGCCCGATCCCCTACTATTCAATCGGTTTTCTTGCGATTTATATTAAGACCAAATTCTCTATTTACAACTCAGCTGTTGTCTGACCTTCTTTTTAGTATCTCGGCGGAAAGGAAAGTTTTACTCAATCGCTATAAATTTATAAAGAAATTTGTTCGATCTGACTGCCGACTCTTAAAGCTTCTTTAGTTGTTCTTAAATTATGAATATATTTTATAATAACAAGAGGTATAGTCCTTGCATGTTTTAATAACTTTTTATAACTTCTTTTATTATACAATATTTGTTTTCATAATAATATATACAATACCTCTTAAATGCAAACGTATTTAGCTGATACGAATTTGAAGACCCGATTCCAGGCAGAGGGATTTCTCTGACTGATCTAACTTTGGCTCTTGTAATTTTGCAAATATGGCTTAAAGCTCAGTGTACCAAAAAGGGGGAGTAAAAATTGGCTCGGGAAGAGCGGGCAAAAACGATAGACTGGTATATTCTTCTGCTGCTAAGTTAAAGGGTGAATTTCATTTTCAGATTCAGGTAAATTTTTATTTGTCTAATAACTATTATAAAAATAAAAAAAAAACAATTGATGTGAATGATATTTCACTTCGAACTTTAATAAATAACACGATAATTGGAAAAAAAATAATTTCGTCATCATTATTACTATTTGCTGCCAACTTGAACCGGCTACTGCACGGAGATCGGCTACGCACCTGGCCGTGGTCGAACGCGGCCTCCACTCCAGAATCTTGTTGGCCCATCGACCATCGGTTCTTCTGAACACGTCACTAGCCATTCATTACGTTCTATGTTCGACAAAGAATTTGCGAGCATAGCGCGTTCCATAGCATGTAAAGGGCCATCACGAGGGGAAAGCACTGGTTAAAGACTTTTCGTCTTCAAACATTCCGGTATCGGCGGCGACGTAAGAACGTGGCTCAGCTGCCGAAGTGCTGCCCAGCTCAACTGAACCGTCCTACCAGCATCCCTCTCGAAGCTGTGTCTTCCCAACTGCAATATTGCCCGAAGTATATATACTCATTATTTACTTCAAGAGTAACGCCATCAACAATGATGTGCACCAGGAGAACATGATCGTTGAACATGACTTTCGTCTTGGCCAGGTTTATCGCGAGGCCAACAAGTCGGGACGATTAATTTACACTGTGCAACATATCCTGCAAGCATAACTTCATTCGTCAAACATAATGTTCTAAATATCATTAACAATAACAGCTTTTAATAAAAGACTTGTAAGAATAAAAGACGGACAGCCTGCCCGTGACCATGGGTTCTGCAAAATATCTGAAGAGTCAGAAATATTAAATTAAAAATTAAAATAAAAAGTTAGATTTGTTGTGTCTTTTTATAAAATCATGTGTAGTGTTCGCATGAATGTAAGGAAGTAAGTAATAAAGATTTTGAAATAAATATCTACCGATATAGAACATTACAACCAATACCACTAAAGGGCAGAGCGTTACACAAAATTGACAAAAAATAATAGATCAGTCCTGACTTAAAGTGTTTACAGATAATGAATTCTTAAATGCTAGTGTTTCACAAAGTTGCTATCTGCTACAAAATGAGAAGTGTTTGATATAAGTGCTATGTTATGCAACAGCAACTTTAATTTTTAACCATTTGACATGAAATAATTAATAATTGGTAAAGTAAATATTGCCCCGGTGTGAGTTCAAAACAAACTTATATCTGACGTCGACGTAAAGTCAGTTTGCAACTATATCTTAATTACCTAATTTCCGTAAGCACGGAAATTTGTTTGATCCTCCTACTTCCTTTTTTCGTATTTCTTCATTTTCAAAGCACCTTGTTCGGTACTTTTGGCGCATATTTCATTGTGCTACGTAAAGTTTAGTAATTTATTAGGACGAAAGGTCGTAACAATCAAATAAAAAATGAAAAATATTGTTCTAAATCTAGGTGCGTACAGTAGAGTAGTAGTCTTATATAACTTTACAACTTTGTTAGGCGCTAGGCAAGGTGTGCTAATTTTTATATTTGACTGCATTAAACGTCAAAACGCTAATTTATAACGATTATGGTTATTTTTGTCTATAAGCCTTGCGCTTTGTACCATTGCTTATTGTGTTTGTAAAATCGCTTCTGATAATGGTTGAAAGACAGACGGTCAGGTGTTATTGACCCTACTTGATTGGTGGCAAATTATCACCATTGAAGTATAAAATGAGTACACCTGAAGGTTATTCATCACAAATGCAGCGATCCATACTGTAAAGACTGCATACTTCATTTATTACAATAATACAAATAACAATCCTAAAATTTTTTGCAAAATATTAATCAAATATGTCGCTTATTGAAGATAACACAAAAAAATTCAATTAATACATCTGCTCAAAATAATATAATAATAATGTCCTCCTAGTCGATTCCGACTACTGCGGCCGGTCTACATTATAGATTTTGGAGTGCACAAATGTGCGCAAAAACACGGAGCACTCCCTATTTCTACCAGCTCATAATCAGATGGGACGGTTAACCAACACGACTGGAGAGGGATCAGGCGCAAGACTGATACATGCCTTTTCGACTCATGGATAATTTCACGATTGACGATGAGCATGAAAGGTTGTTCAGTCCCCAGAGAAATTCAACCCATGACCTCCGGTTTCTACAACACAAGCCCATACTATCACGCTACGTAGGCAGTCTTGCGACTTAACATGCTCCCCTGATGACTTATGAAAATACAGCTGCAACTACCAAGTGGTCGATGACGCGGTAAACAGCATCTCTTTGTACAAATTTACTAGAAATAAGGTTAATAAGTTTGCCTTATTTTTTTATATTTAAGACCATTAATGGAACTATGGTTCTAAAAATATTAAATTTAGTCTTGCATACTTTATCACAAATTCTTGATATAGTTACGACAGTTTAATTTCAAGTGGGGTCAATTTTCAAAATGCCAAATCCCAGTGATGCAACAGATTTCCGACCTAAAAGTATTCTTGTGGTTTTGTATCCATGTTAAGACTAAAGCATTGATATATTTTTTATGTGCTTTCGACACGGCGAATATAGCTTTATTTTTGTGTTAATAGGCGTTATTCGAGACAACGGTTTGCCTGTAAGGAAAATGTGAAAAAAAAAAATAAACACGATGCCGTGAGTTTATCCTCCAATATGCCGATAAATAGAGGTCTTACAAGGTTCAATTATGGGTCCATTACTTTTTTTTATTGCTGACGTTATTAAAAAACAGGTGGTGTTTTAACTTTTTAAAAAGTGTTAAAAAGTTATAAATTATATGTTGTAAATATAACCTCGCCATTATGCATTCGCCAAAGAAATAGGTAAAGGAAACAGCAATAGGTAAAATAATTAAATATCATCAGCATCTTGTTCTAAATCCCATCAAATCAGTTGGTCATGTTTTTAGGTACGCTTAAGCAATAAAAAATGATTGGACATAGAAAATTATACAAAGGATACAGATTCGTTCCTGACGTATCTGAGTCTCTGTCTTTTAACACTAACGCATCTTATCATCATACCTTTTAAACAGGTAGTCATGCAGTCCACTTGGAGGTAGTTTCGATGAGAAGCTTCTTTTCTAACATTATGAATTATTTCTATTATGCTTTTGTTAGCAGCGGCTCGGCTGCGTATCAAAAGTTTCGTCCAGTTACTTTTCGTGGCAGTCTTTGATGCTTTTAAATGCTGATATGATAAACCACCATTGCTAAAAACT
Source organism: Lamproptera curius (assembly GCA_029286875.1). Lineage (NCBI taxonomy): Eukaryota > Metazoa > Arthropoda > Insecta > Lepidoptera > Papilionidae > Lamproptera > Lamproptera curius. Next base: position 788,214 of record JAGSMT010000085.1, on the reverse strand, counting down.
CGTAATGTATCAATTCTTTCAAGTAAAATTTTATTCACTCCTGATTAATGTTCAAAAATGCCACGGTTAGCAGCTTTAATAATGTTATTTTTTTTACTTTTTAAATCTAATCTAATCTCCTTTCTATTTTTTTACCGCTTAGTTTCTTAATTTGTATTTGGTCAGTTTTATTTTAGTCCAAGATTTAGCGGGTTTTCCATGATGATCGTTTCCAATTGTCGTACAGAATCCATTCCTCAGCACAAGTCGCGATACAGTTCAAAATTCCTTCATCATTGTGTAGATTTAACAAAAAAACGCAGCAAGTGACCCGTATTTGTAGGAGTTTTTCGAGTATTTCGACTTATTATATTCAACAATTTGACTTAACAAATAAGTATCCTTTTGTCACTTAAGCTAAAGACGGCTGCCAATTCAGAAGTGGTTTAAGGTGGACCCCGTTTTAACTACCGACTTCTAGTGTTCGTTATTCATTTCGTTAGGCTCATTACATAAATCGAATCGCACAGTTTCAATTTATCCATATTTGTCGATATAGTAACATTAACAATTTTAACAAAAGTAATGACCGACTTCAAACAGCGTTTAACGATTTTACGCAATTTAAGCAGGTGACAACGTGCTATACGAAAATGCTTCGCAATTTCTGCCACTGCATTTTAAATATCTGATATCTTTAAAGATATTTATTTAATTAAAATGTCATCTATTACACGTCTTATGAACACAGAATGAAGAAACTGTATTATCTTAAATAAACTTTGAATATGCCTGATTGCAATTTTTAAGAATGTTTACATTAAAATGCTTATTGTGCGTTATTCTTAAAGTAAGGATACATACTCTCGCGGATTTGATTGTAGGCAAATGCTAGTAGTACAATAATGTAAAACATAGTCGAAACCTATCTTTTAAGGTTGAGGCAGCGTTTGCAATTTAATCGCACAAGGTTGTGTTTTTTTTCTTAATTTTTCAAATATTAATTAAAGTACTAATCACAAAATTATTTGAAAAAATTTAACTTAATGACAGTTACCTACCATTAAAAAAAATAATGAACAAAGCGGAGCTCTAGAAGTGCAGCAATGAAGTAACATACATTAAGAAACACGCTCCGAATTGAGTACCTCCTACATTTGGGAAGTCGGTAAAAAAAAATACGAGTTTTTAATCAATATTCTTTAGACTTTATTTCGTAATAAATTTGGATTTGGAATCCCCAATCTGACCAAATTGACTGTTTTGATTTTCGGGTATTTCATAAATAGGGACCTTATCCTAGTAATAATCATGTAAAGATATTTCTTTCTTTTACCAAAAATTTCAGAAAACTTTGAGCTTTGGTCTGTCAAGACACTTAAAGTAGTTGTGAAGAAAAGTTTGTGTTCAAAAAGTTAAGTAATGATTTCTTAAGTGATAACATCCTGGTAATAAACCGTTCACTCCATGCTACTTTAAATGGATCATCGTCATCAGCCTGTGATAGTCCACAGCTGGATATAGGCCTCCCCTAATACACCTCCATCCATTAGGGCATTTTGGACCGTATCCCACCACGCTGGTCCAATGCTGGTCCAATGCGGGGTGGACCGACTTATTACATGCCCATCTGACGCATGGATCATCTTACTTTTCAGACAATTGGGTGATCGGCCCAAATTGCCCTAACCAACTAGGAAACAACAATGAAAATTTGTTGAGTCCCCGCAGGGTTCGAACCCACGACCTCCAGTTTCTAAGGCACACGCCTATACCACTAGGCTACGGAGGCAGTGGAGGCAGGAGGTTAAATGGATACGGATGAAATATGTTGTACTTTTTTTAATTTTGTTTAGTTATTGAAAAAATAAAATTCTTGCTGATTTTCTTACCCCGGTTGGTAATTTTTAACTAAATTCAAAAAAATAGTGACAACGCCGGAACTTCAAAGTAAGTTTAACCAGTTTAGAGCATTGCTATGCCGATTATATATTTTACTTTATAATATGCTTAAAAAGTAATTTATTAATGATATATATTTTTAAATCAATAAATAATCGAGTTTAAATAAGTAAATAAATTTAAAATATTTTTTTATTTACGACCGGGCGGAATCTGTCGTATTCAACCAAATTACTAAATATCTTAACATTAAATCTTAGCTTTATGAAAATGTAGTATAGTGCAACATTTTCTTGAATTATTTGTCGGTTTTCAAAATGCTGTTACTTACGTCGACGATTATGGTAATTGAATGATCAAATGTGCGAACGTTTTAAAAACGTATGGGAATTGTACGGATTCAGATAAGATATAGGGTAAGTACAGATTTGTATTGTGAATTTTGTTTAATATTTTTGCTTCTTGTCGTATGTTGATTTAACAAATAAAATTATTTTCAAGGTTATATACTATGTTGCTATGTCTAGCTAAACTATTTTCTAATAAAGTCTTACTTTTTAAAATATCATTATTAGCAGCGCCCTTGTAATTTTGTGGTCCAAAACTGACAAAGAGAGGTTCTAAATAAAAAAAATTGGTCGTAATGCAATGTGTTAGGTACTTTTGATTTTTTTTGCCAAATAAGAATATAATAAACACATGAAATTATTTTTTTGTTTGCACAATGGAAACTTGATTATATATGTTGTATATTAAAGTAATATAAAACCTTTTTGCATTATTATTATTAACTGTCATAAAAACTTCAATTTGAAAACATTACAACTGGCCGTCAACCAGCGAAATTATCCTACCTGCAAGTTTTCTCAACAGAAAGGCACCGTACTTAGTTTCTAAGGTTCCGTTACTATGATAATATTTTATTATAAACACTGATATTTTTCTTTGTATCTGCAAAGTATGTTCTTACACACAAAATAGAAATTAATTTTAATTAAATATCTGTCATCTTACACCCATAGCTTTCTTTCCTTTTGTTGCTAAATGACGTCGGCTTTCGAAATGATTTCGTTAGAGACTACATTATTCTGTTGGAGGCTACGTTGTGGATCAAGATTGTATATGATTCATACATGACCTGGCAACTGCTGAAATTGTGTAATTTAGATGATTGTAATGTATTGATTAAACATTTATAAATATATAATAAAAATGACGGCCGCACAGTTTCTTGCCAGTTCTTCTCTGGACAGGTCCAAATTTCTGAACCAGTGCTAGATTGACGTGAATAAGAGCTCGACACAGCCTAAATTGAATAAAGAATTTTTGAATTTCTTATTTTTTTAATCTATCGTCCACGTACCAATTCGTTCAAATTTAAATTTGAATGGATTGGTACGTAGACGATAGATGGCAGTCTATTATACGACAAGAAAGTCATAGCATTTAACGATTTACTTACTATAATTGATGTAATATGTATAAATGATTATTAAAAGTAACTAAAACTAACGATTATGCCTTATGTTTTCTAACACTTACAGCTATTGCCCTCTGGTAAAAAAGATTAAAACGATTTGGAGTCAAACTGTGCGTTGAGCTTGTTTTGAATGTATGGAGTTGAAAGAAGAAGAAGAACGACTGGTTGTACCGCCAGATGTCAGTACTTCAATTCGGAGTATAATCAAGCTGTGGGTTTTATTAAATAGAAAAAAAAATGAAACTCGCATTGAAATAAAAAATAGATGTTGCTTTATTTTTAATTTATATGTATACATATAAATTGCTTGTATCTCTTGGTTTAGTACTTCTTATTAGCTCTGCGTTTATAAGTTAATGTTTAAATTAAAAGTTAATACTACTCAAAATATTTTTGCATTATATAAACGAAATTTACCTTTCTATAGTGTATATTTTTTTTATTAATTTTTAAAGCACACGAGACCGATTACACTTATTTATAAGGTATCAGAAAAAATTAAATCCAGAGTCAACAGAGTCAAAAAGCAATTCAAATAAAACGTTTCTAACAATACTTATTTTTTTTCCAAGAAAAAATATTACCAACCGAGCCTTTGTTAAGATAGCATTCAGACTCTTTTTGATGTCGGCCTTTTCATGATAGAGTTTTGTCTCTTTATTTTTTAAACGCTTTATAAGAGAAAGGAAGATAAGGATATTCCAGTCTGCGAAATGAAAAACGCAAACATTGCATTATAAAATTACATCCTGCGTTGTCTATGTACAAAGGACGGTTTTAATGAATTTTTCACAAAGCAAGTAAATCTGTCAACGTTGCCCTAATTAGTTTTATAAAGATTAATGGTGCTAGTTAAATGTAAATTTTTAATACTAAACTAGAGCTGAAAAGACATTGAATTTATGTATACTAGAGCATTTCAAACACTCAGCGACTAGAGCTTATGAGTTGTTTTTGTGGAAAGCTGCAATATTCACATGGTATGCTTAACTGATAAGAGAACCTGATGTTTTAACTTTAAGTTCTAAAAGCCTTTTGACCTTTTTTTACGCTTTTCTGCTACTTAAGAGAAAATTTATGCATATGAGTAATGATAATAAATTTTGTTAATTGGACTTATTAAACAGCAATATAGTTAAAGTCATTGTTCGTTTGTGAAGATTTTCAAAAAGGGTCGTGAACAGATACAGATTTCAAGGGAAATTTAATAAGATCGATTCTATGTTAATAAAGAGAATACGGCCTGATCCCAATGTATAAAATACACTTAGATTTAATTACCAACAATAATAAGGCTTTCTTCAAAGTTGTCATGGGGGGATTTAAAAGACAATGTAGGACTACAGACTTGCAGTGAATCAATGCTGGGTTCGTATGGTTACAGGGAGAAATCATAGGAGGCAAATGCTTGTCAATCTATCGTGCGAGAGGGGAAGGTTCTTAATGAACTCATTCTATAAGAAACAACTCCAAAGGAAATGGATGTAGCAGTAGCAGAGCCTCGATCCTATGAACAAAAATGAGATAGACTTCATACTGTCAGACAAAAAGCATATAGTTAGGGATGTCTCAGCGATCTCAATGTTTAAAACCAGAAGTGATCACCGTTTTCTAAGACGCACCCAAAGAAGTCGTCGCTTTGAGACAAGAGGTTATTTCTTTGACAGTCTATTCATCTCAGCCCTTTCTCTGGGAGAAGTCCTGAGGCATGGCAAGGGATAGGTCTAATGTTCTTCAAAAAGATGATAAAAGCCTATTGACCTTTTTTACGCTTTTCTGCTACTTAAGAAGAATTTATGCATATAAGTAATGATAATAAATTTTGTTAATTGGACTTATTAAACAGCAATATAGTTAAAGTCATTGTTCGTTTGTGAAGATTTTCAAAAGGGTCTGAACTGATACAGATTTCAAGGGGAAATTTAATGAGATCGATTCTATGTTAATAAAGAGAATACGGCCTGATCCCAATGGATAAAATACACTTGAGATTTAATTACCAACAATAATAGAGCTTTCTTCAAAGTTGTCATGGGAGTTTAAAAGACTACGTGGGACTACAGACTTGCAGTGAATCGATGCTGGGTTCGTATTGTTACAGGGAGAAATCATAGGAGGCAAATGCTTGTCAATCTATCGTGCGAGAGGAAGGTTTTAATGAACTCATTCTATAGAAACAACTCCAAAGAAATGGATGTAGCAGAGCCTCGATCCTATCAACAAAAAGACATAGACTTCATACTGTCAGATAAAAAGCATATAGTTAGGGATGTCTCAGTGATCTCAATATTTAAGACCAGAAGTGATCACCATTTTCTAAGACGCACCCAAGAAGTCGTCGCTTTGAGACAAGGTTATTTCTTTGACGTCTATTCATCTCAGCCCTTTTCTCTGGGAGAACTCCTGAGGCATGGCATAGGGGTTTGGGCGTATTGTTCTTCAAAAAAGATGATAAAAGCCTATTGAAGAACTATCTATATATATTTGGAGACTCACCTCGAGTCACCATGCTACGAACAAAAACTCGAGAAAATGCCGAGGTTTGAAGTAGTTATAGCACCATAGACCAAATCCACACAGTGAGCCAGGTTATAAAGAAGATACGTGAGTATAACCAGCCCCTATCCATGGCTTGGACTATGAAAAGGCTTTTGCCTCCATCGAGACCAGGTCTTTCCTCGATTTCTTGCAGTAGTGCCGAAGTAATTTTGGCAGTAACTCGAGGTGGTGATATATCGAGATGTTAAGATGTATGTACGGCGCCGCCGCTACGCCTGTCATTGTCCAAACTAAACCTATCCATATGCGCCGGGTGTGATACAAGGAGATGTCGTGTCTGTGACATGTTCAAGACGCTCGACTGAGAAGGGCAAGGGTCGATGGCACCATGACGGAAGTGGTTTCGGAATACGTTTACCTAAGGGAAACTCGAATTAGGTAGAAACGACTTTGAGGGAGAGGCAAACAGAAGGATTCGGCTAGGCTGGGCAGGTTTTCAAAAACCTCATTGAATTTTCTTGTCACGAATCCCACAGTGCCTCAAATCGAAAGTCTTCGATCAGTGCGTCTTTCCCGCAATCACCTAACGTGCCGAGACTTGGACACTTACGGTTCGACTGGTTCGCAAATTTAAAGTCGCTCAGCGAGCTATGGAGAGGGCTATACTCGGAGTATCTCTGAAGGACCGCATTGGAAAGACAAAAATTATGTGATCCGTCAGAGAACCAGAGTCTCCGACATAGCCCATCGGAATAGTTAGCTAAAGTGGCAGTGGGGCGGTCACATAAGCCGCAGAACCGACGACCGCTGAAATCGGAAAGTTCTGGAGTGGGAACAAAGGCTCGGCAAACGTAGTGTAGGATGCCTTGCGGCAAGATGGAGTGACGCCATTTGCAGAGAGGCTGGTGTGGGCTATGAGAATAGGCAAAGGTCAAAAGCGGTGGCGTTCATTAAGTGAGGCCTATGTCAGGCAGTGAACTGACACAGGCTGATGTTGATGAGAATTAATTCAATAAAGAAGGGTAAAATAACAATGCACTTTTAACGTATTTGCAGTAAAGGAAAAAAATCTGAACGATTAGTAATAGCTAATCATAATAACTCATCTAATCCATTGAGCAATTAATCTTCTTCAATCTTTCGTGTTAAAATATTTTTCAGCTGTATTTTTTTTTGTCCGTAAAATTATGCACATAAAAAACATCGTTCAAAGAATCTTGATCCTTTCTTTTTAATATCCGTTAAACGCCTTTTTATCGATTTAATGTTCAATTATGAATAAACAGACATAATGGATACGGTCCAAAACCCCCTAATGGATAGGGGTGTATTAGGGGAGGCCTATGTCCAGCAGTGCACTATCACAGACTGATGATGATGATGAATGTATAAAGGCCCCAATTCTATTAAATGACTGAAAAAAATACATAGTATTAATTCATATCTTGACACTTAAAACAACAAGTAACACGTAAATGCGAATAAGTCCATGGTTTTAAAAAAAGGCCGTTAGAAGTTATGTACTCCTTTGGCGACGAGAAAAAAATATTTTCAGAAATTGTACCTTTCCTACGTTTGTAGAAAAAACGACACAAACAATCAAAAAAGGATTAAATAAAATGAAAGTTGCATTATTTATATATAAAAAAAGTTAGTTATTTCCGACAGTGTGCGTGCATCGTAAAAATTTAACGTCGTAATGTTTCTCTGACGCACCAAATGAAATATAACTTCAATAATTATTTTCCAAAACCAATCAACTGATTGCTTAATTTATCAAAAGCCGGCCGCTGACGTCTTTAATCCCACCTTGGCTAGTCTAAATGACTTCAATATCTATATTTTACTTATTGATTACATGCTGTAGACTGCCGTTTTTTACATAAAATGAACATAGTCATAATGATAACTGACTCAATAAAGTATACTGTACTTATTTAATTAGATTAATACATAACATAATACATTTCTGTTACACATATTTTCTATTATAATGATTACTGCATTTTTATAGTGGACAAACTTATGTTATTGGCACTGTTATATTCTAGATCTTCATGAGAAGTACGATAACAAAATACATTATTTAAAGCTATCTGCTAAGGCCCATTCGCGAGATAAGCGGCTAACGTCATCCTTTTTTCGCTACACTGCCCCAAATTTTCGCAGCCGCATTTTAAAATAAATCAAGATATTTAATTTTATTAAAGTTTCTTCTATGTGATTTTATTATAAACACAAAATATGGAGTTTTTGAGACAACTAGTTCAAGAAATTACAATGTATTGTTTTCAAATAAGTTGCTTCTTTGTATTTTCTAAGAATTTTTTTAGTATATCGATTAAAATGTGTTATATTTCATAGTATAACCGACTGTAAAATATTGTTTTAGTCAATTTAATCACAAGATACCTTGAAACAAAAGAAATAATTGATAAATCGGAGCTAAAGGAACGGAGTGAAGAGGCAACATATGCTAGTAAAATAGGAAAAATATACGCCCCGAGTTGTTTTATTAGGTGATTTAGTCCAAAAATCAATTACTGAGCATTTAACCCAGCGCTGACTAACATGTGCATTAAATTGTCTTGTTTGTAATGGAAGAAAGCGGAAGGAAACTCAAAATAATTGAGTTGAAAAAAATTAAAAGAACTGAATGGCGTTTGGAAGAAAGAGAAAAACTGCGAAAATCTTTTTGTATAGAAAAAAAATTAACATTTTCTTCTAAATCAGCACACTACAACCTCTTTTCACTTTATCCTTTTAACTTGATTGCTATAATTGATATTGTTACTTTTCAGGCAATTGGGTTCACCCAAACAATCCAGAAAACAAAGATGACATAAAGCGGTTGGTCCGCGGGCTTCGAACTTTAATGTATTGATAAAAAATACGTACAAAGGTTTGTACGTATTTTTTATCAATACATTAATCGTTAGATGCTTGCCTTTCTTGTTATCTATATTTTATTGATTATTAATTGTAAAAATATTAAATTATAATAATTTCAAATAGAAAGGTGTTAATTTATTATTTAATTTTACCCACATACTTAAATTTATATTGATTAATGTCTATCCTTATTACTTAAGTTATTAAGTATAGCTTGCCTTTTATAGAATTCTAAAACTATCAGATTTTTAGTATTACTGAAATTGTAACGTATTCACGAAATTGAACTGTTTTATATGAAGAATCTTTCATCTTACATAGAGAAAAGAGGTGTATTCAATTAAGGCTTCTATGTCAAAAGTCATCAAAAGGTCAACAATGCTTAAATATTATAACTATAAAATACTAATACCGAAGAAAATGTATCAAAAATAAGTTCTGCTTAATAATTTATCATATCTTGTTTTAGAACCATTCACATAATAAAATTTACTAAGTACCTCTAATACAAAAATCGTTTTAAGATTAATTGGTTTTTACTATAATATACAAATGACCCTTGCATTTGTATATTATAGTTAAAACCAATTAACATCTACTTATATTATTTATTCTTAGTGGTAATATTTAAATGTTGTAAATTCTTTTACAAATAAATTCCTGATTAACTTAACAAAAGTAAACATTGTTGATTTAGTAATTTTTTGTTTTAAAAACCTTTTTTATTAAAAGGATTCGAGGAGTGTGTAATTTTTTCTTACGACGTGATAATTATTTTCTGAACTTTGTTAACTGAGACAACGATTTACAGTGGATATTTCTGATTAAATATACCTTTTTTAATTTTATTTCGACTGTACTTACGGGAATTACACCAATAAAGTTATTTTGAGTATCAACAGCACGAAAACTGTCATGACTTTATAAATTATCTTAAATTGTGTTTGTCTCTATGTATGTTCGGCTGGTGGATTAATAATATGAATACGTATGAAACTTCTAAATTATCTTTGATGGTTATCGGTAAGGCGCTTTTCATAAAGTTAGTCACCATAACTAGTAAGAGTAAAAAGGATGATTTAGTAATAGTTTCATAAGGAAAAAACATCTAATATTTGACTAACAAGTTATAAAGCAGAAGTGTTTTTTATGTACATGAAAGGTTATTTATATAAACTGTTACGAAGCATGGTAAGAATCACAGTTTTACAGATTTATTATGCTTACCTTTGCTAATATTTGAAGATTATATCTGACGTTTTAATAATTTTTTATTCATTAATGGTATTATCATAAACAAGTGAAAGTATTATTAAGAAGCAGTAATATTTTATAAGCATACGCACATAAAATATTGCTAGTAACTTTTTATTCCTATATTTAGTAATAAAAATATGTCAATTTGTATAATAGCCTTCAATATATTTATACGAGCGAACCAATATTATATGATATGCGAAAATAGTTTCTAAAGTAATATTTATGTGTGCGCATCGTGATGCGAGCAAGACAGCCACGCTCATTACCCTAGGGATCTTTGCAAAACATCGTAGTAACCACTCGGGGAATATTTTCAAGTTATAAGCATAAGCGGAATTTATATTCTTATTCGAGCCGAAACTTTAGCACACTTTTAGGTCACTGGGAATAGTACTTTCAACATTTGTTTATATCTTTTTTTATTGTGATGAACCTGCGTTTTGATTTTTGTTCACCGAATAGCAACTAAAACCTCAGTACTTATTAAAAATTCTAGCTTTTCTGGTTTAGCTGATCCTGAAACAATCAGTGATTACTCACACATCTGGGATTGGGACGGGAGAGCTATCTTAAAAGAATTATTTTATCTACCTTTGAGTTACGGAACATTAAAACGAGCCACCTAAAATAAAAGGAAAGGTTCAGCTTAAATTTTCATTAAGTTATGGTCGAATTCAATTCTAAATATTGTAGTCATAATAAAAACAATTTTATTTCTTTACTAGCTGCTTACCGCAGTTTCCGTCGCGGTAAAGGAAAATTGTGGTAATGATGATGGAAAGTATTTAATTTTTCGCCGCATATTTGATATAGTTGTTGTATCATAGTTTGGCAGAAGTTTAAGATCGACAATTATTCTCTTGACATATGCTAACTCCTGTGACAATATCCACATATTTCAAGCGTAAGGGATAAGCGTGAGTCTTAAAGAAATTCTTTTATTAACGAGTTGTCAGTTTTTTCTGTATACTGTAATGTTTTGAGCTACAATAGAAACTTATACTTTTCATTTTGTTTCGGATAACTACCTGAATTTTGTCAATTTTTTTTACTAGACCACCAGGTTCAGATAAAGATTAAATTTGAAATTTTGCATTTTCTCTTTAATAATACAAGCGAGCTATGGTGCTATTCAAATCACAACCCAAAATTCATTCAACAAGATACGAATAATTAAAAGATCCTTTTGAAATTAGTCTCGTACGAAAGAACTTGTACTTAAAAATTTTCAAATATAAGTTTTTATTACGGCATTGTGGTCTTTCATCGTTAGGTTAAGCAGTTATTTTTATAATATTAAAAAAAAATACTGTAAATTTATGAAAAGGTTTCATATATATAAATGTAGGTAGGTACTAAATGCGAATTATCAAGATAAACTTAAGTTTATTTTTTTAATCTGTAGTATTTATCAATTTCTGATTATAAAGTTATGTATAAAACATAACATGTTACATTATCATCCAAGCAACGAATAAAATAATCTTATTCGTCATTGGTAAAAATAAATTGCAGGACAGTGTCTCGATTATTTGTATTTTTAACCGACTTTAAAAAAAGGAAGAGGTTCTCAATTCGTTTGTATTTATTTATGGTTGTTACCTCAGAACTTTCGCCTGGATGAAACGATTTGGATGTTTTTTTTTTATTTTTCTGCTTCCGTTTGGTTCCATAGCAATTTTGTCCAGTTCTGACAATGGCATCCATGAAAAAACTGAATAAGTATGAAATTTACATTAAGTATGTGCTCAACAAATCGACAATTAATTGTTTAAAATCACGCCTTTCATTAATTTTTATTTATTTATTGGAAAGAATGTAATTCGATGGCGGTGTGAAGGAAGAGTTAGGTTAGGTTCTGATAATGGGATCTATGAAAAAGCCACGGTACTCAAATCTTAGGAGCAAATTAACGATACTTGAAGGAATCTTTCATCAACTAAGGGCCCTCCGTTAATCTCGTGAGGATTGAAAAGGGGGAAAAGATGAAGGGGAATTTTGGATAGGGGAGCAAATTAGTCATAAACCACTGCTATACAAATCTTTGAAAGTTGCTTTTTTCTACTTTTTAGTGCATTTTAATTTGTTTTGAATTAGTTTTCTGTTTTAAAGTCGGTATGTTCTGTTGAAAACTGTTAATAATTTTTACATGCCTTAACTTTACATGTAATTCAGTTAAAAAATGGCGAAGAAAATAAAGCATGTCTGCTAATTAGAATTTCGAATTTCCGCACCGTAAGTAGAATTTTCGTTTATTGTGGACTGATCTTTATAGATTGTATTATAAATCCTGACGATGACTTATTTTGATCTGCCCAATATTTTCTCCTAAATTTAATTGTAAAACAGATCCATCGCGACTTAGTAATCTTAATAACAGGGGTTATTATAATTTTAATCAATCCATAACGAAAGAACAAAGATTTAAAAAATAAATTAAAACTAATGGCAATTTATAAATAGTTAAAGAGGTGTTCGAAATTTTAATTATTACTTGTATTTAATTGTAATTCAAAATTGACAAACTGGACTAAGCTATTGTTCGTAGTATATCAAAAATAATTATTTTTATTAAAAAAATAAACAACATGAAGGCGGTTTGCCCTAGTGCATTGTACAAACCGCCTCCGTAGCATAATAATTTTGACCCTTGTTTTACGAATTTGGGTTCGAAACATGCTGGATAAAATAAAATTTATGTTTTCTGTTTGTTGCTTGAAATACAGGCCGGTAAACAATGACTTTTATAGGTTGATGATAATAGTGCGTTGGATAGCCGGAAATAGTAGGTCCAAGTCATCATATCAGTCCTAGCTGGGCCCATGACTTTTTTTTATAAACCATTAAAGGGGTTCACGTGATTTAATTCTAAACATAGTAATTAAAATATGCTTTAAAAATTATAACACTAAAACTGTTTTGGATCATCGTTATTATTCAAACAATTTTAAAGTATAATAAATACATAAATCATAAACAAATATAAAAGTAAACCAGTTATCAATGTATCAAACCGAAATAAACAATCTAAAGTCTGCAAGAATGTGCAGCCCCATGGAAAAATATGCGCAGACAAAGTATGACTTACGTACACTTTGAATATTTCACATGCACATTTTTGATCCGAATCGATCCATGGAATGCATTGTAAGCACGGTGAATACACGAGTATTTCTAGCAATACAATTTTGAACAGATGCACTATCAATTTCATCGACAAAATTCTTTTAGCCACTAATTTTGACCTTAAAACGAAAGATTTCTCACCTCCATGAATAGGTAATATAGCAAACTACGATACAAAAACTTATATTTTAGGCGGCAATATTGTGCTTATGCGTACATAATCTTGACTAACCCTCGAGAGTTTCTGTATTAAGAAGAAAACTTAGGCATACAGTGGTAGCAGTATTAGTACGTAATATTTTGTATGCTTTAGAGCGTTTTGGTCACAGAAACTGTAAACGCTGGAAACGGTCTGAAATATCGGGAATGGCGGTAAAGTAATTAATGCCAATATATGAGAAAAATTGTAGAATAGAGTGGCTAAGGATAGTGAAGAATGAAGAGATTGGAGAAGGCCTTTGGCTATTACTAAACCGACTTCCATAAATGTTTATGTGTTAAAATAGAATAAATTTAAATTAAAGTAACTACTTATATATTTTTAATATGCTTACTCACAGTTTTTAGTATGTAATACCTTTACCAATTTTGAATTAATAAAACTCTTTTTTATTTACATTAGTTTTATCAGAAAGATTATAATAAATTACCATTAGGGGATACTCACTCTCATCGATCCCGAAACCGTCTGTAACGAATGACAATAATGATTGATTACTTACATTTGTTGTTTGACTCAAGACAAATGATGTGTATTTGTGCGGTGAATAAATAATATAAATGTATGCTTTTACCTCCTCCTTTAACCTGGTAATGGCTCTTTCTTCGCAAAAGAACTAGGTCATACCCTATGAGAAATTATATCTTTATATTGTGTTTGATTACTGAACCAATCACCCCATTACCTACTACACTAATTAAATGGAATTGTAAAAGTATGGTCCGATTCGTCAAGACAACCGTTAGTAGCGACGTACGACTACAGCGCCTTCAAAGTTACTGAGATTGAGTTGAGGTTCAGGTCAGATGTCATCTGTCTCTTTGGTTGGTGTGACTTTTCCTAGTGAACAAGAGGCCAAGTCAAAAATTGAGTAAACAGCTATGATAAGGAGCAATTTTGATAGAGTATTTATTGTTCTATTTTGTATAAGATATCAAATTGATTAAAGCCTGGACCCAGACATTGGCAAGCTTACCGTATTTCATCAATGTGTATTTCTTTCTACAAAACAGAAAAATGAGTTTGAAAAAATTATAGTGTGAAGACGTTAACACATTTTATACTTCAAAAATATATCATGAACAAAAATGTAACATGATGATATTGACAATACGGTTATTCCACATCCACAGAGATTATAAAGACAATATCTTAGATAATAAACGAATGTAGAAATCAAAAGAGAATGTTCAACTTACGTGAATCCTTAAAAGCAGCTCGGACTAATTAAGCATCATAGATTTTTAGATCTGTTTATATTTTTCTAAATTATGTTAAACATTAAAATGTCTATGCGTATTTATGACACTGAACTGCTTCGATACGGTTTTCATACCGAAATTTATAGTTTTTAATCCTGTGGGGACTTTGCGTTATCTTTATTTGTTGATATGAGATATGTGATTAAAAGCAGTATATTCTGATCATCCTTTAGCTTAAAAAACGATATATTTCCCGTATTTTTTGTATCCCATGTATATAATATATATAAATACATGAATATAATAAAAATAAAAAAAGATGTTTTTCCATTATCTTTGAAATAAAAGCATTGAGAACTGTAAATACAAATACCGTGCGCTGTTCTGTAAAACTGAAACCCTGAACAAATATATTGATCGTTTATGTAAATGAACACGTGCCCCTGAATCCCAATATAAATTCCAAGCACTGGGTAACCACAGTCCGTTATCTGATTCCGACGACTTTTATTTGAGACTAGCTGTTGTCCGCAAAGTCGTCTGCTTGTTAATATAATAAAAATAATTCTGTAAGTTGTTTTGTACTGCCTCCGTAGCCTAGTGGTGAGAGCGTGTGCTTTAGAAACCGGAGGTCGTGGGTTCGACTCCTGCAGGGGACTCAACAAAATTTCATTATTGTTTCCTAGTTGGTTCTGCTAATTTCGGCTTGAAAGTTAGATGATTCATACGTCGGATGGGTATGTAAAAAGTCGGTCCACCTACTAACCCGCATTGTAACAGCATGGTAGGATACAGTCAAAAAACCCCCTTAATGGAGGAGCTTTAGGGGAGGCTTATGTCCAGCAGTGGACTCAACACAGGCTGATGCTGATGAAGTTTTTTTTGTAATAAAAAAGCCGGAGTGATATGTATGGGTTATATACTACAACGTTATCATATAAAAACGGTGATTTCTATGTAACAAACATACAAAACAACATAACAAACACAAAATAAAAGCATTTCAGTAATGCTTTCATTCATCTCTTTAGGATAGGTAAAATAAAAATAACAGATCGAAATTAAATTAAATATGATTGAATAATATTTAATAAAACCGAACTTCAAATGAAGATCTCTCAGCCTAATTTAGAAAATGTTAGATAAAACAAAATAAGCCAAGACCAAATTAAAATCAGATCTTTTATATATTTTACGACGTATATTTCCGGAGACAAAACATATTATATTAGATAATATTTATTTAAAATATGAGTTCAAAAGGCATTCCACGATGCGGGATCAAAAATTAATATGTGGAATGTTCAAAGTATACGTAAGCTTACATATTCTGTCGTGAGGTAAGAAATTCTTCAACAGCTCAGATGGTCCCATATTTTGCCGAGAAAATTTTTGTGCAGCTTTAATTCTGCAAAGGTATCTTTAAAAACCAAATATATTTTAACGTAAACACTACTTTTATAATATTATTATAAACGTAATTTCTATTACTGTAGGTTTCCTTGTATAAAAAGTGATATCAAGTAGCATTGTTGAATTTTTCTTTACTCGAAAATAACATGGTTGATACGTAGTGCTTATATTAAATAACAGATACCTATTATATTTTTACACTCTCAGGCAAATCTAATACGTGAAAATTTATATATCTTAGCAAAAAAACATAATGATAAAGAATTATTTTAACAAAGGGCTAAACTAATCTTCATATTAAGATTCACTATAGTAAATCTGAGACTACAAGATAGATAACAAAACTTTTAATTACGCCCAATCTACTCGAAATTTTCACTCTCGACACACACAATTAATCTTGAAAGTCGTTTGTTCATTAATATTTTACATAGCCTCTAGCCAAAAATCAATTATTTATTAAAGCAAAGAGTGGATTCATACATTTAAACAAGAAGAATTATTAATATTTTAAAGATTTGTTCTGTTCAATAATCTATTTTACTGTGTCAACAATTAGCTAAGTACATGTTTAATAAACATTCCAAACTAGAGCATTAACTTACATATATTGACAGAAATTGGTTTTTATATTTTGGTGTGAAATTTAAAATTTGACTACAAATTAATAAATATAAAATAACATAACATCACGTACAAATTTAAACAAATATCTGACCGTAACTCGCTCAGAAGTTTACAATAACCATAATAATGATTGATGTACTCCTGTGTCTAGGATGAAAAGTTTTTTTCTTAAATTTACTGAATAAAACTGTCGTATTATATAAAATTGTTTTAATATTTACAGGAAGAAAAAGTAAAGATAAAATTTAAAGTACTTTTATTCAATATTTTAAAAAACTATGTCTTGAAGATTTTTATTTAAACAAATTAGCCAAAAATTAATTAAACGCATGCATACATCATAAAATTTTATGTCAACTACTGGGGAGTAGTGAAGTCGATGATAATTTAATTTGTGGCTACAATAATCTTAATTATTCTAACAATTTTAAAGGTCAATTTTAATAGAAGTAAGAAGCCTTGAACCTATTCTTGTTACAATCGATAAGCGCTTTTGATGCCTGTATCATGTTACTTAATAGCTTTAACCCACTAGCTTTGGACGTGTATATAAAAAATATATTAATTAAATGTACGTGATATTCGTCAAAATCCTATATCTTGGATTTTGAGGAGTAAAAGATTGCTAAATCATCTTGTACTTAAGAATTAAGTGTATTGATATTTTTACAATAATAGTCAATATGAAAGGAATTATAAGTTCTATAAAATATTCATGTTCATAAAATTATTCATGTTTTGTGTTAATTATGGCATAATTTGAAAAGTTTAAGTTATCAAAATTACTTACCGAAGAAAGTGAAAATTTATGTGAGAAGTTATAAAAGGAAAAAGTTGTTTTATGTGCGAAATAATTATTAAATTTTAGGTAAAAGTGCATAACTGACGGAGAAGGCTTTTTTAACTGAAAAAGTATCAGCACATTGTAAGTCTTGCAAAGTAAGAAATTATAATAAAAAATATTTTTATAATCAGACACAATAAGTGAAGCAATCGGACAACTTCTAGCAAATTTCTTTGAAAAAAATAAGTTATTACAAATAAATTACACTTACTAAAAAAATGGGCAGTATTCTTAGAACAGATCAAGAACAATCACAAGCCCAAAAAAACACATACATTTCAGTACACAACCAGGCTAAGACTGGGCTATTTTATTTAGTAACATTATATATATATATATAAATATAACGTCGGGAATAAATATATTTAAGTAACGCGGAAATTCCGTAAATTGGTGGATTTGATATAGTATAACGCACTTACAAACATTGTATTTGTCAAACATTGTAACACGTTTATTATCAATCATCTTAAAGAGTACCGTAAAACATTTTTATTTAATTATTGACGTAGGCTGTTCGTATATGTATAAAATATCAATGCCGGTAATAACCTTTACCTAAGAACTAGTGATGTGATAGCTAGGATTTAATTAAGGACATGTGATTTCACGTCGTTGCAAGACGTGTAGCTTAATCGAGTTGAAAATACTTGAACAGGTGCTTGTATACATGTGCATACATAGTATTGATCCTACATATAATTGACTTATACAACTTTACCGCAAAATTACTAATGTGCAAACTAAGAGCTATCTAAAACTGGCATGACTTTAGTACATTTTATTAAATACTAGCCTATGCATAATTATTCTAATTATACCATTGTTACTATCCTAAGTGCTATATTCACACTAACGAGTTTTTATTAATACAGTCTATTCACATGAAAATATACCTTATGAAAATTAGTAATGATGCTTTGTGAAACATAAAATAGGTATTTCATTTCAAACATGTAAATTCGTAGTTGGAAAAATTAACTAAACGCTGAGTTTATAACGAATGAACACTTTTTACTTTAACAAAATGTAAAAAAGAGTAGAAACTAAACACTTGAAATAAAATGAACGTCAATAAAAATGTTCAAGTTCACGTTGTTATACTAGGACATGGTACCCGGGGAACGATCGGAATGAATTGCCATTAAAAGGTTCTCGCAAAGCAATCAAGCTGTACTACTTTTCTTGCAAGAAATCTGATGGATCGCTTTTGTTCTTGAAAGAAATAATACACAAGTAGAACACATAACATTATTAGTAGATATTCAACTGAAGCTTTTGGTCTTAAATAAATAAAACAAAAACTATAAGGGCAACAACTCTAATTCATTATTTTATGTAAAAAAATACCCCTATTATCAAAGCTAGACTTAAAACCGGCGAGGCAGGATTTAGAAAGGGATAAAAGATAACATAATCTTTGAGAAAACCCCTAAAGATTACATAATCTTTTACCCCCTTTTCACCCTTTTAAGATGGTTCAAGAACATTGACGACCTTGACGGCGATATCTCGCATTTATTGATTATTTTAGAAAGTATTTAACACCTAAACACTTTACAGTTTAAGAAATCGTTTAAATAATCAGGGGAAGCATAAAATATGTACAGATGCCATCACGAACAAATAGTTACATATATTTCAAAAACAATTTGTTTTGATATAGAATAAAACATCATAAAAATATGCTAGAACTACTTTCGTCTCTTACTGTGATTAACGTACGAATGCAAGTCATAAAAATTCGCAACAAAATATATTAAAAAAAAAAGTCAATGAGCAATGTTAGAAGTATAATTAATGAGATACACACACTTTTACTTGACTTGTTGAACAAATTACTAGAATATAAACAATTTTTTTGATCCAACCTCTGCAAAATACGATAGTAATCAATTAGTTAACCAAAGGTTTATACTATGCATTAGATAAAATATTTATACATTTATAAACTTAAAATAAAGAAAATCAAAAATATATAACTTTGTAAAATAGCAAATATTTATGTTAATAATTCAATAAGTTTTAAAAAAGGTAAAACACTACTAAGTAACTAATTTCTTTGTATTAAGCAATGCCTAAACAGGTTCCTGCATAATTCAATTAGTAAAATTTTAAATACGAGACAATAATTTTGGACACGTTTTGAACTATTTATAAAATGTAAATACGTTCTTTTAAAACTAGTTACTTAGTTAATAAACTAACCCATTTCGTAACACAAAGATAAATTGCCCTTCTTGTTGAATAGATTTAAAGTAGTAAAATTTGTTGGATGAAAACATGTTTAGTGGACAAAAAATAATAGCCCTTTATTACCATCTTTTTCATGTTCTTTAGTAATTAAAATCTCCTAAACTACAGGCGTAAAGACAACAATGAGAATATTTAATTAAAGGTAAGTTTCTAGCTGTATTTAATCATGGAACACACAAGTAAAGTTATAGCATGTAAAAATAAGTAAGTTTATAGTCTTTTTTTAATCTTTCTATAAAAATACTGATCTACAAAATCAATACAAGCTTATTACTAACATAACATACTTACACAACAATATATACAAACATGTTTCATACAATATGATGAAGCATGTTTTATTTTTTATAATGTTACCTTTTCGTCTATTTGCTTAGTTAAAGCCAGTTTTCATATATTATAAAACATCGTCGATAATTACACTAGTTTACAGTTTGTTGTCGAAGAAATTTTAGCTGTTGCTGACTACATTTAATATGCTATTTTCAAAAATATAATTAGAATATTTTGATCAGCTCCAGTTTCTGAGTTTTAGCTATGTAGGTATTAGACAGAAAAAAAAACATGTATTTAATTAGCAAAACTTTATTTAAAAAACAATTAATCATTGAGTACTTAAAAACTTTTTTTTAAAGCTCTTTTCCAATGTGTCGACTTTGGAAAATGACGACACATTGGAGACCAACAATAGTCAGACATCATATTTGTATCCCGGTAACCCTGATAGAGCTCTTCCATGACGCGTAAGTCTTGATGCATACGCTCTCCCTGCTCTTCACTCATATCTCCTAAATTTTCCGGAAACCTGTCCAGGTGACTATGAAGAAAGTGGAGTTTTAAACTCATTTTGCATTCCATATTTCTTAATTGTAGCAGAAGGTCTTCTACAAGTTCAACATAACTTACAGATTTCCGATTTCCGAGAAAATTCTGCATCACAGATACGAAAGCTGTCAAAGCCTTTAGTTCTGGGTCCAGTCATAGAATTTCTAAAGTGAGTATCATTCGTAAGTTGTCTAATCGGCCATCAAAGATACCGGCTTTAATTTTTTCCATAGTGAGCTGAGGAAATTTTTGGCAAATGTAAGAAAAGCAGTTCCTATCTTTATCTAGTGATTTTATAAACTGTTACATGATGCCCAGTTTTTTGTGCAAGGATAATTTTGTCACGAGATACTAATGAATTGTGGACTAAATTGTGCTTTCCAGGCTCCATATTTCTCTCAATGGCCAGTTTTTTCTTACCCAATGCTCTTGTTTAGCTCTACTGTCCCAAAGAAATATAAAACAGGGAAACTTGTAACCTCTTTGTTGACCGAGAAGAATGTAGACCCTTTTTAAATCGACACAAATTAGCCACTTATGGTCATTGTATTTTATTTTGTTCAAGACTAGCGAAATGATACAAAATTCCTCCTTTAACTTTGTTCTCCAGCATATTTATTTCTATTATGTAATAGACTAAATTTTAGGCTACGTTTTGAGCTGTCAATGAATAAACGCCAGGCGTTTGGTTCGTATTGCTTCAAGCCCATTTTTATCGACAATTTTTTGATATCTGAACAAAAGGTAATGCCATTATCTTCGGAAAAATAACACCGTAATTCTGTATCTCTTTCACGATAAAAACTTATTTTAGTACCCGAGGATAGCATTTCTTTTTCTTTTAGTCTTGATGCTAACAATTCTCAAGCTTGTTTAGAAAGATTTTAATCTTTTACAAGATCATCTAACTAATTTTGGGAAAAGCATTTTAGCTTATTAGACATACCTTCAAAATCAGCATCATTTTGTGATGAGCTTGGTCCTTCAATGTCTTGCTCTTATAGTTCAGATATATTTTTAAGCTCTGAAGAATAAGGTGAACGCTGTAATGGACTTTGAACACAACAAGTACTTGGGTATTGCCATTTAGCTCGATTTTTAGCGTTTAAAACGGTTATGTTTACTCTACAAAAATAATAGTCTATTAGATGATTTCGTGGTTCTCGCCAAATAGACGGTGTTCCAAATTTTAAGGCACTTCTTTTACCACTTTTCCATAATCTTAAATATTCCACACACGATTTACAAACACAATTTGGAGGCCAACACTTCTCATTTTTATCTAAGAGCGTCCCAAAATACTCAAAATAGGTATTTTTCAACAAGTCTGATATAACTTTACTACTATCGTTAAACACTCCTCACACTCCGCATATATAGCAAAAATGATTTGGATTGTTTAAACAACGTCTTCTTGAACTACTCATGACGAAAAAACTAGAGAAACTAATTTTAACACAGTAATATATGCCTGTTATCGATTAATATATATGCTTAAATGATAAAAATCGAAAACAAATTAACTCGAGCCGCTCATGAAATTTGAGGGTAGATTGGACAAAAATAAGTGATGAGTGAACAATATCAACAAAAAGCTTAATATTGTAAACTAGTGTTATATTACAGTTGTGGCGTTAATTAAAAGCGGGAGGCACGTTCGTTCAGTCAACACTCAATTAGCCTGTACTTGCGGTCCCGCGTTAAATCTGTGTAACCTTTGACGTAATTCATTTATAAATGAATTGGGTATAATAAAATGCAGACAATCGAGAACTTTCCCTGCTATTTATTTGTTAAAAATGACGAATAAAATGATTTTATTCGTTGCTTGGGTCATATTGTAATATGTTATATTTTATACATAACTTTATAATCTAAAATTGATAAATACTGCAGATTTGAAAATAAACTTGGGTTTAACTTGATGATTTCATTAAGTATATCAACCTACATATGAATTTTTTTTATTTTTGAAAATACCTTGTGAATATCTACCGATGAAAGCATACCACAATGCTATAATAAAAACTTTAATTTGTAACATTTTAAGTATACGTAAGTTTACAAATTTTTTCGTACGAGACTAAATTCATAAGGATCTTGTAATTACCTCTACGACTTACGCTAATATCTCACGCTGGAAATATGCGGATATTTTCCCAGTAGTTAGCATATATCAAAAGATGTTGCTAAACATCTGCAGAACTTATCAACACTACTAATTTTGTAAATACGAATGTTTGTAAGAAAGTAAGGATGTTATTCTTCCATGAACATCAGAATAACTTATAGGTTATAATTTATAAAAATATCCTGAGAAATATCTAAAATATAACAATAAGTGATAAATGGAAAAATGTTTTTTTTTGCGCAACATTAAACACGGAAATTATTTAATGTCATCATAATCACAATTTTCCTTTACAATCCATACAAGGGAAACTGAGGGATGCAGTTAGTAAGGAAGTAACTTTTTCTATTGACAACAACAATCTATAGTAGGTACTTATTGTTATGAATCCTTGAAGTAGATATTATTACTATTTTAATAAAATTACTAATAGGGAATTAAAATGTAAAATAAACTGATAAAATCCGTAAAGTAATTTTATTTAATAATGTATAATATTCGCAAGCAATAGAAATAATTATATTATTACTATTTTTATTGTTGACAATGCGGATTTTTGATACTGCTTTATTCATACATTAACTCAATAAGATACACTAAATATAATAAATTATAAGTAATAAAAACACAATAATAAATTATCGTTGTTATTAGTTAGTTATTATTAATGTTTTTATACGAGCTAAGCCTAATTGCTTGAATTCGACCTTATTTTATCAAAATTTCTATTTAAGCTTCCTTTTTATTTTTGGACAGCTCGACTCTTAGGATAGCTCTCTCGTTCCTCCTTCAGATGTCTTAGTATTCACTGATTGTGTCCGGGTCAGCTAAACCAAGTAAGTAATTTTTACTCGATAATAAGGTTTTTAGTTACTATTTGGTGAACAAAAATCAAAGATGTGAGTCGCCACAATTTCAAGATATGGACAAATGTAGATTATCGCAAAAACTTGTAAGTACTCAGTCAATTAAAACCTATATCAACCTTTGTTGACATAATAAAAATCAATAGTAATTAAGAGATACTTTAAAATTATACATTATCCTAATATGTACATGGTTGATCCCTATTAAGGATAGGGATCCCTAGGAAGAAAGTATTTATAGTAATATTATGCTCGTTAACGTGAAACATTTTCTAGAAAAGTAAGAGAGCAGAGCGTTGAGCTAAATTTTCTTGAAACTTTTTTCAAATTCTAGCACAAATTGAAAAACATGTCGCTGTGTACATAAAAACAGACAACAAATGCGGCAGTCTAACACAACCTAGCTTGTATTATAAAGTATTCCCGCAAATAATTTTGTGAACAACTAACGTGGACTTCATTTATTTTTCTAACAGTTTTTTAAGTTTATTTACTTACACACAGGCAGTTACAGAAATACGAGATCCAAAAGTTTTAACTTCACTTACGTAAATAACAATATAAATTCCGTTGATGTTAATAACTTGAAAATGTTCTCCGAGTGGTTACTACGAGTTTTTGCAAAGATCCCTGGGGTAATAAGCATGGCTGTCTTGCTCGCATTACGATGCGCACACATAAATATTACTTTAGAAACTATTTTTACATATCAGACAATATTGGTTCGCTCGTATAAATATATTGAAGACTATAATACAAATTAACGTACTTTTTATTTCATACGCTTATAAAATGTTAGTGCTTCTTAATCAAACTTTCTTGTGTATATAGTAATACTATAAATTGATAAAAAACTAAATATTACTTCAGGTATAATCTTGAAACAATATCAAGTAAAGCACCATAATATCTGTAAAGCTGTGTTATTTATTATGCTTCTTAATAAATTATTTTTTAAACCCTTTATGCAGGTATTTAAAATACACTTGCTAATATCTTGTAAGACAAATTATTGCGGCAATTTAAAGTGTTTCTTGCGGCTTATTTTATGAAAAACATGTTGATGAAGGATTATTAAGAATTTTCATAAATATACATTAGTAATCTGTTAACAGGTAATTAATTTGGACAAAAACAATTTAAATATATAATAAATTCATAACAGTTATCGTGCTATTGATAACTTACTCAAAATATGTTTATTAATATAATTCTTGAAAATAGTAAAAGTAACATTAACACAAAGTATTTTTAATCAAAATATCTACCGCAAGTCGCTGGTTCCGTATGTAACTAGGCTTCAGACGGACAATAATTATCCTGTTCAAAAATTTATTTCCACCCTGTTTCTTCGAATCCTTTAAATAAAAAAGATATCTTTGCGGAAAAAAATACAAAATCAACAATGTTAAGTTTTGTCAAGTAGCGGAATTTATTTTTACCAGAATATATAACATTTTAATATCACTACTAAGAATAAATAATATAAGTACATGTTAATTGGTTTCAACTAATTGAAGGCATTTGTATATAATATATAAAATGCAACGATCTTAAAACAATTTTTGTATCAGAGGTACTTAGCAAAGTGTATTATGTGAAAGATTATATTCAAAATAATTTAATTAAAAAATGTAATTATATTGTGTGAAATTATATTATTTAAGTTAAAACTAAATTTAAAAGAAAAAAAGGGTTTATGTTAATCAAATGTGAATCATGAAATCATACTATTTCTAAATATTTGTAATTTAAAATGTCAGTTTTATAAGATATAACCTTCAAGTAGCTGCCAGTTTAGTGTGTATAAATTTTATTAATAATATTAAAAAAAAATTGATGGACCATTTAGCTTTGCATTTAAGTTTTTTTTAACAAAAACACACAACTTTTATACTGTTGTCAATTTTAAATACATCTTAAAGAATTTTTCTTAAAGATAATTTAAAAGTTTTAAATAAAGTTACGTTTTATTTTATTACTTATGTCAAAAGAGTCGTATTATCGTAACTTTTACATATAAAAGTGTGTCACTGTCACATGCATCTTGTTTTCATCCATTCGGTCGGAACTCGATTATTTTACAAGTCCTGCATCAACGTGGAACCGCACGTACTCACTAATCGAATATAAATAAATTTTACATGCATTTTAAATATATGTCTGCTATTGTTATTTTAATTATTTGTTTACGTTGAGATTGGAAATTTAATTACTTACCTGGAACTCAAATTTTGTCCAAATATAATAGTTGATCGTTTCAAATTTATTTGGTTACTTTAATGATTAAAGGCACAATAAGCTAAAGATTTGATATCTGATTATGTAGGAAAAATATTAAATTATCACAGAACTTCATAATTGTGTAATGGAATTATGAACACAGTGCTTGAACCTTAATAAAAATTAAGACAAAGGGTTTGTGAGTGGGATTTAATTTTATAATGAAATTATTAATTCGAACTAAGTGCTTGGTGGAGTAGAAAATACGAAAAGCTGAAAAAAATCTGAAAGATGCGTAACAACCTTTCAGATTTTTTTTACTTCCTTGCCGAATAAACTAAACTTGTAAAGGACAAGACAATAAAATTATATTGGTATTGATCTATAAAAAAAAACTCCGTACTGCCTCCGTAGCCTAATGGTATAGGCGTGTGTTTCAGAAACCGAAGGTCGTGGGTTCGAATCCTGCGGGGACACAACAATTTTTCATTGTTGTTTCCGGGTTGGTTAGGGCAATTTGGGCCGATCACCCAATTGTCTGAAAAGTAAGATGATCCATGCGTCGGATGGGCATGTAAAAGGTCGGTCCACCCACCAACCCGCATTGGACCAGCGTGGTGGGGTACGGTCCACTGCCCCCTAATAAGTAGGGGTGTGTTAGGGGAGGCCTATGTCCAGCAGTGGACTATCAAAGGCTGATGATGAATGAATGAATTGATCTATATCAAGTCAATTTTTTTTTTAATTTTTTGCATTAATTATTTATATTTATCCCTGACACTTCAGACTCTTTTTAGCATTCATGATGACGGGCAGACTATGATGGAATATGTCTGTATCTCGATGTATTTGGATGATTGAAAACGAAAAGTCTGAAATAGTAGATTTGACATTTATAATAGTCACCTTGTTTACTGTCACGCACAGTCAGAAGGTTGACAATTTGCTGCCGATAAATTCGTCTATTGACAGTACTTCGCACTTTACTCATTTAAATTATGCATGATTTAATCAGCACTAAGTAGACTGAACGTAGATGATTAAGATATCAATGCGGCTTTTGTGCTTTAGTAACATAATGACTTAAAATATACATCGAATTGTCAATCATAAAAAGCCTTGTAACTCTATTAACTGACTATTTACTGCATTTCTTCCCAGCATTTTTGCATCATCATTTTAACTCTTTTAGGAGAAAATTCATTCTAAATTGGTCTGATATGTGATATGTAATTGTATTTTATATTGTAATTTAACAACGAATTTAAAAATATTGCCCGCACTATAAAGTCCATTCTAATAACTACAATCTAATTCTTAATCACTTAAAAATAATCTTTCAAAATCAGCTGATTAAAGTAATAAATCAAGTTTTAATAACTATGAAACAACTCCATTTTAAAAAGGTAGTTGATAGTAATGATCTGCTTAAGATCCAATGTGCTCCAAATTAAAGACAAACATAAAATGCTGCTATAACTCAATATACCTGCTGTAAGAAAAGGCGGCAACGCTTCAATTGGATCAAATGACGTCAAGTGGACCCCTCTTTTACCACTTGATGATGGAAAGATTATTAAAAAGTATTTTCGAAAGTAGGCATACCTAATAATCATCTCTAAAAACAGGATTTGAAAATTTTGAATTTAACAACATTTTTTTTAAAAGACAACATTTTTGATACTTAAAATTTCAAATATTAATTTGAAAGAAACTGTCGATGATTTACTTTATAAAATTTAAATAATACGATCTGCTTTTATAAAACCTTTCCAACATGTAAACCTCATGTACCAGAGCGTTTAATCAATTTTGTGGTTCTTACTGTACCAAATATTTCTTGAAAGCAGATATTTTTTTGCAATTTCCCAATATATTATTTATACTTTACCAATAAACACACTGTTCTATTGTCACTTTGCTGCTTGTCACCATATTAAACTCTTTGGAGGATTTCATTCCGTATACGATACCGTCAAGATCGTGACAGAATCACGAAGTTACAATTTCCGCTCTAACGCTGGCCGGCTACCCTCCATTACTCAAGAGGTCTTCAGACCTGTCATTTTAAGTAAGGGCAAATGAAATAATGCTTTTAAACGTCGGTTACTATATTTTTCAATGACCCTTTTCTTGTAAAACATCTAATATAAATATATGTCTAATATTTACCACTAAATTCTTTTAGGAGCTATGGTTTAGATTTAAAAGTTATACGAATGCTTTATCGAAAATGAATTTAACGCTTCACAAGTTCATAGGCATTTAAATATTTTTAAGACTATGCATAGGATAATTTACTTTATGTACGAGACTTTAAAAAGTTCGGCTATTGCCATGGTTAGTTTTGATGTCCAATATTTGTTTACATCTTTACCAATAGAAGATTGCATCAATATTGTAACAAGAAAGTTGGAGGAAAATAACATCCCAATAGAGTACGCATTTTTATTTAAACATTGCTTAACTTCCAGCTGTTTATTGTGGAAAGATGAAATCTACATGCAGATGGATGGTGTAGCGATGGGTTGCTCAGTGTGTCCTATTGATGCAGATATTTTTATGGAGGACTTTGAGGAGAAGGCCCTACTCACTGCTCCCATTTATCCTAGACTTTAAAAGCTCTATGTAGATCATAAATTTACCATATTACCATAAATAGATAAAATAAATGCATTTTTAGACCACCTTAAATCAATAAATTCAAAAATCCAGTTTGCTTTGAAGTTAGAAAATAATAATAATTTAGCTTTTCTTGATTTATTAATTATTCGCAATTCTAATAACACCTTGAGCCATACTGTGTACAGAAAACCAACCCATACAAATAAATATTTAAACGGTGATTCACACCATCATCCATCACAGTTAGCTACCTTGGGCAAATCTTTGTTTCAGAGAGCACGAGAGATCTGTGACCATGAACATCTGGCGGCTGAGCTACAACATGTTAACCAAGTACTACGAGACAACAAGCTTGCTGCGCCACGGCTGCGTCACAGTGGCCGAGTGAAGGCAGCCACAGTGGAGCGAGTTCCTGCTGTTCTACCATTTGTGAGATGTGTAACTGACAAGATTGGCTACATTTTGAGGCGGGCTTCAATAAAATCATATTTCAAGCCGCTGAAGAAGATTGGTTAATTCCTACCACCTGTCAAGCGCAATATTTCTTAACAAGATCCAGGAGAGTACAAGCTAGTTTGTGACTGTGGTCTTTCTTATATTGGACAAACAAAGCAAGCAATAAAAACCCGCATGAAGGAACATATAGCTGACATTAAAAAGATGACAAGACGAAAGACCTGACACGTCGGCAGTGTGTGAGCATACTTTATATCACCCAAACCATTACATCAGGTTTGATCGACCACAAATCCTTGCTAAAGAACACCAATTCTTACCAAGGATGACCCGTAAACATCCCATTCAATAAATATAAAATTTAAATAGAGTAGATCATTGGGTTTTACCACTTGCTTGGGTCCCAAAATTAATAAATTAAAATTAAAACCCAAGTATAATAACACTGCCGGTTGTCATGATAAAATAAGTTCTTTTTACATAGGTCGGAGTATTGACTAAATAGATTTAATTAAAATTAATATCTGGAAATCCCTTCAGCACTGGCAACAAGACGCAAGACATCTCAGTCTACCTCGTGACTCCGGTTGCTGGATAGAGTTCGAAAGGTCTGGAATTTAAATATGTAAAATAAACGCGATAAAAATCCGTAAAAAGACTTTTTTTACAATAATGTGTAGTATTCGCGTAAACAAAAGAATTAATTATGTAGATCTAACAGTTACCTAAATTTATTGGAAACAATCAGCAAAGAACTGGCTCTGTACGTTTTATTTGTTAAATTATAATCGTAATTCAATTATAATCCACATGGCCAATGCTACGTGTAACATGTATTTATAGTTTACATCAGTTGCATGTCTTGTTTGGTTCTTGTTAAGTTTTTATTATGTTTATTACAAGCCGACTGACGAAGAAGTAACCTCGAATTGGGTCACTTGTTGCTCAGAGTAGAAAATGCTAGCTATATATTTTTAGTGGCATTTAAAGATTGTTTCTTACTTTGTTTCAAACTGATGTTTTACTATTATACAAAGGCGAGAGAACGTTTGGGCTATTTTTTTCTGTCTGCAAAAAATGAAAACAGCTGTATCGATCGCACTAAATGAAATGTGTGCTATTCTTAGCTTTAAGCGTGATCATTACTTGAATCTGTTTGGATTTTTCTTATTATTGCAATATACCAAACGGCTATAAGTAAATTTAACTTAAAAGCAGTAACTACAAATAAGCGAGTTTAACAACATTAAACTATCTTTGATAAATTATGACGATTTAAGCAAGCAGCACATTCTTTTATTTATTATTAAAAACGAAGGATGCAAGTTTCGAATTCAAAGACATCAACATTTTGAAAACAAGATAGCTAATGATTTTTGAATAACAAACTGCAAAATTATCCACAGCAAACATTTGGGCTTTTTTCTTGATATTTTTGAATAAAAATTATACATAATAAGAGAAAATGCCTTTAAGCTGCCATTACAATATTTGGGGAGACTTATGTACGTGTTTTATGTGTTAAGTCTGGAGCTTAACGAATATGAAATGTTTCATCGGGCTTAAATGTTTTTATATCAGATGCAATTTAAAGTTAAGTTAAAATACCATTAAAATTACTTTTCAATAACAATTTATATTATGCCTCTCACGATTACTAAAACTGCTTAAAAAAATATTTTAACAAGCAAATAAAAAGGTACCCATAGTAGCAGAGTAGTAGAATAAATGATTTTATATCCTTTTATTACATATTTTATGTAAATTCTATGTACGAGCGATAATGGTAAAATTAACCTTTACGTAAAATCGGTTGTATACCTATTAAAACAACTCCTGTTAAGTTATATTCCTTAGTTTCAATTTTAATACCATTAAAATATTATTATTGTTTGATATATTTTGAAAATCATATCACTTAAATCCTCTCAATCGATCCCGACAACACTCTTAGTGCCGTATAATTTTTAAACACGCGTAGCTTACTCAAAATTTGGGATCAATGATATTAATTTTGGATGTAAATTGTTTGGATGAATATAAGTTTAACAAACTTTTTAATTTGAGATTCATGTCATGGTTTGTTGATCTGTTTCAGTTTTCTTTAGAACAATGTATTCCTAAAGATTTCATGTATTTTTATTTAATTTTAAATCAATGTAACATTTGTCATTGATGAAGTTTTAAATGCGTTAAATTTAATTTTTTTTTTTAAATTTTTTAGTGATTACAACTTCTAAAGTAGTGGAAGTTAGTTGAGAATCCCATGTCAAATTCATTCACAGCCAGTTTTACACAGTTATTAATATAAGTCACTTGTAAGTCATAGATTCTATCCACTCATGTACCAGTGAACTCGTGAAGACAGTAACTAGAGCGCGTACCGTAAATGGCTGCTCTAGTTTAATTTTTCTGCGTACCTGAAAGTAACACATTTTCAATAAAGCTTTAGGACTGAAATGAGATATTGTGAATAAAATTTCATTAAATTACATATTTAAATTTGGAAAACATAGAAGTACAAACAAAAATCTGCTTAAGGTACCACAATTTTATAGTATATGTAAAGTTTACATGACATTGGCGTCCATTAAAAACAGTTAAACCTCATAATTGCTACGTTGAGCAGGCAGATTGGACTCTTTTTTATTGACGCCAACAAGGTTGTCTTTGCGTACATTAAAAAAGGCCTATGTCTGCTAAAAGCTGTAGACTGCTGAAGGCTGCTTATGATGATGTTGATGATATGGCATTATTTATGATAAAGCAGTTACTTTTATATAGATATTTACTAATTATATAGAGCATAACGTAGGCATGATTTCTTATCAAATTAAAAATATTTGTCTTGCTGCACATGTAAAAGAGATGCTTCGGATAGTTACCTTTATCAAACATACATAAGATACATTGCTCTTTTAACCGAAACACGTCATTTATTATAGTCGCTTGTATTCTGACATTTCAAAAATAATTTAAAAATGCACACTGTGAGTCAAAATGTGTATGCCTAACAGCTGTAATTATTACTTTATAATACAATTTTAGTTCAATATAATGATGATGGATAACGATAACTAACGCGGATGTTTAGAAATACCGAATGCTGACGGATAAAGAGACAGCCGAACAGCGAAAGATTATTACACAGGTGAACTAACCTTTCTTAATGATGTAACATAAGAGTACTCGTACTATGTGTAAAATGTTTAGAATTTATGTGAAAATATATAAAACATCAGGCCTTATGTAAGGTCAGGTTACCGAATGTATAAGGCAGTACGCCTACTTAAAATGAAAGTGGTATACAGAAACTCCGGCTGCTGCCATGATAAACTACTATAGTCCCAGATATAACCTTTGAAGGCACTTATAATATAATTGTTATTGATATATCAATATCAGGTGCAATGAAATGTACTTACCCACTTATATTTTTGTACAAATTTTAGAATAATATAAAATGTTATCACACTTTTATAAAACAGTAAAACTAGTTTTATACAGACTACAGTATTATTACGGTATTGTTTTTATTTGCATTTTGTTTATTCTCAATTAATAGCAACCCGATTCCCTTCTCGGGTCCCTGATTAATATGAGACTGCACGTAGCGACTAATTAAATATTGACTAAAGAGACTCGGTCTCGCTACATTTTTAATGGAAGCTACTACAGAAACATAATTATTAACGATACAATAAAAATTAAATGAAAATGCTCTTACACATTCAGGTAAGACATCATTATTGTTAATATTTTTCTATGATAGGAATATCTTCAACACTTTATTTTTATTAATAATGCTATCAGTTTTAGGAAGTAAATGTTAATGTCATTCACCAGTCTAGTTACAATTTACCTCTTCTTAGACCGACTTTTCACATATTACGTTTCTTTTCAATCAAGACAAAGTGCATGTGTGTCGTTTCATAAATCACACATTCAAATTGTCCGTCTAAGATTTCTTTCTTAAAGCTACTTATTATGTATTTCTCTTATAACAATTTTCTTTAAAATTATCTTTGATCTTTTGGTAGATTTCTATGACAAAATTTTTATTTTTAATAACAACGGAGCGAAAAACACAATAAGAGCTTTGTAACCTAACTTAGCAGGTATAGAAAAAGCTAGAGTCCAGTGTCTTAACTAAACATATCATCACCATCAGGGTTAGTCCACTACTGGACATAGGCCTCCCCTAATACACCCCTATCTAATAGGGGGTTTTGGACCGTACTCCACCACGCTGGTCTAATGCGGGTTGGTGGGTGCCGACTTTTTACTTAACCAACTAGGAAATAACAATAAAAATTTGTCGAGTCCCCGCAGGATTCGAACCCACCACCTGCGGTTTCTAAAGCACACGCCCATACCACTAGGCTATTGCGGCAGTTTATGCTAGGCATTTTAAAAAACTCTGTCTAAAATACTTTTCAAATCGATTATAAAACTTTTTTACTAGTTGGTCACATTTATTTTAAATATTAGTTCTTTAGGTTACGACTCGATATTACAAATGCTGTTGGGATGGCTAATATCCGAAGTGGCTTAATTGATTTCTATTAGTTTAAAACTTGTCGATAGCTGTTGAATACGTACGGAATACTCAAATGTTAGCGTAAACAAGTTTCGTGCTAATTGCTTAATTCAAAATTGAATGAAGTATAGAAGTTAAATTTAAAGGTTATTTGAAATACGTTGAATTGTAGACTCGTAAACATGGACGCTGAAAACTGTCCAAAAGGTCGAAACAAGAACATTTGTAATAAACGCGATAAATTCACAAAAATGGATTTAATCGCTATAAATAAATGTATGATTTAACAAAATACTTGTAATTTTTTTTTGGTTTAACATTTTTTTATTGGTAGAACTTGCATAAATATCAAACCAGTAGAAGCAGAACAGCAACGATTTTAAACATGCCAAACATTTTTAACAAGGGACGTCAGGGTTAGTACCACCATGTTGCATATTTCTACCGCTATATATTACTAATTTGCACGGCTCAGTAGCCAGCATAATAAGAGGGTAAAAGAGATTTAACAACTCCTTTCTCAAGGTGGTGAGTGGATTTGTGGCGTCTATTACTACTTTAGCTTTGGTCTATCGCTCTAACCGCTAAAAAAAACTATTGGTTTTTCATAATCGAAAGTATAGTATTTAAAAGCAATCTTGCTTGAATACACTGACATAAAACTTTTTGAAATCAGATGTTGGACTGCGGCTTCGCATTGCTTGAAATTTATATTAGTATTCAGCGGCACGTTTGAATATTTACATGCGTTTTAATACGTATGATAAGAACTGTTTGGTTAACAATATTGAAAATTGTATTGGAAACCGCCTCCGTGGTCTAGCGGTATTTGCGATTGCTTTAGAAACCAGAGGTCGTGGGTTTGAATCCTGCGGGGACTCAACAAAGTTTTAATGCTGTTTCCTGAACATTCCTTGAACATTCTTTCTATTTTTTAACGAACTGTTAGGTAGCTACGAAGGAAACAAAGTAATATCTTGCTTACATGTAAAAGTTCGTATCTTATTTATAGATTATCTGTCTCCGCAGCCTAGTGGTATGGCTTTGCCCTTTAGAAACCGGAGATCGTGATCTCGAATCCTGTCTGGCTAACCGCTCGACAACTTTTCTTTGTTGTTTCCTAGCTGGTTAGGGCAATGCGAGCTGATCACCCACCCGTAAAGTATGATGATCCATGCGTCGGATGGGCATGTAAAAAGACAGTCCTGCGCCGTCCTCATCATCCGTTCCATCGGGCTTTGAGAGCATAAAGGAAAAGGGAGTACACCTGTGTCTTCGCGTACACTTGTGCACTATAACATCTCCAGCGCAGTTGGCTAATATCTAATATATATGGGCTGCGAAGTCGTAATCGACTTGGAGGTCATTATTTAATCATAATGACCTCCAATTCAAGTTTATATACCCTTTAGTACATAAAGTACACACGTCTAAAAAATGTATGGGGGAATACTTTTATTCCCCCATAGATCATTAAAACAAATTTAAAGATAAGAACGAATTTCATCTCGTTTTTTTTTGCCGCGTCCACAGTCTTCTGTTGTACGGTGTTGGCCAAAAATAATTTTAATTTATCGGGTTTTAGTGCAAAAACAATTTTAACTTTACCTTAAAAATGCTTAACTTTATCGCCATCGTTATTTAACATAGAATTACAATCGTTCAGAATGAAATAAAGAAGAATATTAAAACTTTCTTTGATTAAACGCTGGTGTTTGCAGAATCATTGAAAGTTCAATAAGCTGATATTATAAAAGTTAAAATTAAAATCATGATGTACTTTTACAGTCAGTTAGAGGTTACTTATGATTCGTTATTTGTTGGTCTAATTCTTATACTTCCAAGTCTTATATAATCAATTAAATTGAAAATTATCTAAATATTACATTACTTCACAAGAAGTAATTAATTAAAAGTGATAGACGTAAATCAAAATGTTTTCATGTACTCTGAATCTAGAATACTATACGATGTCTTGGAGTAAGCATTTACTTCGATAAAACGTTTCATACTTCATAAGCTTGCAGCCAACAACATAATCCGAACGAGAAAAAACTAGTCATCTCTTATATGGTAATGTCTAAAGGCATTTAACCTTTTTATGAATGGACTTTATAATTGAAATTTTAATAACCAAAAAAGTATATTTGAGTTCTATAGTTATTTCTTAGATACCAGTTCAAAAATTAGTCGTATTTAAGTAAAAAAGCTGAACAAGAATAATTCTATATAATATATTAAATGAAATATGAAAATGTCAAATATTCTAAAACATTTGATTTGTATGGAATGTGATATAAATTACTTGCCTTAAACACACTATTGCTTATTTCACTTCAATAACGCTATTAAAAACATAATTTATTTTAATTGCAATATTAAACAAACAACGAAGTAGGCTTGACGTTTTTTATGAATTAATAAGTTTTGCAACGTGAAACCAATATGTAAAATATTTTTGTAAAAGGAAACAAATTTATTTTCATTTTATTTATAAACGTTTAAGATGTTTTAAGACGTACCATAAATCATTATCCAAACGAGACTTTAATGTTGCATTTGAAGATGAAAAACTTAATAGCTTAACTTTTAAGTTTTTATTAGAAAAAAGAATAAATAAACTGTTACTATAAAATTGACTTTACTATACCTTGAAACAATGCAAAAGTTTCAGTCACTAGATTATATAGGAAAGACTGGAATGAATTGCCATTTTAAGATTCTTGCAAAAGCAATCAATCCTAGTGCTTCTTTAACTTCAGTAGATCTAATTGAGTGCTCTTTTCCCCGCCAAAGAGTAAGTACTTAGGTACGAACTAATCAATATCGTAAAAGAGTGATGTTTTCTGCCAGTTTAGAAATAATTTTGTATTTCTAATAGTCTACCAAAAAAAACTTTGCAGTATTTAAATCTAAAGCCTTTGATAAGCCAAGAAAAGAACAATTATTTCTTTTCTTTTGGATAAAATGATTATCTGATGTAAGGCGCTCACTCTTAAGTCTTTCCTGGCATCCAACTAACTTGTATTAACTTCTACTAATTCCCGATTAACATCTATTGCTTTTTCATTTAAACCGACAAAGTTAATTCTTATAATTTCATACAAACACTAGTCAATATAGTTTTTAATAAACATAGAGATCTCTCCATCTGCTTATAATTGTAACCGAATATAACCGAAAAAATATATTTAGCATTTTTTCATATTTAAGTTTATAATTTACGTATCATGGCCTTTAAGACAATAAATATATATATATGTATACCTTCGTATATCGTAGCGACCCGTCGCCACGGCAAGCGCCGCAACGCCAACAATTCGGTTTACAAGTGAGCCTATAGACGTTTTACATCAAAAAATGTGAGCCGTCATGGGATGCCTGGCAGATGAAAATTATCGTGTGTGTACATGAATATGCATAAAAGATAGTATTATTACAGGAATTAAATAATTAATTGAAGATAATATTAATATAATTTATAATATGATTAATATGAATATAATTATTTAAATTTAAAAATATATTAGTTCCATTTAGGGACACTTGAAAAATACGATCTTCTTGCTTATTTCCTTGGTAAAACTAAACTTAAAATAAAAAAAAAATAATACGCAGCTTGTCTACCGTAGTAAACAACAATGTCGAACTGAGTGGGAAGCCACACCGTACTACATATAATATATATATATATATATACGTCAGTACAGCGTGGCGACCCGTCGCCACACCGTACATTCTACTACACACAATATATGTATACACGTTGATGTGAAACGAAATTTTAAATGATAATTATATAGTCAATAGTAATTACATAATTTTGTGTTGGTGGAACGGGCCAAACAAAATGGCAGACTTTACAAACTTTCTAAATAACGTGTACACAGTGCAATGAAGTCCGTTGTGCTCAGTACTGATGTCCAAACCCCTACGGACTACTTCAAGCCGAGATACAGGCGTTTAAAGTTCTCTGGCTCGACGGTCGTTGAACTGAGAACTACCGCATCCCGGCCATCCAGAGTCGCAGAAGGGCGAGAGTCGTGACGGTTTGGATACCCTGGAAGTAGCTTTGCTCTGGGATCAAGTATGTTTCACTTGTCTCGCCATAGCAATAAATATTTTAACAAAAACAAATACAACCATTATTCAATATGAAAATTTGCAGCAATAACCAATTTTTATGTCTCGATTAAAAATCTATTAAATCTCTTATATTATAAATTATAAACTGCCTCCGTAGCCTAGTGGTAAGGGCGTGTGCTTTAGAAACCGGAGGTCGTGGGTACGAATGATGCGGGGACTCGACAAATTTTCATTTTTGTTTCCTAGTTGGTTAGGGCAATTTGGGCCGATCACCATTTGTCTGAAAAGTAAGATGATCCATGCGTCGGATGGGCATGTAAAAAGTCAGTCCACCCACCAACCCGCATTAGACCAGCGTGGTTCGATACGGTCAAAAACCCCCTAATATATTGGGGTGTATTAGGGGAGGCCTATGTCCAGCAGGCTGATGATGTGATGTGTCAAAAAAGACAGTCTGCGGTATTGTGTAAGTGTAGTAATACGAAACAATAGCTAAGCAAAAAAGATAAAAATGAAAAATAAATATATCATTTTCGGCAAGGCAAAAATATTATTACCTTATTTACAATTTATATTAGTTTGATATAAAAAAATAGTTATATGTATAAAAGAAAGGATTCTCACACATATTTCGAAACCTTTGTAAAGTATTTGCCCGAGAGGGTTTTGAGTACCAACGCACTTCTTTATTATATTATAATTAGAATTCTTCTTAAGAGTATTTTAAAGAAGATTATGTCCAGTAGCGGACTGACATAGGCTGATGATGATGATGTGTACCTAAGATAACTTGAATAAAAAGGATCTTCTATACTTAATATTTGTATAGCTTACGACCTTCTTTTATAATCTTTTAAAGGTAAGTAGTATCCGTTTTACCGCTTTGAATATCTTTTTATCATTTGTCATTAAGCTGGATACCCAAATTTAATTAATCTCTATATGCATATCCTATAAGAGATATAAGAGGTCGAAATAATGATAATTATTTTGAAATTTGAGTCGATCAAATATAACAGTGTAAGAAAACTTTAACTCCTAACCATATATCAGACCGTATTCTTTTAAAATAATGGAATAAGCTTTAAAAAATGCGATAACACTTTAAGGGTATGTTAACATATAAACCTAAACAGTACGTTTATATTTTATATATACATACATATATGGACATCAAAACAGATTTACTATTTTGATGTCCATGGCTTGCACCAATGATTACTAATCTCTACATTTCCAAAACTTTCGTGCAAAATTCTGAATTTCTTTGGATTATGCCCCGAAACTTATAACTTTGCTGTATCAAGAATTGCTCGATTTGTAAGGCTTAAATCCTTCGAAAAGAATTTTTGTATGGCTTTAGATTGTTAATGTCTCTGAAATATTTTTTTATGTATGTTTTTTTATGTAGATTATTTTAGTATTTAACTTAATATAATACTTTTTTGTGTTTATGCTAATACTACATTTAATTTAATAAAAGAATTTACGGATTTTATCGTGTTTAATTTGGTTTATAATTTTCCTGACATTTGGGTCCACGGTCACGGACAGACCGAGGTGTTGCTCCTCTGTCAAAGTTTTATACCGGGTCATCGTCATTCCTGTATTTTATTTCTAAGTCCGTTTTACGCATACCGAGTTTACGGTATCATGAGGTCTAGCAGTAATTTTATGCTTAGGTTTAATTTCGTGAATCATTGGATCCCAAGCAGGTGGTAACACCCAGCCGTCTTCCCTATTGAAATAAGGATCTTTTTTAATTTCAATAGCCTCGCGTCCTATCACAACATCCTGGGTAGGAATCGGTATTCTTTGGCAAGGATTTGTAGTTTGTCTACAATGGTTGGATTGATCCAGCACATGGTCGCATACTGCAGACATCTTCAGCCGGCATTGCTTCACGTCATCTATGTGTTCTTTAATCGTAGTTCTAACGGATTGATAAATTTGGCCTATATAAGAGAGAGCACATTCGCAATAAAGCTTGTACACTCCTGGATCTAGCAGAGGGATATTACACTTGACAGGTGGAAAAAACTGAAAACAAAACGGGAAAATTGTAAACCATATTAAATGCAATAAAATCCGCCTATTATTAAAGCAAATAATCATTGATTTAATTGCCTGTAATTATCCATTAGCATATTTATAATTAAAATTAAAAATGTTAATAGCCTTTGACTTTAGACTTTTTTAATGGTTCAATAAAAAAATAAAATATTTTTCGCCACAAATAACTATAGGTACAATAAAGAGTACAGCGCAATTATTATTATGAAAGAGATAGTATCAAAAACTCATAACATCAGATAAACGACACAAGACCGAGAGAGAGAGAGAGAAAATACAAGAGGTTAAGACGTACATTAACACAGCTTACTTTAATATTTGCTTGCTGTAGCTTTTGTTCAAATTTTGTACGGCGAGTACGCGTTGTTTTAGCATCCTATCAAACAAGACCATTATTCAAAATGGAAACCATTGTTTTCCAAAAGTATTATAACTCTGTATCTCAAAATAATCAATACGACTTAACTTAACAAAGTTTAACAATTGTTATTGCGTAATTATTAAATCAAACAACGTTTAAATGACATTATGAATAAAGCAAATAAGACATTTCATTATTGTCAGTATTTTTGGTATCATTACCAAAAAAACTTCAGTAAAATATTTGAAGGTGGCTTATCGTAAGAGAGTGATTGATGGCTAAATATCATTCACTAGCTTTTTCCGCAGCTCTGA
Source organism: Lamproptera curius (assembly GCA_029286875.1). Taxonomy (NCBI): domain Eukaryota; kingdom Metazoa; phylum Arthropoda; class Insecta; order Lepidoptera; family Papilionidae; genus Lamproptera; species Lamproptera curius. The sequence goes on along the minus strand of JAGSMT010000085.1, from coordinate 748,014 downwards.
CTACAAAATTAATAATTCTTTGGTTTTATTGCGAACTATCTAAAACTTGTTCTTTTTAGTTGTAATATCATAATCATTTTATATATACTGTTCTTAGTGTTTTTAGGTTTAAGATTTTGTTTAAAGAAAACTATTTTATTACACATATATTTTTCTTTATTTCTTAGCAAACATTGCTTACTTTGTTTATATGAGTATTCTTTTATTTATAATTTACTTCATATCGTTACTAATTTTTTTTGTAACGATATGAACACTGTAGTCTTAACACATAGTTTACCGCCTATTTATTTTAAATATAGTGTCAATGTGACGCCCGTAGATCATTTCCTTTCAAAAATTTTTTGAATAAAATTTGCGAAATTAAAAACATTATAAACGATATTACAACAGAAGCATTCAGCTGGGCAGTTTTTTATAAGCTTTGTCGAGTTTTCATGTCACCCATCCCACAGTGCCTCAAATCGAAAGTCTTCGATCGAAGCTGTTATGACCTACGGTGTGGAGACTTTAACACTTACGGTTCGACTGTTCCACAAGGTTAAAGACGCTCAAGAAGCTATGGAGATGGCTATGCTCGGAGTATATCTGAAGGAGCGCATCAGATATTATGTGAACGGTCAAAGAACCAAAGTCACCGACATAACCCACCGGATTAGTAAGCTAAAGTGACAGTGAGCCGGTCCCGTAAGCCGCAGAACTGACCGCCGCTGAAGTCGGAAAGTTTTGGAGTAGAGACCGAGACTGGGCAAATGAACAAGGTACGACCTGCGACAAGATGGAGTGACGACATTAATCAAAGTGGCCGGTTTGTGCTGGATGAGAATAGCCGAAGATCGGAAGCGATAGCGTGCATTAGGATGCCATGTCCAGCAGTGGACGAGAGTTGTGACGGTGTTTATTTAATAAAAATAAATAGTTTGAGTAAATAATTTACACAAGATATAAATTATTAACATTAATATTTACCTTACTATGTATATAAATACGAAGCCGAAATCAACTATATATAACACAGAAGCTAGTGCGATTTCGCGGTAGTATAGAGTAAATCTTTACAACGTTCAGGTGAAAGTTTTGGTTCAGTAATTGATGTTAAGCACTCCGCTCTGCAATTTTTACTCTAGAATGGGTTTATTCTACCATAAGTTGCATAAATGTTTTGGACCCATTTTGAAATATCACAGTTGTATACATTAATTTTGATGTCTTATTTTATTTATTCATCTCTGTTACATGAATAATTCTGCAACTTTTTTTTATTTCATTACAAAAAAAAAATCACAAGTTCCTAAAAAAATGATTTTGTAACATTCTCGTAGAAAATTATTAATTATTAAATGAGTGAGAAACTCCTCACATAATAATACTAGAGCAGTGATTTCATCTTGATATATATAATTTCAGTCTTTCAGCAACATAAAATGGTGTCATTTTCAGGGCTGAAATCACGTATCAGCACCAAAGCAGTCATTTATTGAAGACGCTCTAGTTACTTTCTTTTAGAGAGTCATCGTCTAGTTAATATCTGCAAATGTCCGTGTTGAAACTCAATATAACTATGATATATAAATAATACAGTGTAGCGTAATGCATTAGTAAAAGGCCTATGTCCAGCTGTGGACTGACACAGGCTGATGATGATGAATACAAGTGTAGTAATCGTATGGCGCGCTTTAAAGGACTTGGTGTATTTGTTGTTAGCTAATGTAGGATACATTAGCTAACAACATGGACAAGTTTGAACTTATTGTCGACAATTAGGTCGAATTACGTAAAATTCGTTCTTAGCTGACCTGTATTCGGCGAAAGGAATATTCCTACCAAATTTTAAGTCGCTTATCGTTCCAGAGATATCGTGATGAGTCAATACATAGGTGGGGATCTCTTTTTAGATATATTTATATATTACATGTACATGACAAAGCTATTAAGTCCTTTGAATTTAATATAATCTAATCATCTATGAGAAATAGAATCAGCATTGAGTTCATTCTTGGTTTCATAGTATGCAGACGTATTTACTGCTCAACTTTGCAGCCAAAAAGTGTAAACTGGATTTTTGACGACACAAAACACGTGAATATAGATAAGGTATTTATGCTTTTTTAGATTTCGTTGAATCTTACGGCAAAAAGAAAACAACGTCGCCATAGCTTCTTGGTTCATCCAGTATATTTAATTACCAGATAAAACAAGAAACCACGAGGAGTTTGTCTGGTATTACTCGGCGAGCGTAAGTAGAAAATAAGTTCCAATTATATAATATATGGTTTGTGCTTTTAACTTCTGATTTGTTTATTCATAATTAACTTGGGGTTAGTAAAAGAGAATCCTATTTTCTTAAAATAAACCATTAAGAAAAAAAATAGTTACTAAAGAAGTAAGTAATGTTATCAACAACAAAGTAATACGTCACTCGTGATCCGATCTGACAGGAAATCATTGACACATAGTGACCATTTAAGTGAACCTTATGGATTTCCGTCCCCCGTTTCATTTAAATATCTCACTCCAAATTTGTACACAAAAAAGTCAATACAGTAATGAGTATTACATTTATTTTTGTGTTATTAATTCATTACGGTAAAACGCTCTATAAACTTTGAAACGATTAAGCTTAAAATCTAAAATTTTATACATAAAATTGCACAATTCGTTCGTTGTTGATCCTAACAAATATTTCACGAGAAATATTAATGAGTAAAGTTCTTCTAACTTAAATCTGATAAGTATCGTATAAATACACACAGCGAAAAGCTCATTATTTTTTTTTCTGCACAATAACAAAATGATGATGATAACATCACATACTCTGGAAACATTGATTTGCTGCGTTATAGACTCTTACGGACAGACGTTAATATTTCAGTCTGCTATTATTCTACTAAATGTGATCACATGGCCTATTTATGTCGATATTTTTTTTATTTCGTAAAAGAGTAAGCCAAATATCATAATCGGTGTGTAAGTAACATCCAGCATTAATTACAATTGATCAAACATAAAATTAAAAGTATGGCTACCATTGCAACATATTATACATTATTAATTACACAATTCATACTATTAATAACGAAGTGGCAGTAGGCCGGTCATATAGTCAAAAGAAACGGATGGCCGATGGACTAATAAGGTTCTGAAGTGGAGGCCACGTTTAGGAACACGGAGCGTTGGCCGGCCCCCGACGAGGTTGGATGCCGATCATCCTGCGGTACTAGTTGTCAGCGAGTAGCAAGGGATCGGCCGTCTTGACGTTTTTGAAAAAGGCCTTTGTCCGGCAGTGGACGGATAATGACTGCTGATGATGATGAATTTTTTTAGTTCGTCATCACTACAGTTTTTGGCCACTTTAAAGCGAAAATTTTTATGAACAATATTTATTTTTTCCATGGTTTGTTTCAGGCTGGTTAAAGCGGCAAGTATTTAAAATTAAACTTTTTAACATAAATAGAAGATAAATTGTTATAAAATTCCTAATAAAGTAAATAACATGCCTTATTAAAAAAAATACTGTCATTGATTTCACCGCGTTAAAATTTTAAATATAATATATAATTATTTAATCATTATAATTGAAATATTAATTTATAATGATATCATTATACAATAAAACTAAATTTATAAACATAAAAAAGTTAATGTTGGTGAAATGTACATCTTTAAATCATACTTTTTCTGAATACTTGTAAGTAATGATATCAGTTTTATGAAATACAACCTGCAGGTAGCTGCCGGTTTAGTGTGCACAAATTATATTAATAATATTTTAAATAAAATAGATGGACCATTTATTAGTTTTGCATTCCAGTCTTTTAAGCAAATATAAGAATAGTACCTTATTCTGTCGTCAATTTTAACAATTTCACCAAGAAATTTTCTTGAAGATAATTTATAAGTTCCACATAAAGTTACATAATTTTTTATAACTTCTGTTTATATATAATATGAGGGAGGGAAGGAAGGGAAGGGAGGTGTAAAACTTTATACTTTATACAATTATAGTATTTACAAAAAATTACATTTAGTACATCTTGTTGTATAAAAGTGACTATCATTTGCATCTTGTGTTCACCCATTCGCCCGGAATTCAATTATTTTACAAGTCCTGCATCGACATGGAACTTCACGTACTCGTTAATTAAATATTGTCAGAACTAACGTATCGTGCACTCTTAAATGAATGCCACGACGATAAAATATTCATATTCCAAAAGATTAATTTCAATATTGTTGTCTAGTTATTTAAATTTTTTATTATACCTATTGTATTCCGTCACATCGAATTAAAGAAATTTTAAAGATTTTACCGCGATCATCAACACGCGATTTGTAATTAAATATAAATAATATAATTAATGCTTTTCATAACAAAAAATTGAAAAAAACTTACCACGACTTGCGTAGTTGCTATCGACCATTTATTATTCGTTTGCCATGTTAATTAAAAATCACCTAAGTACCATCATCAATAAAAAAATCAAATAATAAAAATAAATAATGTAATTTTGATTAAAAATACAGTTAACGTTAAAAGTACAATAATGGATCATACACAGAAATAAATAACATACACAGAAGATAATGAGCCATACACAGAAAATTCGTGTTTATATATAGAAATATTTAAGTTTATTTATGCCAAGTTTTCCGTTGTAACATTATAATAAAATAAAAATCTGCATACTTTAAATTTCTTAGAACCCCAGTTACACTTGATTTAAGTAACATTAAAGGGTACAGTTAAGATAATAAATTTACAAACTAATTTACCTATGTAGTGCACGTTTATTTATTAAATCATGTGGCATGTTGAACCCTTCCTGCATCAGAACACTTGATAAATCCCATTTCTATTCAAATAATACCCGTCCGTAGCCTAAATACAGGCACTACTCCGCCTCTGGGCACTTCGTTTCTAGTGCCGTACGTTACTATCCCCCTATCTCCAATTAAAAGATTTCTCCAAATCTGTTCCCAAAAACCAGGGATCCAGAAGACCATGTTAAATTGGAACGACTATGTCGAGAGGGATAGGGAGAGTGACTTACGAAGAAACACTTCCGCCACTGCGAATCCATCTTGGTTACGGAAGATATGAAAGGTCTATCTCCTTTGATTTTATCCACCCACCAATTTAAGCGCATCCACGATGGGCTTGGTCAGCTCGCTAGAAGCAGCCTTCACGCGAGCCTAGCTCTTCAAGCTGCCCAGGTTCCTCTTAGATTCCCTGCGGTGGGACTAGGTACTGAGCCTTAACATCGAGGTCCTTGCATTATCAATGCATTTAGCTTTAACAATTTCATATGTACGCCTTCTTATGAATTAGATATGCGACGTACGATGACAATGCCTGTTATATAATGGCAACAATTTCGTATCCTTCAGCTTATTGAAAGTAGTTTTGCCTACATGTAGTTATTAATAAGTTCTTTTATTAAGAGAGTAAAATGTAACTTATATAAAACATAAAAGTTACATAACGAGTCATAAATATTGCTAATCTCTTTATTGTGTGTTAGCGTCTTTCTACTTTAAACAATAATATCAGTAAAAGAACTATAAGTCGACCCAGCAGCGCAATTTCAATTTGGGTCACTTGTTGCTTCCGGTACTAATTATCAGCCACTTTTGAAAATCGTCAATGATTGAGAGCACTGTACTTTTAATATAATGGTTTCTGTTAGCACTAGACCGGGAAAAAAAATTATAAATATCAGGTATATAAGGTATCTTAAAATATAATAAAAAAGTATTTCTAAAAGAAATGAGGAAGGGGCTCTGCGAGTCTAGGTCTTCGTATAACAGGTACGTTGTACGAAGACCTAGACTCGTATTTCGTAGCTAGTAGTGGTTATTTCGCAGAAAAATTAGCATTGTGATGATTTTATTATATTATATCAAAACGAAGAGAAACAAAGAAAACATTCCTCGACTTTTGTAAAAAACCTGATATATTGACGCGATATTTTCGATTGAAAATAAGAGTACTTTCTCGATATTAAGTCAATATAATGTGAAAAAGTAAATATTTAAAAAAAATCACAATAAAAAAAATTACAGTGTCTCTAGGAAATGAAAAGTTAAGTTGTGATGTTTTATAAATAAATGCTTTTTTCGCGATATTTGCTGATATTTTTCGTGAAAACAATGAAAAAACTAAAAAGTTGTTTATTTGAATTTTGTACATGTTGTGGATGTGTCGTGAAAAAGTGTATTTGCAAAAGTTGTAGGTCTCCTTATTACCTACAACTTTAATTTTATTTTTTCCATAGACCATGCATTTGGGCCGGAAATTGAGATAAACCGTTTATGACCAAAAATCTCCCGCCCCTCTTCCTAATTGAAAAAATTAAAACATACATACATTTAGACAAATAGTTTAGAGCTGTTTTTGCTTTGCATTTTTAAAGTATAAACAAACGCGGTTAAATAATTTACAACTTCACTCTACAAACATTGAGCACAATCGATCATTGTTAGAGCAGTTGGTAACTTGCGGTGGTTTTTTTGCTTTTTAGAACATTTTGTTCGTAGAAAATTTAAAACTGCTCTATCGGTCCTTGAAATATTTATCAATCTTATAGATCTTTAAAGTAAATTAAAATTATGGTTGTCTTAACGTCATTTGCTACGTACTTTCGAGAGAATTACGCTTAAGCCTTTGTAGCGTTGAGGTATGGGCTTGCGTTTTAAAACCTTGAGTCGTGGGTACAAATAATGTTGGTAATTAAAAGATTCCGCTGTTATTTTATCTTTTATTATATTTTATATCTGCATGCACACTTCCTTATAAGAACTGCAGCGTAGATGGCTGCTCTCTAATATGTTTGGTCACCATAGCCGTAACTGACTTAGAGGCTATTACTATTTCTATACGAGTTTAAGTTTAAGAGACAATTATATTGCATATAGCGTCTTAAGTCACGGAGTGTCTTAAGTCAGTGAGTGTAATGGTCACCGGGACCATGGACCCTTGGAAGGGTTTGAAACGTCAGGTACAACTTCAAATAATTGTAAAGTAATTTAAAGCGATAAAATTCGTAAAATTGTATTATTTATCATGTCATTTAATTACTTAAGAAAAAATCAATCTCTGCAAGCAAGTAATGAAAACCAATTCTTTGATGTCTATGTAACCGTTATTTTCATTAAATATATTCCGATACACTTTATTTATTACCAAAACTCGTTGTTATCTAGTTATTATTTTAGCCTGCTAACACATACATACATCATCAGCCTTTGTTAGTCCACTGCCAGCAGTGGACTAACAAAACGGTGAAGCAGGACATAGGCCTCCCTAATACACCCCTATCCATTAGGGTTTGGACCGTATCCCACCACGCTGGTCCAATGCGGTTGGTGGGTGGACCGACTTTTACGTGCCCATCTGACGCATGGATCATCTTACTTTTCAGACAATTGGGTGATCGGCCCAAATTGCCCTAACCAACTAGGAAACAACAATGAAAATTTGTTGCGTCCCGCAGGAGTCGAACCACGACCTCCGGTTTCTAAAGCACATGCCCATACCACTAGGCTACGGAGGCAGTAACCACATATCTGCATAATATTGTTCTTAGGGATATGGCAGACATCTGACTTTTTCATTTTGAAATCATTGAATGCGGGATACATAAAAAGTTTTATGTCATCCAGCACAAACTGTTTGCTCTATTACCCGATTAATAAAAAAACTTACACACACACACACACACACACACCTACTCACGTATACTTTCTTTGTTATTTTCACGTTCATCCCATTATTTTGTAAGTAGCCAACAATTGGAAAGTCGCTGAAGTCTGACACACAGTTTATACTAGCACAGACTCCAGTGGTTCTGCATAATCATGTCAATCAATCACAACTTACAAAGTAAAGATTATTATTATTATTTTGTTTTTTTAAAATTTTCTCATCTGGATGAGGGAAATTTTAATACAATAAATAAAATATTACGTATATACGAATAATAAAATAATAAATACATAGATACATCTCAGCCACACGGAATTGTTTGTATTATTTTTACATTTTACATCTTTTATTTTTCACCCTTTTCCAGGGGGATCTTAACATTTTTACGGGCATTTGGCCAAGTAAAAATATTTTTAATAGGAAAAACTTAATCTATAAAGAGAAATTTCCTAACAATACTGCAGGTATTCAGTATGGCAGCTTTTTGAAGCAGAAGTTAGGTTAGGGGATGAATTTGAAGATTTTGAGACTTTTGTGCAGGGTTGTGGAACGATTCCAGTGGCTGAAATAATGATTGGTATAGTTTAACTGAATCTACACGCCATTGAGTTTTATTTCAGTTGCCAGATCTGTATACTTGCAAGTTTTTCGGTGTGTGTTGATGTAAGGTTGTGTGTTGTTTTTGTAGTTTTTTCATGTATCTGACGTGATTGGTAAAATCCTAAATATTTATAGCCTTCTACATTGTCTATTGGTTCAATATTTTCACCTGTAGCCAGTTGTAATGAATTTTTAACGAGTTTTCCTTTATTAATTGACTGAATGCCATATTTCTCTATACCAAATGACATTTTTATATCATTTGAAAATGTTTCTGCAATGTTAGTTAAAGTATTGATTTCTGTTAAACTTGTGCCATATAGTTTGGTATCGTCCATGTATAGTAAATGTGTTATTGTGAAGTGCGTATTGTCCTGAGTGATTTTGTAACCAACATTACTATTGTTGAGTAAGTCTGAAAGAGGATTTGAAGATAGACAGAATCATAATGGGCTAAGTGAATCTCCCTGAAAAATACCTCTACGTATTTGTATGAAGCCTGATTCAGATTGGTTTAAATTTATCTTGGTAGCCCAATTGTACATAGAATGCTGTAAAAATTATATGATAGTTGGACTTATCTTATAATGTTCTAAAATATATAAAGCCAAGAATGTTGTACGAGTCAAGCTTTTTATAGTAAATGTACATAGTGTTAATATTCTTTTTATTTCTAATGGCCTGTTTGGATACAACTGCACCTATCGTCAGCTGTTCCTTGCAGCCTTGACTAAATTTTCGCTGCTAATAAATTGTTGCTTTGAACATGGTTATAAATAAGATGTGATATACTTGATGTTATAATTTTATAAATATTTTGTAGGCATGTGATTGGTCTATAATTTGCTGGACTACGTGTGTCTTGTAAGTTTTTTGGGAGCATGTATGTTATACCATGTGATAAGAATGATGGCATCGTGTATGGATGTTGAATGACGTTTTTAATATGATTCAGTAAGAATGGATGTATATTGTTGAGTCGTTTAATACAGTAATTGTAAATTTTATCAGAACCAGTGGCTTTTCAGTTTTGTGCTTTTGCAATTATCGCCTGTAAAGGTTTTTTTTCAAAATGCATATCCTGTACGTGTGCTACGCGTTCTTAATGTTTTTCTATCCATTGGCTTGCATGGTGGTCTATTGGTTTGGACCAAACATTAGACCAAAATTCTCGAAGTTCATCTACCGTGTGAGAGGAAGAGTGGTTGGGATGAGTAACTTGTGATTCTATAGGAGCAGATTCTGTATTTGTTTGTGTAAAACGAGTTCGGGTATTGTAAATGTTGCTATTAATGTTGAAAGAAAGATAGAATGCTTTTTCGTTTGAACTGAATTGTTTGTTTTGCGTTTTCCTAAGTGTGGTTAACTTGTAACGTCTTAATCTACTAGCTAAAGCACTGAGTTTTTGTTTGAGGTATTATTATTATTATTAATGAATTCCTTGCACAGTTAATTTATTAGCTTTAATTGTCGTAGGAAAGTATACAAAAGAAAAAATGGGGTCACTTACTGCTTACCGCTACAAAATAATAAATAAATTGCATGTAGATGTAGACTGGAACTTAATGAACCTACATGCTTCATTAAGCAATTAATTAGTCAGTCATAAAAACTGTTGTCTTATTTTTCTCAAAAATCTGTTATTATTTTAAATATTTTATTAAATCTCTATAATTGATGAACATAAATACAACTGAAGTCGACTTTTGTAGAGAAAGATGTTTTAGATTAAACGAGAACCTATTTTTATTACCACTGATTTTATTCCAATTTATTACATCAGCAGAAAGTTACCACGCAAAATTCAAAATAGAAACAGCAATGCGGTCAAAAAGTTCCGTTCAAATAAAGCGAGTTCTGGCACTTCGCTGTGCTATTTGTATAAAAATGTTAATACGGCCTTTACATTTGTTAAGAGTTTTGAAACTGCATATTTACGTTGTTAGTGTAGGTCAGCCTTTAGGCGCTTTTCACGTGATATAATCGGCGGAGAATTTAGTTCAAGATCGAGAGCATGTGATGGAAAAAAAAATATGTCTATAACACTCGTTAAGACTTATAACTAAACTGTTCGTTGGCATTTTTATTTTAAAAAATACTGGCAAGGAAAAAAAACAGACAAATATTACTTCTATCATCTATCAAACGCGATTAAACACTTTTACAAAATCATACGTATTTAACTACATGTCATAAATTTTTATTTGTTTTATACTACATGGCTAATTATATAATTTTATTACGTGTAATGTGAAATTTCTGTCACCGTATAAGATTCACAATTTTTTTCGATACAAATGTTTTCCATCCTAAAGCAAAGCCAGCAACCAATATATTACTTGTTTTTGACATTACATTAGTCATTACATAGAGTTATGCTATAGACGCGTAATTTATAGCCTAATTAAATTAGTTATTGCGTTTGGTAGCTAGTCACTAATTTAAATCACTAATTTACCATATCAAATGAAGAGTGAACCAGTGTTTAATACACTTACTTACTAAAGAACCTATTTATCAATGCTGTATTCACTTACCACCAAACAAGGTTAAGTAGAAAAAAAATTTGATTGCAAGAAAGAAGGATTATTTTTGTTTGAGCATCACAGATGATTTTTTTTAAGTTTGACATAGCTCTATAAAAAGCAACATTATCATCAGTTGAAAATAAGTAAAATTAGTATAATTTAGAGATCTATTTGTAACAAGTATATACTATTATAAATCAATCAGTCAATTTTTATATCCAAAAACTTAACAGGCTAAGTAAAGGTAAATAAAATGCAAAACTTGACACCTTCTTAAAACCTTTAACTATTTCCGTATGGAAACTCAAGGGGAAGGATGCCTCATAAACTATGCAAACTAAAGTGATGTCGCAGGTTCCTCTTTAAAATATGAGTACATTGTAAAACACATTATGTGCTCATATCTTTAAAGGCAAATAAAATTTTAAATGTGAAGAAATAGCTTTATATATTTTTAAACAAAGTGAAGTATTATACTTACAAGTAAAAACAAAAACGCACGGTTTATACTTTAAATTTAAAATCATATTTTCAATGAACTGTTTAAAGGAGAGAAAGACCACTATAGATTTTAGTATGTTATTCAGAGAAAAATAACACTAAAATAAAATATGTGTATATGCTATTCTAGCAATTAATATAAAATTAATGCAGTAATTTTAAAGAACATCTTAACCACAATATAATAATATAGTGGCAACGTTTATGTTATTAAGAGTTTACGTAGTTTATAGTTAAATTATAATTTTGTTTTAATATTATATGCATTTTAAATATATGTCTACGATGTAATTGTTATTTTATTTTATTATTTATGTTAAGATAGGAAATTTAATCACTTACTTAAAATTCGATTTGTTTTCAAATATAATGTAGGAAAATATTAAATTATCACAGAGCTTTATAATTATGTAATTGAACTATAAACAAAGTGGTTGAACATTAATAAAAATAAAGACAAGGTGTTTGTGAGTGAGATTTAATTTTATGATAAATACAAATTGCTTGATGGAGTTGAAAATACGAAACGCTATAACTATTCCTTCAGATTTGTTTTTACGCTCTTTCCCAATAAAATAATTCATTACAAGACAATAAAATTATATAGCTTTTGATCTTTATCACGTCCAAGTTTTTCAAATTTTTGCGTTAATTATTTATATTTAACCCCGACGCTTCAGACTTTTTTCACCATTCATGATTACGGGCAGAATAAGATAGGATATGTCTGTATCTCGACGTATTTGGATGAATGAAAGCGAAAAATCCATAAAAAGTGGATTTGATATGTATAGTAATCGTTTAAATAAAAAAAAGTAAATATGCTTTTAATCTATTTAATTACAGCAAGTAGTAAATGTCAAGTGATAGTTTAAAGTTTCTTTTCAATGGAAAATCGACGTTATAAAATAGGCCTTAAAAAATAATGACCATGTAAGTAATAAGTACCAGGTACAATTTATTAATTTCAAGGCTGTCACAGACTGTCACACACAGTCTGCGGGTTGACAATTCTCTGCCGATAAATTCGTCTATTGACAGTACTTTGCACTTTAATCATTTAGATTATGCATGATTTAATCAGCACTAAGTAGACTGAGTTTGCGTAGATTATATGCGAGATGATTAAGATATAAATGAGGACTTTGTAGTTTTGTAATATATTGACTTAAAACACATTATTTATTTATATATAAGCGCATTTGAAAAAGACATTGAATTGTGAATCATCAAAAGCCTTGTAACTGTACTAACTTACTATTAACCTTAATTATTCCTACCATTTTATCATCATAGTTTTAATTCTTTTAGTAGGAAATTCTTTTCAATATTTAATATAAAATGGTAATTAAACGTAATGTTATATATATTGCATGTGATATGTGATTAAATTACAACGAAGAACTATCTGCTACTATATTACAATCAACAGAAAGTCAGTTCTATCTAAAATGTAACTAATAAAGACTTTTAAAAATAATCTTTTCAAATAATACTTATTTTACATTAACTGATAAAAAGGGAAACTACGGTTGTATAAGGTTGCAAGATATAATGCATGGATTTTAAATAACTAATTAATTAAATATTAAAAATTAAAAAACAACTTAATTTAAAAAGGTAGTTGGTACTTATTACCTGCTTAAGGTCCAATGCGCACCAAATTAAAGTCAAACATAAAATGCTGACTCAAGTCAATATACGTACTGTAAGAATAGGCGGCAACTTTTAATTGCAAATAATGTAAAAAAATTAAAAGTTATAAAATTGATAAACTAGTTTTATTTAATAACGATGGGTGTAAATTGAAAATAAAGAATTTCTCATTTTGCTAAGAATTGAATATTGAATAGAAATTTATTTAAAATTTCAGTGGTTCGAATATTCAATTAGCTCGTACAAGTAAATTAGCGAGTATGATTATAATACTAATTAACTTCTCCGTGGTCTAGAGGTATTGGCCCTTGTTTTATAAACCAGTCAAAACATCGATAAAATTGTTAATCATAATAACCCAATCATCAACCGGTGGTAGGTCCCCTGTTTACAGGAGACCGTCTGGGTGGGTACCACCGCGGTGCCTGTTTCTGCCGCGAATAAGGAGTGTGAAAACACTGCTGCGTTCCGGTTTGAAGAGCACCTAGTAGCGTATTTACTGGGTAAACAAGATATAACACCCTATGTCTCACGGTAGGCAGCGCGTCAGCGATACCACTGGTATTGTCAACGTCTATGGGTGTCGGTGACCGCTTTCCATCAGGTGGCCCGACTGCTCGTCTGCCTGCGAATGCCATAAAAAAAAAAAAACCTCTGCTGGCAAAAGCAGCATCGTATACGACCGATCCAAAAGCACAAAGTCAAAAGCGTAGACCGTGAAACGTTCTCCTCGACCCGAACGAGGAAAGGGTCGCTAAAACTTCGGACCCAACTGGGGTCCCGTCTACATTTGGCCTATTTTGTTGTCATTTTTAATTACGATAGTTGTACGTTAAAGCCCGCAATAATATAATACATTTGAGTTGCATTACGATACTTGAGGAGATTTACGGACGTGTCTTTTTTGGACTTTGTGTTTATTTGCGCGCATAATGAATATGAAATGTTTTATCGGGCTTCAATAGTAAGCAAACCAATAAATAAAATAGAATAAATAAAACGTACAGTTATGAGCGAATTAATAAACCCCGTTTTAATGAAAAAAATATTTTACCGACTGAAAATACAATCACACTACGTTTATTAATTATTCGCATCCGTGGTCTAGCGGTATTGGCCCTAGCTGTATAAACTGGAGGTCGTGGGTTCGAATCCCGGAGGAAAACAACTTTGTGTTATCGGTGTTTTCTAGTTTGTTAGGAAAATTTGTGCCGATTGTCGGATGGGCATGTAAGAAGTCGATCCATCCAGTAACCGAATTAAACCAGTGTGATGGGATACGGTCAAAAAACCCCCTAATGGAGACGGCGTGCATTAGAGGAGACATATGTCCAGCAGTGGACTAGCACAGGCTGATGATATGACATTTGCTAAAAAATTGATAAGCAAATTTTTAACACTAACATACCAAGGTTTTGGATTTTCAATGAGCTTAATAGTTTAGCAATTTTACTTTTTTTTTGTTGGTATCATCTTTTATTCGTAATATATAACAATAGGAAATTCTTTTACATAGTTTTTGGTTACTGAAGCCATTGTTTGAATCATTGTATAACGGAAACACGGTTTTCCGGCATCCTATCAAACAAAAACGTTATTTAAGATGACAGCTATTGTTATATTTACGAAAAGCTGTATTATTTCTCATTATAATCTGTGCGATTCCAATATTTTATTATAATTAAGTATTAAATAACAATGAAAAGAAAAATGTGAAGAGATCAAAAATTTTTGTTTGAATGCTGTTACGATGTATTATTTGTAATGAGTTGCAATTCACATAACAAATTACCGGACAAAAATGTAAAAGAGTACATACAAGAATATAAGAACTGTGTAAAATATGTTTAATAATGACTTAAATTAATCGAGGTGTGCTAGTGCTTAGGTGTTAATATTATGAGCTTCAGATAAATAGGAATAAAATAAAAAAAGCCTTTTATTTCTCGCATCGTAGTAAGTTTACAATACAATTTGCATGCAAAAATTTATTAGTTAACGATATTTATTATATTCCTTTTAGAGCTACAGATATACCTTGAATATTTATTCAATCAGATTGCATCGCTTAACATATTTTTATAATCCAATTTTGTAGTGTAAAAAGTTTTATAATTATATCAACACGATTGGATTCAGATGATCAGATTATTTTTTAGCAAAATATTATTTTCATAGGCCTAAATTTGATTAAATATTGTGTTCAATAATGTTTTAATTTTGATATAATAGTTTCGGACAACGTCAAATACAAGCACGTGGGTGTAACGCAAAATTATATTAAATTAATCATCACATTACCAGTAGTTTTTTTATTTAGCCTTTTGTGTCCCACTGCGGGGCAAAGGCCTCTCTGTGCTGTGACCATTCATCTCGTTTGCTAGCCATTGACAACCAAATTTGTCCAGTTCGTTCCGCTATATTTGCCTAGGCTTGCCGCGCCGTCTTTTATTTTTGGGGGCCCAAAAGATACATGTTTTAGACCAAAGAGAGTCCGTCATGCGGCAGATGTGGCCAGGCCAGTCCCATTTAAATGCTGCAGCTTTTTGGCTCGGGTCTGCAATTTGTGACTTGTGCTTATTGGTCAAAGACCAAGTCTACGAGCCATAAGTTAACTTAATTAACTTATACGTCTAGTATTTGAAATAACTATTTTAATGAAAATGATTCCGAACAAAAATGCTAAATTTTGAAACAAATTGTTTTACTAATACTGAGTAAAGAAATGCTCTTGCCAAATCTGTTTATTGAGCTAGATGATTTTGGCTATATCTTTTTTTCGAATGGATGATCGTAGGTCTTGCAGTATCTCTACAACACTAAGCGGATTTTGAGATGGCCGTGTCAATTTAAGCTTTATAGCGCCGTGACCTCCGCTGGGGGTGGCACATAATCTTACGATTTGACGTCGTCTAGTCTGTGAAAAATAATATTAATTGCTTAGAGCAGTTCTTATTAATTGCATGTCACTCTTTAAAAATTGATTTTTTGCTTATCTTTCGTTAAGTTCTAATTAACTCAATAATTTTTGATTAGTTACGCTTAAAAAAAATGCTAAGAATCAGCGGCTATCTGAGTCCATTTTTGCCCGTAACTTTAAGGGTTACAGAAATCTATATAATATAACACTGCCATTTATAGCAAACAAACAATCCTTTTATTAATTTAGTGCCGAGAAATGTCTTTCTCCTGTTTTAACGATTTCCCTGTGCGAAAGGATATGTTTTCCTACTTTGAAATACTTGTTTAACTCGGCAGGAGCAAACGGTTCAGTATTATTGTAACGGTCCATGCTATAAATTACAAAATTACTTACATTTTAAATTATTTTACTGTACAAAATTTGAAAAAAGGTTTGAAAATAACTTTGATAGACGTCGTGACTAAGGAATGAGTCAAAGTATAACAAGCTACGTCACTCGTGATCCGACCCGACAGCAAATCAGTGTCACAATGGATCGTTAGTGTTCATATAGATAAATTTAATGGATTCTTCCTAACAAATGGAATTACTTACCTCTTACTATAAGTTATGTGAAGTCATTTCGTGGAGTATGACACGTATAATCGATTATTACTGACTCTAATCGTATTGTTTCTCTTCAAACCAATCGGTACAAGACGGTGTCATGTTTTTGTATTAAAATAACTTATTGTTTATTTTACAAATACATAGTAGATTATAAAATATAATATTGTATCATGTATTTCCAAACGTTAAAAAACGGTGTCAATGCTTGTCAAATTTTAGCTAGATTTAAATATACTAGTACTTGAACATACTCATCATCAGACTGTGCTAGTCTACTGTTAGAGGCCTCTCCTCATGCACGCCGTCTCCATTAGGTTTTTGAACGATATCCCACCACGCTTTTTCAATGCGGGATAGTGGGGAGACCTACTCTTTTCATGCCCATCCGACGCATCGATCGCGTTACTTTTTATACATTTGGGTGATCGGCCAGAATTACCTAACCAACCAGAAAATAACAATAACACAAAGTTGTTTCCCCGCGGGATTCGAACCCACGACCTACGGCTTAGAAAGCGAGGCCCGTATTGGCCCTTAGACTACCGCAAGACCACGAAGGCGCTGAATATTAATTTAATTTCGAGCTGCTGTTTGAAAGCTAATATCCGAAGCGGCATAATTAATTTCGATTAGTTCCTAAGTTGTGGATAGCTTTTGAATATACGTAGTCTACTCAGAAGTTGGTGTCAACTAACCTCAATACGAACGTAAATTGCTTAGGGTGTACTACTGAATTTGAGAATTAGTCAAGCTTAATTAAATAGTTAGACATGATAAAATAACTTGAAATTTTATCAATCCTTTCAGATTTAAAGGACTTAATTTTTTTTAATAAATAATTTTCATTTTTTGTTAATTTTACAAAATTTTCTTCTTATATTTGATTTTAATCCTAAAGCTATATGAAATGGTGTTACCTTCTGGTACGTAGATAAATGAAACTAGAGCAGCCGTTCCCGATACACGCTCCAGATACTGTCTTGTCAAGGTCACTGGAACATGAGTGGAAGGAATATATGAGTTATTCGTGACAAATATTAGTGACCGTACTAAAACTGACTTTTTGAAGAACACAAGACATAGTGACATTGTATGTCTATTTTATAAATAGTGAATTCTAATTTGACTAAGGTAACTCAATAAACCTAAAAGCGCTATTGCTGCGGGTACTGAGTGACCTCAGAAGATGTGAATACATGTATACAATCTAATTCCGTATATTTTAAGTATCTAGTGTAGTAAATATAATGATAGTATTGTTACTAATGGTGATGTGTAATCGATGTGACCATTAAGACGGCCTTACCTACTTTTTCTGCATCGATTCCATTATTACCACAATATATTCACATAGAGTGATATACAATATAAACTTGTGTTTAATAATAAAAGTTACCGACTACAGTCTCATAAAGTTTCATCACAATAAATTTAAATTCGATTATGCGGTAATTTCTAAACGAAGTAAACAAGCGTATTCTCAGGTTAAAATAAAAGTCCTGTCGCGACATCTATTTAAGGAAATCGGATTAATTATTTTGAAATAAATGTAAATGACCTTATAATTATTCTTTTCAGTAAAAAAAAGAATGTAACAGGATTTGTTTTCAACATAAAGAGTTAATGTACTCGTAAGAGTGTACATTAACAATAGAAAAATAATTTAGTTACTAAAGTAATCATTTTTTTTTAGAAAGTTATTCTTTAAGTAAATTACTTATTAAATAAGTGTTAGTTTGGTGTAAATCTAATTTGACACAAGGGTTTCGATCCCATTAGGTTCACTAAAACGGACACTGACTAACAAATGTGACAGTAATTTGCCGTCGGAGTGGATTTTAGGCGACATATTGGCTTGCTATTAGTACTATTATTTAAGTAATTTTTATAATATTTATGTTTCATGTTATTATCCTTGGCGTATTGTTAAATCTAATTTTATTTTATTTAATTGAAGTAGGACACCAGCAGTACCTACGTATAATCATATTCGTGTTCAACATTAGTAATACCATTAACATTCTTATGCTTTTACCATATTTGATGACATTTTACTTCCTCCGTAACCTAGTAGCCGTTCTAGAGTACAGAAACCGGAGGTCGTGGATTTTAACCCTACGGAACCCTACAACAACTTTTTGTTGTTTTCTAGTTGGTAAGGGCAATGCGGGCTGATCACTTGATTGCCTGTTAAGTAAGATGTTTATACGTCGGCTGAGCATGACACATAGATATATAAATCGAAAACCAAAAATATATATAACACGTAAAATACGATACAAAATGGTACAGTTATTATTCTTTTTTTTATTGTTGTGGAAAATGTCTTTTTCTCGTAAAAAAAAAAAGATAGCAAACGAAATTGTAGGGTAGTTGGAGAAAAATTATTGTCTGTCGTACAATTAAATGATAACTGTAATAATTTTCAAGGACTCTTCTATAATTGTGAGTAATACATGAAGTTGCACAGTCTAGGCGATATCCACTATGTTAACAAGTTCGCATCTGCTGTCAGCAAGGAAGGAGTTTAAAGGTTATACAACTTTTGATCAACTATTTGAAGGCGTAACGTAATTAATCTAGTTACTTGCGATAGAGGAAGCCAAGGTGCACTAGTTTACGATACGCTGAATTTATATCAGTTAGAACATTTTGCGTTTTAAAAATTAAATAGAATCATTTGTGTAATAATGAATATATACTATGCTGTACTAATTTCTGGATAAATAAATTAGTTTAAGTCTATGAATAAACTGAATTAAAAAAAAAAAAAATCAGGTATATTTAGACCGGAGGTCGATATAAAAATTGTATAAAGGATCAAGTGAAATAAGTTGTACGAGATTGTTATTTTATACTACATACAAAGGGAGTGATTCGTCACACGATAAAACGTTAAATCTTTGATTGTTAATTGACTGGTACAATATCATTTAATACCGGCTAATACAGAAACACACTTATGTATTACGTTACTTTCTAGTACATAAATTGATCATAGAATATTGGGATAACAAACCAAGAAACAATAATAACAAACACGAACAAAATTATTTTCCTATTTAATACTTTCATGCACCGCCATAAAGTGCAAAATGACAAAATCTCGAAGTCAGTACCTGGTTTCCCCTATACCTTCTTCCCAGAGTTAATGAAATCCTAATGATCTATATATTTTCTGGATCAAGACCTCTTAGCTATACTAATTGAGATAAGACGTGAGTAATAGTCAATAATAGAACTACGATATAAAACTCTGATGGTCCAAAACTTTACGAATTAAATTAAACATTTAGAGAGGAGAAAAAGTTTACACTTCTGAAAATTACATGAGTTTTCTCACGTAAAAAATGATGCTTCAAAAATAAATTCGGTCAAAAAGTAAAGCGAGTTCTGGCACTTTGCTCTGCTATTTAAAAAAAAATAACATGGCATTTGCGTTTTTTAAGAGTTTTGAACTGAATTTTTACGTTATGAGAGCTTTAGGCGGTCCCACAAAATTTAGTGCAAAATCTAAAAAAAAGTAATTAAATTATGAAATGATACAATGGTGCTGCAAAATACAAAATATAAAAAAGAGGTTACTACCTTTTTATATTGGGTATGAAAAAAAAAATTTGTTTTTCAATTTTCTTTTATATAGGTACGTTAGATTTCGTGTGAATCAACGATAATACGTAAAATTACATTAATGGCTTAATGGCATTGAATTGTGTACAATATTCTTGTGATGAGAGTCTATATTTGAAGTTTAATAAACGCAATTTTGAAAAGTTATGTATATTAATAAATATTAGTAAATAAGTTTACGCTACAAAAGTAATAAATAAGATTAAAGTAGATAATCATGCAAGAATGAGGCCAATCTGAAAATCTTAAACTATTTCTGAATAAAGGAGAAGCATGCCTCATAAACTATGCAAATTAAAGTGACGTCTCAGGTTCCTCTTTACATTAAAAGCACATAATACAACACATTATATGTTCATAGCATTAACGGCATGATGATTTGAAGATGTAAAGAAAATGCTTAGATATTAGTAATTAAGAAACTATATCATCATCATCAGCCTTTGTTAGTCCACTGCTGGACATAGGCCTCCACTAATACACCCCTGCCCATTAGGGGGTTTGGACCGTATCCCAGTTTCTTAGTTTAGAAACTATATTGAACATCACAAATAATACAGTTTTTGAGAATTTAACGCGTTTAATTACTTTACATATATTTAAAATTATACCCGAAGATTCAAACCATTCCCAAGCTCCACAGTCACGGGACCGGCTAAGATATTGGACGTCAAAATTTCAGTGTAATTCAATTATCGTCACTTTTAAATACTAAACTATTCGAAATAATATAAGCACATTGAGCTGACAGTAACATGACGATCACGAATACTTGTGAAGTCGTATGGTATAATATCTGACTTTTTGTATGATTAATAAATCTTCAATTACCGATCACTATATAAAAAGTACTGTAACATAAATATTACAACAGAAACATAATATATGCCTCTATACACTAATACGTCGCTTACATAATCTGTTCTGACGGTGACTTACTGTCACATTGGATCTTCACTGCCCATTTGAGTGAACCCATTGGATTTGAAACCCTTGTGTTACCATATACTTGATTTCACACGAAACTTCAAAGGAAACTTTTTGCATAAAAATTGCTCAATATTAGACATAAGTTTATGCATGTTAATAACAAGAGAGAGTTTAGTATAAATCTGTTACAGTAAATATATGTATTATTTACCCGAGTACTTAAGCCTTTTATATCTATAAGGCGTTTTTAACCGTAAGATAGTTCATTAAAATCGTATTTTAATGAACAATTTTGCTTGGTACTTTAGATTTAAATGTTTTTTTATGGCGATGGTTTAAAAATCTTAACACAGCTTAAAATTTTGGAAATCATAATACTTAAATCCTCTGAATAGATCTCGACAGCACTCTTAGTGCTGTATAACTTTTGAACACCTGTAGATTACTGAGAAATTAGGATCAATGAAATTTAATTTAAACGAAAATTGTTTGGATGGGTATAAGCTTAACAAACTTTTTAATTTGAGATTCATGTCATGTTTTATTAATCTGTTTCAGTTCTCTTTAAAAAAAATAATTCCTTAAGATTTCATGTATTTTTATTTAATTTTAAATCAATGTAACACTTGTTGTTTATCACGTTTTAAATACCGTAAAAATTGCTTTTTTTCTTAAATTTTTTTTATTGTGGTTTTAACTTCTGAAGAAGTGGAAGTTAGTTGAGAATCTCAAAAAATATGATTGTAAAAGGGTTTAAGGAAACGTTTATGTTTTAATGGGTTATGTAATAAAATGTTAAAAAGTTTATTAAGATAGTTAAAATTTTCAATCCTTTGCAGCGACCTTTCAAAAATTCAATTTTAACACAGTCATTAATATTTGTCACTTGTCATCATCACGCATGATCCAGTGAACTTATGACGACAATAACACAGAGCGTGCATCGTGTTTCATTTATCTGCGTAACTGAAAATTACACCATTTCAATTAAGCTTTAGAACTGAAATCAATTATTGTGAATAAAACTTCGTTAAATTAAATATTTAAACTTGTAAAACATAAAAGTACAAACAAAAATCTGCTTACGGTGCAGTTAGGAATTTAAAATTTCACGTTGTAGTATTTACCACATTTTCGTAGTATAATTATGTATCACCCACCAACCCGCATTGGACCAGCGTGGTGGGATACGGTCCAAACCCCCTAATGGATAGGGGTGTATTAGGGGAGGCCTATGTCCAGCAGTGGACTAACAAAGGTTGATGATGATGATGAATTATGTAGAGTTTATATGGGATTGGTGTCCATCAAAAAGAGTTGCTCATAATTGCCACGTTGAGCAGGCAGATTGGACTTTTTAATTGACGCTAACAAGGTCGTCTTGGCTTTTATTAAAAAGGCCTATGTCCAGCTGTAGACTGTTAACGCTGTCTATGATGATTATGATGACGATAAAACAATGGTTATGATAAAGCCGTTACTTTTATATAAGTATTCATTAATTGTATAGAGCCAGTCATGGGAATATTTTCTTATCAAATTAAAAATATTTGTCTTGCCGCTGATTTAAAAGAGATGCTTCTGATAGTTATCTTTATCAAACACACATAACATACATTACTCTTTTAACCGAAACATGTTATTTATTGTAGCCGCTTTGATGTTTCAAAAAAATAATTTAAAATACACACTGTGAGGTGAAATGTATATGACTAGCAGCAGTAATATTTACTTTAAACTACAATTTTAATATAATATAATGATGTTATACCAATATAGTTCTGACCACCTAACACGGATGTTTAGAAATACATACTATGATGGTAAGAGGTTTTACACTTCATATTATTAATATTGCTTTGAAAAAACTCCAAGGAAGTAAATGTTTATGTTATTCACCAGTCCAGTTACACTTTACCTCTCCTCGACTATTCACATATTACGTGTCTTTTCAGACAACACAAAGTGCATGTGTGTCGTTTCAAATAACCCGCAATCGCTCACATACAAGTTTGTACGATTTGTTATTTTTCGAAGCTACTCATTACGTATTTCTCTTATAGCAATTTTCCCTAAAATTATCTTTGATATTTTGATACTTTTCTTTAACAAAATTTTTAATTTGTAATGACAACGGAGCGAAAAACAAAATAAAAGCTAAGTAACCTTACTTTGCAGGTATAGAAAAAGGTAGAGTCCAGTCTCTTAACTAAACATATATTTTCTATAATTTATTAAAAAATCTAACATAATTATGACCCTCTAAAATAATTCTTCTCGCTATCAAGAGCTAGCCTTCGTACTTGTAACGTTTTTCAACTCCATGACCGCGGGCTGAATATAGGCTATTACGATATTATGTTAATATTTTTACGTAATATCGTAAGTCTTTAAATAAAAATTAACTGTGTAGTTATCGACAATGTATCAAGGAGCACCCCAATTTTCAATCTTCATCATCGTCGTCAGCCTGTTCTAGTCCACTGCTGGACATAGGCCTCCCCTAATGCTCGCCTTTTTCATTAGGGGGTATCTGGACCGTAACCCACCACTCTGGTCCAATGCGAGTTGGTGGGTGGACAGACGTTTTACATGCCCATCCGACGTATGGATCATCTTTCTTTTCAGAAAATTGGGTGATCAGCCCAAATCACCCTAACCAAATAGGAAACCTTAACCAAATAGAAAACAACACTGAGAATTTGTTGTGTCCCCGCAGGATTCGAACCATTGGCCTCCGGTTTCTAAAGCACACGCCCTTACTACTAGGCTACGGAGGTCTTAAGATCGTATCCTACTTAAATCCAATCATGTGTATCTTTCTTTCACCAGCCGTATCCCGCTTATGCAGGGTCGGCGCAACAGGTTTTATTCTTTCATTCTTCTCTATTATTCATCGCTTCAGTACTTACTCCTTTCTTTCTCATATCCTCCCTCACAGATTCCATCGATCGCTCTTTGTCCATCGACATTCATTTCTAACATTCTTTTATGTATATTAAATTCATTCCTTCTCATAACATGCCCGTACTAAGCAAGCCAATGATATTTATGATAGAAAATTAAAAAAATAAGTTAATTTGAACTAAAAACCGAGTTAGAAACCGTTTCATGCTTTTAGAGGTACAGAAGTCTTTAGATGTTGAATACATTTTTCTTGTCAACAGAGAAATCATTAGAACACGACAAAGACATTTCTCTGTGCTCAATTCCTTAAAAGGATTATGTGTTCGCTGTAAATATTAAAAATATCAACTTGACCTGTGAACTTAAAGGTTGCAGTCGAAACTGGCGCTTAAAAGCCCTTGTTTCTGAGAACTCTTAACTAATTCAATCGTCAGTAATTTAGTCGTAGAAAAAGCATGAAGTTATAGTTTTTATGTTATAATCTATCTTATATATATGTAAGAGATTCCCACCTATATATTGACTCATCACGATGTCTCTGGAACCATAAGGCGTAGCAACTTGAAATTTGGTAGGAATATTCCTTTCGCCGAGTAGAGGTCAGCTAAGAACGGATTTTACGAAATTCCACCCACAAGGGGGGTTGCTGAGTTGTTGTTAATAAATATACTTTCTATGGCCATAAATGCATCTCAAGCTTACGAGATTTCATTTGGAATGAACAGAGTTTAGTAAAAAGTAAATCTAGCTATCATTGAAAGTATATTGTTTCCTTCTGTTTTCATGCCATGTTGGTTATCGAAAATGGAAAGAGTATACTTGCGTTTTTAATTCTGTAATTTTTCTACATAGTGATATTGGTAATATCAAACATATTTTTTAAACAACACTTCAAAATAATCCTTATTTCGTATATTAATATAATTTACTTTAAATAAACAAACCACAGTTTAGGAAGGCTGGTTAAGTTAATTCAAATCGTTTATCCCCGCGGTCAATTCGAAACTACATAACGTGGTTTCCATTAGTTTGTTTAAATTTAAAACTAACATAATTTCAGATGGATATTTTAGAAAAAAAAAAAAGATGATCAAAGTAAACAAATTTTTAACGGTTTAACTATGCGTTACTGACGTAATTAAAGTGATGAGTAAATAAAATAGAAGTAAAAACTTATATTAACGTTTAAAAATGCCTGGACACGTCATCCATTTACGCAAATTCTAAGTTTTTGGGATTCCCATGTTTAGCACAATTCTTCAATGCATCTTGTTATTCAAATTCAAATAACTTTATTCAATATAAAAGTGTACTCGCTTATTGATTGTCAAGGACGCTACCATTAAAGAATAAATCCATGTGCATTAGAAATCATGTTAATCATAACGCGGAGAAGAGGTGAAGTGGAAGAGGTCTAAGTAATAAGCAAGATGGATAAGCAATCTATTTGTTTCATTTACATTTATAAATTTCTGTTTATTACAAGTAATCCATAGCAATAGCTTTTATATCACATTTGTTAGTTGCTTGATGTATTTAACTTGTTACATTTTTTCGTAAAAATTTGTGTCTTTTTCCCGTATCTTTTAAGTTGTGCTATTTTCACTAATTAATTTAACACGCTAAACTTTATCATTTATCGCTTTCGAAATTAATTATAAATATATATGAAAAAGTATTAAAAAATAAATTTTTAGCTTCGGTTTATAGGTAAAATGTTATATATGAACAAATAGGAATAATACAAGGTTGTTTATGAATCATTTAATTATTTTATTAGCCTTTTGTTATTTTCATTTTGGTAACAATAGAAATCTTGTAGCTAAATAAAAATACATTGCATTTTTACGATGCACAAGTCATATAAGCCATTTCGATCATTAGACATTTAGAAAAATACAACGATCCATTTTTTTATCTATAGAAGCCAGCAAAAAAATTTAAAGGAAATAATAGCTTATTAAGAATAATCAGTGGCCAATACATATTTATGCTTATATATTATTTCAGGTACGAAGGAAACATATTAAAGCGTAATTAGAAAACGGAGTAATATCTTGTTTCCACGTTTAAGCTCTTATCTCCCTTAGCAGTGTATAAAGTATGTGTTTCTAAAAATTTTCAAAAATTCTTCCCCTGTAAATCATTAAAATAAATTTAAAAATAAGGACGAATTTTTATCGCACTTTTTTTTGCAGCATCTACAGTGACGGTGTTGGTCAAAAATAATTTTAATTTATCGGCTGTTTGTACAAGAAACATGTGAACTTTACCTTACAAATTATCAACTTTACCGTCATCATTATTTTAGAATTACAATGTTTCATAATGAAATAGACAAGAATAATAGTATTATTTTACTTTCTTTAATTAAAGGCTGTTGTTTGCAGAATCATTTTAGGTTCATTAAGCTGTTGTTATAAAAATAGTGGTAAAATTATGATATACTTTAGATTAGAGGTTATTATTTTTTAAGAGGATTATTTAGTTAGAGGTTATGATTACTTATTTTTGTGTTTAATTCTCATACTTTTTCTATATAATTATTAAAATTCTTTTATTTTTAAATTATAGATTGCTTAATAAGGAGTAATAATTAAAGTGAAACACTTTAAGGTTTTCATGTATGCTGTCTGAATACTGTACGATGCTTTTGAGTAAGCATTTAGTCCGATGAAATATTTCATACTCCATAAGAGATACAAGACACCTAAAAAAGTCTTCTGTATTATTCTAAGGCAGCCCAATGGCATTTAATCCTTTTATGGATGAACTTTATAATTAAAATTATATTAGGCAAAAAAAACCAGTTCAATAGTTGTTCAACTAATTATTTGGAGTTACATACTAAACTAAAAAGGTGAACAATAATTGAATAATGGTTGTGTTTAAAAAGAAGGTAAACACGAGTTAACGGAAATATATATATATATATATATTTGTGGCTGGATTAGAATAGCCTTAGATCGGAAGCGGTAGCGTGCATTAGGGGAGGCCTATGTCCAGCTGTGAACTGACACAGGCTGATGAAGAAGATGATTATATGTATATATACAGTTTCTTTATTTACTCCTTTGGTGTTCAATGTTAAATGGAACAGTTTTACCGGAATAAAGTAAAAACAAGAATTTAACTTTATTCGTACACACTTATTATTTTCAAAAACCTAAATCCATAAACATATTCCAAGTCTCAGATATTTTCATTAATCAAAGTAATTAATTGCAGCTACAAAACCCCTCAATTATCAAAATAAAATCTTATGCTTTTGAACCGGTCAATCGAAGAAGACCGAAGTCTGGCTTTACTAAATCAAGGAAATATTTAAAGATGGTAACTTTTTTTAAGAATTTTAGTTTTGAGAGATAAAGATAATTGTTTATTTAGGTCTTTTTTAACTAGAAACGGGAGGACATGGGTTCAAATCCTGCGGGGAGTCAACAAAGTTTCATTGTTCCTAATTGGTTCAGGAAGTTTGGGCCGATCACCCAATTGTCTCAAAAGTTAGATGATCCATGCGTCGGATAGGCATGTAAAAAGTCGGTGCAACCACTAACCCGCATAGGATCAGCGTGGTGGGATCCGGTCCAAAACCCCCTAATGAAGAAGGCGTGCATTAGGGGAGGCCTATTTCCATATTTGATTTACTGAGAGAAGATATTTTGACTGCCGAATTTCTCTCATATTAATTACAGTTCAATTTAAAAAAAAGTTATATAAATTTTAATCATTACAAATAATTAAAAACAATAGGTTTTGTGGAGTCCATGTAGATTTTTATGTCTATGGATTCTTGGCTTTATTGTTTTTAATTTACATGCCTATTAATACTTTTAGGTGGTTGTTGTTCTTCATATCAACTACTAGCTGTTACCCGTGACTTCATCCGCATGGATTAGGAGATATGTCTAAGAAGTGTCTTCAAATAGAATTATTTTTTTTACAATAGATACTTAGTTAATAAACTAACCCATTTCGTTACACAAAGATAAATTACACTTCTTGTTGAATACATTTTAAATTGTGATGGATCGTGCTTTAATAATTTGTTTAACGAAGACATGTTCAGCTGATAAAAATAATAGCCCCTTATTTTCATCTTCTTTATGTTCGTTCTTTAGCAATTTTAATCTCTTAAACTACATGCGTAAAGACAACAATGAGAATATTTAATCAAAGGTAAGATTTTTTAACAAAAAACAGTTGAATTGTTTTATCAAAAAGATAATTTTACCCTCGTTGTCTATGTGCTCGATAATCATATTACAGTTGTGGCGTTAATTCAAAAACAAGAGACGAGTTCGTTCAGTCATCACTCAATTAGCCGGTTTGTGGTCCCGCGTTATCTGTGTAACCTTTAACGTAATCCGTTTATAAATGAATCGGGTATAATAAAATGCAAATAGTTGAGAATTTTCTCTGCTATTTATTATTATCAATGACGAATAAAATTATTTTATTCCTCATTGTTAAAATTTCTGTTGTTTTGTGATATTGTAACACGTTGTTTTATACATAACTTTATAATCTGAAATTGATAAATACAACAAATTTAAAAAAAAACCTGGGTTTAACTTCATAATTTCATTTAGTATCTACTTACATATAAATTTTGTTTATTTTCATAAATACCTTGCATCATACATTTAAAATTTCTGCTAATAATTAATTGGAGGTATAGTTTTTGTTTAATTTATTTAAGACTCGAAGTTTCAATAAAAGACTAATAATATTGTTTTCAACTTGTGTATTATTTCTTTTAAGAACAAAAGCGATCCATCAGATTTCTTGCAATAAAAGTAGTACAGCTTGATTGCTTTGCGAGAATCTTTTAATGGCAATTCATTCCGATCGTTCCCCGGGTACTAGTCTTGTAAACTTCGACAATTTTCAAGTAAAACAACGTGAACTTTAACGTTTTTATTAACATTCATTTTATTGCAAAGTGTTTAGATTTTACGTTTTTGTAGGATTTTGTTAAAGTAAAAGTGTTTATTCGTTATAAACTCATCTTTTAATTAATTTTTCCAACTATGAATTTGCATGTTTGGAATGAAATACATATTTTAAGTTTCACGAAGCATCATTACTACGTTTTATAAGGTATATGTGTGAATAGACTGTATAATTAAAGTTCTTGCGTTAGTGGCTATATTGGTTGTGTGACTAACCATAGAACAATACGTATAATTATGCATAGACTATTATTTGATTAAACATACTAAAGTACTACAGGACAGGTACACTTCTATCGCAGTAGTAATTTTACGTAATTAAATAAGTTTGCTATGCAAACAATATTTTATGCATCCAATTTATAGATTTTCAAAAATTATGCTTAAAAATAATATAATATATATTTAATTTGACATCTTTGTTTTAGATACAACATTGTTTGCACATTTTTAATTTTACGATAAAGTTATACGAGTCAATGATACGTGGGATAAATACTATATATGCACAAACATACAAGCACCTACACGAGTATTTTCAACTCAATTATGCCACACGTCTTCCAACGACGTGAAATCACATGTCTCCTATAATTGAATGCCATCATAGCTATCACATAACTAGCTCTTTGGTAAAGGTTATTACCAGCATTAATATTTTATATATATACAAACAGTCTACATCGATAATCAAGTTATTTGTACGGTAATGTTGTGTTTTTAAAGCAATACAAATGTTTTACGGTCGTCGTTAAGATTATTATTATAATTAACGTGCTGCACAAAAAGTGTAGGTAGTGTTTTACACTAACTTTTTCATTAATGTGTTTTGGCAAAAGCCAATTTGCTTTAAAGGATTGATTAAAATTAAAGGTATTTTAGAGGAACCCGTTTGTGAAATATGGTAAGATTATCTATTTATAAATAAAATAGCGCAGCCTCAGCCTGTTTAGACAGCATTGTAGCGTCGAACTAAAATGTAATCTTATTTTTGAACACTAATTTATTCATTTATGTTTTGCGAGACTTGTGAAAGTAATCAGTTCTGTTCTAGTAATAGTAAATATTTCTTTGTTTAAGTGTATTCTAATAGGTTTTCTAAAGGAATTTGTTAGAAGTTATCCGATTTTCTCACTGAGTGCTTCTGATTAAAACCGAGTTTTTTTCATTATAATTTCTAGCTATGTAAGACTCATTAAAATAATTATGTGCTAATACTTTTTCGGTTAAAAAAATACATTCTCCGTCAGTTAAACACTTTTACCTAATATTTGATAATTATTTTGCACATAAAACAAGTTTTTCCTTTTATAACTTCTCACATAAATTTCCACTTTCTTCGGAAAATAATTTAGATACCATAAACTTTTCAAATTAGGACATTAGTACCAGCAACTTTTTATAAATTTTATAAAGATCTCTTAATTTAATTCATATTATTGACCAGAAGTATATAAAAATATCAAGACATTTAATTCTTAAATACAAAAAGATTTAGTCCTCCTCAAAATCCATAGGGTTTTGACGAATATCCCGTACATTTTAATTATTACATTTCTTTAGATACACGTCTAAAGCTAGTGGGTTAAAGCTATTAAGTAATATTATATAGGCAACTAAAACGCTTATCGATTGTAACAAGATTAGCTTCAAGGCTTCTTACTTCCAATAAAATTGAATCCAATATAAATTTTCAGAATAATTCATATTACTATAGCCACCAATTAAATTATGATCCACTTCAGTACTACTAAGTATTTAACATAAAATGTTGTTACGTGTACTTGCGTTTAATTAATTTTTGCCTATTTTATATAAATGAAGAACATAGCTTTTAACATATTGAATAAAGATACTTTAAGTTTTTTCTTTACTTTTTCTTCCTGTTAACATTAAAACAATTTTATATAATACGACAGTTTTATTCAGTAAACTCAAGAAAAAAACTTTGCAGCTTACACACAGGAGTACCATCAATCATTATTATGGTTATTGTAAACTTCTGAGCGAGTTGCGGTCAGATATTTGTTTCAATTTGTACGTGATGTTATGTTATTTTATATTTATTGATTCGTAATCAAAATCTAAATTTCACACCATAATATATAAACCAATTTCTGTTAATATATGTAAGTCAATGCTCTAGTTAGGAATGTTTTTCTTGTGTTTGAATTGTGAACACAGTAAAATAGATTGTGGAACAGAACAAATCTTTAAAATATTAATGAGTCTTCTCATAAAAATGTACATATCCACTCTTTGTTTTAATAAATAAGTTAATCAATCTATAATTAATTATTGGCAAGAGGCAAGGTAAAATATTACGAACAACTGACTTTCAAGTGTAGTTGTTCTGTCGAGTGTGAAAATTTCAAGTAGATTAAGCGTAATTAAACGTTTTGTTATCTGTCTTGTCTCAGATTTACTATAGTGAACTTTATTATGAAGATTAGTATACAGTCCTTTGTTAAAATAATACAATACAATATTTTTTTTTTATTAAGTTATATTAATTTTAACTATTAAATTTGTTTGATAGCGTAAAATAGTTATCTGTTATTTAATATAAGCACTATGTATCAACGATGTTATTTTCAAGTAAAAATTTCAACAATGCTACTTGATATCATTTTTTGATGCAAGGAAACCTATAGTAATACAAATTGCTTTTAAAATATTATATTAATAAACAGTGTTTTCGTTAAAATATTTTTTATTTTTAAAGATAAATTTGATATATTATATATTTGAATAAATTTGAAAGCAGACAAAAATTTTTCTCTCAAAATATGGGACTATCTGAGCTGTTAAAGAATTCTTACCTACGACAGAATATGTAGTTTACGTTATACTTTTAAGTAATTCACATATTCATTTTTGATCCCGCATCGTGGAATGCCCTTTGAACTCAAGATAATTCTTTACATATTTTAAAGAAATATTATGTTATATGATATGTTTTATCTCCGGAAATATACGTCCTGAAATATAAAAAGATCTATTTTAAATTAGGTTTTTACTATGTAATATGTAACGATACACAACCACATTTCTTCTAAAGTTTTTGTCTGCATGTTAGTCTGTTTATTCTCGCTAATCTTTTAATGGCTGATCTGATTTTGATGGGTCTTTCACTCAAAGAGTAACTTAGGCTTTTTTCATACAAAAAACCTCACAGAATTATTTTTATTATATTAACCTGCGGACAAAGTCGCGGACAACAGCTAGTCTTAAATAAAAGTTGTCGGAATCAGATAACGGACTGCGGTTACCCAGTGCTTGGAATTTATATTGGAATTCAGGGGCACGTGTTAATTTACATAAACGTTCAATATATTTGCTCAAGGTTTCAGGTTTGCAGGATTGCAAACGGTATTTGTACTTACAGCTCTCAACGCGTTTTTTACAATGTTAATCGAAAAACATATATCCAATGTTTATCTTAATTATATTCATGTATTTATATGTATTATATTCATGGGGTACAAAAAACACAGGAAACATGTCACTTCTTTCAAGCTAAAGGCTGATCAGACCATACCTGCTTTTACTCAGATATACCATATCAGAAAATAAAGATAACAATGTTAATTCCCCGTAGGATTAGAACCCATAAACTTCGGTATGAAAACCACATGGAGGCGGTTTAGTGTCAGTCATACGTATACATATTTTCATATCTAATATAATTTAAAAAATATAAACAGATGTCAAAAATCTAAGATGCATAATAAGTGAAAGTTGCTTTTAAGGATTTACATATGGTGAATAATTTCTTTTCATTCTTTTATAATTAAAGATATGGTGTTTATTATAACTGGTATCTGATGTGGATTAAATGTACTTTTAATGCCACATATTAAAGACAGTTCTACTAATTAATTGCCGTCTTCGACATGGGCGATTTGGCCCACCTGGGCCTTCGATACAACTTTGCTAACGGGTTAAATAGGACTTTCTGAGAGCGGCAGATCAATCCGAGACTCTGCCCAATGGAGCATCCTCAATACAGCACGCAAACAGAAATATAAGTGTCAGCCCGAGCCAAGGTCTCCCTTCAGGGGGCCCTTGGAGCTAGGCCACAGAAAGAGGTCTGCGCACGCTTAAAGTTGTATAGCCCGCTTCGACACCACCGGGATGTAAAGGTTTATTCCAACAAAGTTACATATATCCATTAAAAAAATTAAAACGTTTGTAATGTAAGTTTTTTCTTAATCTTTAATAAAAGTCGTGTTAAATTTAACTAGTTTTATATCATATAATATATAAGTTCATATTCACGGAATATATAATAAATAAAAAAACAGAAGGACATGTCACATCGTGACTTAGAAATACATTATGTATTTGTTTTATTTTTAAAGCATAAATTTGTTTATGTCTAAACACTAAAATTTTTCTAACCTCACTTTTTTGCTTTGTAGAAAAAGTTGTGAGTTGTCTTGAGACGCCTGATCTTAATCTGATCTATAAATGTGAAACATCGTGTATACAAAATAAAAGATAATATTATTATAGTAATTAAAAAATTAATTAAAGATAATATTAATATAATTATTAATCTTAATATAATTTATATAATTACTAATATGATTATTATGATTAAGATGTTTCACATCAAAAATTTTAAAAGATAATTATAAAGTCAAAAGTAAAGTCTTAATTTTGTGCTGGTAGATCAGGCAAAACAAAATGGCTGTCATTTTAAATGACGTGTACACAGTGTAATGTAGTCTGTAGTACTGTCTAAACCCAGTGCTCAGTACTGTTGTTTAAACCCCGTTAAAATCGGACCACTATGACGAATTTATAAAAATCAAAATCCAAGATAAACATTTTTGGATAGTCCACTGCTGGACATAGGCCTCGCCTGATACACCCCTATCCATTAGGGGGTTTTGGACCGTATCCCATTTTTTTATTTACTTTTATATTTTTGATATACTATAAACAATAGCTGAGTCCAGTTGGTCAATTTTGAATTATAATTAAATAAAAGTAATACTTGAATTTTTAATTCATCACAGTAATTTTGAGCACGTCTTGAACTATATAAAAATCGCCATTAGTTTCAATTTATTTTTGTAAATCTTTGATTTTTCGTTATAGATTTATTAAAATTATAATGACCCCTGTTGTTAAGATTTCTAAGTCGCGATGGATCTGTTTTACAAATAGATTTAGGAGAAAATATTGATCCGATCAAAATAATTCCTTGTTGTCAGGTATTATTAAAAAGCCAACAACAATGAGAGTATTATTATTATAGAAAAAATGTATTTGTGTACTAGCGTACACTCGTAAGAAGTGAAACTTCTTTATGACGTTATTTTGCAAAAAATAATTTACTATATGCAACCTTACAAAAATTGGTTAAATAAAATTACATTAGATAAAGTTTAATAATAGGCTTTTATTATCATAAACATAAATACAAATTCTACAATTATTTCATTTTAGCTTATTACTACAAAGATTATTATTGAACTTCATTAATTGTAATAGAATTATTAATATCATTGAACTGAAAACGGGCCGCAAAATACATTGGAGACATTTACCAATCCCTACTCCGTTGGAGAAAGTATGCTTCGAATCACGCGTGGTAGGGATAAGAAAAAGATGGCGAGTAACGGAAAAATGTGATGCGTAACGAAAAAATATTACACTAAATTTTTTTCCAACCCCGATATAGAAGTTTCACTTCAATAAGTCAGTCAACAATGAACGAAAATTGTACTTACGGTGCATAAATTCTAAATTATAATTAGCAGACATAGTTTATTTTATTCGCCATTTTTTAACTAAATTACACGTTAAGTTAAAGCATGTAAAATTATTTATTGTTATCAACGGAACATTCAAATGAAAAATCAACTTATACATATTTACGCTCTAAGTATTTAAAAATTTGTCTCTTGCGCTTAGTCTATGCCAAAATCCATATCGCATGAAATATCGATAATTATGTTACGGTTGTGGCGTTTACTCAAAAGCGAAATTCACGTTCGTTCAGCCAACACTTAATTAGTCGGTACTTGTGGTCCCGCGTTAAATCTGTGTAACCTGTGACGTATTCGAGTTGTAATTTATTTGGGTAAAACAACATGGAAATAACCATAAAATTTCTCTTGTATTAGTTTTATTTAAAATATTTAAATCTTAAGTTTTTATTTTAACCAACGAGTGGCGTAGAAAATTTTGCTATGAAAATTAAATGACATAAATTTGAAATTAAATTATCTTATATTAATATTGTTAACACGTGTAAGTACAATGTCATAAATGCAAATGCAACAATATTATAACTCAGTATGTATGTCTGTCCGCCTTTAATGTCATAACCATTAAACCGATTTTCATGAAATTTGGTATATAATCAGAATAGATTCCAAGAAAGGTAATAGTTACTGTAATAAAAGTGATTGAAAGGGCTGCAGTAAACGATGAAAATTTTTATGGAAATCATCTCTATAGAACATAGAACGCTGAATATTGTATCTAGATACTCGAAACGAGTCGTATGTGGTGTTTTTCTAGCAATTTTGTAGTTTCAAACTATACGGGAATGAACTAGGGGTTGAAATGGGGATGAAATTCAATTAGTAATTCGTAATTTTCGAAGCAAAAGTTATAAAGATTTGTGTCTAATGATAGGCACATACAATAAAAACACTTCATTTATGTTATACTATATAGTCTATTTCAATACACCTCACCTCTCAGACAATAGGAGAAATCCTGTTAGTTTAGTTATTAAGTTGATATTATCAACAACAACCACCTAAAAGTATTAATAGGTATGTAAATTAAAAACAACAATCCATAAACAAAAAATTTCATGGACTACACAAAATGTTTTTTTTTTTATTTTAACCTGCAGTGAATTTGATTAAACAATTTTTTATTTTGAACTGTAATTAATATGAGGGACATTTGGCTCAAAACTATCGTCTCTCATTAAATCAAATACAGCAAATCATTGTCGTCGAGCGTGGATATGCAATAACAATGCCACACTATTCGGTAGAGGTATAGGCTCTATTAATAGTTCTGACACACCTGATTAGAACTATACATTGCTATTTTTATTTCTAGCAATTAATTCTAGTTGTAAAATACCTAAAACAATCATGTTTATCGCTAAAAACTAACATTCTTAAAAAAATATTTCCTGGCTTTTGTATAGACATAGCGCGGAGAACTGATGGCGATGGGGCCGAAAAGTTCTCAAATTACCGTGGAGCTCCAGTTATGTGGCCTGTAACGGAAAGCGCAGCATAGGGCGTCCACCCACAAGGTGGTCCGATGAACTGATAAATATTGCGAGGCGTCGTTGGGTGCAGGCTGACTCCGAAAGTCAATTTGGAAATCATTAGGGGAGGCGTACGTTCAGCAGTGGACTTCAATTGGCTGATGGATGGATGTATAGCCGGAAGTCTTTTTCGGTTAACAGGTTAAAAAACAATTGTTTTTTTTATAATTCAAGGGTTATGTAGCTGCAACTAATTGGTTTGACTAATGAAAATATCTTAGTCCTGGAATATGTTTATAGATTAAAGTTTTTGAAAATAATAACTGTTTACGAAATAAACTAATAAAGAAATAAGGGTTACGCCTTTGTACAATTAGTTTTTGTGCATGAAGAATGAATAAATAAAAATATAATTAAGCATAAGTTTAAATTATGCTTGATTATATTTTTATTTATTTTAATTTATTTATTTACAAAATATAAACTTATGCTTAGTCAATTTATTACGGACCACATTTAAATACGGTTACGCTAGTTATGTTTGTATGTGTATGTGTATGCACATGTCGTGATTAAACATATTTTGTTTTAAGTAAAAAATTAAACAACACTGCATAAACTTTTTCAAAAATTGCAAATAATCCTTTTGCGACGTGTCCCTAAAAGAAATAATAATATTCGCTTTTTTAGTATAATACTCATTTTTTGGTATCTCTACATTAATATGTACAACAAAAGCTAACCTTCAAGTATTCCCCGAGCAATTCTTAAGATATCTTGCAGAGATCCCTTGAGGAAACGTCTGGGTCACGCACACATAAATATTTCCTTCAGTCAAAACTATTTTGAATATCATATATTGTCGGATGGGTTTGGTTATATTTTTGAGGAAATGTTATGTAAAATTACAAATGAAAAGGCCCGTGTTATATTTAAACCTTTTATACAATTTATATAAATCATGCATTTCATATCTTTTATAATGTTATTAAAATATAAATCACGGCTAAGTTACAATATTCATTAACTAGAATACTGTAAGACAGTGAGCTGTATCTGAAAAATGTATTTTCTACTATGATCCTCAATTCTTATATTAAAGGGCAATGTTTAGTCGATTACAATTTTAACGGCTTAATAAATAATGTAGGGCTCTATTATTAATATGACCAGAAAAACAAAAAAACACTAGTTTAGCCCATACAGGCTTGAATAAATAGAAACAAATCGTATTTCAAAAAATAATAGCACAAGAAACGAACACTTCTTGTAGAACCGCGGCCATTTTTAATTTTCCCGCAATGTTTGGGAATGAAAGCGTTGGCGTCCATTGGTGGAGCCCTATGTCTAGAGGACTGACACGAGCTGATGATGATGATGAGGTTTGACATTGGACTTTGTTTATTCTATATTTTGATTATTGAAGCAAAAGTATATGATCGAATTCAAAAACAAGTAGTGAACTATTACAGAATCTTGCAACGTTGCATTTTAAATTTGTCATATATTTAAAAGTATTCATTTAAAACTTTAAACTTAATTTATGTTTATTTATTTATATTAACAATGAATTCGAGGTTAATTGAATAGTATTTTTTTGGATTTTTCTTGTGGGGGTTTTTTCATGTTTATTTACGATTTCACATCAGACACTTGTAAATTTACCAGAGTTTATATTCAATATTTTACATGTATTATACATAAAGACTTTCCTCTTGAATGATGCTATCTATTTAAAAAACCGCCTCAAAATCCGTCACGTAGTTTTAAAGATTTCAGCATACATAAGGACGGGCGGACAGCGAACGCCACTTTGTTTAAGAACATGTAGTGATGATATACTACTAATCTCGTTAAGGTAAGTGTCGACAGTTTTAAGATTCTCAACACATAATTTATATCATATAAGCGTTTGGTTTGATAACTTACAGTTCTTTATTGTTGCAATTCCATTTCAAGATTAGATTAGATTAGATATAATTTAGATTTCACCCGTAGACTCAATTTTTAAGTACTTTTAAAAGCTGCTTGTCACTATGTTTATAGTTTTGGAGAAATACACTTCGTATTTGACAGTATCGTGACATAATCACGATCGTACAATTTCCGCTCTGGCTCTAGCCAGCCGCTCTCTGTTACTCAAGAGGTCATTATGCCTGTCACTTTAAGTAAGGTTAAATTAAAATACTACTAAAAAATGTCGATCTTAATTCTATATTTTTCAATGTCCCTTTAAAAAATTAAACAAATCTAAATACGTTTTATATGTGTAAGAAGATTCTTTCAGAATTTCGGTTGTCAGTGTATTATGTAAAGTATCTAATTATATAGTGATCTAACATAAAGCCTAACAATTAAAATATAATAATATCCGTTCATACATTTGAAAAAATAGAAAAATATATTATTTTGTCATAAAAAGAAAATGAATACCAATCTACCGGTGGTAGGTCCCCTTTGTACTGGGTACCATTTCTACCGCAAAGCAGTAGTGTGAAAACACTACTGTGTTCCGGTTGGAAGGGCATCGTAGCCAGCGTATTTTCTGGGTAAACGAGACTTAACATCTTATGTCTCACGGTAGGCAGCCCGTTGGTGATACTAGTATTGCCAATGTCTATGGGTGTCGGTGACCACTTTCCATCAGGTGGCCCGCCTGTTCGTCTGTCTGCCTATGAAAAAAAAAATTTTGAAGGGAGTTTTTTGTAAATCAGGACCAATTACACCATA
The DNA here is from genome assembly GCA_029286875.1 of Lamproptera curius. Lineage (NCBI taxonomy): Eukaryota > Metazoa > Arthropoda > Insecta > Lepidoptera > Papilionidae > Lamproptera > Lamproptera curius. The sequence continues at coordinate 709,085 of JAGSMT010000085.1, read as the reverse complement.
AAATTGATGTAAGTTATGGAATTCTGATTAACGCAATGACTATATAGTGCCTTTATCGATGAATTCGCACTCAATATTGAAAGACAATCTATTTATAACAACGGGACATAAATGATGCTTCTCTGAGGCTCTGGGTAACTTTGTTTACATTAAAAATAAGTGTAGTTAACTACTACACTTATTTTTATTGATTTATATTTATTTTTAGTTTTTCTTATCTTGAAAAAAAAAACTTATATTATAGTAATATGAAAAATATATTATTTATCGAACCATAAGAAGAACGTACGCAATTTAGAGTAGGTTTTTTCATATATATCACCTCGTTGCCCGCTCCTAATGGTCTGATTTTGTTCATTCTTTCTATAAATTATAGTTATTAGCTGTAGTTTGGTCCTATATTTTAGAATTATTTTGTGAAAAGTAGTTTAATTTTAAATTAAGAAAATTACGGTGTCAAAAATCACAACCTTCTGCGATCACATTGCAAACGCCGCCTCAACCTTAAGAGATAGATGTAAACTGTGCTGTACATATTTGTGCTACTTAAATTAGCCTACAATAAAGTCCGCAAGAGCATGTACCTATGTTTTAAGAAGGACCCACAATAAGCATTTTAATTAAAAAACATTGTTAAAAACTGTAAATCTTTTTTAAGATAATACAGTTTAAGTTTACATAAAAGTTATTGCATTGAAAAAACATGTTATAGACGACATTATGCTTAATATCAGAAATCCAAAATGCGGTGGTAGAAAACGCGTGACAACTTCGTACAGAGAGCACATTGTTACCCGCTTATATTGCGTAAAATTATTATACGCTGTTTGAAGTCGGTCATATTTTTTTGTTAAAATTTTACTTGTATTATCACTGTTTAGTAACAATTACCTATGACTAATTACTAAAATATGAATAATACTCTACGTGTCTGGTCCATACGTCGATGTGTAAAATGTACATAGCATGAAAAAAAATATGATGAATTTCTTGTTCTACTTTTGTAAATAATGTTACTGAAAAGTTCTCAAGCCGACGACACGACTAAGCAAGGAGTAAACTCGAATTAGGTCACTTGTTGTGCATAGTAGAAAATCCTAGTTTAATTTTGTTCGTCCTTTATCGTATTAAAAATGTTATGATTCATTTTGTTTTCACTGACTTATCACCCTTGCCCGAGTGGCATAAAAGAGTACAAAATTTGAATATCATTTACAAAGCTATCATCGTTATTTTTAATTTGGGTTCAGAATTGTACATTACTTGTAAGTTATTTATATAAAATACTAACAAATTTAAGAATTTTAAAATTGAATTAAATTTCCTATAGGCGTCTATCTCACAATTTTGGTTTCTTCTTTGGTAAAAGATATCTCTCATAGTCACTGTATAGGTACAATATGTTAAGCTATTCTAAACACTATCCGATCGATTTACCGTGTACTACATTATATGAATTTCTATTTAAATATAATCATAACTAAATTTCTCACTTTTTTTTGTAATGAAGCATTAATCTATAGAGCTTAAATTAAAACAGGATTTTAGGTGGTAGTATGGTTATGTAATCCAAAGTCAAATTAGCTAACATGCTAAGCTAAACTTATGACAAAACGATTTAAGGCTTAAATCCGACATTAGCACAGGTTTGTTTTTTGTAATTATGCTTACATGACTAATGTACCTAAAAATTTCTATCCAAAACCTGTCAATGATAATATTTATCATAATTACATCCAAAAAAAAAGTGCATGAAAATAATGATTTATCGATACATTTCTAAATAAACAACTCTTCGACCTAAAAGCGGGGAACGCAATCGATCATTGTTATGGCAGTTGTTAGCTTCAGGGAGGGTTGGTCCTCTTTTTCTGTTTATAGGGAAAATTAAACTGCTGTATCGATCGCAATAAATGAAATATATGCCTTTATAATGAGTCATTCTTGATAATTGCCTAAATTCGATTGGTTTTCATCTTAAATGGTGACTATTATCTGATTGTTTAGGGATTATCTCATACGACATAAAGTATACAAATTCCAAGCTTAGTTATTTCAACATTTCCTTTTGACAGTTATACATGATCAGTATATAAAAAAATTAATGCTGTTCTTTAGTAAAACTCTAAAAACGGCCTGAAAATTAGGGCAAAAATTTGCTTTTGAATTATCTATGATGGTCTTAATGAAAAAATGCATTGAATATGGTAAAAACAAAATTTCGAAAGCTGGACACAGGCCTCCCCTAATGTACACTTCCGCTCTAAGGCTATTCTAATCCAGCTCACACCGGAAATATATATATATATATATATATATATATATATATATATATATAAGCAGACCCTGAAATTAAGATAAACGGCAAGAGAATATCAGTCATGAGGACCACTATGTTTTATTAGATAAATGTCATTTGTATTTAAAATCGACGGATTGAAGACGTTTATCAATATATTTGTTCTGTTGACATCGTGCAAAATTCTATAAAAAGACTTAGTTTTATAAATTATTATTGTTTTCTAATTCTTAGTTTTCTATTAAAAATTAATAATTTTATGGATACGGACACTACAACCAAAAACATAATTTTAACGTTTTATATGAATGGAATAAAACCAAGAAGTAAAGTTGATTACATGCGTCGTCAAAGGTAAGGAAACAACTATCGTATGAAATAATAAATAACGAATATTGACAGTACCTACATATTTTTGATGACATATTCAATGGCGGATACGATTATCCGCCATTGAATATTCATCAAATATTCCTTTATATGGATACAACATCAATTTTATTTAACTTTGCTCTGTAAAAATCCTACAATTTACAACGTTACGAAGCTATTATATTTATTACTTTTTTTTATTGAGTGGTCTGGTATAAAATAACGGCGTTATGAAGTTACATTTTTGTTTTTAACGATATTTAATAATTATTATAATATTAAATGACCGGAAGTAATTAATTTTAAGCAATTAATTTTATTGTTCCAATTCTCCTGTTATCAACGAAAAGGTTATACTATTAAACAGCGCCATCTATTGACACACAGAACGCAATCAATAGATATCGCCAACTGTCACAATCGTTTTTAGTAAACATTTTGCATCAGATTAGAGATTTGTATATATATATATATATATATATATATACATGCCTTTTTTAAACACAAGCTTTATTCAATTATTGTTCAGCATTTTTATATTTGTATCTACCTGCAACTAGTTATTGAACTGGTATCTATGAAATAACTGTACAGCTCACTTGGCTAATATAATTTTAATTATAAAGTTTTTTACCAACACCGTCATTGCGGCAAAAATGCGCTAAAAATTCGTCCTAATTTTTACATTTATTTCAATGATCTATGGGGGAAGAATTTTGGAAATTTTCTAGAAGCATATACTTTACACGTTGCTAAGGGAGATACGAGCTTACATATGTAAACAAGATATTACTCTGTTTTAAAATTACACTTTAATATGTTTCCTTCGTAGCTGAAATAAAATTGAGACCACCTAACAATTCGTTAAAAAAAAGAAAGAATATTCTATAAAAGCATAAATATGTATTGGCCACTGAATATTCTTAATAAGCTATTATTTCCATCAAATTTTTTGCTGGCTTCTATAGATAAGAAAAATGGACCATCATATCTTTCTAAATGTCTAATGGTCGAAATGGCTTAAATGACTTGTGCATCGTAAAAATGCAATGTATTTTTATTTAGCTACAAGATTTCTATTATTACCAAAATTAAAATAACAAAAGGGTAATACAATAAATAAATGATTCTTGACGCCTAAACATACATATATAGCCTTATATTGTGATTATTTATTAATATATAACATTATACTTTTAAACCGAAGCTAAAAGTTTATTTTCTAATACTTTTTCATATATATTTATAATTAATTTCGAAAGTGATAAATGACAAAGTTTAGCGTGTCTATAGCTGACATTAATTAGAAATACTTGAGATCCCCACATCATCACTTTTCTTTAATTTTATATCTTTATAGGTTTTGCCAGTTAGGCAATTTTTAAATTTATTCATCGTTTATACGTAACTTAAGTAATTAACCATTACTTGAGATATCTTTTTACCAGAGCTATTGTTTAAATCGTTATGGAAGAGGAAAACAGTCATACATCTTATTATAAAAAACAACGTTATATATATATATATTAGCAAGCAGCAGAGTTGAAACTCTTAACCGTAACCGTGTTACGGTCATGAAAACAGTCATGTATCTCAATATAACCGTTAAATATAAAGAAAAAGACAGTAATTTTTATGAAAAAATGTAACATCATAAATTAAATTCATAAAGCAGCTAACAAGTGTGATATAAAAACTACTGCTATGGATTACTTGTAATAAATAGCAATTTATAAATATAAATTAAACAAATCGATTGCTTATCCGTCTTGCTCATTACTTAGATCTCTGCAAAGTAGTCTAGAGTACTGCAAAAAAATATTGTTCTACAAATGTTTTTTTTAAGTATTTTAATAAAATCAAATGAGCTTTGCCATGACGTTATCGATGCAATAAACTTGAGTGGAAACCGCCTTGTACTATTTCAAAGGGACCGCAGGGTAAATTGATTTCAGTTAATTTTAAACAGCAATAGGAAATTGTGGTTTATTGATTTAAAATAAACTTTAATACAAACTCATTTAGCACTTTTTAAATAGTATGACCGTCGAAAATGTTACTTTCAATATAAAATAAAATATAATTTCTTTTGAAATAAGACAATGGATCCTCCTAACGATATGATAGTTACATAATTTACTTAAGTTGCTGCTTTAACTTTTACATTAATAATATGAAATAATAATCTCATCTCTCTCGGTTCAGGATAAAGAAAAATATCGTTAAATGGTAAAGGTCTATTACAAATTGACGTCGTTTTTCTTCAGCAAATATAGAAAAGAGAAAACTTCGCCTTTGAGTCGTCCCTATTAATTTTCAGAACGATCATAACCCGTTCTTAGATGGGTCTAGATTATTTTATGGTACCTAAAATGATGCCAAAAATTATGTTAATGCCACTTTAAAAACTTTTTCATGCCGTCAAGACTAAACTCTCCAAAGAATATCTACTGTAATTAAAATCAATATATTTACTTAGTTTTGTGCCCTATTATAATTATTAGCCTCAAATAGTTTTCCTGTATAAAATATAATGGACGCCGTAACTACGGGCTCTGTTAGAGTATAACAAGCTAATACGTTACTCGCGATCATCACAGAGCGCCTCCAGCAGCAGTCCCGACCGCACGTGTTCGCCGCAAGTCGCAAGCTCGCCTCGCGAAGTCATCGTCCGCCGCCGTGAAATCGTCTCGCTGCGCCACCTGCGTTTTATGAGTGCACCTGCGCTCATAGAGCCTTTGTCGCACCGCTGACGTCATCACGGTGGAATTTATTGCGCTACCTCAAGCGGTCGGCTTGTACGCAGCTGTGTTTTGCAACTCGTTTGCATAACACAATTGTGTTGCTAGCCGCTTGTAGCTAAGCGCATAATCTTGTTTCTTAGGGTTAATTAATTCTGTTTCTTGGCCGAACAAGTTGTTTTACGACTTAACTAGGCCCACCGAACGTTTTAATATTCTGTTTCCTGTTTCAGAACCAAGTCAGACACACCTCCCTGCCGTAGCCGGCAGGGCGGTAAGAAAACTACGCCCGGCAACCGCCGGGGCACACAGATTGCGTCAGACGACGCCGCAGATGTCTCGCCTAAGCTAGACAAGTCACAATCGGCATAATGGTCGACCGGGAGCTCGCTACTCGCTTTGGTCTCGACACCAAGGCGATCAGCGAGAAGCTCGGTAAAAAATTATATATGAAGCTCACCGACGCAGTACACAGGCTGATCTCCGATTACCTTCCCGACCAACCTACTCCCACCTCAACTCCCGGACCGTCCAGGCCATTCCCTGACGATGATAGCGACGACAATTATGTCGACGTTAGCATCCGCACGGAATCGGACATGGAGGTCGAGATCCCAAGCTCCAAAACCAATCAAGATGACGGCTTCAAAACCGTCAAATCGAAGAGGAAGCGCAAGGTGCGCACCTCATCACCCGCACCCGTCCTTCCCGTCAAGGCTGCAAAGCCGGACATCCCAACAACCTGCCCTCAGCAGGTTACTAAACCGTCGTCCTCCCAGACGACAAATATCCCACCCATCCATCCGCCGATCCTAGGCGCCCCCCGGCCCCTCGCCCCGCCCAGCCGTCCCAGCCTTCCCAGGCACGGCTACTCGTAGGGAAACGCCCACCGCCCATATATCTCCGCGAGAAGGAGAAATGGGTCGAGATTCGCTCGGCCCTATCTAACAGATTTAAATTTGAGGCCTCTGATAGCAATCAGGGGATCAAATTGCAATTAGAGAATTCCGATGATTTTAGGAAGGTGACCTTATTCCTCCGGGAAAAGGAACACCAATATCACACATTCGCGCTCCCGGATGAGCGCGTACTTAGGACAGTGGTCAAAGGGCTGCCTAAGGAGATCCCATGCTCGGAGATAACTTCGGCATTAAAGGAATTAGAGATTCCCGTCCTAGCACCAAACGCCCTTATGGTATGGTGCTAGTCACGCTCGAGCGCACCAAGGAAGGTAAGCGCATTTACGATGTCGAGCAACTGTGTGGGATCGGCCGTCTCTCTTTTGAGCGGCCTCATTCTAACGGTTTGCCAGGGCAGTGTCACAACTGCCAAATATTCGGCCACGCTACGCGGAACCGTTTCGCACGCCCCCGTTGCGTCAACGGGGACCACGGGACCACGGTACCGCATCCTGTCCCAGACCCAAGGACAAAGAAGTCCTCGCCACCTTTGAACCTCCCGCGTGCGTTAACTGCCGCAATCCTGGCCACACGGCCAACTACCTCGGCTGCCCTAAGGCGCCAAAACGCAGAGTCCCTGCGATCCCGAGGAAGCCTCTTCCAGGCGACCACCCAATCCTTCAAATGTCAAAGTCAAAGTCAAAGTCAAAGTCAAATATCTTTATTCAATATGGAAGCATTACACTTTCTTATTGATTGTCAAATAATCTACCACCGGTTCGGAAATGGAAGCCTCTGACCTGAGAAGAACCGGCGTAAGAAACTCAACGGGACTTTTTCTTTTCCTTTTTCTTCAATAAATTTTACAAAACTTTTACATAAAACCTTACATTTTACTACTTTGAAATAGCCAGGAGCGAACAGTTCATTACCAGGTGTGTTATCTATCAATAGTCATTGCAACAATAATATCCTTTAACACACAAACGTTCCTTTACAACTTTTTAAATTTATTTACAGATAAAAGCTGAACGTTTTCTGGTATTTATTGTAGAAGAGTATACATTGTCCCATGAAGGATTTCATCGTTCTTCGACCTAGTTTTGGAAGAACATAATTATGCTTATTCCTAGTATTTATATTATGTGTGTCACAATGTTTTTACAAAATCATTTTTATTTTTATGAACATACATAATATTTTTCAAATATGTATTGATATACATAATATTTTCAAATATGTATATATATTGTAATAGCACCGCATTCCCACCCTCCGTCCTTCCAACGCTTGGCAGTTCCGCCCCGCATAGCAACAGCCAGCGCCGGAGCCGACTCCGAGCGCACAGCGGCCCGCCGCCCTCAAAGAGCCAGCTACGCCATAGCAATGGCAGCACTGGCATCAATGTAGCATCATTTTAAAGTCGCTTGATCTTTTTAATTTAGACGAGCTAGATCAAGCAGCAGATGATTTCGCCGCCGCCGCCGGCGACCAATGGCTAGGTTTTCCTTCTTGTTAAATACAAGAATTTAATTACTGCCCCTAAGGCTTAGGTAGCGACACCCTAGCAGTAGCCAGAAACACCCTACACTTAGAGTGTAGGACATACACACACGTTCATGACATCGGCCCCACCGGTGTGGTCGAATTTACACACCCTTTGCTATATGACACTGCTTTACACTTAACACCATATTAGATAGGAGCGTTGCTGGATTTTCTTGCGCCACTTCTTCTCCCAGAGCCAACGCTTTAGAAGTGGTAGTAAAATTTAGATAGAGCTCTTCTAGCTATTAAATGATCATTGCAAAGCGTCTGAATCGAGCCGAGGCGTCGGCCCACCTGGGCAGCCCTCGATTCAGCATGCTAACAGGAATAAGAAAAGTGACAACCCTGCCTCAGGCTCCCTTCTGGGGCCCTTGGTGAAGTTAAGTCACTTACGGGGAGACGCGCCTGTGGCAACGGCCCCAGACCGGTTATGTTTTAATAGGTTTATTCCACAGAGCACGAGATCCATCAAAAAAAATACTCGCGATCCGATGCGACAGCAATCACATCTTACGCACACCTTAATAGCACAATGTGTTAATGAGTTGTGGTTTACAAATTCGCTTAGTACTTGACTATAATCAGATTGCGCGTCCTACAAATAATATGTAAGAACAATGCTATTTTTTTTATTATCTAGAATCTAATTTAAATACATAAAAATAGATGTTTAATTTAATATAAGAGGTCCAAATAATTTACATCCAAGAGTATAAATATTTGATTTAATTTAGTGACATAATTGATTTTGATTGGTATTTAACTTGTTGTAACCTTTCGATCGAGATGTTTAGGTAAGTTGAGATATAGTTTAGTGTTTGAGAATTAGCTTAAAATTTTAAAATTAAAATTGATTCATGGAAAAGAAATTTAAAGAAGCAATAATAAATTAAATTAATTAGAATGTTTAAGAAAAAATTGTGTATAAAATTGAACCAATGGAAGCAGATTAGGAGGAGACGAAATATATAGTAGAAACTGTCTAATCATCTCTCCTTAAAATAAATTAAAAGGCATTGGCGTATTTATATTGGTATTCAGAGGCACGTTTAAACATTGACATGCGTTTTATATTTTAACTATATTGCAAACAGTGCTTGATGTTAATTGCAGTTGTAAACACTAATAGATATTGATCATTTCTTCATGTGTGCTGGAAAGTAAAAATTGTGCATCGTTGTAAAAAATGTTTTTTTTGTTACATATTGATTATGCGATATTGAAATAATAAACTATTGGTATTAAGGGTTCTTTCTTTTAAAATCTTTGACGTAAAGTTTTACAATATTACGTATTTTTCTTTTTCAGTTATTTTCATTCCACCCACCAACTCAGATTGGACTTACGTGGTGGGATACGGTTCCAAAACCCTGCTTATAACTAGCAAAGGACTAATACAAGCTGATGAAGATGATAAGTAATTTTCATGATTATTTTGTGAAAAATAGAAGAAATAAAATCGGTAAAATAAGCATTTAAGTTAAACGGTTTTATTTAATGTGCACTGAAAACTAGAAAATAAATAAATAGTTACTTACTTATCAACGTCCGTAGGTGATCTCGGTCATTAATATCTCTGATGGTACTGGTTGTCATAACATGAACCATGTCAGCTGCCGAAAGGCAGTTCATGAAAGAACACTAACACCAGGGTTTGCTCTACTTATTCTCAAAGCATTTAATATGTCAATAAAAGTAAGGTCCCCTTGCTAACGGATATTCTTCGTCAGCTTACAGAGCGTGAACAAACGCCATAGATGCGAGGCTGGTTGGAGATGGTCGGATTGCTTGAAAACAGAAGCTCCGGAGCGTTTGATCTGAGGCAGTTGCAACAGATCTCCAAAAAGTAAAACGTTTATGCCTCCAAAGAACTCGTCTTCATGATTCTTACCTTGTCTTAATCGGGCGTCAATCATAAATAGCATTTGATAGAATACCATTGAAATTTCATCGATAATGAGAAACTCTATCTGCCTTCACTGCTGTCTTAATATTCGCAAAACGTTACCGGACAAGGGTGACATACCAGTTATTCGTCCATCCTTCTTTACTGGCAACTTTTAGGTACTATGTATTGCAGCTCCATTTATCAACCGTGCTGCAACTCCCGTCAGTGCGCATACTTTTACCGCGTCCTTTGCATAATACCTGTTAATTTGGTCTCGTAATAAATTAAATAGAAACGTCTTTCTGACACCAGCACCACCTGTAAAGAATATTTTTAAGCGTATTTGGCACCCACTATTTGATTCTGTATTGACAGAGTTACCATCGTGACAGTTTCTTTCTGTCCAGCATTCATAGACTGCTTCGTTAGTATGAATTGGTTATCGTTCATTAGCAGATATGGAACATCTTCTTCACAATCTAGTCCCATCGGCTTTTCCTGCTCCAATAGCTGAAACGCGTGTACTTGATTAAACGCGTTTACAAGTTGACTGTCACGTTCGCGATAGAGACACATATAAGCATTGGTTTCTCTTAACCTCTGTTCATTGGCGAGAAATGCGTCTCCGGCGCTGTTGTAATCTCCCATCAGTTATCTCTTATTACGGTAGGGCGTATACTGGAGTAACAAACTGTAATAGACTCGGGATCAGAGGTTGCAACAAAGTTAGGAACCCGTATTACATCTGGCCTGTTTCTGATGGTCATTTTTGTGTTGTTTGTTAGTCGTTTTCTTAATGTTTGCTCACGCTCTAACGTATCTGTATCGACGCTTTCTTCGTTGATTGCTGGTGATTTGCGTAGTGCGGCTCTAACAACATCGCAAACTCTATTAGACACATGTTGTTGAAGTTATAGTCTGGATGCTCAGTTGGTCGCTTATCATATCGTTCAAACATATTCGCACCAGCTGCTTGACCGCCTTCAGTAAACTTCAACAATTATAACGTTGCTCCTGTTTGCGGGTATTGAGGAAGACTGTTTTTCTCGAGCTGTCATGCATATTTACATTACAAAGTCTGAGAACGCATTCAAAAGATGAAACCTTTCCTTCTTTCAGTATGCGCATGCATATTTTTAAAAAATTACTTAAAACATCGGATTCTTCTCTCCTAATTTACTGGATAGCTCTCTTGACTTCACCATCCAGATTCGCAGGCTCCGATTTTGACACGTATTTTGCGATGGACTCATTAGTGCCACAGGGTATGATGACCATATAGGCTTTCCATATTTTCAGCAAAGCAGGACTATAATTATTTATCCAACAATCTTTGCTTTTTCTGTTGAGAACGCAAAAGCCACCACACATTACACATTATATATAAATTCGTTAGATGAGGAATCAATAATATGACTTTCTTAACAGTTTGAGCGTGGAAAGTTCAACCGACATAGTGTATTTATATTGTTATTTTTCGTACGTATTAGTGTGACGATGTATTTGACATTGTTTAACCAATTTGTATAGTTCGAAATTTTCAGATGGTAAGGCTGTACTACATACTGAATCAATAAGAGCAATTCCTTCAGGTAACTCCACAGATTGATGGTCTTCTACAAAAATAACCATATGAAGATGAGGACTTCCTCTATTTTGGAACTCTACTCTTAACCAGGGTCTCTGACATTACCACCAAATACTTATACATCGATTTTAAGGAACTGCATCAGAGCATTGACACGTATCATGAAGTGCCTACTTACAACAACGAGATTCATCTCAATGAGCCGTTGAGTTTCGTATATATAATCCGGATCAATGTGTTGCCTTCCATCGATCAACAGCAGCACTTTTTTCATATCTTTCCAGAGCAAATCGTTGCACCTTAATGTCACAAAATAGTTTGGACGCCCTAAACATCTTATTTGTGTAATTAGGTCTCTGAGAGCACTACGCCAATAAGCTGCGTAACCTCTGAGATTTTTTAAGTACAAGTGTAGGTTTTCTACTCGATTGTCATTTTTGCCTTCCACTGTTCTGACACATGCTGCAATGGTTGACTTAACCCGATAGTATTCAAACATAGAAAGTGCGTAGAATAGGTAATCGTTGCACTGAAACCGACTATCGGCACACTATAGCAATCAAAATTGATAGTAATCCAAGGTCTTATTTTAAGTGGTCTTTGTTCTTTCAAGCCGTTTCTGCCATATAATAATTGATATTTGGGAATAATTGACGCCACACGAATTCTTCTGCCTTCACTCAGGCCTTACTCATGGCCTTCAGTGACAATGTTATTATTTGTTTTTCTTTTAATCTCGTTTACATTTTCTGACACCTCCAGCTCATCATCGACATCGGGTTGGGCGATATCGATCGGCAAAATTACATATGTTTGTATAGGGACAGTTGCTGTTATTTGTATTGGAACAGTTACAGATGTCGGATTCTAGAGTCGTCATTGTACTTGCACCGACTGACGAGTGATGACATCTTCCCTATTTTATAAAATTTTGACATGATAGTATTCTGCTAGTGTAGTCCAATTATTTGATGCCCGTATTGGGGTGGTTCTGGAAAAATATGTACCTGGTTCGCCATTTCGGAACGGCGTCCATCTTGAATTTTAAATTTTGACATAATCAACGTATTTTACCAGTGAAACTCTTTTATTTGATACTCATATTGAGGAGGTTAAGAAAGAATATGTAATCCGCCATTTTGTTTTGGCGGCCATCTTGGATTTATAATGTTATTGATTTTATTATATAGTATTGTCATCTAAGATGAATGTGTGTACCAAGTTTCAGATCAATCTGGCGACCGGAAAGTACCTAAATTTATTTTTTTTTATTTTGACCCAAATAAAAAAACAAATAAATTCCGTACGGGTCGAGCTAAATAAAACCGTTTAAAAAATATATTTGACTACGTGCTTTGGAAAAGAATTAAGCCACCATAGGTTATTACTCTATGACGACGACAAATCATTAATCCGTTATATATGAAAGCAAGTCATCCCTTTAATTGCGTTAGTGACGCATAGTTGGACCGTTTAAAACCTTTCGTAATTTATTTTCTAAAATATTCAACTGAAATCAAATAAGTTTTAGTTTAAACAAATTAATGTTATATAGTTTCAAATTGACCGTAGGGATGATGATTTTAATTCATTTATCCAGCTTTCTTATACTGTGGTTTGTTTATTTAAAGTAAATCATATTAATATACGAAATTTGCATTATTTTAAATTGTCGTTTAAAAACATAATTTTTGATATAACAAACATCTTTATATATAAAAATCTACGACAAACCTTACACTATAAAAAAATATGCAAGTACGTTCCATATTCGATATGCCATTTGTTTTGCCATGTATTTTGCTTCCTTCTCTTTTCAAGTCATGTTGGTGACTTAAAAAGAGAAGGAAACAAAATAGTCTCAATGGTAGCTAGATTTACTTTTTACTAAACACTGTTCATTCAAAATGAAATCTCGTACGCTTGAGATGCATAGATGGGCATAAGGAGTATATTAATTAAGTATTACATAAAAATTATAACTTTATGCTTTTTCTACGTATAAATTAGTGCTCATAAACTAGGGCTTTTATGCGCCAATTTCGACCGTAACTTTTAGGGTCACAGAAGTTGATATGATAAACATTCTTATTTACAGCGAACACACAATCCTTTAAGGACTTGACTTCAGAGAAATGTCCTTGTCGTGTTCTAATGATATCCCTATGGACAAGTAAAATGTTTTCAACATCTAAAGACTTCTGTAGCTCAACAAGCACGAAAAGGTTTCTTACTTGGTTTTTAGTTCAAATTAAATATTTTTTTTATTTTTGTATGAAAATATTTATAATAATGATGCCTTATCTAAATGTTTAGGTCCATTTTCCTTTAATCTTTTTTCTATGGTTGATAGTTATGTTTCTGTAGTAGCTTCCATTAAAAATCGAGCGAGACTGAGTCCCTTTAGTAAATATTAAAATAATTGCTACGTGCAGTATCATATTAATCAGGGACCCAGGAAGAAAATCGGGTTGCAAATTAATTGAGAATAAACAAAATGCAAAAAAACAAAATCGTAATGATACTGCAGTCTGTATAAAACAATTTTTATTATTTTATAAAAGTATGATTGGATTAGATGACATTTTGCATTATTCTAAACTTTGTACAATAATACAAGTAGGTAAATTAAAATAAAGAGAAATAAGGCATTTCACCTGATATTGATATATCAATAACGATTATAAGTACCTTAAATGGTTCTATTTAGTCCGGTCAATTTAAAGTTACCTAAATGTTTTTAATGGACGCGAATGTCATAGAAACTCTACGACTACTACGTAAATGTGGTAAGTGTGGTTTTATGTTCCTAACTACACGTTGAGCAGATTTTTGTTTGTACTTTTATGTTTTTGAAGTTTAAATATGTAATTTAACGAAATTTTATTCACAATATTTGATTTCAGTCCGAAAGCTTTATTGAAATGGTGTTACTATCAGGTACGCAGATAAATGAAACTAGAGCAGCCGTTCACAATACACGCTCCAGTTACTGTCGTCACCAGTTCACTGGAACATGAGTGGATAAAATATATGACTTACAAGTGACAAATATTAATGACTGAGTTAAAACTGACTTTTTGATAGGTCACTGAAAAGGATTTAAAATTTTCATAACTAACTTAATAAACTTTTTAACGTTATGTTTCATAACCCTTAAAAACATAAACGTTCCCTAATCACTTTTACAATCATATTTTTCAAATTTTGTCATGAAATTCTCAATTAACTTCCAATACTTCAGAAGTTTTAATCACTATGAATAATTTTTGAGAAAAAAATAATTTTACGCATTTAAAACTTGATAAACGACAAGTGTTACATTGATTTAAAATTAAATAAAAATACAAGAAATCTTTAGGAATACAATGTTTTGAAGAAACTATCTTACGTTTAAATACGCTAAATTGATATTAAAGGCTTAAGTGCTCGAGAAAATAATATATTTAACAAATTTACACTAAACTCTCTCTTGTTATAAACTGATGTCCAGTATATATTTCTCAAGTATGAATTTCGTGTGAAATCAAGTATATCGTAACGCGAGGGTTTCTAATCCAGTGGGCTCACTCCAATGGGCAGTGAAGATCCAATGTGACAGTAAGTCACCGTCAGAACATTATATAAGCGACGTATTAGCTTATAGAGGCAATTTTGGACTTGTTTTTATATCATGTTTCTGTTGTAACATTTATGATTGTGTACTTTTTATACAGTGAACGATGTATGAAGATTAATTAAGCGTACTATTATAAATTACTATTATAAAAACTGTGTTATTTATGATGTTAAATATAGTTTCTTACTTACACATCATACATCATCAGCCTTTGTTAGTCCACTGCTGGACATAGGCCTCCCCTAATACACCCCTATCCATTAGGGGGTTTGGACCGTAACCCACCACGCCGGTCTAATGCGGGTTGGTGGGTGAAAAGTAAGATGATCCGACGCATGGATCATCTTACTTTTCAGACAATTGGGTGATCGGCCCAAATTGCCCTAACCAACTAGCAAACAACAATGAAAATTTGTTGCGTCCCCGCAGGATTCGAACCCACGACCTCCGATTTCTAAAGCACACGCCCATACCACTAGGCTACGGAGGTAGTTTCTTACTTACTATTAACTAAGTATTTTCTTTACATGTTCACCTTATCATGCCGTTAATGTTATAAACATGTAATGTGTGGTATAATGTGCTTATAATGTAAAGAGGAACCTGAGACGTCAATTTAATTTGCGTAACTTATGAGGCATGCTTCTCTTCGAGTTTCCATTCAGAAATAGTTTAAGATTTTCAGATTGTCCTTATTCTTGCATGATGAAAAGTAATAAATAAGATTAAAGTAAGTTCTTTAATATTATTTATTACTTTTGCAGCGTAAACTTATTTACTAATATTTATTAATTTTCACTATTTCAATCTTATTTCAATTTTGTTAATATTTATTAACTTTTCATAATTACTTCGGATTTTATCGCGTTTATTAAATTTCAAATAAAGACTCATCACAAGAATATTGTACATAATTCAAGGCAGTTAAGTCCTTTGTGTAATTTTAGGTATAATCGTAGATTTACACAAAATCTAACGTACCGATATAAAAGTAAATTTATAAAATTATTCACTTTTTATAATCAATACAAAAAGTCTATTTTTTGTCTTTAGTATATTACAGCACCATTGTATGGTTTTATATTTGAATAACTTTTTCAAATTTTGCACCAAATATCGTGGAATAAACTTTGATACCACCCTAAGCTTGACCGACTCGAGAAACGTAAAAATGTAGTTTAAAAAACTCTTAATAAACCATCAAAACCATATAATTTTTTTATATATTTTTATATTTTTTATATTATAATTTTTTATATATTTGTCAAAATATATATTTGTCACGCTTAAGTCATGTATTCACTGGAACATGTCATGTTCCAGTGAACTCTTGAAGAACTCTTGAAGTGGTTTAACACAAAAACAGTGTGCTGATCGCATGATTTCTGCATTTGGTGATGAAGCTCTGTGTGTAAGCTGATTTAGGAATATCAACATGTGACATACCGCAAAATTCAGACAACTTTAGACATTGGAATGAGTTAAATACAAATATAAATGTTGTTTACTCGATGGATACCGCATTCGCTCTGTGAAGAGCAAAAAGCGGCTCTCGTTACTTGGTGCGTCAGAACTCTCAAAAGATTCCACGCAGGATCCTCAAATTCTGTATACAATATCATATCAGGTGACGAATCCTGCATATATGCGTACGAACCCAAAACAAAAAACCAGTCACGAGTTTGGGTGTTTAAAAATTATTTAAAGCTAACAAAAATTGTTCGTTTACTGAGTGCTGCAAAAAAATGATGGCCACGTTTGTTTCCAAAACCGGCCATATTGTGACTGTTCCTCTTGAGTGACAAAGATCGGTATGGTATGCTTGCATTTGTTTGCCACAGGTCGTTTCTAAACTCCGTAAAGAGAACTGCAACCGCCGCATCATCTTCCATCACGACAATTCGAGTTCTCACACGGCGCACAGAACAAAAGAGTTTTTAGAGCTAGAAAACATAGAATTATTAGACCATCCCCCGTAGAGCCCCGACCTGAGCCTCTAATGATTTCTATTTTTTCCTAAAATAAAGAATAAATTGCGTGGTCAGAGATTTTCATCACCTGAAGAAGCTGTGGACGCCTACAAAACGGCCATTTTGGAGACCGAAACTTCCGAATTGAATGATTGCTCAAATGATTGGTTCAAATTTCGCGGAGATTACTTCGAAAATCAATAAATATATTTTTAAATAGTTGTGTCACTTCCTTAATTCCCGAAATTTTAGTGCCGTCCTTGTATCCAAAAAAAAATTGTAAGTATTTTAAATCTATAAAATTCACGTTCATAATTAAATTATTCAGTGGTCAAAATAGACTACACCAAAGTTTTTTTTATCATGTCTAACTATTAAATTAAGCATGACTAACCCTCAAGTCCAGTAGTGCACCTAAGCAATTTACGTTCGCATTGAAGTTAGTTGACACCAACTTCTGAGTAAATTACGTATATTCAAAAGCTATCCACAACTTAGGAACTAATCGAAATCAATTACGCCGCTCCGGATATTTGCTTTCTAATAGCAGCATGAAATTAAATTAATACTTAGTGCCTCCGTGGTCTAGCGGTATTAGCCCTTGCTTTCTAAACCCAAGGTCGTGGGTTTAAATCCCGCGGTAGAGTTGTTTTCCGGTTGTTTAGGCACTTTGGGTCGATCACCCAATTGACTGAAAAGTAAGATGATCCAGGTGTCGAATGGGCATGTAAAAAGTCGGCCCCTCGCCAACCCGCATTGGACCAGCGTAGTGGGATACGTTCCAAAAACCTTCTAATGGAGATGGCTTGCATTAGGGAGGCCTCCATCAGTGGACTAGCACAGTTTGATGATGAGAACATTCAAGTACTAATATATTTATATCTAGCTGACTAGTATATTAAATTTTATACAGTAAAATTATTTGAAATATAAGTATTTTTTAATTTGTAGTACGAAGTATTATTGGAACGGTTCGCTCCTGCCGAGTTAAACAAATCTTTCGATGTAGGAAAACATTTTCTTCTCCACAGGGAAATCTTTAAAACAAGACAAGGACATTTCTCGGCACTGAATTCATAAAAGGATTGTTTGTTTGCTATAAAAGGCAATGTTATATTATATAGATTTCTGTGACCCTCAAAGTTACGGGCGAAAATCGACTTAGATAGCCGCTGGTTCTTGGCATTTTCTAATCGAAAATTATAGAGTTAATTAGAACTTAACGAAAGATAAACAAAAAATTAATTTTAAAAGACTGACATACAATTAATAAGAACGAATTTTTCTTTGACAAGACGACGTTAATTTGTAATAGACCTTTTTGATTTTAAAGATATTTCTCCATCCGATGCCCGATTTGTAACTAATATATCAACATTAAAAGCATTGAATACAATATTTAATAAAAATTCAGGCCGGTTAAAATTAAATTAAAAAAATAACAAAGAATTTTGTAATTCTTTTTAACTTGTAGTACAATTGAATCCAAATATATTGTTGTAATTATAAAACTTAACTTCTTTCTGAATAAATAAATATTTAAGGTATATTTAAAGCTCATAATATTAACCCCAAAGCACGTTAATTACTATAGTAGCTCACCTTAACTAATTTAAGTCATTATTAAAGATAGTTCTTATATCCTTGTACTTTTAAATTTTGCTTGGTAAATTGTAATGTAAATTGCAACTCATTACAAATAATACATCGCAACAGCATTCCAATCAAAATTGTTGAACTCTTGACTTTTTTTCGTTGTTGTTTAAATCCTAATTAAAAAAAAATTGGAATGGCACAGATTATAATGAGAACAAATTACTGTTTTTCGTAAATATAACAATGGCTGTCATCTTAAATAACGTTTTTGTTTGATAGGATGCCGGAGAACCGAGCTTCCGTTATACAATGATTCAAACAATGGCTTCAGTAACCAAAAAATATGTAAAAGAATTTTGTTATATATTACGTATAAAAGATGATACCAACTAAAAAGAAAAGTAAAATTCCCAAACTAGTTTGAGGTCATTGAAAATCCAAAACCTTTATATATTTGTGTTAAAAATTTGCCTTTCTAGGTTTTAGTCAAATGTTACGGATAAAAAGTAAAACAATATTTTGTTACGTTTAAAATTATTACGGTCATGAATAGTCACACGTGAACATTCATGAGTATTATATTTTAATTTATTCAGTGTACTTTTCAGTAAATGTAATAAAAGAATGTAAAATTTTACCTTTATTGCTCTTACAAGAATTAAAATAATATTTAAATTAAAAATAAAATCAATATTCTATCTCTGTAGTCTCCTCATATGGGTAACTTTTTAAATGAGCATTAATTTTTTAGCGGTTATTATTGCCGAAATGCCATACATAGTTAGTTGAAATGAATACATAATATTATATCCGACTACTCGTATAAATAGTCCAACAACGTGTTATTATCTGTTAGCTATTAAATAAAATATTTTTGAAGTTATACTTCTTTAGGCGCGTTATGAAAAATGATGAGAGTGACATTTTACGATTTGTCACACAAAATTAACAGTTTATAATGAAAACGGTGAAAATGTAATAAGGTCCATATTACATAGTGATAAGGTTGATTTTTGTGTAGTGATAATGGAGTTGTCGTTTTTATTTGCGATAGTTGTTGCATAATGTGCTCTATGAGTTAGGATTAAGGTTCGTTATTATTAATAATATATTATTTTATTATTTAAATTTATATTAAATATATTATTATATAAATATATTAATTTTGTAATGATGTTTATTCAACTTGATATAATGGTAATATTTTTGTTCATTTAATATATTTACATTGTGATTTATCTATGTAATACGTTTTAGATAAGCGCCATCTAGTCACACATAATCAAAGCTTCTGATTTATAGTACCGCTGTACAATAAGCCAACATCTCTTAGAATTCTACATTTGTAAGCAACAGATCGCTGAACTACCAGTTATATGATATATCAAAGTACGTCTTGTGAATCTATAAATTCTTAATCGAATTATTTATGATTAGTTCTTGTAAATCTATCATCTTTAATTATCTTAATTATTTTTGATTGATATTACTTACTATTTGTGAATATTAGTGAAAAAATTGTGCTTATATACTTTTCAAGTGCTCCAATATAATTGAGGTTAACTATCCGTATGTATTATTTATTGATATAAATTAAAATACTTTTATTTAATATAATTAACACTAAATATTATTTATTTGTGATAGTTGTTGCATATATGTCTTATGAGTTAGGATTAAGGTTCGTTTTGGTATATATATATATATTATTATTAATATATTTTATATTATTAAATTTATATTAAATATATGTATTAAATATATCATTATATAAATATATTAATTTTTGTAATGATGTTTATTCAACTTGATATAATGGTAATATTTGAAGTTATACTTCTTTAGGCGCGTTATGAAAAATGATGAGGTGAAATTTTAAGATGCGCGCGCACCTGTGACACAAAATTAATAGTTTATAATGAAAACGGTGAAATGGACCTTATTACATAGTGATAAGGTTGATTTTTGTAGTGATAATGGAGTTGTCGTTTTTATTTGCGATAGTTGTTGCATAATGTGCTCTATGTGTTAGGATTAAGGTTCGTTTTGGTTGCGTTTATTTTGAAGTTATTCTTCTTTAGGCGCGTTATGAAAAAATGATGAGAGTGAAATTTTAAGATGCGCGCACACCACCTGACACAAAATTAACAGTATGAAGCCGTCTGCTTAATATATATATATATATATATATATATATTATTATTAATTATATATTATTATATTATTTAAATTTATATTAAATATATATATTAAATATATTATTATATAAATATATTAATTTTTTAATGATGCCAAAGAAGTATAACTTCTCACGCGCGTACATAAGTACACGCACCCATTTTTATGTTACGTTACGTCTTTTCATTAAAACCGACCGAAAGAATTACATGATTCAGATGATGACTGAAACTTCCAAATTATTCAGTTTAACTATCACCTTAAGGAGGGGGTTTCTTATACTCCTAGACATAGGGCATCTAGCGATGTAAGGGTTGTTCTAATGATAAGGCACAGACATTTAATCTTGCAATAACCTCCGACCCGACACCTTCATTCATCTCATGGTCGCCATCGAGTCAGTCTTGTATCAGCTCTCACGCGTTGCGCTTTCTAAACAAAAATAATATTTTATTTTAAATTAATATCATCAACAGTCTGCGTTAGTCAACTACTGGACTTACCTCCCTTATGCACGCCTTCTCTATTAGGGGTTTTTGGACCGTGTCCACCAATCTGGTCCAATGCGGTTGGTGGGCGGACCAACTTTATATGCCCATCCGACAAATGGATCATCTAACTTTTCAGACAGTTGGGTGATCAGCCCAAATTGTTCTAGACAACCAAAAACAACGATAGCACAAATTTGTTTCTCCACGGGATTTGAAGCCACGACCTCCAGTTTACACAGCTAGGGCCAATACCACTATACCACGTAGGCGGTTATATAATTTACATAGTGTGATTATACTTTCAGTCAATAAAATATTATTTTCAGTTTTTTAATTCCCTCATAACTGTATGTTTTGTTCATTCATTGGTATGCTTACTATTGAAGCCCGATGAAACAGTTCATATTTCACCGCATACTGTCCAAAACCCCGTAATGGATAGGGGTGCATAAGGGGAGGCCTATGTCCAGCAGTGGACTATCACAGGCTGATGATGATGAAGCGCGTGACTAAGCATATAATCCAAAATAAGACACGAACATAAGTCTCAGTCACAAATATTCTAATGCAACTCAATGATCGGCCGGGTCGTCGGTAAATTAATTCGGCGTTTAACGTATGACTTTTATGTTTAAAAATAACAAGAAAATAGGCCAAATGTATACTGTAAATACTTTACAGTTTCTAATAAAATCCAACGGGAATTCTTTCCAAAATGTTGACGTTTTTAAATTATAGTCCCGAGTTTTGATTATTAATAAATGAATGCTGCATTATACCCTAAATTATCATAATTTATTACAAAAAAAAATAATAACAACACTCATATGTTGATACCATTTATATAAGTTTAACTTTTTTGTAACAATAATAAACAAACACTCTGTGAAACAGATTCAAGTAATGCACTCACACTTAAAGCTTGAAGAATGGCAAACATTTCATTTAGCGCGATCGATACAGCCGTTTTAATTTTTCGCAGACAGAAAAAAAATAACCCAAACGCTCTCCGAAGTTAACAACTGCCCTAACAATGATCGATTGAACTCCCTGCTTTTAGGTCGAGGAGTTGTTTATTCGAAACTGTTTTATAAATCAATATTTTTACGTTTAATTATGATAAATACTATTTAACATTTACAGGTTTTTGATAGATATATTATTCGGACAAAAATCAATCGGACGTTGCTTTCAAGCAAGTTACTACCAATTTTTGACCTAAGCCTGAAGTCGATTGCTTATATCTTTGTTTTAGATCGTAAATACTTAACACAGAACCTCTTAATTGCATTGCAAGTTGTTTATATGTATTGCAAATTATGAGTCATGGCCGAGCAGTATAGTGTAGACAGAGTTTCACTACAGGAAGCCTGTCTTTTTACATGACTTGTGAAGTAAGCGCTATTAAAATACATTACTGAGACAGTTTGCTTTTTATCACAGCTTCACACAAGAGAAAGTGAAATAGTTATTGCTATGAAAAAAAAAACAATGACAACTGAAATTAAGTCATCATAAGTTATCATCGATGTAAAATTCCCACTTACAAACCCTTCGTCTTGTTTTTTTTAGGTTCAAGCACTTTGTTTATAATTCAATCACGCAATTTTCTACTGCCTTTAAGATTTGATATAAAGTGTTTTACAACGTTCTCATAATATGAAGAGGAACCTGCGACATCACTTCAGTTTGCATAGTTTATGAGGCATCCTTCCCCTTGAGTTCCCATACGGAAATAGTTGAAAGTTTTAAGATGGTTTCAAGTTTTGCATTTTATTTACATTTACTTAGCCAGTGAAGTTTTTAAATGCAAAAATTAACTATATATATATATCAGTTAATATATATATATATATATATATATGTATGTATGTTTGTATATATATATATTATGGTATATACATATATGTTGAGATCTCTAAATTAGAAATAAATTACTTACTTAAATTTTATTTATTTTGAAACTGAATTGATTGACGTAAGCATTGTTGCTTTTGGTAGAGCTATGTCAAATTTACGAAGTCATTTTTGATACGAAAACAAAAATAACTCTTCTTTCTTGTAATCTTATTTTTTTGCCACTTTAACTGTTATTAAGGATTTAATAGCGTTTAAAATAAGTATAAACACTGGTGTTCACTCTTCATTTGATATGGCAAATCAGTGATCTGAATTAGTGACTAACTACCCAACTTAATAACTAATTTAATTAGGCTATAAATTACGCGTCTAAAGTATAACTTTATGTAATGACTAACTTAAAGTCAAAAACAAGCAATATTTTAGTTCCTTGTTTTGCATTAGGACGGAAAAGATTTATATCGAAAAAAAATTGGGAATAATTTACGGCGGGTAAACAAATAATTTAAACCAGCTCAAATTTCACATTACACGTAATAAAAATATAAAATTTACTATGTAGTACAAAACAAGTAAAAATTTATGACATGTACTCAAAAACGTATGATATTTTAAAAGTGTTTTGGTGTCTTATCGCGTTTGATAGATGATTGATTTGTCTGTTTTTTTTCTATGCCCATACCTTTTTACAATAAAAATGCCAACGAACAGTATAATTGTAAGTCTTAACGTGTATTACAGACAATTTTTTTTTGCAATTACATTTTCTCGGTCTTGAACCAAATTCTCCGTCGATTACATCATGTAAAAAGCGCCTAAAGGCTGACCTACACTAACAACGTAAATATGCAGTTTTAAAAACTCTTAACAAAAGTAAAGGCGGCATTAACATTTTTATAAAAATAGCACAGCGAAGTGCCAGTACTTGCTTCACATAAACGAAACTTTTTGACCGCATTGCTTTGTTCCTATTTTTACAAATTAGTGGTATAAAAATAGGCTTCCGTTTAATAGAAAAAAACTTTCTCTACTAAACTTCACTTCAGTTGTATTGATATTTATAAATTAAGCGAATTTTAATAATTTATTATAATAATAACAAAGTTTTTTTTTGAAAAAAATAAGACAACTGTTATGACAGACATATTAATTGTTTAATGAAGCATGTGACTTCATTAAGTTTTATTCTACGTCAATAGACGATACATTAATCGGGTAATAAAGCAAAAGTTTCTGCTGGATCACATGAAACTTTTTATAAATCTCTAATTCAACGATTTCAAAATGAGAAAACTCAGATGCCTGCCATATCCCTAAGAACAATATATACAAATATGTAGTGTGGCAGGCTAAAACAATAACTAGACTACAACGATTTTTGCTAATAAGTTATATATACCAGAACATATTTAATGAAAATAACGGATACGTCTATGTATCCGTTATCACACGAATTGGTTTTAATTAGTTTCTTGATAATTGATCTTTTCTTGACTAATTAAGTAACGTGACAAATAATACAATTTTACGAATTTTATCACGTTTCATTACTTTACAATTATTTCAAGTTATACCTGACGATTCTAATCTTTCCCAGGGTCCATGCTCCCCATGACTATTACACACACAGACTTAAGACACTTAGCGCTGATTGCAATATAATTGTTTCTTAAACTGCCTCCGTAGCCTAGTGGTATGGGCCCGTGCTTTAGAAACCGGAGGTCGGGTTCGAATCCTGCGGGACGCAACAAATTTTTATTGTTGTTTCCTAGTTGGTTAGCAATTTGGGCCGATCACCCAATTGTCTGAAAATTAAGATGATCCATGCGTCGGATGGGCATGTAAAAGTCGGTCCACCCACCAACCCGCATTGGACCAGCGTGGTGGGATACGGTCCACGGAATTTGAACCCACGACTCAAGATTTTTAAAGCTCAAGCCCCTCAAACGTAGTTCTCTCGAAGGTACGTAGCATATGATGTTCAGACAACAATCATATTAATTTCACTTTGAAGATATTAAATATTGACACCTTTTTTGGCATACAGCAGTTTGAAATTTTCTACAAACAGAAAGCAAAAATTAAGCACTTCTTTTTTAAAGTTACCTACTGCACTATGTATTTCATGTATTAATTTTGACACTGTTTACATTTTTTTTACTAGAGGGGGATAAGTTTAAAAAAATGGTTTATCTCGATTTCCAGCACAGTGCACAGTGCAAGTCCTATCGAAAAAAAAATAACAAAGTTGTAGGTAATAAAGAGACCTACAACTTTCATAAAAACAGTTTTTATACATATCCTCCACACCATGTGAAAAGTTTTAATCATAAAACACTAACTTTCCTTTTTTATATCCTAGAGACACTGTAATGTTTTTGCTTTGAACTATTTACTTTTCCATTTAATATTGACTTAATATCTAATATTCAATCCAAAATTCTCGCGTCAAGCTTATAAAAAAATCAGGGAGTTATTCAAATCTCTGCTTTCAGTAAATAATGTAATAAAATATATACATTACATTGGTAAATGTCCTCCGAAATAACTACTACTAGCTACGAAAGAACAATTACAAAGACCTAGACCCATTTAGCTCCTACCCCACTTCATCACTTATATCCTGGATACTTATATTTTTTTAAATTATTAACTCTGGTCTAGTACTAACACAAACTATGATATTAAAAGTACAGTGCTCTTAATCATTGACGATTTAAAAAAGTGGCTAATAATTAGTACCGGGAGCAACAAGTGGCCCTAATTGAAATTGCACTGCTGGGTCGGCTTACGATTCTTTTGCTGATATTATTCTTTAAAGTAGAAAGAGACTGACACACAATAAAGACATTTCCAATAATTATGACTCGTCATGTGATTTTTATGTTATATATATGTTACATTTTTACTGCTCTTAATAATAAAACTTATTAATAACGTCATGTAAGCGAAACTGCTTTCAATAAGCTGAAGGATACGAAAATGTTGCCATTATATAACAGGCATTGTCATCGTACGTCGCATTCATATCAAATTCTATAGAAGGCGTACATTTGAAATTGTTAAAGCAAAATGCAATGAGAATGCTTTGCTTGCATCTTAGAAGGCCAAATATTGCTTTACAAAAGCTAGTATTGGTATCGTAAATAACCCCCCGATAAGTTTCAACTTTGATGGTAGGGCCCGGTACCTAGTCCCACTGCAGAGAGCCTAAGAGGAACCAGGGCAGCTTGAAGAGCTAGGCTCGCCATGAAGGCTGCTTCTAGTGAGCTGACAAAGCCCATTGTGGATGCGTGCAGATTGTTGCGTGGTATTTGTTAAAGGAGATACACCCTTTGGGTCCTCCGGAGTCAAGATGGAGACAAGGGTTCAACATGGCACATAAGATACTAATAAACAACATCAGCGTGCACTATATACGTGAATTAATTTGTCAATTTATGATCTTAATGGTAAATTTTGTAATAGAATACTTAGAAAGGAAATGCCAATTCTTTTATGTTACTTAAATCAAGAGTAACTTTAGTTCTAAGAGATTTAAGGTATAAAGTTTTTATTTTATTTTTATGATAAAACAGAGAACTTAACATAATTAAACTTAAATGCTTAAAACACGAGTCTTTTGTGCATGGCTCAAAAGCGATCCATTATTGTCATTACAAGAAACGTTATGATGCTTTATTTAGTGTTAAATAAAACTATTTTACTTTCTTCCGTTCTGAAATGACTAATAACAACAGGATT
Organism: Lamproptera curius; assembly: GCA_029286875.1. Classification (NCBI taxonomy): domain Eukaryota; kingdom Metazoa; phylum Arthropoda; class Insecta; order Lepidoptera; family Papilionidae; genus Lamproptera; species Lamproptera curius. Next base: position 682,292 of record JAGSMT010000085.1, on the reverse strand, counting down.
GAAGTCGTTGCATAATATATAAAATATAGCAGCGTAAAAGGATCTTAATATTACTGAAATAAAAAATGTCAAACTAAATATATTTTATGTTTTTTACTTTATCTACTAAAACCTCGTGACATTTCAACATCAGCCTGTGTTGTCATAGGTATATGTTAGGTAATATTTAGTTTTTTATCAATTTATAGTTTTAAATTCAAATTTTTCAAATTCAAATATCTTTATTCAATATTGAAGTGTAACACTCGCTTATTGATTGTCAAGGACGCTACCACCGGTTCGGAATAGGTCGCCTCCGACCTGAGAAGAACCGGCGAAAGAAACTCAGCTATAATAGTATGACCATAAATAGCAGAAAGTTTGATTATGTAGCACTAACATTTTATAACCGTATGAAATATAAAAGTACGTTAATTCGTATTATATTCTTCAATATATTCATACGAGCGAACCAATATTGTCTGATATGTTAAAATAGTTCCTAAAGTAATAATAATGTGTGCGCATCGTGATGCGAGAAAGACAGCCATGCTTATTACCCCAGGGATCTTTGCAAAACATCATAGTAACCACTCGGGGAATTATCATCAGCCAGTGATAGGCCTCCCCTAATACACCCCTTTCCATTGGGGGCTATGGACCGTAGCGTGGTGGAAACCATCGACGGTCTAATACGGGATGTTGGGTGGACCGACTTTTTACATGCCCATCCAATGCATGACCGACTCCGACTCAGGGAATATTTTCAAGTTATAAGAAATTTATGAACGGAATTTATATTCTTATTTACGTAAGTAAAGCTAAAACTTTTGTATCTTTGCTACTTGAGTCAGTCCATCAAATTGGTGAGTAGCCGATGCAACAAAGATGACTATCTCAACAGAGATCAACCATGAACCTATGAGGATTATCTATAATTTTAAAGTGTCTCTTTATTCCTACTGATTTTTTTAAATGATCTTTCTAAAATAGCCCAGCCTCAGGCTGGTCAGACAGCATTGTAGCGTCGTACTAAAATATATGTAATCTAATTTATGTGCACTGTGTCTAATTTCTTATATATTCATTTACGTTTCGCGAGACATGTGAAAGTAAAAAATAGTAATAAGCAGATCTGTATAATAACATTTATAGAGGAATTGGTTAAAAGTTGTCCGATTTCCTCACTGAGTGCTTCTGATAATTACGGAGTTTTTTATTATAATTTCAAGCTATGTAAAACTAATTCTGTGCTAATACTTTTTCGTTATAAAAAATCTTCTCCGTCAGTCAAACACTTTTAGCTAAAATTTGATTAGTATTAGGCACATAAAACAACCTTTTCCTTTTATAATTTCCCACATAAAATTTCTCTTTCTTTGGTAAGTAATTTCGATGCCATAAACTTTTCAAATTATGACATAAGTACCAGCAACTTGAAAAATTTTATAAAAGGACTTAAATTATTTCTTTTATTTACGCGATTATTATACATATCAAATCCACTAATTTACGGATTTTTCGCGTTACTTAAAATATATTTATTTATTCCGACGTTTCGGATTCTTTCCAGCATCCATGATCACGGGCAGACTAAGTTGGTATATGTCTGTATTTCAATGTTTCGAATAACCGTCAGAGTTTTATTTAAAATTGACATATCGTTCGTTTTCTTAATTTTTAAAGTTGGTTTCACAAAAGTTTTATACTCTGCGTTTAATTTTTTGAAATTATTGGATCCCAGGAAGTGGCAACGACCAACCATCCTCTCTATTAAAATTTGGATATTTTTAATTTCTATTGCTTCCGAATCATCCTTGGTATAAATCGATGTTCATTAGCCAGTATTTTTGGTTCATCAAATCTAATATAACGATTGGGCTTGTCTAAAACATGGTCGCAAATTGCAAATTTCTTATAGCGTCGGTGCTTAACATCAGCTATATGTTCTTTTACTCTGGTTCTTACTGAGTCTTTTTGTTTGTCCAATGTAAGAGACCACAATCACAGTCTAGTTTGTACACACCTGGTACCTGTGGAGAATTTTACATTTCACAGATGGTAATAATTTAAATATTTATTCGTGTGGGTTGCTTTTCTAAAACTGTATGGCTCAAGCTATTGTTAGAGTTTCTAATGATTAAAATATCTAAGAAGGCTTAGGGTTGTTTGTCTCTATTTCCATTGTGAACTTTATTATAGATGATGGCGTCTAGATAGATGGCGTAGCAATGGGCTCCTATTATACAGTGTCTCCTATTATCGCTGATATCTTCCCACAAAAACACAAAATCCAAGATACAGGATTTTGACTAATATCACGTACATTTTAATTAGTATCTTTTTTTATATACACGTCCAAAGCTAGTGAGTTAAAGATATTAAGTAACATGATACAGGCATCTAAAGCGCTTATCGATTGTAACAAGATTAGCTTCAAGGCCTCTTACTTAATAAAATTGACCATTAAAATTGTTAGAGTAATTAAGATTATTATAGCCAGAAATTAAATTATGATCAACTTCAGTACTCCTAAGTATTCGACATAAATTTTATGACGTGTACTTGCGTTTGATTATTTTTTGCCTATTTCATTTTAATGAAAATTTTCAAGGTACAGCTTTTAACATATACAAAAAAAGATTTTTTAGTTTTGTCTATACTTTTTATTCCTGAAAACAATAAAACATATTATATAGTACGATTATTTTATTCATTAAATTTAAGAAAAAAGCTTTGCAGCATACAAACGGGGAGTACCATTAATCATTGCTTTGGTTATTGTAAACTTCTGCGCGAGTTACGGTTAGATATTTGTTTCAATTTGGAGGAGATGTTGTGGTTTTTATTTATTTTTTAAGATTTCATATTTATTATTGCGCAGTCAGCTTCTAAATTTTACACCGAAATTATATATTTCGGTGTAAAATAACCCATTTATTGTTTATATATGTCAATTAATGCTCTAGTTTGGAATATTTATTAATTATGCAGCTTATTGTAGACCCAGTAAAAGTGGGATGTTAGTTTATTTTAAAATTATTTTCATATAGCAATATAAGAAATCTTCAAAATATTAGTAAGTTTTCTTATTAATATGGACAAATCTAGTCTTTGCTGTAATAAATAATTTAATTTATATATAATTGATAATTGGCTAGAGGCTGCGTAAAATGATTACGAACAACCGACTTTCAAGATTAGTTGTTGTGTCGAGAGTGAAAATTTCAAGTTGATTGGACGTAATTAAATGTTTTGTTATCTATCTTGTAGTCTTAGAATTACTATAGTGAGATTTAATTTGAAGATTAGTATACAGTCCTTTGTTAAAATAAAGGATTCATTTACATCACATTTAGTATGACCAATGTATATGGGCGTCGGTGACCACTTTCCATCAGGTGGCCCCGACTACTCTTCTGCCTGCGTATGCAATAAAAAAAAATCACATCATCAGCCTGTGTTAGTCCACTGCTGGACATAGGCCTCCCCTGATACACCCCGGTACAATGCGGGTTGGCGAGTGGACCGAGTTTTTACATGCCCGTCCGAGGCATGGATCATCATACCTTTCAGACAATTGGGTGATCGGCCCAAATTGCCCTTACCAACTAGGAAACAACAATGAAAATTTGTTGCGTCCCCGCAGGATTCGAACCCGCGACCTCCGGTTTCTAAAGCACACGCCCATACCACTAGGCTACGGAGGCAGTTAAGATTCATTACCATAATATTTTTTTAATAAGAGATATAATTTAAACTAATAAATTTGCTTCATAGCGTAAAAACGTGATAGATCTGCAATTTAATATAAGCACGACGATCAACGATGTTACTTTCAAGTAAAGAAAATTTCAATAATGCTACTTGATACCACTTTTTTGTGTAAGGAAACCTAAAGTAATATAAATTGCTTTTTTAATTTTATGATTACAAGCAGTGTTTTTGTTTAAATATTTTAGGTTTTTAAAGGTATCTTTTCTCGGCAAAATATGGGACCAACTGAGCTGTTAAAGAATTTCTTACCACACGACAGAATATGAAAGCTTACGTATACTATGAAACTTCCATATTCATTTTTGATCACGCATCGTGGAATGCCTTTTGAACTCAATATAATTATTCACATATTTAAAGAAATATTATATATATATAATGTGTTAAATATATAAAGATTTATTGAAATAATATTGATTAATGTAATTCCTATTAGAATCTATTCTTTTTATTTAAAAAAATAAAAGCATCTCACTAAATACTTTATTTTTTGTGTTTGTTATGTTGTTTTGTTTGTTTGTTAAACAAAATTAACTGTTTTTACATTATTACATTATAATATATTACTAATACATATAACGTAACAACCTTTTGATTTCAATTTTTGTCTGTATATTTGTCTGTTTGTTCTGGCTAATCTTTGGAATGCCTGATCTGATTTTGACGGAACTTTCACTGGAAGATAGCTCATAGAGGGTACCTTAGGCTAATTACTTACAAAGAAACATATAGAATTATTTTTATTATATTAACGTGAACGAAGTCGCGGACAACAGCTAGTCTTAAATAAAAGTTGTCGGAATCAGATAACGGACTGCGGTTACCCAGTGCTTGGAATTTATATTGGGATTCAGGGGCACGTGTTCATTTACATAAACGTTCAATATATTTGGTCAGGGTTTCAGTTTTACAGAATTCATCAACTCAACTCAACGCTTTTATTACAATGGTAATCGAAGAACATTTATTCGATGTTTATATTCATGTATTTTTATATATTTTATATTCATGGGATACAAAAAACACAGGAAACATATCGCTTCTCATGCTAAAGGCTGATCAGACCATACTGCTCTTACTGAAATATATCATATCAGATAATAAAGAAACACAAAAGTTGATTCTCCGCAAGGATTAGAACCCATAAACTTCGGTATAAAAACCGCATGGAGGCGGTTTAGGTTCTGTAATACGTATAGATATTTTCATATTTAACATAATTTAAAAAATATAAACAAATCTCAAAAACCTAACTTGCATGATAAGTGAAAGTTGCTTTAGGATTCACATATGTTGAATAATTTAAATAGATAATAATTATTTTATGTTTAAAGATATTGTATTTGTAATAACTTATCGCTGATGTAGATAAAATCAATATCATAATATTAAAAACAGTTTCGAACTTACTAAGAAATTCCCGTCTTCGTCATGGGCGATTTGACCCACCTGGGCCTTCGATACAAATTTACTAACGAGTTAAATAGGACTTTCTGAGAGCGGCTGATCAAGCCAAGGCTCTGCCCAACTGGGCATCCTTAATACAGCACGCAAACAGAAATATGAGTGTCAGACCGAGCCAAGATCTACCTTTTTATTTATTCTTTTGCACAATAATATATACAAAGGCGGTCTTAATGCCTTAGGCATTACCGAACAGCCAACCTTAGGGAGGTTATGAAAAATATAGCGTGGGTGCACTATAATACACAATAAGAAAATCCACATCTTTTTTGTAGTTATATACAATATAAGAGTATAATTAATAAGTATATCTTTTAATAAAGCAACCATAAATATACATATATCTTTACATAAACATAAATAGATATATATTAAAATACATCATCATCATCATCATCATCATCAGCCTGTGATAGTCCACTGCTGGACAAAGGCCCTAATACACCGCCACCCATTAGGGGTTTTGGACCGTATCCCACTACGCTGGTCCAATGCGGGTTGGTGGGTGGACCGACTTTTTACATGCCCATCCGACGCATGGATCATCTTACTTTTCAGACAATTGGGTGATCGGCCCAAATTGCCCTAACCAACTAGGAAACAACATGAAAATTTGTTGAGTCCCCGCAGGATTCGAACCCACGACCTCCGGTTTCTAAAGCACACGCCCATACATCTAGGCTACGGAGGAGATTAAAATACATACACAATTATTTATAAAAATAAATATGTATGTAAACAAATATAATTAAAATACATATGCACGTGTCATTGGTCTGTTACTTGCTGAATCCTCTTGCAATAAATATTTCGAACTTTTCTTCTAAATTGGATGATGTGATTAGCCATCCTGATTTCCAAAGGTAGCGAATTTACAGAAAATAGATTGAATTTCAAAGGATTTATGAATGGAATCAGTACGATATACGGGACACAGAAGAAGGCGGTTATTCGTTGAACGAAGATCTCTGAGACAAATATCACTGAGATATAGAGAATAAGATGACAAATACGTCGGAGAAGGGCTGAAAAAGTACGGAATAGAGAGTGGTAAGTGCTCTCAACGATCGACGCTGTCGAATTGGAAGCCACTGAATCTGTGATCGATAAGCGACACGTGGTCATATTTACGTATATTGAATACGAATCGAATGCAGTTATTTTGAAGACGGTCGAGTTTGTTAAGTAAGTCAGCATTCAGGTCAAAGTAGCACACGTCACCATAGTCGATCAACGGGAAATTAAGGACTGCACGAGCGTAATTTTTGTTGTCATTGGAAGCAAGTTTTTAAGGCGATAGAGGGACCTCAGTATACTTGTGACTCTCTGAGAAACACATGCGACCTGATGTTTCCAGCTGAGTGTTGAATCAATTGTCAGTCCGAGGTCCTCACACTCTCACTAATGGGAATGGTCTGGTTGTCAAAAATGATTGATGGGAGTTTATTTATGTCTAACATAGTCAGAATACGATTGCTCCCAACAATCATCGCCTGACACTTTTTTTGGTTAACGGTTAGACCAAACTTTTGTGACCACACTCTTATAGCATCCAAGTCATCATTCACTTTGCTAATGGGTTCGATGATCCTGTCAGGTGTGTCCTGAAAGTATAGTTGTAGATTATCGGCGTAAAGATGGTACGAACATCAAGTTCAGTAGTAATAAAGTTAATGAAAATAGAAAATAAAATTGGAGAGAGAATACCACCTTGAGGTCGCCACCAGGGAAATGAAGCCAATTTGAAAATAAGTCATAACGTTAACAGACTGTTGACGACCTCGAAGATAAGATGAAAACCAGACCAGAGCTTTATCAGAGACTTGTAAATGGGAAAGCATAGCCAAAAGATATCGAGACTGACGGTAAAAGCATTAGAAAAGTCTATTAATACCAATATTGTGACTTTGGTATGTCCCATGGCAGCTCAATGTCGCCAGTCACTTTAAGGAGCGCAGTAGTAGTGCGTACCAGGTCTAAATCCATATTGATAAGGGCTTATTAAATTGTTATACAACACAAAATGGGAGAACTAATGCAGGATGGGGAAAATCATGCGTTGTCCTATGCCATCACATCCAACTGAATTAGACTTGATCGCATGAATTAATTTTTTGGTCTCCTCATAAGTCACTGGGGTGAAGTTAAAGAAATCAAATTTTGGAAGTGTCAAACCGTTTAAATAGGAACAAGCGTTTGAAATAGTCTGAGGGTCTATTGAGGAAGATGAGAAACAATGAAGATTTAAATCATTTAGAGAGATTAAAGATAGCAGGTTTGATAAACGCGACTTGAAAATACCTAAAGTTCCAAAAAATTTCTAGATTTCGGAAGGAGGCGAGAATGAAGTACTATCAAGAATGTGCCGGCGTTTAACGTTTCGCACCATCTGATTACACCGATTTTTAGCTAATTTATAAAGTGCCCAATTTTCATCAGAGTGATTTCGCTTAAACTTTCGAAAGGCATGGTCCCGACGTCTCATAGCTGCTCGTATACCTCTGGTCAACCAAAGCGCAGGATGGTATTTTATCTTGACTTTTGATAGGAGAATGCCTATCGTAATGTTGCAATTGCGTAATTGAGTATTTCAATCTTCTGGTCGAGTATTGAATCCTCTAAGCACACTGCTAGAGGCTTCGGGTGGAGGATTTTAGCTTCGGCGAAGAGGGACAAAGGTGACCCACTTTTTCTACATGGATGATCTCAAGTTATTCGCCCCCAATCGCTCTCATCTAATGAAATTGTTAAAGATTACTTGTGGTTTTAGCAATTCAATTAGAATGGAGTTGGGAACGGATAAGGGGGCGATTGTCCATGTTGAAAGAGGTAGGGTCACCCACACCGACGGGTCCATTTAACTACACCAATTAACATAAGGACCCTCTCCGAAGCTGAAACATACCGCTACCTGGGCATGTCACAAAACGTAGGTATCGACGAGGCCGGTGTAAAACAATCAGTTCGCGAAGTATTTTTTGGACGCTTGACAAAGGTGCTAAATAGCTTTTTGTCAGGCGTAAATGAAGCACACGCGTATAACGGTTGGGTTATGCCCGTCCTCGTTTATACTTTCGGCATTCTCAGGTGGTCTCAAACCGAGCTAAATGCCCTGGACAGAAAAGACCGTCACGCAGGGTGCACGACCCGAGATCGTCAGTGATGAGGTTGTACTTACCACGAAAGCGGGGCTTGTTAAGCGCCTTTGCTATGCAATCGTGAGTGCAACCTCCGTAAGTACTTCCTGGCGAAATCGGATGATGCATTCTACGCAGGCGCCATTGAGGTGATAAAGGACTTACCCTCTATCATCAGTGGCAAGACCCGGCAGTGCTGAGCATCTCCGACCGTGAGACTGTATGGAAAGGGAAAGAGGTACGGGCGGTTCTACAAAGCTCTTCATGAGACGCTACCGCCTCAGTAAACTGGCTACGTTTTGGTAATCTCTTTGGAGAAATCGAGGGTTTTGCCTGTGCAATACACGATCAGGTTATTAAGACCAAAAACTGCAGGAGATACATCCTTAAGGATGGCACCACACACGTTTATCGAGCCTGTCGCCATCCTAGAGACCCTACGGCATGTTATCTCCGGTTGTTCGGCTCTTTCTAACACTGAGTAATTGCACAGGCACGACCTAGTAGCCAGGATACTCCATCAAAGCTTGTTCTGAAGTACGGTCTCGTGGAACGGAGATTGCCGTATTATAAGTACTAAATTTACATATTTAAAGGAAGGCCATGTTATATTTAAATCTATTATATAATTTATATTATTAAAAATAGAATCAGGGCTAATTGTCGATAATTATTTTTTAAATACTTAAAAAAAAAATAAAACGTAAACCTACATCTGCATTAACTAGGCTACTGTGAGACAGTAATGTGTACTTAAAAAATGTTGTTTCCACTATGATTCTCAATACTTATATTAAAGGGCAATGTTTAGTCGATTACAATTTTTGCGGCTAAATATATAATGTAGGGGTTTTTTGTTAATATGTCCAGAAAAACAAAAACACTATTTTAGCCAATATAGGCTTGAAATAAATTGAAAAAAATAAATTGTAATTCAGAGAATTATAGTGCGAGAAACGAACACGTTATTGGAGAACCGCGGCCATATTTAGTCTTCCCGCAATGTTTAACCTATGGGAAAGCTCGACTTTTGGCGCCAATTAAGTTTGACTTTGCAGAAGCGGTGGCTTGAATTGGGGGAGGCCTATGTCCAGAGGACTAACACAGGCTGACGATGATGATGAGGTTTGACATAGGACTTTGATTATTCGATATTTTATACCAGGAGCAGTTAGAAGATATTTATTATAATCGTAAGCTTTGTTCTAAATAATTACAATTGTAGCAAAAGTATATGACTCAATTTTAAATCAAGCAGTGAACTACTACAGAATCTTGCAACGTTGCATTTTAAATCTGTAATATATTCGGAAGAACTCATTAAAAAATACTTATGTAGCGCGTGAGAAGTTATACTCTTTGGCATCATTAAAAATAGTTTTTAATTGCATGCAAATAATTAATTACAATAAAATAATAGAAGGATTGGAAAGGATAATCAACAAAGTTCAGTTTAAATTTGAAAAATTAAATAAATAAATATTTATTATTTATTAAAGTCTTATTATTCGAATTGTATTTTAATTAAATGATGTCCACTTCCATAGTATCTTCCCGTAATGTCTGAATCGGAACTTCAGTTATCGTTTTTATCAAAAGTTTTCATTGAATTTATTTAGTTATTTTATAAATATTTATTATTTATTCAATTTAATAGCAAATATTAAAAATTAATATTATAATTTGATGTTCAATTTTAATTTTTATTAAATGTTAAATATTAAATAACCAATAATAAGTATTTAACAATAATAATTAAATAATATTTAGTGTTAATTATATTTAATAAAAGTATTTTATTTATATCAATAAATAATACATACGGATAGTTAACCTCAATTATATTGGAGCACTTGAAAAGTATATAAGCACAATTTTTTCACTAATATTCACAAATAGTAAGTAATATCAATCAAAATAATTAAGACAATTAAAGATGATAGATTTACAAGAACTAATCATAAATAATTCGATTAAGAATTTATGGATTCACAAGACGTACTTTGATATATCATATAACTGGTAGTTCAGCGCCATCTGTTGCTTACAAATGTAGAATTCCTAAGAGATGTTGGCTTACTTGTACAGCGGTACTATAAATCAGAAGCTTTGATTATGTGTGACTAGATGGCGCTTATCTAAAACGTATTACATAGATAAATCACAATGTTGATATATTAAATGAATAAAAATATTACCATTATATCAAGTTGAATAAACATCATTACAAATATTAATATATTTAATATAAATTTAAATAATATAAAATATATTATTAATATTAAAATATAAATATATACCAAAACGAACCTTAATCCTAATTCATAGAGCAATTATGCAACAACTATCGCAAATAAAAACGACAACTCCATTATCACTACAAAAATCAACCTTATCACTATGTAATATGGACCTTATTACATTTTCACTGTTTTCATTATAAACTGTTAATTTTGTGGACAAATCATAAATTTACTCTCATCATTTTTTTCATAACGCGCCTATGTCCAGCTGTGGACTCTCACAGACTGATGACGATGATGATGAAAAAAATATAAATAATAATAAATAATGTATTTTTAGTAAATTATGTTACCGAAAAGTTCTCAATCCGACGACACGACGAATCAAGCAGTAAACTCGAATTAGGTCACTTGTTGCGCATAGCAGAAAATGTTAGTTTAATTTTGTTTGGCCTTTATCTTATTTAAATGATGTGATTTATTTTGCTTAACTTGCTTATCATCCTTATAAAGTGGCAGTATAGGACCATAAAGAATCTAGACCCATTCATAGATGGGTCTAGATTCTTTTATGGTATTTTAAATGATGCCAAAAATTATCTTGATGCCACTTAAGTTACAAAAACGAAACATACGATTTTTTTTTGTGTAACAATTATCATCATCATGATCAGCAGCCTGTGATAGTCCACTGCTGGACATAGGCGTCTTCTAATACACCCCTATCCATTAGGGGATTTTAGACCGTATCCCACCACGCTGGTCCAAATGCGGGTTGGTGGGTGGATCGACTTCTCACATGCCCATCCGACGCATGGATCATCTTACTTTTTAGACAATTGGTTGATCGGCCTAAATTGCCCCAACTAACTAGGAAACAACAATGAAAATTGAGTCCCCGCAGGATTCGATCCCACGACCTCCGGTTTCTAAAGCACACGCCCATACCGCTAGGCTATGGAAGTAGTTAACAATGAGCAAGATCATGTCAAGTGGACCCCCCATTTACCACTTGATCATAAAAATTTAATCTATATATATTTTTCATAAGTACTTATGATCGAAAAATGATGCCCCAAAGGATTTTTAAAAGTTTTGATTTTAACAACATTTTTTTTTACAATGAAAATTTTAAGCACTTTTAATTAAAAAATGGATTAAAAATCAACCGTAAGAGATAAATTCATGAAATTTTCAGCATCCATGGTCGAATGTCTATATTTTAAGAATATATTAACGACTTAAGATTATTTGTTTATATTCGTATTGTTAACTAACTTTTAAGTTAACAAATGAAAATTTAACTCATTTCTTGGTAAAAAAATGCATTTTTTTTCATCGGTCCAATGCTTAATTCATTTAAGTTTAAGATTCCGGAAGAAAATTTCACTGCTCGCCATTAGTTTAAACAAAATGAATTTATTTATGACAGCGGCCGAGCGCTGTGGAAGCGCCGCGCTACCGAGCGTCTCGTACTGCATTGAAGCTTTTATCAGTGATAATTTAAAATAACAATACAAAATATTATTATAAAACAAATTTTATTATTATTTACGTTATATTATTATAATTATTTAGTTGTTGTTATTAGAGTTTGTAGTATGTCTCGATTTTTCCGAAAATTATTCGTTTTTGGTTCAAGATGCTATTCAATCACACCATTGGTCTAATGATCAGGCTACACTTCACCCTTATGTAATTTATTATAAAGTAAATGAAGAAATGAAGCATGAGAATTTTGTTGTCACATCAGAAAAAGTTAGTCACGATGCAAGTTCGGTACATTTATTTAATACTAAATTGATAGAATTTTTAAAACTAAATTTGGTGCCGATAAAATTAAAAAGATCAAGTATATTTCTGATTAAATTTTTATGATCAAGTGGTAAATGGGGGGTGCACTTGACGTGATCTTGCTCAATATTAACGATATTAGTTAATAATAAAAATAAGTAAAGATAATACATAATATTTTTTACTTGTTTTCGGTTTCCAGTATACAATTGATCAATGGGCAATGTAATGGTGTCGCATAGTATTGTTATGCTGCCGTGTTCTGGTTTGTACTATCATAGCTTTAGTAAATTAAACTCTATTTTTAAATTGTACCATTAAGGAATATGCTGAACGCATCGTCTTCCCATTAAAATAAACACCGTAGCTTATACATCGCTTTTACATTACACCACCACAGTTCTTTAACCAAAACGTACGGTTTTGTTGATATAATAATTAATATTTTCTAATATGACCTTAGCATATTATTTATTGATTCGTTATTCTAGTGCACAATAGACAATACACCATTGTATTCAAACTAGAAATTTTTTCCTGTTTTACTAATGTTGGTGAAAAAAAAATGTTACATAAAAAAACTTTTTATGTACATGTAATATAAAATATTATGGACGCCGTATCTTAGGGATGTATGAGACTATAACAAGCTAATACGTCACTCGCGATCCGATGCGACAACGACAGCGTCGAAACGGATCCTCAGTCCCCTTTTAAATGGACATAACAAATTCAATTTCTCACACCTTACTGGCACTAATGTGTTTGTAAGATGAGGTTTACAAATTCGCTTAGTACTTGACTATAATCAAATCGCGCGTCCTACAAATAATATGTACGATGCTATCTTTTTTATGATATAGAATCTAATTTTAAAAATGTAAAAAGTGTGTCCTGCGCCTGATCTCTCTGCGGTCGTGTGGGTTACCTGTCCTATTGTAATATGAGATAGAAAAAAGGAGTATATCTGTGTGCGCCGTGCACTTGTGTACAATAATATCCCCTGCGCATTAGGCTGATCTTTAATATAGATCAGCTGCCGTAGTGGGAATCGACTTGGAGGATATTATTTAAATTATTTAAGTAATGTAAGAAGTTCTTACAAGTTATAAACAAGGTAGACTAGAATCGTGTCGCAAAAACGTAAAAAAAATTATAATGCACTACTTGATATTGAAGTCCGTAATTTTTTTGTTGATTTAACTTAAACAAATTTAAGTTGTCAATTAATATATATTTTGAAATTGTTTAATCCTTAAATCCTACTTTCCGTATCCCTCTCATGCAGGATCGGCGCAACAGATTGTCTTCTTCTATTACTTTATTATTCTTTATTTCAGTACTTAATCCTTTCTTAACATGTTATACAGGCATGAAGTGGACGTTTTTAAGTATTTACTTGCGCTAGCACTTACCTTGCATAAGTTATATATTTTGGGTTAGATATTCAATTGAAATACAACAAATTTATAAAGTGTATATTTGATTCTAAAATAAATACTTTAGGCTATTCTTAAAATATAAGCTCGATATCTTTGTCGTAGAACATATGAACCGAATTCAGTACATTCTTATGTTTTTTTATCATATTAACAAGCTAACACGTCATTCGTGATCCGATCCGGCGACGAATTAGTGTCACGACGGATCCTTGATGCCTGTTTCAGTGAACTTTATACCTAAGATCGCGTCTTACAAATTCAATTTCTCTTAACTTACTGAACTTTTTGTAAGTTTTTCACACGAATTCACTTAGTACTTGACGTTTGATTATAAATGAAAGGCAAAATCATCTTTTTATAGTTACCAAATCAAATTATGATTCTATCATAGTGAATATATTATTTTAAAAGGGTAAAATGATTAACTCTATCTAAAAAACTTTTCAAATAAACTGAAAAACATTTTAGTGCTTTCTCATATTAATTTTAAATATTAGTTCCTTAGGTTGCGACTCGCGATATGACAATTTTATTTCGCTGCTGTTGGTATGGCTAATATCCGGAGTGGCTTAATTGATTTCGGTCAGTTTCAAACTTGTAGATGGCTGTTAAATACGTACGGAATACTCAGAAGTTGATGTCAACAAGATTCGTGCTAAGTGCTTAATTCAAAATTAAATAAAGTATTTATGTTAAATTTCAAAGGTTATTTGAAATACGTTGAATTGTAGACATACCATGGTAAACATGAACGCTTAAAACTGTCCGAAAGGTCGAAGCAAGAACATTTGTAACAATCGCGATAAATCCACAAAAATGGATTTAATCGCTCTGGATAAATGTATCATTTAACAAAATACTTGTATTTTTTTTGGTTTATGTAGATCTTGGATAAATATCATACCAGTGGAAGCGGAACCGCAACGATTTAGAACACGCCAACCATCTTTTACAAGGGACCGTCTGCGGTAGTACCACCATAATGCATATCTCTGCCGCTAATCAGTAGCGTCTATCTATTTCTGATTTGCAGAGCTCCATAGATAACATAATATGAGGGAAAAGAGAGTTAACAACTCCTTTCTCAAGGTGGTGAGTCGATTTGTGGCCTATTCAGCCTTTTTTTTTAATGACTAAAATCACTATCAGATAAAAGCCAGGCTTGTCTTAACGCTCTAACCGATAATTTAAAAAAGTATTGTTTTTTCATAATCGACAGTATAGTAGTCAAAAGCAATCTTGCTTGGGTACACTCAAATAAAACTTTTTGAAATCAGATGTTCGACCGCAGTTTCGCATTGCTTGAAATTTATATTTGTATTCAGCGGCACGTTTGAATATTTACATGCGTTTTAATACGTGTGATAAGAGTGTTCGTTTAACTGTATTGAACATTGTATTGTAAACCTCCGTGGCCTAGCGGTATTGGCCCTTGCTTTATAAACCGGAGGTCATGGGTTCGAATTTCGTGAGGAACAACTTGGTGTTGTCGTTATTTTCTGGTTGGCTATGACAATTTGGGCCGATCACCCAACTGTCTGAAAAGTAATATGATTTATGCGTCAGATGGGCATGTAAAAAGTCGGTCCACCACCAAACCCCATTGGACCAGCGTGGTGGGTCCGTAACCCATATGTCCAGCAGTGGACTAACAATGGCTAATGTTGATGATGAATTCAATAAATGCTGAAAATATATGTTTAGTTAAGACACTGGGCTCTAGCTTTTTCTATACCTGCAAAGTAAGATTAGAAAGCTTTTATTGAGTTTTTCGCTCCGTTATTATTACTAATTAAAATTTTGTCATAGAAAACTACCGAAAGATCAAATATAATTATTAAGAAAATTGCTTAAAGAGAAATACATAAAACGTAGCTTTAAAAAAGTAATCCAAGGCTGACCAATTTGTATGTGAGCGATTGCGGGGATTCTTGAAACGACACACATGCACTTTGTCTTGACTGAAAAGAAACGTAGTATGTGAAAAGTCGGTCTAAGAAGAGGTAGTATAAATATAATAGTATCAAAATTAGTAGCTTTTTTAAAAATCGAATAAGACTAAGTCCCTTTAGTCAATATTCAATTAGTCGCTACGTGCGGTCTTATATTAATCAAGGACCAGAGCAGGGAATCGGGTTCCTAATTAATTGCGAATAAACAAAGTGTAAATGAAAACAATATTATAATAATAATATTGCAGTCTTCTATTTTATGAAAGTGTGATACCGTTTTGTATTATTCTAAATTTACATTAATACTTATATTCTATTCTTATAAATATGGAATACCATTCGGTTTTTGTGTCATAAAAAGAAAAGATATTGAAGATCAAAACTTTTTTGCTTTCTTACCATCAGTCATATACTTAAGTTATTAGCAGTTTTATCCCAAAATTATAAATGTAACATGTTAAATTTATTCAAAAACAAAAATAACGTAAAGTCATCCACCTATGGCATAAGTACCCAAACAAGGACCACTATAGAACTATGACTTTATTAAAATTACTCTATTGAGCTAAAGTAAGTGGACCTATTGGTCATTTTGTATGTGAGTCCAGTGATGAAAAGAGACAGAAGACCACTGCTTTTTGCAACTAGAAACATTTATTTTCGGGAAATGGCAGTTTTAGGCAAATACATTTAGTTACATGATACGAGATGGTGTTACTTTCAGGTACGTAGATAAATAAAACTAGAGCAGTCGTTCACTATACACGCTCCAGTTACTCTTCACGAGTTCACTGGAACATGAGTGGATAGAATATATGACTTTTAAGTGACAAATTCAGTTTTAACACAGTCATTAAGAGTGGTAAAACTGAATTTTTAAAGTCACTGCAAAGGATATAAAGTTTAAAAAACTAACTTAATAAACTTTTAACGTTTTATTTCATAACCCCTTTAAAACAAACTTTCCTTAAACATTTTTACAATAATATTTTTTAAGTTTCTGGATAGTGCCAGAAAACATATTTGTCACAGTATTCTCAACTAACTTACACTACTTCGGAAGTCTTAACCACTATAAAAAAATGAATTTAACGTGTTTAAAACTTGAAGAACGATAAGTGTTACATTTATATAAAATGAAATAAAAATACATGAAATCTTCAGGAACATATTGTTCTAAAGAAAACCGACACAAGTAAATAATCTTAAAAATATGTAAAGTAACAGATGAAACAGAAACCATTACATGAATCTCAAATTAAAAGTTTGTTAAGCTTATACCTATCCAAACAATTTACGTTCAAATTGAAATTCATTGATCTCAACTTCTGAGTAAACTACGCGTGTTCAAAAGTTATACGGCACTAAGAGTGCTGTCAAGATCAGTTTAAGAGGATTTAAGTGTTTTAATATGATTTTTAAAATTATAAGCTGTCTTAATATTTTGATACCATCGGCATAAAAAAATCTAATATGCCAAGCAGATTTTTTATTAACCGCTATATATATATTATAGGCTTAAGTACTCAAGAAAATAATATATTTACTCTAACAAATTTATACTAAACTCTCTCTTGTTATAAACATATTTAAACTAAAGTCAAGTATTGTGCTATTTTTATACAAAAAGTATCCTTTGTAATAAAAGAACTACCTATATTTCTCAAGTATTAGTTTCGTGTGAAATCAAGTATACAGTAACACGAGGGTTTCTCGTCTAGTGGGTTCACTCAAATGGGCAGTAAAGATCTAATGTGACAGTAAGTCGTCCGACAGAACAGACTATGAGAGACATATTAGCTTACAGAGGTAATTTTGGACTCGTTTTCTGTTGTAATATTTATGTTAGTGTACTTTTTATATAATGACCGGTAATTGAAGATTAATTAAGCGTATTATCATAAAAAAAACGTCAGATATCGTACCATACAACTTAACAAATATTCGTCATCACATGATACCGTCAGCTCAGTATTAAGCATAATCAATTCTCATAATTTTGTATTTAAAATTGACGATCATCGAATTACACTGAAATTTTGACGTCCAATATCTTAGTCGGTCCCGTGACTGCGGAGCTTGGGAATGGTTTGAAACTTCGGGTATAATTTTAAATATATGCAAAGTAATTAAACGCGTTAAATTAAAAAATCTGTATTATTTATGATGTTCAATACAATTTCTTAATTTTTAAAATCTATGCATTTTCTTTACATTTTCAAATTATCATGCCGTTAATGCTATGAACATATGTGTAGTACAATGTGCTTATAATGTGAAGGGGAACCTGAGACGTCATTTTAATTTGCATAGTTTATGAGGCATGCTTCTCCTTGAGTTGCCATTCAGAAAAAGTTTAAGATTTTCAGATTGTCCTCATTCTTGCATGATTATTTACTTTAATCTTATTTACTACTTTTGCAACGTAATATTATTTACTAATATATATTAATATACATAACTTTTCATTACATTGCTTTACGGATTTTATCGCGTTCAATTAATTTAATATATAGACTCTCATAACAAGAATATAGTACACAATTCAATGCCATTAAGTCCTTTATGTAATTTTAGGTATTATTGTTGATTTACACAAAACCTCAAGTACCTGCATAAAAGAAAATTGGAAAATAAATATAATTTGTTTCATACCCAAAAGATTGAAATTTCTTTTTTTCTTTGCTACTTTAGAGCACCATTGTATGGTTTCATATTTAAATCACTTTTTTTAGATTTTGCACTACATTTTGTGGAACAGTCTAAAGCCTGACCTACTCTAATAACGTAAAAATTTAGTTCAAAAACTCTTAAAAAACGCAAACGCCATGTTATTTTTTTGGAAGCTGAGTGTGCCTGTAATTGGCGAGCATCTACGTAAAGCTGCGGTCATTTGTGATTGTTTCTTTTTTTCATATTTTTATAACTTTTTTGTACATGTGTTGCTGTTGGCATGTCTCGTTAATGAAAAATAAATAAATAATACATAAATAATAAATAAATAAATAGCAGAGCGAAATGCCAGAACTCGCTTTACTTCAACGGAGCTTTTTGATCGAATTTGTTTTTGTAGAATATATTTCTCGCGAAAAAACTCATTTAATATTCAGCCGATGCAAAAAACTATTTTTTTCTCTACTATAAATGTTGCATTTACTTCGTAAAGTTTTGGACTATCAAAGATTGATATCGTGGCTCCATTATTGTCTATTTTTCCCGTCTTATCTAAATTAGCCTAGCAAAGAGTTCTTGATCCAGGAAATATATAGATCATTAGGTTTTCATTAGCTCTGGGAAGAAAGTATTGGGGAAACCAGGTATTGACTTCGAGAATTTGTCATTTTGCACTTTATGGCGGTGCATGAAAGTATTAAATAGGAAAACACTTAAAAATTAAAGGAATGATTTTGTTCGTGTTTGTTATTATTGTTTCTTGGTTTGTTATCCCAATATTCTATGATCAATTCATGCCCTAGAAAGTAACGTAATACATAGATGTGTTTCTGTATCAGCCGGTATTAAATGATATTGTACCAGTCAATTAACAATCAAAGATTTAACGTTTTATCGTGTGACGAATCACTCCCTTTGTATGTAGTATAAAATAACTACCTTGTACGACTTATTTCACTTGATCCTTTACACAATTTTTACATCGACCTCCAGTCTAAATATACCTGAAATGTGTTTTTAATTCAGTTTATTTATAGACTTTGGCTAATTATAATTATCCGTAAATTGGTTTAGCATAGTATGTATTAGTTAAAACAGTAATGATTCTATTTAATTTTGAAAAACTCGAAAGCACAAAATGTTCTATCTAATATAAATTCAGCGTATCGTAAGCTTGGGCACTTTGGCCTCCTCTATCGCAAGTAACTAGATTAATTACGTTACGGCTTCAAATAGTTGATCAAAATGGTGTAACCTTTAAACCCCTTCCTTGCTGATAGCAGAAGCGAACTAGTTAACCTAATTAATATTGCCTAGTATGTGCAACTTAATGGATTACTCACAATTATAGAAGAATCCTATAAACTTATTTGTTATCATTTAATTGTACAACAGACTATCATTTATCTCCAATGACCTTACAATTTTAACCCTATACCTTTAATTGCAACTGCCTGTTAGATGATCCAGTGTCAATATTTGCTGCGCGCCACCTGGTTATAATCAGCGCAGCGCTGTGTTTAAATTATCGCCCTGAAACCAAGGACGGTGCCGATGAGCGGCGATAGCCACTTTCAAACAAAGCCACTACGGCTGTTCGGATGGAATTGGGCAAAACAAGGTAATCCACCGTCTTCTCAATATTTTAAATCTCGAGATGTTAATGTGAATGAGTGTTCAACTTACGATGACTATTTCTACTACCCTGATCATACTACGACCCTTATTATAGTGACGAGTATTGCGAACAATATTACCATGATTATCCTGGTGACTGTGACATTATGAAGCGACTAACGATAGTAACGCCCAGACGACGGAGGAAAAAGTTAATCAGGTTGTCAGGATTTTCAGAAGGGATTGAAGTCAAACAAATTGGGATAGAATCAAACCGTCAAATGCAAAGACAGCAGACCTTTTATACGAATCTCTGAACCCTCGTTAAATTTACTATTAGATACAGGCACTAACCAGTCATTCATTAGCCCGGAAACTGAAGTTGAATCTTACTTTAGTAAAGTGCATTTAAACTACGACCCATTCGAAGTTACGAATGTTCACGCCAAGACTAGGAATAATTATTCTATTACCCTCCCATGCTTTTCCGAAATTAATGATTCAGAGATGATAAAATTATTTTTATATAAGTTTCATGATCATTTTGACGGTTTAATAGGAATGGATTTACTTACTAAATGGAAAGCGAAATTAGATCTTAAAAGACTCAACTTAGTTACGTAATTGGCATGCAATCCATACAAATTTATAATTCCCGTAATTTAAACCTTTATGAAAATAGAGTACCAGCCGAGAGTTCAAAATTCTTCGGTTACCGATTAACGCGCCCGACGGTGCAGTTTTGATAGAGGAGCAGGTTGAATGCAATTGCGTAATATCAGAATGCCTCACTACGGTTTGTAATTCACGCGGTATAGTTGAAGTAGTTAACCCGACAAAACCGACATCATATTTTCCTTTAATCACAGTACTCAGGCAACTATGTACAATGTTGAGTGCACTCGCACCGAACATTATCGCCACGCGCGAATGCAATCATATCGCAATTACGCATGGATCATCTAAATGATGAGGAAAAAGCTACCTTGGTAGGCTTATGTTATAAATATTCTGATGTATTCTATATTGAAGGAGAGTCATTAACTTTCACAAATACAATAAAACACAGAATTAGAACTACCGACGAAATTCCGATTCGTACAAAGAGTTATAGATACCCGTATATTTATCGCGAGGAAGTTAGAAGCCAGATTAATAATATGCTCGATCAAGGGATTATAAGACCGTCCGAATCAGCTGGAGCTAACCAATTTAGGTGGTGCCTAAAAAAGTAGACGCCTAAGGAAAGCAAAAGTGGCGTCTGGTCGTTGACTTTCGTAAACTCAATGAAAAGACAATTGACGACAAATACCCCATTCCTAATATCACAGACGTCTTGGTAGTTAGGGAAGTGCCAGTAAGGCAGGGGAGTGTAACTTCACAACTCTGGACTTGGCATCTGGATTTTATCAGATTGAAATGAACCTAGCTGATATTTCGAAGACTGCGTTCAATGTCGAACATGGCCACTTCGAATTTCTAAGAATGCCCATGGGCCTTAAAAATTCTCCTTCGACCTTCCAGCGCGATGGACAATGTACTTAGGGACCTGCAA
This sequence comes from Lamproptera curius, assembly GCA_029286875.1. Taxonomy (NCBI): domain Eukaryota; kingdom Metazoa; phylum Arthropoda; class Insecta; order Lepidoptera; family Papilionidae; genus Lamproptera; species Lamproptera curius. Next base: position 660,659 of record JAGSMT010000085.1, on the reverse strand, counting down.
AACGTAATATGTCTTGTGTACCTGAATGACTTTATTGTTTTGTACAAGCGTTCAAGAACATGGTCAACCTGGAAAATGTGTTTCAGAGGTTAGCGAATCTAACTTTAAAATTCAATAAGATAAGCCGAATTCTTAAAACTCGAGACTGCGTACCTAGGACATATCATAAGTAATGAATGTATTAAACCGAATCCAGACAAAATTGTCGCTATCCAAAATTTCCTAATAAGGAAATTAAACAATATCTTGGACTTATAGGCTATTATCGCAAGTTTATACCGGATTTTGCCCGCATCACATAACCCAAAACACAGTATCTCAAAAGGAAATAAAATTTATATTGAATTATACCAACAGTTTCGAAAAATGCAAGACGCTCCTTACTAACGATCCCATCCTTAAGTATCCCAACTTTGATAAAGTTTTTGTTTTAACCACAAACGCCTCCAACTTTGCAATAGGTGCAGTTCTCTCTCAGTGGACTATAGGGTCAGACAAACCGATAGCGTACGCCTCACGTACTTTGAATGAGAGTGAAATAAATTACAGCGCAATAGAAAAGGAACTGTTAGCTATAGTATGGGAAACTAAATACTTCCGCCCCTATCTCTTTGGTTGAAAATTTAAGATCGTAACAGACCATTAGCCGTTGCAGTGGGTTATGAACTTGACAGAGCCAAACTCACGGCTTACAAGATGGGGTTTGAAGTTAAGCGAGTATGACTTTTCCGTAGTGTATAAGAAAGGCAAAAATAATACAAATGCCGACGCGTTATCGCGAATCGAGATCTGTAACGAAGAAGTCAGCTCTGTGATAGTTAATGCAAGTTAAAAACCAGCCTCTATAAGTAATTTAAGTGCTCTCACAGCACATACTGCAAACGAAAATCCAATACTGGAAGTTCCATAACAGACGACTGTTATAGGAACGTATGGATATGTATTTGACTATTGTAGGTGACATAAATAAACGTAGAACCGTGACAAAACCGTTTGACACTCACACACGTACATCTGTTCTGTTATCCACTCTAATTTAGAAGAAGATCTCATTAACGCAATTAAAGAATATGTTCACCCGAAAATTCAAACTGCTCTCTTTATTAATCCTCCTCTCGCTATGTATACCCTGTACACTTGTACTTATCTTGTATATTCCCATTATACAGTACGTCGAAAATCACAGAAAAAAAATGAAGAAAGTCTATGACATTATTAGCGAAACATCTTTTGCAAATGTGCAAAATGCATGTAAAATGCAAGACAAGCCCTCACTAAGAACCGTGATAGAACCCGCGAAACAGAGATAGAATATCAACCCGAGCAACAGATATTTGTTAGAAACACTTGTGCAAGCAGATCTGAATTAGCCCCTAGATACACCCACGATAAAGTATTAGTAGACTTACCTATTCACATGTATACATCAAAAAATAAAGGTCCCTAGCATAATAGAGACTTAAAAGAAGTCCCTAAAACAGCCAAATCGTTTCCCATGAAGCTGTTCCTGAGTCTGGTACATGCTCAGGTGATAAAACTTGAACCACTTCAAGACGGACGGATCTTGCCCTTTAAATTAGGACTGATGAGACTTACAACTATCTATCATATTTTCTTACATTATATACAACTGACGGACATTGAAGACGAAGAGTATAACGTTTGTATTTAAATTCCCAATAGTTTCACCGCTTACATTTCCCGTTATACAAATTAGTGATTGTTCCAAATAAGTTTAATCAGGCAATTATTCCCACTTTCCTTTCCTTGCAATTCATGTGTACATGGAGGCAGAATGCCGAAGATAGATGCGCGTATCTCTGCGAGAAAGAACTAAACCACCAACTGAGGTCATTACCGGATTGCATCTGTAACACCATCAAGGGTCACGCAACCAACGCCTGTAAGAAAACTACCATCAGTCTGACTAGACCGCCATGGAGAAACTAGATGACCGCCACTATGCTGTTGTATTCACGAACCTCATTCGAGTACAACGCACCTGCCAACGAGACAAGATTAGTTCTCTATCAGGAAGTTTCCTGGCTATCATTCCGCATAATTGCATCCTGCGTACAAACGATTTTACCATCGCTAATATCAATAACAACCTCAAGGGACAGCCGATGAACATAAATAGTGTATCAATCGAGCCCGAAATGGAACAAGTTTCATCACCATTAGATATTAACTCGGTAGATCTGAAAAGCTTCATGAAATTCAAGATAGGATCAAGCTACAATAACCCATTCAAATACAAGAAACTTCAATCCTGTACCACACCACTATTCCAATTTATAGCTTGCTTTACTGGGTACAACAACTGGGTTCGCCATACTCTGTCGACTATGCTATCGTCGAATGAAGAGCAACAGTGTCTACACCGAACCTGAGGCCCGGAAAATACAGGCCGCATCTCAAAAGCAGCAGCAGCCACCAGCGACATTTCCTCTAAAATTGATGAAATAGTCGCTGCTCTGAAAGGGGAGGTGTCACATCCTACGGCACTATGGAATCCGCTGACATAGCATCACGCACTAAGCGCATGCATGTCATCATCAACAAATGTCGCAATTACTCAAAGCGCTGACTCCTTTTCCATATAACGGCACTATGATTTCCAATGACTCGCTGTAAGACAGCGATCGCATGCTCTCCCACCGAAGAATCTCGCAATAGGCAGAACGCTGACTCAGCAGCACAGGGCTCGGCGACAGAACATACGTGAACGGAAGGACTCACTTCTCTTCACACCTCGAAAGCAGTCACTTGTCTTTGAGTCCTCCTGCGTTGGTACTCGTAATAAAGGACAAACAAAATTAAATCATCATCAGCCTGTGATAGTCGCCTGCTGGAAATAGGCCTCCCTTATACAGTGCTGGTTGGTGGGATCGTCTAACTTTTCAGACAATTGGGTGATCGGCCCAAATTGCCCAAACCAACAATGAAAATTTGTTGAATCCCCTAAGGATTCGAACCCACGACCTCCGGTTTCTAAAGCACAGCCCATTCCACTAGGCTACGGAGGCAGTCAAAAATATGACTAACTTCTATATAACGATAGGGTATAACTATTTTACACAGGTAACAACGTGCCTTCCGTAGGAAATTACGTCTCGTTTTCAGCCATGGCAAATTTCGTTTATCATAAGTTTTATATACATAGAATGAAGAATTCTTTTATTGCAATAACTTTTATGTCAACTAAAACAGTATTATCTTCAATGAGCTTTGCAGTTTTTAACAATGTTTTACATTAAAATGCTTCTTGTGGGCTATATGGAATTATGACCGACATTTTTGAGTATTATTTTAATTCAACCTTACTTAAAGTGACAGGCATAATGACCTCTTGAGTAATGGAGGGCGGCTGGCCAGAGCGGAAATTGTAAGATCGTGTTTATGTCACGATACTGTCAAATACGAAATGTAATTCTACAAAACGTTAAATATGGTGACAAGCGTAGTAAAAGTAGTTAAGTAGTTGATTTTATGGTAAAATTAAAATTATGTATTATAAAATCAGAGAAATGTGTTCTTGTAAAATATACCTTTTTATAAAATGAAATTGCAATGAAATAGTATTTCGTCACTAAAAACAAAGTCACGTTCGCTGTCCGTCAGTCCCTATGTATGTTTAAATCTTTAAAACTACGCGACGGATTTTGAGTTGGTTTTGGTTTTTTAAATAGATAGCATGATTCATGAGTAAAGTCTATATGTATAATACATGCAAAATATTGAAGATAAACTTTGATAAATTTGCAAGTTTCTAATGTGAAATCGTAAATAAACATTTTCTTGCGTTTATAGCGTTTGCACTGAAAAATTATTATTCAATGAACTACCTCCAATACATTGTCCAATTAATATAGATATACATAAATAAACTTATTTTTTAATGAGTTCTTCCGAATATATTACAGATTTAAAATGCAACGTTGCAAGATTCTGTAGTAGTTCACTGCTTGATTTAAAATTGAGTCATATACTTTGCTACAATTGTAATTATTTAGAACAAAGCTTTACGATTATAATAACATTCTTCTAACTGCTCCTGGTATAAAATATCGAATAAACAAAGTCCTAGTGTCAAACCTCATCATCATCGTCAGCCTGTGCTAGTCCTCTGACATAGGCCTCCCAATGCAAGCCACCGCTTCTGCAAAGTCAAACTTAATTGGCCAAAAGTCGAGCTTTCTCAGTCTCTCATTCGTTTCTCGCACTATTATTCTCTAAAATACGATATTTTACAATTTATTTCAAGCCGAGCTTTTGGCTACCCATGCTATTTTTGTTTTCTGGACATATTAACAATATACCCCTACATTATAGATTTAGCCGCAAAAAATGTAATCGACTAAACATTGCCCTTCAATATAAGTATTGACGATCATAGTGGAAAAAACATTTTTTAAGTACACATTACTGACTCACAGTAGCCTAGTTAATGAAGATGTAGGTTTACGTTTTTATTTTTTTTATTATAGTATTAAAATAAAATAATTATCGTCACTTAGCCGTGATTCATATTTTTAATAAAATAAATTATATAATAGATTTAAATATAGCATGGGCCTTTAAATATGACAATTTACGATAAAATTCCTCAAATAAAAAAATACACAATGATGAATTACGGTAAGCTCGCAATGTCAGGGTCCAGACTTTAATACATTTCATATTTTATACAAAACAGAACAATATTTCCTATCAAAATTAGCTCCTTTTCATACCTGTTCACTCAATTTATGACTTCGCCTCTTGTCCACCTAGCACCCACCAAAGAGACAGGTTTACACTAGGCAAATGACATCTGACCTCAAACTGATGAAAAAGACCTTATTAAATTGAAAGGCACTGACATCATTCGTCACTGCTATCGATCGTGATGAACTTTTGCAAGCCCATTTAATTAGTGAATCATCTCACTTAATAGGTATTGGGATGATTGGTTCAGTAATTAAACATAATATAAGATATGATTTCCTGTAGGTTTGACCAGTTCATTTGCGCAGAACAGCTATTACAGTAACGGAGGAGGTAAAAGCATACATTTATAATATACATTTTTGTACAAAGCCTGTATATGAACAATGATGTTCGTCGCACAAATATACATCATTTGTCTTCAGTCAAAACACACAAATGTAATAATCAATTGTCATTCGTTACAGACGGTTTCAGCCGATTAGAGTGATTATACCTTATTAGTAATTTATTACAATCAATCTGATAATAGCAATGTAAATAAAAAGCTCTATATTATTTTAAATTGATTAGATGTTATGAATAAAACTATTGTGTGAATATCTCAAAATATACAAGAGTTAATTGAATTTTAATTTATTTTATTTTAATATATAAAACATTTATGAAGTCCGCCTCTGCTCCGTAACTGCCTCGTAGCCAGTGGATGGGCGTGTGCTTTAGAAACCGGAGGTATGGGTTCGAATCCTGCAGGGACTCAACAATTTTCATTGTTGTTCCTTAGTTGGTTAGGGCATTCTGGGCCGATCACCCAATTGTCTGAAAAGTAAGATGATCCATGCATCGGATGGGAATGTAAAAAGTCGGTCCACCCACCAACCCACATTGGACCAGCGTGGTGGATACGGTTCAAAAGTCTCCTAATAGATAGGGGTGTATTAGGGGAGGCCTATGTCCAGCTGTAGACTATCACAGGTTGAAGATGTAGTTATGTAAGTCGGTTTAATAATTGGCAAGGCCTTCTACCATCTCTTTCATTGTTACCTATCCTTAGGCCACTCTATTGTACATATTTTTACATTTATTATCGCATTAATTACTTTACACCTATTGTTAAAACACTCGAGTATTCACCGGGAGCTTACAATGCATTCCATGATTCGGATCCAAAACGTGCATGTGAAATATTCAAAGTGTAGTCATACTTTGTCTGCGCATATTTTTCCACGGGGCTGAACATTCTTGCAGACTTCAGATTGTTTCATCTTTATTTCGGTTTGTTACATCAATAACTGGTTTACTTTAATACTTCTTTATGATTTTTGTATTGATTATACTTTCAAATTGTGTGAATAATAACGATGATCCAAAACAGTCTTAAAACGTATTCAAGTTATTCATTGAGTGTTAAAATCTTTAAGCATATTTTATTTACAATATTTAGAATTAAATCAAACCTTTTTAACGGTTTATAAAAAAGGTGTTTGCCTATTGGAGAAAATTTCAGTAAGTAACAAGATCAGACATTAAATGAAATGTAAATATAATCATAAAACAAATATTCTAGCGAATAAGTTTTGTCGTTACTTTAAAGCTCAAAGACTTTTAGTTTCAATGGTATCGTTTATCGGCAATCTATAACCAAGTGTAATACTTGGTTAATAATACGAAAGATATAAATGATCTGCTGTTAAAATAATTATAGGAACTAAAAATAAACTATTTAATTAAGTAAATAACTAGACTAGTTGAGTGTTACTTTGATGGTAAATCATAAGCCCTGCATTTGAAAAATGTATTAGACGATGCTTCAAACCCACTTTCTATCATCAAGCAATATTGTGAATTATTGCTTAAGCATTTATCACAATATCTTCCTTACCAAAGGCAAAAGAACCTTTCAACCTTAAAACGCAGTAGTGTTTGCGTACTACTACTTTTACTCTTACATTACGTAAGAGTTTTATGTAAAAAACCCTCCGTAATTAAACAACGTTAAGTTTGTTTTATTTGACGATTCATAATAATTTGTGTTTTAAATCAATTTTAGCTGCAGATATGTTAGAGCGTCAAATAAAAATTTATAGAAAAAAGGAAAAAGTTATGCCCGCTGAGTTTCTTACCTATAGCTAGTCCAGTTGGACATATTTAAATTACGATAAAATAAAAGTAACAATTGAAATTTTTATACATCACTGTAATTTTGAGTGCGTCTCTAACTATTTAGAAATCGCCATTAGTTTAAATTTATTTTTTTAAATATTTAAAATTACAATAACCCCTGTTGTTAAGATTTCTAAGTCGCGATGGATTTGTTTTACACTTAGATTTGGGAGAAAATAATGAGCAGATCAAATAAGTCCATGCCGTCAGGTATTATAATACAATCTATAAAGCCAACAACAATAAGAGTATTTTTATTACAGATAAGTCAGTCAACAATAAACTAAAATTCTACTTACGGTGCAGAAATTTGAAATTCTAATTAGCAGACATGGTTTATTTTCTTTGCCATTTTTTAACTAAATTACATGTAAAGTTAAAACATGTAAAAATTATTAACAGTTTTCAACAGAACATACAGATGAAAAACAATTTATACTTATTCGACAGGCAGAGTCAGTGTCGTGTACTTAGAGGTAAATATGGTATATGGTTAAATTCCTATTTAGTATGTGGTGTGTATATCACTTTTAACCAGAGCTGACCCTGCTGAATATAAATTAGCAATTTGTTGAACTTGGTGTGCATTGTATTTTCTACATCAAAAGCAAATAACAATATTTTGTACAGTTTTAGTCCGTTATGCTCCCAGATACTATAAACGCTGAAAACGGTCTGAAATATCGGGAATAGGTGGTAAGTTATTGCGATAATAAATGTAAAAATATGCACAATAGAGTGGCTCTAAGGATAGGTAACAATGAAAGAGGTGGTAGAAGGCCTTACAATTACTAAACCGACTTACATAACTACATCTTCCGCCTGGATAGTCTACTGCTGGACATAGGCCTCCCTAATACACCCTATCCATTAGGAGGCTTTTTGAACGTATCCCACCACGCTGGTCCAGTGCGGGTTGATGGGTGGACCTAATTTTACATTCCCATCCGACGCATGGATCATCTTACTTTTCAGACACATAGATCAGCCCAAATTGCCCTAACCAACAGGGAAACAATTTGTTGAGTCCCTGCAGGTTTCTGAACCCACGACCTCCTGTTTCTAAAGCTACACGCCCATACGACTAGGTAGCCTAGTATACCTGGTAGAAGGCAGTTACGGAGCAGAGGCGGACTTACATAAATCCTTATATATTAAAATAAAATAAATTAAAATTCAATTAACTACTTGTATATTTTTGGATATTCACACTCATAGTTTTTATTTCATAATACTTTAACCAATTTAAAAATAATATAAAGCTTTTTTATTTACATTGCTATTATCAGATTGATTGTAATAAATTACTAATAGGGTATAATCACTCTAATCGGCCGTGAAACCGTCTGTAACGAATGACAATAATGATTGATTACTTCACATTTGTGGTTTGACTGAAGACAAATGATGTATATTTGTGCGGCTGAACAATACATTTATCATATAACAGGCTTTGTACAAAAAATGTTTATTATAAATGTATGATTTTACCTCCTCCGTTACCTGGTAATGGCTATTTCTGCGCAAATGAACTGGGTCAAACCCTACGAGGAAATCATATCTTTATATTATGTTTAATTACTGAACCAATCATCCCAATACCTATTAAGTGAGATGATTCACTAATTAAATGGGCTTGCAAAAGTTTAGTCCGATTCATCACGATCGATAGCAGTGACGTATGATGTCAGTGCCTTTCAATTTTCTAAGGTCTTTTTCATCAGTTTGAGGTCAGATGTCATTTGCCTAGTGTAAACCTGTCTCTTTGGTGGGTGCTAGGTGAACAAGAGGCGAAGTCATAAATTGAGTAAACAGGTATGAAAAGGAGCTAATTTTGATAGAGAATATTATTCTGTTTTGTATTCATTCATTCATCATCAGCCTGTGATAGTCCACTGCCGGACATAGGCCTTCCTAATACACCCCTATCCATTAGGCGGTTTTTGGACCGTATCCACCACGCTGGTCCAAATGCGGTTTGTGGGTGGACTGATTTTTTAAGCTTCCATCCGACGCATGGAATCTATCTTTTCAGACAATTGGGTGATCGGCCCAAATTGCCCCAACCAACTAGGAAACAACAATGAAAATTTGTTCTGTTTTGTATAAAATACGAAATGTATTAAAGTCTGGGCTCTGACATTGTAAGCTTACCGTAATTCATTATTGTGTATTTTTACTACAAAGCAAAAATTTTAAGTTCAAAAATTATACTGTAAGACTCAAACACATTATATAGTATAAAAAGCAAACAATTAATACTAATTTATTTGTAGGTCACGTGTGATAACTTCTCCTGTTTGTTTTTTTATATTATATATTGGGATGTGGCAAACGATTCCATTCATATCCAATGATTTGTAAATTATTTAAACTCAAACGACTAGTAAGTTATATTAAATTATATAAAATTCTATCAAATTTAACACGACTATTATTAAAGTTCAAGATAAAACTAAATCGCAAACGTTTCTTTTAATGGATATAACTTTGTTGGAATAAACCTTACAACCGGTTGTGTCATAGCGGCATGAATTTTAAGCATGCGTAGACCACTTTTCTTGCTTAGCTCCAAGGGTCCCCTGAAGGTAGACCTTGGCTTGGACTTACACTTATATTACCGTTAACGTGCTATATCAAGGATGTGCAGATGGGTAGAATCTCGGCTTTTTCGGCTTAGGCTTGATCGGCACTCTCAGAAAGTCCTTTCAAACCCGTTAGCAAATTTAAAAATTTTGTTAAATACATAAATATAATAAAAATAAACATTGGATTGTAATAAAAACGTTGAAAACTGTAAGTACAAATACCGTTTGCAATTCTGTAAAATTGAAACCCTGACCAAATATATTGAACATTTATGTAAATGAACACGTGCCCCTGAATCCCAATATAAATTCCAAGCACTGGGTAACCACAGTCCGTTATCTGATTCCGACAACTTTTATTTAAGACTAGCTATTTTCCACGACTTTGTCCGCCTGTTAATATAATATAAATAATTCTGTAAGATTTTTTTTGTAAGAAAAGAACCTAAGGTACGGTGAAAGTCCCGTCAAAATCAGATCTGCCATTTCAAAGATTAGCCAGAATAAACAGACTAACATACACAAGAAAATTATAAAAAAAACCTTGTTACGCTATATGCATCGGTTACATATTACATAGTAAAAACCATATTTAAAAAAGATCTTTTTATATTTCCGGAGATAAAACATATTATATTAGATAATATTTCTTTAAATTATGTGAATAATTATATTGAGTTCAAAAGGCATTCCACGATGCGTGATCAAAAATGAATATATGGAAGTTTCATAGTATACGTAAGCTTTCATATTCTGTCGTGTGGTAAGAAATTCTTTAACAGCTCAGATAGTCCCATATTTTGCTGAGAAAATTTTTGTGCTGCTTAATTCTGCATCAGAGTTACTTTTAAAAACCAAATATATTTTAACGAAAACACTGCTTCTTATAATAGTATTGCAAACGCAATTTCTATTACTGTAAGGTTCCTAGCATAAAAAAGTGGTATCAAGTAAATTGTTGAATTTTTTTTTACTTGAAAATAACGTCGTTGATACATAGTGTTTATATTAAATAGCAGATACCTATCACATTTTTACGCTCTCAAGCAAATTTAATAGTTGAAATTAATATCTCTTAGGAAAGAAAATATTATGGTAATGAATTATTTTAACAAAGGACTATATACTTATTTTTTATTAAAATTTACTTTAGTAAATCTGACACTACAAGATAGAAAAAAACGTTTAATTTCACTATCGACAGAACAACTGCACTGTGAAAGTCGTTGCCTCTAGCCAACTATCAATTACATATAAGTTAAATTATTTATTAAAGCAAAGAGTGGATATGTACATTTAAATGAGAAGACTTACTAATATTTTAAAGATTTGTTCTGTTCCACAATCCTTTTTACTGTGTCCACTATTATATGCATGTTTAATAAACATTCCAAACTAGAGCATTAACTTACATATTATATTAACAGAAATTGGTTTATAAATTACGGTGTGTATGGTGAAATTTAGAATTTCATTACGTATAAATAAATAAAATATAACATAACATCACGTACAAACTCAATCAAATATCTGACCGTAACTCATTCAGAAGTTTACAATAACCGCAATGATGAATAATGGTACTCCTGTGTGCAGGCTGCAAAGTTTTTTACTTAAGTTTACTGAATAAAACTGTCGTATTATATAAAGTTGTTTTAATACTTACAAGAAGAAAAAGTAAAGATAAAATTTAAAGTATCTTTATTCAATATTTTAAAAACTATGTCTTGAAGATTTTTATTTAAACAAATAGTCAAAAATTAATCAAACGCATGTATACATCATAAAATTTTTTGTCAACTGCTTAGGAGTAGTGAAGTCGATCATAATTTAATTTGTGGCTATAATAATCTTAATTATTCTGAAAAATTTCATGTTCAATTTTGATGGAAGTAGAATAATATGAAATGTCATACTTTGAAAAGTTTATGGTATCGAAATTAGTTACCGAAGAAAGTGAAAATTTATGTAAAAAGTTATAAAAGGAAAAAGTTGTTTTATGTGCAAAATAATTATCATATCTTAGGTAAAAGTGTATAACTGACGGAAAAGGTTTTTAAAATGAAAAAGCATACAACATACGTAATACGGAATAACATATTAATATATTGTGGTAATAATGGAATCGATGCAGAAAAAAGTATGTAATTTATATTATGCTGAGACGTCGTAAGTAAGGCGGTCTTAATGGTCACATAGATTACACATCATAAATTAGTGAAAATGTTATCTATATATTCACTGTACTAGATGGTTAAAATATAAAGAATTAGATTGTTTACATATATTCCGCATCTTCTGAGGTCACTCACTACCCGCAGCAATAGCGCATTTAGGTTAATTGCTTATTTATAAAATTGGCATAAAATGTTGTTATGTTATTGTTATACTTGACTGTGTAAATTTTGTCGTAAAACGTTTATATTTTTTCGAATTTGCATCTAAACCATTCTAAGAAACTTTCAAAAAGTCAGTTTTAACTCGGTCACTAATATTTGTCATGTGTAAGTCAATCTATATTCTATCCACTCATGTTCCAGTGAACTCGTGAAGACTGTAACTGGAGCGTGTCTCGTGAACGACTGCTCTATTTTTATTTATCTACGTAAAAAAATCGTTTGATTTTATGTTCAAAATTAAAAATATATATTATTTAAAAACTTGTGCGAGGTGATGTTAAGAATTAACAAAAAAATTGCTAGTACTTTAAATCTCAAAGGGTATATAAAACTTGATGTTTTCTAGTTACCTCGTTGACAAAATACACGAAACGAAAGTTTTTTATCATAACCAACTATAAATTAAGCTTGACTAATTCTGAAGTCCGGTAGTACACCTAAGCAATTTATGCTCGCATTGTAGTAGTTCACACCAACTTCGGAGTAGACTACGTCCATTCAAAAGCTATCCAGAGCTTAGGACCTAATCGAATTCAATTACGCCGCTCCGGACATTAGCTTTCAAACAGCAAACCGAAATTAAATTCATGCTTAGTGCCTCCGTGGTCTAGCGGTATTGGCCCTTGCTTATAAACCGGAGGTCGTGAAACATCTTTGTGTTAATGTGGTTTTCTGGTTGGCTAGGCTATTTGGGCCGATCACCCCATTTTCCAAAGAATAAGATGATACATACGTGTAAGATGATCCATGGGCATGTAAACAGTCAGTCCCACCACCACCCCGCATTGGACCTGCGTAGTGGGATACGCTCCAAAAACCCCCTCATGGAAACGGGTGAAAGAACTTAACGAAAGATAAGCAAAAAATCAATTTTAAAAGACTGACATACAATTAATAAGAACGGTTTTAAGCAGTTAATATTCTCGTTTCTTTTTCTTTTACAAGACGACGTCAATTTTTAATAGACCTTTTTGATTTCTATTTATATATTTGATATCAGCGACCAAGATAACCTGATGCTTGTGCCCGATTTGTTCTTATTTAATAAAAACGGAAAGATAGCGTACATAGTACTATCGTAAAAATATTTTATTTTTATAAATTTATTTTAAAAATCTTTTTTTTATTTAACTCTCTTATCCTAACTATGCAAACGCATAGTTATAAGTGCTTCTTTTAAATATTTGGTATAATATTTAATTAAACGTAACATTGAAATAATTAAAATTCCAAAAATATTTATTTTAACGAATCTAAAATTTAGCAAATGTAACATTTAAAAAAATCATCATATAAAACTATTCGCAGCTTGCAACTACGAGATTATTTGTAATAAATTGATGGCATTAATTTGTCGCAAAGGCACCCATTTGTGTAACTTGTCTTTACTTAATATAATATGAATAACTGTTAACATTTATCAGGATTATTTCTATACATTAATCTTGTCGTAAGAAGATAAGTTTTATGTTTTAATGCACTTTGTAATTATGTTGGTTATCAATTTATGTTTTGCGAGTACGAATGAATACACATTAAACAGTTTGGCAAATAAGATTTTGTTCCTAGATATCAGATCCCTCGTAGTAATTACGTAAATATTATATCATATAATATTATATGAGGGGGCTACCTTATGCGACATAAAAATTAAATTGGCACTGCCACAAGACCAACAACGTTAGTCACTAAAAAAAATGTGTATCTTAAATCTCCGTCAATAAGGATTCCGGATTTGGCAAGAGCAAAATTTTTCTTACTCGGTATTTAGTTAAAAAATGATATAAAAATTATTTAATCTATTGATACACTCAGTATTAGGTCAAACAATTTGCTTACTATTAAAGCCCGATGTGACTTTGACTATGGCTTTTATATTTATTTATATCAAGAAAATAGGCCAAATGTCTACTGTAGATACTTTACAGGTTCTAATGAAAAACAAAAAGATTTCTTTCCAAAATGTTAACGTTTTTACATTAGATTCTTGAGTTTTTGATTATAAATAATCTGCATTGCTGCATTGTACCCTAAATTATCATAATTTATCTCAATAAAATTAATGACTAAACTCAAAAACCGAGGTCGAATTGCGGGACTCAACAAATTTTCATTGTTGTTTCCAGTTGGTTAGGCAATTTGGGCCGATCACCCAATTGTTTGAAAAGTATGATCCATGCGTCGGATGGGCATGTAAATAGTCGGTCCACCCACCAACCCGCACTGGACCAGCGTGGTGGGTTACGGTCCAAAACCCTCTCTCAAAATGGTGTATTAGGGGAGGCCTATGTCCAGCAGTGGACTATCACAGGCTGATGATGATGATGATGATTTTATACTGACAATTAATCTATGATTTAATGTACAATGCTAATGTAACAACTACAAATAATTGTCACAGCATCACATTACATAAGTGAACACTCAAATGTAGTACGCAGCTGACTTATTACCATAATCTAAAGGCGTATAATTTTTTGTAAAAACAAGCATTCTGTAAAACAGATTCAAGTAATGATCATGCTTAAAGCTTGAAGAATGGCATACATTTCATTTAGTGCGAACGATACAGCCGTTTTAATTTTTGGCAGACATAAAAAAATAACCCAAACGCTCTCTGAAGTTAACAACTGCCCTAACAATGATCGATTGTACTCCCAGCTTTCAGGTCAAGGAGTTGTTTATTCGAAACTGTTACGATAAGTCATTATCTCTATACGCTTTTTTTTACGTTTAATTATGATAAATAGTATATAACATTTACAGGTTTTTGATAGATATATTATTCGGGCAAAAATCAATCGGACTTTGCTTTCTAGCAAGTTAGTACCAATTTTTGACCAAAGCCTGAAGTCGATTTGTTATATATTGGATCGTAAATACTTATCACACAACGTCTTAATTGCATTGCAAGTTGTTTATATGTATTGCAAATTATGAATCATGGCCGAGCAATATAGTCTAGATAGCCTAGCTAGATAGTCTAGCAAGCCTGTCTTTTTACATGATGTGTGAAGTAAGCGCTTTCAAAATACAAGGAGAAGGTGAAATAGTTATTATTGTAATGGAAAAAAACAGTGACAACTGAAATTAAGTTATCATTGATGTTAAATTTAAGATCAAATGAATTAAATAAGCTTTACACATAGTGTACAGAGAGTGCGAGAGATTCGTTTTATTACAAAGTAAAAATTATAATCAAGCAAAGCTTCAAATAATTTTCGTTGATTACAAATTGTAGATCTCAGTAATATTTTGCATAATTTTTATTGTTTTATCGTTCGGTATAAAATTGAGATAAAACTATTTTTTTGGACAATTAATCTTTTATTTTATGTACAATGCTTATGTAACAATTACAAATAATTGTCACAGCATCACATTACATTATTAAGTGTACATTCAAATGTGGTACGTAACTGTCTTATTACCATTATCTAACGGTGTATATACTTTTAGTAAATGGTAATAAGTCTAATAGTTTAAAACAAAGTAAAAAACAATCTTTAAAATACAGATAAAAAATATGTAGCTAGCATTTGCTACTATGAGCAACAAGTGACCCAATTCGAGGTTACTTCTTGACCAGTATGCTTGTGAACTTTTCACTAGCCATAATGGTCAGAAGTAGAACGAGCAATTTAAGATTTTATGTAAATCGAGAGTATAAAAATAAATAAAAACTAACCAAGAACCAAACAAGACATGCTATTGTTGTAAAAAATAAATAAATTTTACATCATAGTATCGTTAGCTGTTTACTTCGTTACTGAATTGTTTGAACCAAATTTGGGTTATAATTAGCTTTATAATTTTGTCGGTTTAGCATCTTATTATATGTAAACAAATATTATGTCAAACACTAATGGTACCAGGATCGAACGCATTCTTATTGGTGGAATTCGGCCCTTTTAACTCGACAAGCGATGTAAAACATCTCTTTATAGATATTAATTTGCTTTTGGAGTTTTCATATAAATAAAATACTTTTTTTTATCTACTTTTAGTACAGATATCAAAATTTTAAATAATATTGCGTGTGTAGTCTTTTTTAAGATATCTATTTTTACTTGAAATTTACAAATATTATTAAACAAATAATTTTTCATTGATAGCTTCTCTATACAGAAATTATACGTAGCAATGCAACACAAGTAATTTATATTATGCTAGTCAATCATAAAACCATTTTGAAAAGTTATAAATGTGTAGCTTTATTTAATTATTCTTGATGACATTGACTAAAGATGACATTCGTATCAACTTTTCTTTTAAGTAAAATATGGACGGTGCATTTTATAACGATAAAAACAATATAGTTTTCAGTATAAATATTTTTATGACGTAATAGAATCGTTTAAGTGCAAATAATATTAAAAAAGTGACTTTGCCGTCGAGACACAAAACCATATTTTAACTAATAAAATGCCAAAACGGTATATGTAGTGAATGATACTGAAAAGGCCAATTCGGTATTTTATTCCTTTTCGGTAATAATAGACATTTAAATATCAAACAATTTAAGTCTCACACTTGAAATATAGTAAATAATCCTACTGTCTTGTGAATATATAATTATATTTACAAATATATACTCGTTATTATGTTTTAAAAAAAGGGTTCTTGACCAATTTAGAATTTTAACCGACATGTTAAGCATTATTTTCTTCGCCCTTACTTAAATTGACAGGTCATGAGACCTCTTGAGTAATGGAGGGCAGCCGGCGAGCGTAAGTGCGGAAATGGTAACATCATGATTCTGTCACGATACTGTCAAATACAGAATGAAATCCTCCAAAGAGTTGGCGACAATAGTTACTATAGAAAGGTGTGTTTATTGGTAAAATATAAATAATACATTATGAAATAGCAAAAAAATTCTGCTTAAAAATATTTGGAAAACAAAGAACCAAAAATTCATCAAACGCTCTGGTACTTGTGGCTTACGTGTTGGAAAGGTTTTTATAAAATAATACGATCTGCATTATTTAATGAGATTAGTAATGTGTCCTAAATAATTAAAGTTACTGTATGTTTACGTAAAATTATAATAATCATCGTCATTATCAGCCTGTTTTAGTCCACGGCTGGACATAGGCCTCCCCTAAAGCAGACCGTCTCTATTAAGGGGTTTTTGAACCATATCCCACAACGCTGGTCCAATGCGGGTTTGTAGGTGTACCGAATTTTTTCATGCCCATCCGACGCATGGATCATCTTCCGTTTTAGACAATTGTGTGATCGGCTCAAATCATCCTAAAAACCCTAAAACAAAGATAACACAGAGTTGGTTCCCCGCGGGAATCGAACTCCTAACTCCGGTTTATAAAGCAAAAGTCCCTAGCCCACGGAGGCAGTTAAAAATTATAATCATAGTCGCATATTTACTTGTACGACCTAATTAAATATTCAAACCACTCTTGTTTTAGATAAACTCTCAGCGAAATTTAAAACCCTTTATTTTAAATTTACAACTATCGTTATACATAAAACCAGTTTATTAATTTTATAACTTTTGGTTTTGTTTACATTATTTGCGATTGAAAATTTGCCGCCTATTCTTGCAGTAGGTACATTGACTTGCAGCAGCATTTTATGTTTGACTTTAATTTGGTGCACATTGGTTCTTAAGCCGGTAATAAGTACCAACCTTTTTAAATTATTGTTTCATAGTTTTTAACATTTAATTAAATAGTTATTAAAAACCATGCGCTTTGTCAGAGCTACCTTACACAAGCGTAGCTTCTCTTTATCAGCTAATATAAAATAAGTATCATTTTGAAAGTTTATTTTTAAGTAATTAATAATTACATTTTAGATGATTAAGTTATGTGGCAGATACATTTTCGTTGTAATTTAATGCATATAATTTAATTTTCATTAAATATTAAATATTGAAATGAATTTCCTACTAAATGAATGATGATGCAAAGAAGTGGGAAGAATAGAAGTTTATAGTCAGTTAATAGAGTTACAAGTTGATGATCCACAATTAGATATCTTTTTCAAATGTGCTTACTTACTTGCCAGGCGTGAAATAAATAAAAAGTTTCAAGTGATGAATAAATAAAATGTGTTTATTAGGTCTTATTGATATCTTAATCATCTCGAATTTAACCCAAACCAACTGACCATCGCAACGTACAACGGACGCACGCTACGGCTAGATTCTCATTTGGCCCAACTGGAAGAGGAGCTGAGGCATACAGAGATGGACATTTGGGATTAACTTTAAGTCCGAAGAGAGGGCGAGATACTCAACCCTACAACGGTCCATCTTGTACTTGGCAGGAGAAAATCCATCACAGGGTGGAGTCGGGTTCCTTGTCAATAAATCCTCATTGACAATGTTATTGAATCTGGTGTTATCGGGTGTTACGAGGGTTGCGTACCTTGTGATAAAGCGACTCAACAGATACAGCCTAGTTATCCAGCTGGCACCAACGTCGACATACCCGAACGATGATGATGAAGACATGTACGATAAAATATCGAGAGCCTTACACAATACTACTAGGGCTGACCTCAACGTTGTCATGGGGGATTTGAACGCCAAAGTAGGGAGACAGGCATGCAGCAAACCGATGTGGATCATATGGCTATTGAGCAGAAAGCATAGGGGCTAATGCTCGTCAATTTCCGAGAACCTTAATGAACCTGTCTTTTAAGAAAAGCCATAAGTGAAATGGACGTGGCAGAGCTCGACACTCGGATCAAAAAACGAGATAGACTTCATTATATCGGATAAAAGGCATATTCAGGAATATCTCAGTGATCACAAGAGTTTAGACCGGTAGTGATCACCAACTCTGAGAGGCACCTGAATATAGTTCGAAGTTTAAACGGTCCTGATTGATGAACCTACGCTCCGGTTGAGTCGGCTGCAGCTATCATTGGATCCTGGCATATTTCAGATCAACCAGGAAAATCGATTTGCTGCCCTGAAAATATAATCAACGTGGACGTGACGAGAACTAGAACGATGTAGAAATTCTTCGGGATGAGGGTGAAAGTTAACTCGGGAGAACCAGTAATCATGGAGATGCGGCGAAATTATTCAACTGTCACTTCGTTAGAACAGCGGGTCTAACAAGACCATCTCCAAGCTGGTAAGGCGTGATCTCCGTCACTCAAATACGCTAGAGAGCTATTGAGAAAACTGGAGTCCAAAGTCTTCGACAACAGCTTGAAGAAGCCAACTAACGAAGTGACCAAAAGACGGAGAAGTCGTCGCTTGAGACCAGAGGTTCTCTCGAGGTTGAAAGCTTTACAGCCAACGATATGACGCATCGATAGGACACGATAGGACGATATCGTCATCATGGCTATACGCGTCGCACTGGCACACCCAGAGCCGGATGAGAAGTCGGACACTTCACCCGCAATGTCGGAGGATGTTGGGAAATCGGCTCAGATGAATGCGAGGGCCTTAGCAATTTAAAATGGAAAGCCCTGGAGAGGACGGAGTCACGATGAGTTCGAAGGGCGGTAACCGTGCACAAGAGACTCGTCTATTTAACTCTGCTTCCTTCTCCGGGAGAACTTTGAGGCATGGCATAGGGTCTGGTCGATAAATAAAATTGATTGGCGATATATCGTGATGCTGAGATGTTCTGTATAACGCCGGCACTATTCTGGCGTAGTCCAGGGGCAGACTGACCTTATCCTCCTGCACCGCGGTGTGAGACAAAGAGACGTCATGTCTCCGAAATTGTTGTCCGCCGCGCTTGAGGACATGTTCAGAACACTCAACTGGGAAGGACACGGCATTAATGTGAACGGCGAGCACATCTCACATCTGCGATTGGCGGACGATATACGTCATCATGGCTGAGACCGCAAAGGACCTGCAGAAAATGGTGCAAAGCCTGGCCTGGCCAAGCCTGTTATTATCTCATTTTGAATAAAGGAAATTAAAAGATACAAAATCTACATCACAATCATCTGTATTACATAATTTAAGCGCTGCCAGGGGATATGCCAGTACAGGAGAATATTTCCACACATTGGTCCTCCATGTAATCACGTGTAATTACTCGAGGGATGGGGTTTTCTGGTTAATGTTGCCTTTATAACTCTAAACACGACACCACTTACCTATTGTCTCATTTACATGGCGGTCGTTAAGTACAATATCATGGAGTTCTTCAACAATATCCTGAGCAGTGTCTTGTAATTGGTGACTGTGGAGCATCTGTTGCTTGATGTGGTTTTTGGTGATAAAAGTGACGACTGCTTCAATTTTTACTTCAATATTGGTTTTTAATTAAAAGATTGTGGTTTCCAGTGGCAATGCCATTTAAAAAAGTAGTTTTAGAAATAAGTTTTTGAAGAATATATCATATAGCCCTCATAACTGGCGAAATCTACATGAAATGGACAATGTTTTTAATAGTACAAAGCTGCATAAGGATTTATACAGTAGTACCCGTATTTAATTAGATACGTTACGTCACATTTCGAGATACATATTTTTATGTCAGAATGTAATGTGTAAATGATTTTTTATTACTAATTTATTATTTCAACATTAACCTACATTACCTTAAAGATAAATTTTATAAACAAGTTCATTAAATATGCAAGTAATATTATTCTATAACTAGTATAACGTTACACAATCTATGAATAAATATAAAGTACTGAACGTATATTTTAAACCTTTCAAAATATATAAAGCTATTTGTTCACATTTTAAATTTTTCTTGCATGCAAAGAAATGAACATATAAAGTGTTTTACAATGGACTCATAATGTAAAGAGGAACCTGCGACATCACTTTAGTTTGCATAGTTTATAAGGCATCTATCGCCTTGAGTTTCCATACGGAAATAGTTGAAGATTTTAAGATGCTTTTAAGTTTTGCATTTTATTTACATTTACTTAGCTTTATTTCTAAAGTTTTTGAATACAAAAATTAACTAATATACTTGTTACTCATATTGTATCTTGAGATCTCTAAATTAGATAAATTTTATTGATTTAGAAACTGAATTAATTGACGTAAGCAATGTTGCTTTTTGTAGATCTATGTCAAATTTACAAAATCATCTTTGATGCGAAAACAAAAACAACCCTTCTTTCTTGTAACCTTATTCCTTTTTTATTTAACATTATTTGGTGATAAATGAATACAGCGTAGATACGTTATTAAGGTTTTAATAGCGCTTAAAATAAGTATAAACTGCTGTTCACTTTTTATTTCATATGGCAAATCAGTGATCTAAATTAGTGACTAACTACCTAACTTAATAATTAATTTAATTAGACCATAAATTACGCGTCGGTAGTATAATTTTATGCAATGACTAATTTAATGTCAAAAACAAGTAATATGTTAGTTCCATGCTTTGCATTAGGACGGAAATCATTTGTATCGAAAAAAAATTGGGAAGATATTACGGCGGGTAAACAAACAATTTAAAGCGACACAAATTTCACATTACACGTAATAAAAATATAAAATTAACTAGGTGGTATAAAACAAATTAAAAATTATGGCATGTACTCAAACACGTATGATATTGTAAAAGTATTTTTGTGTCTTATCGCGTTTAATACATGATAGATTTGTCTGTTTTTTTTTCTTTGCCAATACTTTTTACAATGAAAATGCCAATGAACAGCGTAATTATAAGTCTTAACGTGTATTAAAGATATTTTTTTTTTTACATTTTATCGGCCTTAAACCAAATTCTCCGTCAATTACACCACGTGAAAAGCCTACACTAACAACGAATATATGCAGTTTTAAAACTCTTAACAAAAGTAAAGGCGGTATTAACATTTTTATAAAAATAGCACAGTGAAGTGCCAGAACTCGCTTCACTTAAACGAAACTTTTTAACCGCATTGCTGTTTCTATTTTTGAATTTTGCGTAGTAACTTTCTGCTAAAGCAAATTGCAATAAAGTCCGTTGTATAAAAATAGGCTTCCATTTAATAGAAAACAACTTCTTCTACAAAACTTCACTTCAGTAGTATTGATTTTTATTTATTATCAATTCATTATAATATCAACAAAGTAATTTTGAAAAAAAAAGTCAAGACTCCAGTTTTTATGACAGACAAAATAAATTGCTTAATGAAGCTTGTAGCTTCATTCGAACGGAGTTCTCTCGAAAGTACGTAGCACATGTTGTTCAGACAACAATCATATTAATTTCACATTGAATGTCTAAAATACTGACATATTTTTTGGCATACATCACTTTGAAATTTTCTACAAATAGAAACCAAAAAAATTAAGCACGAAGAAGTTACCAACTGCACTAACAAAAATCGATTGTGCTCATCGTTTGTTGGTAGTGAAGTTGTTTCTGTAAATCATTTTAGGGCGCGTTTGTTTATACTTTAAAGAATGCATAGCAATTTTAATCAAACTAATGGCTTCTGATTAAAGCAATGTCTATTTAGTAACAGAAATGCAAAATAATTGAAAAATATTTGCAGACAATAAATGGTTCCAAACCATTTATCCATGTATGTATTGAGTAAGAAATTTCAAATTAAAATTCAAATTTACTCATAAAACAACAACTTTCTTTTTATATCTTAGGGACACTGTAATGTTTTTACTTTGAACTTTTTACTTCTCCATTTAATATTGACTTAATATCGAAGAAGCACTCTGATGTTTAATCGAACTTACTCGCGTCAAGCTTTTAAAAAATCCGGAGAGTTTTTGTTCTTTAAAATCTCTGCTCTCTGTAAATATTGTAAAAAGTATAACAGGGCGGCCCATAAGTCCTTTGATATGAAAAAATATTAAAATAAAACTAATTACATTATTAATTAAATTTTTATTTACAAAAAAGCTTAAAAACGGGAGTTTTTTTGAAAATAACATCTTCTAAATGTAATCCGTTGCGATCACGGCACTCTTGCAAACGACGTCTAAAATTGTCGATGACTGCGCGGCACGTCACTGCTGAAATGCTTGCTTTTAGGGCCTCAGTTGACTGCGGGTTTGTGTTGTATACTTTAGCCTTAAGGTAGCCCCACAAAAAATCCATCAGGGTCAGATCTGGACTACGTGGAGACCAGTAAATGTCCCTCTCTTCGAGATCACTTTTCCAGGAAAAGTTGATAGATAACGGCATAGCAGTGTTAGAGGTGTGAAACCACATCCTGGCATTAAAGCCTGAAAAGTTTTGCAATCCTGGTATGAAAACTCTTCGATCATAGCCACATATCGCTCCGACGTAACAGTAACTGCGCGCCCTCTGCCATCCTCAAGAACTAAGGCCCTAAGATACCATGGGCTGACATAGCGGCCTCAAACAGTCACTTTCGGACTATGAAGGGCAATTTTGTTTACTAACATGTCCGTTAAGATGGAAATGAGCCTCGCCAGAGGACATTATGTTATTGAAGGAAGTAAACCGATTCAACATTTCATTCGCATAATTTTGTCTTTGAATACCGTCAGTTTCCTTTAATTCTTGAACCAACTGAATTTTGTAAGGGTGCCTATGTAAATCTTTCTTCAAAATCCGTTGTTAAGATGTCTTGGATACGTTTAATGCTCTGGCACGCTTACGAGTTGACTGTGTCGGATTTTCGCGAATAGACTGTGTCACTGTGCCAATGTTTTGTTTGCGTACGTGACGTCCTTAGGCGACCGTGACGTCATTGAGCAACTGCGGTTCATCTAACATCGAACCAAGCAAACCAACCCAGCAACCCAGTTCTTAATCGTTTGAAGAGTTGGAGTGTCGTCAGTTGTGTAAACCTTTGTTCTCGAAATTTACGCCGCGCAACGGTTGCCGAATTGTCGTTTTTATAAAACTCGCACAAAAACACACGATCCGCTCCGGTAAAACGCTCCATCGCGACTAAATTCCCAGAAACCGAAGTTACTCCCCTCGCTTCCCCTGCACTGCTCACGCGCGCCCTGTTCGTTTTATTCAAATTTTACTTTTCAAAGGACTTATGGGCCACCCTGTACATTAATATGGTAAATGGCCTCCGAAATAACTATTACTAGCTACGAAGTAGTATTTAGTGAATGGGCAACAGTTGGAATTCACAAAAGCAGGCAAAGATTATATGAGCTTTACAGTGAAAAACATATAATCATAATAAGACCTTTGTTGCACATGTCAGTGCTTATTCAAAAATATTTAAAAAGTTTTACTGTGCGAAATCCCTATATATAAAAAGAAAATTAAAATTCATCAGACAAAATAAAATGACTTGGAGTATTATCAACAGTGAAACTGGAAGGGGTACTAAGAGCAACTCTTATATAACTCTAAATATTGATGACGTTCCATAGAAGCTGACGAAAATGTTGCTACTTATTTCGAAAAATTCTTCTCGGACATTCCGATTTCTACTACCAAGTCACTTTTTTCTTCTCAACAGTTGCCGAGTCATAGTGACTCGGCACCTGTCTTATTATGATTATATGTTAAAGATAATACCAATGAATGTCCAGAGAATTTTAATTTTAACGGACGTAAATACCGGAGATATTGTAAGTACATTTAAATCTTTAGATATAAAAAACTACAGACCTATGGGGATCTCTGTTAAGGTAATAAGTTCTATTATCGATGTAATATCACCTCACCTAGCAGCAATATTCAATGTAAGTATCAGAAGGGCGAGTTCCTGACCTAATGAAGCATAGCAAAATTATTCCGATATTTAAATCAGGATGTAATACGGACCCTAATAACTTCAGACCAATATCTATACTGCCTACTCATAGTAAATTATTTGAAAAACTCTTACTAAATCAATTAGTTAAACATTTCAATCGTAATTGCCTTTTAAATAAGCAGTATGGATTCACTAGGGTCGCTCAACAACCGACGCAGGCATCAGGCTAGGCAAAAGCATTTGTGAGACTTGGGAAGCATCACAGGATGCTTTAGGAGTTTTTTTGTGATCTCAAAAAGGCTTTTGATTTTGTACACCATGAGACCCTGATCAGAAAATTACGTCACTATGGTATAGGAAATACCGCACTCAACCTTCTGTCTTCGTACTTGAGTCATCGAATTCAGAGGGTTGACGTGAATGGTAAAAGATCTCCCGGGGCCCCTGTAAATATGGGGATCCCACAAGGATCCATTCTTGGGCCTTTTCTCTTCCTCATTTATATAAAAGACTTACCATATGTGATAAATAATAGCGAAGAGATAGTATTATTTGCAGATGATACCTCCTTGATTTTTAAAATCAAACTCTAGAGTAGCGAATTGGTTTAGTGTTAATAACTTGCTATTAAACCAAAGGAAAACAAAATGTATTAGATTCATGACTCCTAATGTGAAGCATGGTAAATTTGAAGTGGTTATAAATGGGGAGGCGTTAGACGTAGTTGAATCAACTGTATTTCTAGGAATAACTGTAGATACAAAACTACAATGGGGCCCCCATATTAATAGGCTAGCAAGTAAACTAAGCTCTGCAGCTTACGCAGTGAAAAGAATTAGATTATTAACCGATGTGGAGACAGCTCGTTTAGTATATTTTAGCTATTTTCATAGTATTATGTCTTATGGCATTCTACTGTGGGGAAATGCGGCAGATACTAATACGATCTTTGTCCTCCAAAAATTCGTGCAGTCTATAACCTGGGCCCCAAAGAATCATTAAGAAAGTTGTTCACAGAAATAAAAATAATGACCGTTAGTTCTCAATACATATTTGAAAATTTAATGTATGTGCAAAAAAATAGAGATGATTTCCTAAGACATTGTGATGCACATGACATAGATACAAGGAACAAACATAATTTAATTCTTCCAGCAACTAGACTGCGAAGAATAAGTAAGTCTTTTATGGGACAATGTATACGTTTTTACAACAAAATCCCAGTAAACGTTCAAAATTTAACTATTAATAAATTTAAAAAGGTAGTCAAGGAACGTTTATGTGTTAAAGGTTATTACGATATTAATGAATTTTTAAATGATAACACAGCCTGGTATGCTCGCTCCAGGTCCTGTTTCAAAATTGCATTGTAAATGTCGAATTATCAAATTGTTTGTTATTTTTAAAAGATGACATAAAAATAGCCCGCTGAGTTTTTTCGCCATTTCTTCTCAGGTCTGAGGCGTCCTTTTCCGAACTCGGTGGTAGTGTGTTTGACAATCAATAATCAAGTGTAAACGTCTATATTGAATAAAGATATTTGAATTTGAATTTGAATTTGAAGGAACAAGTACAAACTTTTTATTCTATTTTAAGATAACTTATATACCTGATACTTATAATTTTTTTTAAATATCGACCCCCCTAACACAAACTATTATATTAAAAGTACAGTGCTCTTAATCATTGGCCATTTAAAAAAGTGGCTAATAATTAGTACCGGAGCAACAAGTGACCCAAATTGAAATTGCGCTGCTAGGTCGGCTTACGATTCTTTTGCTGATATCATTCTTTAAAGTAGAATGAGACTAGCACACAATAAAGAGATTTGCAATAATTGTGACTCGTTATACGTCTTATATGTTATATTTAAGTTATATTTTTACATCTCTTAATAATAAAACTTATAAATCACGTCATGTAATCGAAACTGATTTCAATAAGCTAAAGGATACGAAAATGTCAAACTTGAAAAACGGAAAATTTGGCATAAATAAACTTAATTGTGTCTATATATAAACACGAGCCTTCTGTGTATGGCTCAAAAGCGATCCATTATTGTAATTACGAAGAACGTTAGGTTTAGTACTAAATGAAACTATTTTACTATATTCCGTTCTGAAATTACTAATAACAACAGAATTAAAGCCGATGCACGCTAAATAACGAACAACTGCGTAACTGTACCTTGATATTACTATTAACATTCTGCAATAGAGAATGTCGAGCTCGATCTATTTTATGTTTTTTTCACTGTACCTACTAATACCTCGTAACATTTCATCATCAGCCTGTGTTAGTCTGCTGCCGGACATAGGCATCCTCTAATGCATACTTTCTCCATTAGGGGGTTTTTGGACCGTATCCCACCACGCTGGTTCAATGCGGGTTGGTGGAAGGACCGACTTTTTACATGCCCATCCGACGCATGGATCATATTACTTTATAAATAATTGGGTGATCAGCCCAAATTGTAATAACCAACCAGAAAACAACGATAATACAAAGTTATTTCCGTGGAATTCAAACCCACTACCTCCGCTTTATAAAGTAAGGGCCAACACCGCTTTGCCATGGCAGTGGGCGAGACATTTCATATTAATTATAATTTTTTGTTATTTTCTTACAGTACATTTAGCTCTGCATATCAGTTTATTCAATTTAAATAATATGCACATTATTGTAAAGTGACACACATTTGTCTGAATATTATCTATTCAGAATCTGTCGGATGACTTCGGTTTAGTACACATTACCGGTGGTAGGTCCCCTTTTTACAAGAGACCGTCTGGGTGGGTACCACCGCGGTGCCTATTTCTGCCGCGAAGCAGTAGTGGGAAAACACTGCTGTGTTTCGGTTTGAGGGACACCGTAGCCAGCGTATTTACTGGGTAAACGAGACTTAACACCATATGTCTCACGGTAGGCAGCGCGTTGGCGATAGGTACCACTGGTATTGCCAATGTCTATGGGCGTCGGTGACCACTTGCCATCAGATGGCCCGACTGCACGCCTGCCTGAGTATGCCATAAAAAAAACATTAATACGGAAGCACAGTGACAAATAATAATTGAAATGGATTCCTTTTGTTCTCTGTTTCGTCTGGAATGTTTGAACTCAATTTATGTTATGTGATAAATTACGAAACGTATTATATGTAGTAGATTTTCATTTATTATGTTAAGATGTAGTGATTGTAAAAATATCTAATTTTTCATTAGTGTTCTATGAACCAGCAGTAATTGAACTTATATACGGAAACTAAAGCAAATAATCTGTCGATTTTGTAAATCTAGTTACAATCTAGATTGCCAAAACAAAATTAAAGACAGACCTCGGTGTTTCTTAGTGGTGTCGAATTTGTAAGTCAAAATTAGTGTTTCTACGTCTACGCTTTTTACGTTAACTGTGTTTATATCAAAATAACATTTTTATTTTTACTATTTGATTTTTATTGACGATGGGACTCAGGTGATTTCTAATTTACATGGCAAACTAATAATAAGTGGTCGATAGCAACTATGTAAGTGCTGTAAAAGACTCACCGTGTAAGTTTTTTCCAATTTATTATTATTAAAAGCATTAATTATACAATTTAATTACATTTTTATGTCGCTGTAAAATCTGTAAAATTCCACAAAAAGAAAAACAATATAATAGAAATTTTAATTTTTTTTTAAATTTGTATTATATTTTGGGCAACGATTTTAAAATTATTTTATTGGAATGTGAATATTTATTCGAGAGCACACGATGCGTTAGTTCTGTCAATATTCAATTAGTGAGTTCGTGCGGTTCCACGTCGATGCAGGACTTCTGAAATAATTGAGTTCCAGGCGAATGGGTGAAACAAGATGCAAGTGACAGTCACTTTTATACAGTAAGATGCTATGAATGTAATTTCACATAAATAATAGAATTGGGTGGTGTAAAAGTTACGATATAACGATATAATACGATTCTATGAACATAAGTGATAAAATAATACGTAACTTTATTCAAAACTTGTAAATTATGTTTAAGAAAATTTCTTTGAGAGTTAAAATTGACTACAGAATAAAAAAGACTTGTATGCAAAGCTATTAAATAGTCCATCCATTTTATGTAGTAGATTAATTAAAATATATATATATTTTATTTATTTTAAAAAGCTGGCAAAAATAAATATTGTATATGAAAAGTTTTCTCTTTAAAGTGGCCACCCGTAACAGTAGTGAATTTTGTTCGCGGGTTTAAACTGAATAATAAAATTGTGATGCACTAATAATTAATCATCATTAGCAGTCTTTATCCGTCATCTGCTGGACATAAGACTTTTCAATAACGCCAAGACGGCCGAAACCTTGCTACTGCTGCCAACTTGTTCTGCACGAAGATCGGCATCCCACCTCGTCGGGGGTCAACCAACGCTCCGTCTTCTCAAACGTGGCCTCCACTCCAGAACCTTACTGGTCCATCGGCCATCCGTTCTTTTGACTATATGACTGGCCCACTGTCACCGCGTTATTAATAGTATGTATTGTTTAATTATTAATGTATAATAAGTTGCAACGGTACCCATACTTTT
The DNA here is from genome assembly GCA_029286875.1 of Lamproptera curius. Lineage (NCBI taxonomy): Eukaryota > Metazoa > Arthropoda > Insecta > Lepidoptera > Papilionidae > Lamproptera > Lamproptera curius. Next base: position 631,623 of record JAGSMT010000085.1, on the reverse strand, counting down.
AATTTTATATTTTTGATTGAAATTAATGTTGGATATCACTTACCAACAGTAGATTATGATTCTTGTCGTACCATTTTACGAATAAAAAAAAATCGACATAAATAGGCCATGTGATCACATTTAATGTAATAATAGCTGATTGAAATATTAACAGTCTGACCGTAAGAGTCTATAAACGCAGGAAATCAATGTTTACAGGGATATGTGATGTTATTATCATCATTTTCATGTTATTATGCAGATAATAATAAAAAATGAACATTTAATTGTGTGTATCTACGACACTTATTAAACTTAAGTTAGAAGAAATTTATACGTTAACGTTTCTCGTGGATTACTTATTCAAAACGATTACGTATAAGTATTAGTATAATGAATAAACCTTTGTCAGGGTACGGGGGAAAGTTCGGGCAGAGGTAACGACGTTAAGCACTTCGCTGTGCTATTTTCAGCTTAAAAAGGTGTTACTCGGACTTAAGGTTATAAATACATTTATAACACTTTACAAATATACTACAGCTTTTAATTTTAATTTATGAGGGTAGCTTAATCATGAATAAAAACTAAACTTTAATTACAAAACGATTAGCAATATAAGTAACGCTACGTTCCTTATGACGAAGTAAATATTTTATTGGAAATATTATAACGTTAAGGTCAAGAACGAATGAACTGTGCAATTTTATTTTGTAAATTTTGGATTTCCATGACAGTTTTAATTTTAATGAGTAACCGACACTACAATGAGTTTTAGTTATTATTGTGTGAAGTTTTTTGTGTCTAGGCGTAAAATATAAGTGTGGTGTGAGATATTATTTGAAACGAGGGACGGAAATCCATAAGGTTCACTAGGTGCCAATGATTTCCTGTCGGATCGGATCACGAGTGACGTATTACTTTGTTGTTGATAACTTTACTTACTTCTTTATTAAGTTTCTTTTTCCTCATTGGTTTATTTTGAGAAAATACGCTTCTTTTTTACTATGTTTAGTCTAGTTGTATACACTGACCTCAATAATACACATAATTGAAACTTATTTTTGCTCCGCTTCCAGAGTATTATTAAGCAACCTCGATGAAGCTTCTTGTTTTATTTGTAATTAAATTTACTGAATTAAATCAGAAGTTTTTTTGCTGTATATATAAATATATATGACTTGATTATTCAATGGTACAAAATTTATTGGTAACAGTGTATAATATTTAAAATCAGTGTTAATTATTTTGCTACGTTCGTTATTCTTTTTAAATGAACTTTTGACAAGCCAATGAAAATAAATTTAGATATTTGAATAGCGAGTGTTCAAGATATTTCGAAAAGAACACATTTCATTAAACTATACCGATAACTTTGATATATTTATATAACTTTTAAAAACTATTGTAAGTTTATTCGATCTATAAGTGTCAAATTAGTTATAAAACATTTTTCGGGTATTTAAAGAATACATTTTAATAATAATAATAGCATCTTGCCTTATATGTCATAAACCATGAATGAAAAATATGGTATTACATAATGTGCTTTTAATGAGACGAGTAAGGTGCGTTGCCACTACATTGATAAGACATCTGTTCGCGCGCATTTGTATATCGCCTAACACAGCCGCAAATTGGTTACGCAATAATCTTCCTTCCCTTTCTTACTATACCGTTCCTTTCGCCTGCCCTCCTTTTTTCTTTTTAATTTTTCCTCATTTCGCGATAAGAAGAGGGTATAAGGTGAATACTTCGTGACGTGGTCGTCAGCCAGTGCCGCCGCTGTCGACAATTGCCTTCGGGAGTTCCTACGCAGCGCATCATATTTTAAAGTCACGCGACGCGAATGGCCAACGCTCCGTTCTAATAGTTTTAAGTTTGCCGCGAACCCCAACCGCATCGACGAAGACGCCTACAGCTGTGCCGCCATCATACGAGGTATTTATCCTTCCTATTATCGCATTTACAATCCGGCTTCATAACCGCATCCTCGCTTCTGGTCCTTTAATAGGATCTATTATAAGGCCGTCACTCGAGCTAGTTGGTCTAATCAAAATTAGCTGACGAAACTTGAGTGACCACGCGCCCGCGCAACCAACATCCTTCTACCGGAGTTTCTATTTCGATATAGATAATACATAACTTACCTATATTAACATATTTTTGTGCCGTTAAAATCCAGTTTATACTTTTTTGTCGCAAAATTGAGCAGCAATTACGACGGCATACTATAAGACCATAAATGAATTCAATGCTGATTGCATTTCTATAGATGATTTGATTATATGAAATTCTAACGACTTAATAGCCTTGTTATGTACACATAACATATGAATATATCTAAAAAATCCGTAACAACAAAAACCATAATATTTATTAACATAAACATGACATATGACACAAAAAAGTGCCTACGTTCCACGTCTTTGCTTCGTTCACGTTCACGATCGCCTAAAAGAGTTTATAATTATTCAAGATGTCTCAGATTTATAAATGTCTGTATCAGCTAACAATTAGCTAACAAAAAAATTATAAAGCACTCCATACGATTACTGCACTGTATTTTTTACAGATACTAACTAGACGACGGCTCACTGAAAGAAAGTAACTAGAGCGTGTTCAGTAAATGACTGCTCCGGTGCTGCTAAGTGATTTCAGCCCTGGAAATGACACCATTTTATGAAGCTCAAAGACTGAAATTATATATATCAAAATTAAATCACTGCTCTAGTTTCATAAAACGAGGAGTTTCTCACTCATATAATAAAAAATAATTTTCAACGAGAATGTTAAGAAATTTGTTATCAATTTATATGTAATAGTAAGTTTCTTTTTGTATTGTGTAAAAATTTTAGCAGAATTAATCCTGTAGCAGAGATATATAAAATAAATCTAAAATATGACATCAAAATTTCTAATTCATTAAAAAAAAGAATAATTAAAAAAATATATGCAAAACAGTAACGTAGAGCATTTTATTTCCGTAAGTTGTTATAAAACAAAGGATATATAAAAACTAAACATCTATATTTAAAAAAATGCACTTAAACACGAGCCAATCATAGTAGAATAAACACATTGCAGAGCGGAGTGCTTAACATCAATTACTGAACCAAAACTTTCACCTGAACCTTGTAGAGATTTACTCTTTATATTACCACGAAATCGGGCTAGCTTCTGTGCTTAATATATAGTTGATGACGGCTTCGTATTTATAAACATTGTGAGGTAAATTTTTATATAATATTAATTACCCGTACATACATGCGAATTATCGCATTTGTATGTTGTTGTATGAGACCATTATATACCTTTTATATACGGGTACGTAGCCGTCGTTGACTGGACACATGCCCATATCACTAGGGTACGAAGGCACTTTAGAAACATATATAATTAGTATAATAGTTTTTTTTAACAAAACCTTAAACCTAAAAACACTAATAGCAGAATTTATATAAATAATTTTTATATTATGACTAAGTGAAAAAGAAAAAGTTATCAATAAATTGCAGGAAGGCCAAAGAAATATTAATTTAGTAGTCGGAGCAGCGGAGAAAGTTCGCGAATGAGATTTAACCATCAATCACTCTCTTACGATAAGCCATCTTTAAAAATTTTGTTAAAGAATTTTTGGTATCATAATGTCACGTATATTATTTGTAATGACTTTTGACACGTTATATGATTTAGAAATTACGCAATAACAATTCTTGTTCTTTGTCAAGTTAAGTCGTATTGATTATTTTGAGATACAGAGTTATAATATTTTTGGATAACAATGGTTTCGATTTTGAACAATGGTCTAGGTTGAAAGGATGCTATAACAACGCGTACTCGCCGCACAAAAGCAACAGCAGGCAAATATTACAGTGAGCTTCCTGTTATAATGTAGTACGTCTTAACTTCTAGTATTATCTATTCTCGGTCTTTTGCCATTTATCTTATCTCATGCGCTATACTCATATTTTAATTTAATAATAAATTTAACTAATAATTTCAACCATTAAAAACGTCTAAGTAATAAATATGCTAATGGAAAAAATACAAACCGTCAATTTCTTTGTTAAGTTATATACTAAAATCATCTATACATATAAAAATATATTTAAGAGATATTAACAACCTAAAGCCGTACAAAGATTCTATTCGAAGGATTTCAGCCTTACAAATCGGACAAAAATTCTTGATACACCTACGTTATAAGTTTCGAGGGCATAATCCGAAGAAATTCTGAGTTTTGCACGAAAGCAGTGGAAATGTAGAGATTAGTAATCATTGGTGCAAGCCACTGGACATCAAAATAGTAAATCTGTTTTGATGTCCTTATATATGTAAAATAAATGTACCGTTAAGGTTTATATATTAACATACCTTTAAACTTTATCTCGTTTTTTTTTAATAGGTTATTGCATTATTTTAAAAGAATGCGGTTTGATATATGGCTAGGAGCTTAAAGTTCCCTTACACTGTTATTTTTGATTGACTTAAATTTAAAAATAATTATCCTTAATTCATTAATTCGACCTCTTAAACGAATCATATATCTGACTCTTATAGGATATGCATTTGGAGATTAATTAAATGTGGGGATCCAGTTTATGGCATTATATTATAATGATAAAAATATATTCAAAGCGGAATGACGGCAACTATTTATACGAATATTTAGTACAGAAGATCCTTTTTTCCTTCCTTTTATTCAAGTTATCTTAGGCACACATCATTATCATCATCACCTATGTTAGTCCACTGTTGGACATAGGCCTCCCTTAATGCACGCCACCGCTTCCGATCTTCGGCTATTCTCATCTTGCCCAAAGCGGTACACATAGACAGTATAATTTAAATTTGTATACAATTAAATTATTCAAATTGGTAACTCATAAAGGATTACTTTTATAATACCAAGTAACATATCTCTTTTGATGTTGAACGTCGATTACAAATAACCTTTACGTAATAACCGTTTTCAAAACAAAAAGTTGATGAAAAACAGATAGATGTTAAAAATTCACTCGCTATATATAAGAAAATTTTGCAAAATTAACAAATAAAACGGCAATTGTAATTAAAAAGGTAAATAGAAAATCTATGATTTGCTGAAAGATTAATTAATATAATATTTCAAGGCTATATCATCTTTGAATATTCATTGATAAGTTATTTTATAAGTACACATAAAAGTGACTTAAAAAACTATGGAAAAGCATAAATCGAATCACGGATGGTTCATTGAACATTGTTTGATTAATAATACAGACGTCTGCAACTAGTCTATACTGCCTATTTTAACAAGCGGACTGGTGCCAACTTATATTTTATGTCACATGATGCTCATAGAGCGTTATTTGCTCAATATTACCTTAAGTAGCAGCTGCCTAGAATAGTCCTCTAAAATTATTCAATGTTTCCTTTTAATAGTAATAACAAAAGTATAAAATCTGAGATATTGTATGTAAATTTGTGTATAAAAGTCAACTATTTACATTTTATCTTATACACCCACGAAGTCAGTATAATATTTTGATATTAAAAAACTAGTTACAAGGAAAAAAATCCCACACAGATTTTGAAAGCTTCGAAAGTAAGTGCATAGCGAGTATTTAATTAACAACTGTTATTGTATTATTATTAGAATTCTACGTAAGTATCTTTAGTTTTATATATATTTTTTGTAATAATTTAGGGTAATGAAATCACCAATGTAGAGGTACAACTACTAGTGAGAGTGAAGCTGGGCGACGCAGAGCAGATTTTATAAACTTGTAAAATGAAGTGATAATATGTACATTTGATAATAAAAGTAGCAGATAATAAAGAATTGGAAACTTCTCTTTTGTTTCATTATTTTTTTATTTTTCAATCACTTCTATTCAATGTTTATAACATTTTATCGATAACTGTGTTACAGCTTCGGCATTTATTCAAGAGCGAGCTATGCGTTAGTTCTGTCAACATTCAATTAAGCAGTACGTGCGGTTCCACGCTGATGCAGGACTTGTAATATAATCAAGTTGCGAGCGAATTTGGGAAAACGATATGCAAATAGCATTCACTTGTATACGACACAGCGTACTATATGTAATCTGATTTTCACACTCCGTTAGCTACTTGTGCAAAATTGCATTGCATAATATGTGGAACATTAAATGAGTTTAAGTAAACATAGAACATTTGGGGAGTAAATATAGACTTCATAATTTAGTTTAATAGTTTATAATTTATAATATAATATATTTATTTTTTTATTTTTTAACTGAATCATAAAAAATTGGTTATTGCTGATAATTTTATATTTAATAATAGTTTAATTTGTAATTTTATTGTAATAAAGGCCATGATATATAAATTAGTAACTAAAATATGAAAAAAATGCTAAATATTATTTCGCTTATAATTATTACCAGATAATGAAGTGTTTGTTTAAGAATGAACTTAGCCGGCTTAAATGCCAAGAAATAGATGTTAGGCGGGGAAAAGAGTAATCAATAAGGTCTATTGAAGTAAAAGAAGTATCAGGATTGATTGCTTTTGCAAGAATCTTAGAATTGCAATTCATTCCAATCATTCCCATATAATCTAGTCTGGGGTTATATATCTCTTCAAAGTATGGAGAAGTCAATTCAAAAAGGTTATTGACTATTTTATGATTGTTTTGTTTTTCTTTTTTCTTATTATAACCTAAAAGTTTATCTATTAAGTTTAACATCATCAAATACAAAATTAAAGTCATGTTTGGATAATGATATATAATACCATTTAAAATATTTTAATAAGTTATTATTCAGAATTTGATAGTCAAGCTTTCTTGATTATTTTGTTGTAATTTTTTTTAATTTTTCTTTTAACTTTTTTATATTTAACTTACATTATGTATATATAGTATGCTTTCATTATTAAATCTGTTGATTTGAACGAAGCAGTTTACTGTTCTTATAAAAACACTTTTCATGAAATATACCAACTTTAATTTTGATTTTAAAAGCTTATAAGAAAATTAAAATTTTTTGTGGACGGTCTACAGAATTTTATAAATATTAGAAATACTATGATTTATGGCTTTTCAAAATTCATAAAATGGTAATTCACCCCAATAATTTTTTCGCAAGTCGTTTACATTTGCTCATTTTCTAAATAAGATAATACTATTATCTATTATTAACTATTATCTATTATTCACTTCAACCAACCACATAGAGGGAATTTAAATTTGAAATAATGTTTATTAAAAATTTTCATTTACAATATAGACTAATATAAAATTCATAGAAATTCGAAATGCATCCATCGTTTTGCAAGCAGCATGAACGCTATATGTACAACGTAAATCAAACACATGTACAACGTACATGAAATATGTGTACAATGTACATTGTACATCATTAACGTCTATTCACTGCATGCTGCGCGTTGGCCGTGAAGTGTTCAGCGTGCCTTTGAAGACAAGAATTTTCCTCCAATGTCGATATTGTAACCTACATATATGTATTTATGATCACATTTGCCGCTACTAAGAAAACTGCTGTAAAGTTTATTGTTTTGATTAAAATCATAAAAAAGGAAAGCGTAATGGTTTCTATCCTTTTATGCTTTTTAAATATACGTAGATACTTATATCCTTATAATCTTTGCCAAAAACTCGCCAAATGACATTATTAAAAGGGAAGTTATTAACTTCAAATTTATCAAACATTAGGTAAAAAGCCTATGATTATGATAATATTTGTCATTTGGTTTTCTACGATGATAAAAACTAAGACATAGACAATCATAAAGCAAGGAGCACTTACTAGTATCATAATTATGTAAATTGAGATAATATATAATAATATACTTATAAAAATTTGTAACCATTTAGAGCACTTTAACACACAAAATGGGTGTTAATTGTGCTAATCTAGCTATGAATCAGTAAAAAGAAGCAAATTAATAAAAAAATCATTATAAAATCTACAAATACGACTAGTTTGCCAGCATATTTTTTAGTTACCAGACGTTCACATTAACGCAAAATATTAATGATAGCTATACATTAACCTCGTAGCATAGAATACTTAAGCGCTAGCAATATGGCAGAGTACATGGCATTAAATTACCGGAGACTGTAAGATATAGTGTATATTGCACATTAAGTATTGACCAGGTACCGAAAGCTGTTAGGTCAAATAGAGTGGGTTTGGTATAATTTTAGTTAAGTAAACTTAAAAAATGAACGAAACTTTTACGTCACTAAATACTGTTGTTTTTGAGATAGACGTTCGTGTCTAGTAAGTCAGATCATCCTGTCCTCTATTAATTACTAAATGTTTAAAAAAGTTTTAACGTTTTATAAATATAGAGTCATTACATTTTTTGCAACTGTTAAAAAAAAACAAATGAAATACTTTTAGGTGCATACTTTGGTTGGCTAGGGCATTTTCTTGACTTTATTTTTGAACGATAATATATAGCAAATGTAACAATAAAACTGGTTAAAAAGACATTCTCCAGATTTATTGACTAGAAAAATGTGCAAAGTAAAAGACTAGCAGAGTAATGGTTTGAAATTATTTTTTTTAATAATCTTGGATAGCAATCGTATTATTTTAATTACCTTAAAAGATCCGAGTGTGTTACCTTTTTCCTATTTAAACTTTGTATTTTTTTTGAAAAGTCAATAGATATTTTATAACACCGAATTCCTGAACATTTATCTTAGAACTATTCTAAGAAATGGAATGGATGGATATTAAAATATTATATATTTTATAAAAAAATGTATTGTAGTCTATCCTAAGCCAAATAAATTATTATTCAATACACACAACCAAGTTTCTAAGATTACCACTGCATCCATATGTTTTTAGTATGGGAGAAATATTTGAGTAAAGGATTTATTCACTTTTATAATATCTTGTTTATTAAAAAATATGTTTTAAATCTTAAATAAAAGAAATAAAATAATTTTATTGATTGTGAGGTAATAAACACCAGCGTAATAAATGCGTAGTAAAGTAATCCGTGCGATGGATTAGCATATAAAAATTCGGTCCTTCGCCTTATCGATCTCCGGTCGTGTCGGTTTTCCGTCCCATCGGGCGTATAAGGGCCTGGGGAGAATAAAGGGAGTGCACTAGTATTTGTGTACATTTGAACACTATAATATCTTCTGCTTATTTGTTTCATCTCTATTATTGAGCGGCCGCCGTAGCCGAAATCGACATGGGGGTCATTATAGTGCAACATGTCAAGTATAAAATTCAGTATTATTCGTCGATTATATAATTTATTTGTGCAATGAATGCACAATTGCTTTTGTCAACTCTTTTTTATCTATTAAAAGGGTTTAATCATATTAAAGAAACTGTTATGTTTTCTTATAAGAATTACAACTGAGAAAACTTGACCTACAAACGGGGAGCACAATCGATCATTGTTATGGCTGTTGTAAACTTCAGACAGAGTTATAGTTTGATTTTGCTTTTTATTTTTGTGAAAGCTGCTATGGTTCACTTTTAATTAACGATGACGATGAAAAAGACGGAATTTGTACTATATTCTTATCTTAGTTTTTGTAATCCATATTGTACATTAATATGAAAATCCAAGTTTTTATTTGAAAGACTGTCAGAATCATATTTTTTACCAATTATCATATAATTCCGATGTATTTTAAAGTGTACATTTATTTATTTAAGGGGCAGTAATCACGGGGCGTTTTCACTTTGTTATCGCTTGAATTGCGTAATATGGTTCTGTACTGTTTAAAGTCGGTCATAATTTTTTTGTTAAAATTTCACTTGTTGATAAATTTATTTTATTCACAGTACCTCAATCCACTGAACTTCTAAGTATAGGGTGTATTCTCCTAAGTGAAGGGTCATTGCTAACAGTTTAAAGAATTTTATATCCTTTAATACATTCTTTAAACACAAAGGGGTAATTTCGAAGTACTGTGCACCCCATTTATTAAACGCAATCCTTTAGGAGCCCACGATAATGCACCGTCGTTTGTCAAATTGACGTTAATGGATATTTCACATTTCTCGCTGAACGCGATCGCAATAATAAATAATTGTTATTTTTATTGAATTAAGAAAAACGAGAACTATTTCGCCGCGCCAACTTAAATCGATTATAATTATCAATTTATATTCTCAAAATTGAAACGCCTTAAAAAAACATGGCGGTTTTTACCGTCATTAATAGAGCGCTTACGTAATAATACATTTTTCATACTAGACCAATGCGCTATTATAGGGACAGTATTATTAGTCACTAATAACTGAAGATATGTCGTCTAATTTTAAAATAATATGATCTAATTTTCATTGTTTACAAGTAAACCCGGCAGATTTCGTACTACCTTAATCGATAAACAAAAGATGTATACTTTTAATTAAGATTTATCAATATGCATATAAAAAAATATGATAGATAGCTAAAAACTATAGTTATTGAATATAAATATATAATATATTTTATTCAAATCCGATAATATTTATATTTACCTTTTAAGACCAAAAATCAGCCAAATCGGTTTAGGCGTTCTCGAGTTTTAGCGAGACTAACGAACAGCAATTGAGTAGATCAATTATGTATATATGATAGAAAAAAACCCAACAATAGATCCTTGTGGGACACTTATATTTACCGAGTCCCCGGGAGATCTTATACAATTCACTTGTAACCCTCCGAGTTCAATGGTTCAAATACAAGTCATATAATCGAAAGAGGTATTTTTTACATCATAGTGGCGTTATTTCTGACCAGAGGCTTTTACTTAACACAGTTAAAAACTATTCAACCCCATACTAAACCATAAAACCGCTGTTAGTTTACATAATTATTCAAACCGTATAGAATATTATAAAAATAATTTAAAAATGTTATCTTGAACGACCTATATTAATAAGCTTATAAACTTGTTATTGAAACACGGAATTATTGTATTGAATATTTTTTTTGTGTGATAACATAGTGTTTCCAGTGGTATATTTGGTAATATTTCCATTGTTTTTTCAAGAAAACTACCTACTCTTAAAAGGTTTGTAGCACATTTATAGCTCCTCTAGTGTGGACAATGTCCATCATATCCCACTAGGTAAATCACCTGCTAGTCTGCCTAATAAAGAAAGTTCACGGTACAGTTTATTTACTAAAGCAGAAAAGCTTATCAAGGTCATACTATTTGAAAGTACTTATATATTCCATGTTTTCATATGTATATTAGTAATCGAATAACCTAAAAGAAAAATTTAGGATAAAAAAACTACGATACCTTTAAATTAAGTCTCTTTCACCATTAGATAGCAAAAAAACTGAATATAGATCTGTAAGTAAAACAATAGATATGTTTTCCATAAATTTTTTTGCCAAATACATAATCTAAATTATTAGAATAATCGGTAAAACAGTTAATGTTTGAGTTTTAAACTGTAAAGTATATGTATTTATCAAACTAGTCAAAGTACATAGGTATTGTTATGTATCGCAATCTAAACATGATTATATAAAACCACAAATATATATTATAGACGATTTAGTCTTGAAGAGTTAGCATGATAATAGTTATTAGACAGAAAAAAAGCATGACAAGGAAAAAGACGTGACTTTTGTAATCTGTTTCAAGTATTTAAAACAAATCAGTTTTCTTAACCAAGAAAGTGATCAGCTTGTAACTTTACAAAATAAACAAATTTGCGCAACTTTATTCATGTCATAAAAAGATGGCAAGTTAAATTACAAACGATTTTGTAACGTTTTGCTGCTCGGTTACCATTTTGTGAGTAACGGGTTTTTAAACTTATTCGCTACAATGATAAATTGGATTTCTCGTAAACAATATTTCTTAAAACCGAAGTATTCATTCTTGAGATTAGCTCGTTTAACGAAATAAATGCTTTGTTTTATAATTATTTTACCTTTTATTTCTTGCTATTTTCTCGATTTGTCCTGAGGTCGACTTGCAATCAACCCATTATTATCTTAATAACGGTGTTCATTGCAGATCAACTAGCATACGGCAAGACAAAAAAAAATGATGATCAAAACAAGTAAAATAATTAACTGAATTCAATGAATGATTTATACGTTAGCTATGATTAATTTGAAGAAATAATTATTTCTTATTATTTATTTCATTATTGAATAAAATGACTTGAGAATGTATTCGTAGAAAATACTTGCCCTATTACGATTGCTACTCGGAATCGTCATTTTAGATACAAACCATTCTGCACGGATTATTATAATTAAAAAAAATATGATAAACGTCTATTTTTATAATTAATGATATAACAAGAACAACATTATGTTTTCCTTCGAATTTATGAACCCATGACATTTGATCTGTAAAACAAGGGCTATAATGGCCCCAATTTAAACAATTCAATTAAATGAAAGTTAAGCGTTATTACAAACAACTACATGTTTTGTCAGAAGTTGAAAGTAAATATCACCAGTATTCAATAATCATGAAAATCCATTTAATACATCTCTCGGCTCTAGAGTGTATTCATTTATAATAGGCGGGGGATTATAATTGTTTTACTTTAAAGGCGTCGGGGACAGAAGTGATGGTCTTCTGATTATTGGAGGGCGGAGGGTGAGCGGCAGAGTGGAAATTATATTTCAGTCAACTATGAAAATCCCTCCTTCGATGTCTTCACGTAGTCGCCGTGTTACTATCGAGCTGCAGTGGGCAATGGGTTTATCTTTGACACCGATTGTAAATAAGCTTTTAATTTATGTACTATGAAACTACGAACATTGTTTAGCAGAACTAATTGTAGACTATGTATTTTGCTTAATAATTTGAAAAATGCATAAAAATATTAAACAAGATAACATCTGTAGATATTTTAATATTATAATTAACAATGTTTTTTTTTCGTGTAATAAAGATCCGCAAACTTTAAAGTTGTGCAACAACGTATTTAATAATTAGAAGTAACTTTGTAATTCTACAAACATTTACACAGACAAGGCTTAAATGACTGCGGCTGGCATCGCTCTGTTCCTGTGACGCGGGCGTGGAATTCGGAACACGTTATCACGCAGCATATGCCTTACATTATACAGCTTAGAAGCCACGAGTTCAAGCCAAGGATAGTTAGAAGATCTGTTATGTGTTCTACTTCACATTAATTATTAATCCGGCGTGTCCATGTGGTGTAGGTAAAGTTCCTAATAACTCGAATAGAACTACGCTTTTAGACAATGGAATCGTCATAGCTTGCAGTACCTTCCAATGATATTTTCATAGATTTGAAACTGATTTTTTTTATGAGGACGTGTCTACATGCATTATCATGTCATGTCATCTCTAGGACCAAAGTTTATTAGTATTTTAAGGTTTTTTTTTAAGATTAACCGTAGAGCATCCAGAGATGCTACTCTAGGAACAGGAACTGCTTAGCATCCAACCTCAGACACTATAGTGACGTCGCTTCTCTATTTTACGGCCTCTCGATACGAACTTCCAGTGCATCCCCGCAGAGTAGCACGGCTGTTGTGCTTAACTGGTACACAACTTTACAAACTGTGTATTATTAAATATTACGAGCATAATGCTCAAGCAATACATATAAACATACAGACAAGCACAGTCATTAGTTTTCGGCAATCAGGCGACTTACAAATTATACCGGTCAATGATAAATTTGTAAATAAAACTGACTGAACGATTTTTTTACTACAATATTAAAATATTCTATAGGGCGTAATCGATTCATATCATGCCCATTTCTATTCTATTGCTCTAATACAATATCAATTTGGCACTGACCCGACCCGTAGTCTTGAGAGCCTTCAGAACTTAAGTGCCTTTTATGTACAAATGGACAGAGAAATTAGTTTTTAACTGACAGCATTATTTATTCTTATTGTTTCCACTATTAGGCTTGCGTAAGTTATGCAAGGTTTGAATTTCAAACTGTAATATCTGTAATAAATTATTAAAATATATGCACAATTTAGGATAAGCAGGCCGTTCACCTGCTAGTGACCATCGTAACCAGTACAAAAAAGTAAACAAGGAAGGTGCTAATAAATAATAATAAAAAAAATAAATTCAAGCCTAAATTAAAATGTCTACGATATTTTAATCTTAACAAATGCTATGCTCTCAAAAGTAAAGTAATTAAGCGTATTTTAGACAAACTTACTAAAATAAAGACTCAATATGGAGCTTTTTTATGTAATAGATATACCTAGTTGTCCCGCGCCTGATTTTAATATTTTTTGTTTTAATAAGTAGATTGAAAAATTTATGTGTTTTTCTTTTAATTTTGTAGGTAACAGTCAGCACAAAATATGACTAACCTATATGTGACTGACAATTACAGGCGAACTCCACTTGTATCAATAACAAATTTACTTAATAAATTAATATATTATAACATAAAAATAAATTATTTTCCAACCACGTGTCATATATATCTATACTAAAATATTACTTGAATGGAGTCCACGTAGTACATGTTAACATCTTTGAAACGCGATAAAAAACATCTGTTCATTAAATATTTGTTAACTAAGAAATTCACATATCATTTCAACATAGTTATATAAATACAGGTAGTCTTCGTATGCTCTCCTACTGCCTCCGTAGCCTAGTGGTATAGGCGTGTGCCTTAGAAACTGGTGGTCGTGGGTTCGAATCCTGCGTGGACTCAACAAATTTTCATTGTTGTTTCCTAGTTGGTTAGGGCAATTTGGGCCGATCACCCAATTGTCTGAAAAGATCCATGCGTCGGATGCGCATGTAAAAAGTCGGTCCACCCACCAACCCGCATTGGACCAGCGTGGTGGGATACGGTCCAAAATCCCCTAATAGGTGGAGGTGCATTAGGGGAGGCCTATGTCCAGCAGTGGACTATCAAAGGCTGATGATGAGTCTTCGTATTTACTTCGTATTGGTGGCGTAAATCATGACGACGTAAAATGAGACATAATTTTCGTATCTAACATGTAAAACTCAAGGGCTGGGATGTTACTCTTTACTATATAAATATTTCATTATCAAAAGTAACTTCTTACTATACCAATCGAAATACAAATATTCTCTGTAGATTAATTCAGCAATTATCAATATACAAAACCAGGAATATCTTTGAAGTTTTTAAGTTATAAGTACTTAGAAGTTTGAACTTAAAAGTAAGTTCAGGAGGCAGACGAGCTTAGGGACTTAGGGGGAGAGAGGACGTCTAAACGGTTACTCATATAATACAATGTTTTGTTTTTAAGTCACTCACATATGTGTTTAAATTTGACTAGTTATAATATTCCCTTTACAATTGAAGGAAAGTATAAATTAAGTTCTATATATATTGTAATTGGTTTTAGTTTTATAATTTTTCTTACGCTATTTTTATCTTAAAAAAATATTTGATAAATATTATTATTAATAACGTCTGTTTTTAATATGAATAAGTTTTCACAAGAAGCTTTATATTGCAAATAGGTCAGACCTACTTACTTTTTTGTGAGGAAAGATTACACTGTATCAATCTATTTTTTTTAATTTTCCCTCACTACTCCCAATTCTAAAACATTTTATAATAAACATTTTTTTTTTCAATTTTATTTAGTTACTTCTATAATACATAATTTTTTTGAACCATCAAAATTTCAGCATGTTATTAATTGATTTTGAAATGAACTATAAGTGTGTGCAACTATATTGTAAGAATATGGCTAACTTTTATTCATTAGATATTAAGTTATCGTGATCTCGAGGAAAGGAATTGTGAAATATACAAATTATACAGAAGACCAAAGAGTGTCTGCATAAAGATAATACATAAATCAATATAACTTTCATGGAATGACATCTTATCCACTCCGTCTGATAAATAATTTATAGGAAGTGAATGTTACTGACCTTTATAACTCAAAATGTATTCATTCAATTAATATAAAAGTCAATGAATTTAAAGAAACTGACGTTTTATGACGAATGCCAATGATATTTTTGAAAACCGAGAGCAATTCTATTTCGAAGCATTGATCATTTATCTTTGCAGGCAATTGGTTGAATGAGGGCCCTTACCATTCCTAACTCAGCAGGAAGGAAGGAACTCAGTAGGAAGAAACGTAAATGAATAACCAATATACTAAAGTTAGTAAAAGAACTATCTGTTATCCTGAGCTTTTAGACTATGCGTCTGGAAGTTCAGCACACCAAATTGATGTCAACAAAGTAACTCAAAGTAACGGAGTTTCATAAAACATCTATCCAGCTTATTATTAATGTATTGTCAGCGAAATATAAATCACTCAGTGATAATCGACTTATTACTATACCATAAGAACAAAGCTGCTTCGTTGCTATAGGCTACTTTGATTTTATTAATTCCGAGCCTCATGTATCTAAACAATTATTGATCATAAAGTTAAAGGAAGATTCTCTTCCGTCAGAGCTAACTAAGAGTTACGCATTAGGATTTTCTTCGTTACGTTCCAGGATTTTATGGCCCTGGAAGTAAGAAGTAACAAAAACCTGCTATTAGCTCTTAATAAACAAAATTCTTCTCGTGATCTAACTAACAGACAATTATCAATTTTATTTAAGAATCAACTACAAGGGTAAATTCACTGACTGTAGTGCATTAAAATGTATGTTAAGGTAAAGTGATAAAAAAGATAATATGATAGATTTCTTTACGAAGGCATACTAGGCATCTAGTGATTACGCTTATCACACCAGTTCTATGACAGTTATTGTTTTAGTTCAAAACTCAGACAATAAACGTCGAGAGCGAGTCTCGTCATCACTATATTATATGATATTACCTTATTTTCCAA
Source organism: Lamproptera curius (assembly GCA_029286875.1). Classification (NCBI taxonomy): domain Eukaryota; kingdom Metazoa; phylum Arthropoda; class Insecta; order Lepidoptera; family Papilionidae; genus Lamproptera; species Lamproptera curius. The sequence goes on along the minus strand of JAGSMT010000085.1, from coordinate 614,853 downwards.
GTTTTCCGATAAATACCCTGTAGTACAACTTTTTTTTATCTTTCACGATATCTTGCTACTGTTCTACTAATTCGCCACAAACAATATAATAATTTTATATCACTTGGGTTTTTACAAGTTATTTATGTAATTTGTGGCATTCATAACAAAAAAATACATACAGCTTACAATAGCTTAGGATAACTATGTTAAATATAACTAAAACAACGTTATTATTAACCTAGTAAAATAACTCCAGCTTATAAAGTGCAATTATAAATAGACATAAAATTAATAATTTTTGAAGGTTAGCCTCTGAAACACAATTTATTATCAGGGGTAGTACCACTGCAGTGCCTATTCTTGCTACGAATCAGTAGTGTATAAGCGCTAATGTCATCCGATTTGAAGGGCAATATCGCCAGCGTCGTTACTAGGTAAACGAGACATTAAAACCTAAGACTCAAAGCGGCAAGCAGATATATCTAATTTCTGTTTCTATCACTTTCTATCAGTGTACAGTTTGTCTCGTCACACAATCAATTAAAACAACGAAAAAAAAAAAAATAATGATAATTAAAAATAGCGTTCCATTAATATATAAGCGTTTATTGTCTCGACGGTTAGTACGCTCTCATTTCGAGAGATAAACGCTCGAGCTCGCTTAAAGCAGCGTGACGTCAAGATCTGCGTCCTATTGACCCCGGCGGAGGGCGCGGACTGTTGCCCCCGCTTAGTGCGCCCCATTTTTGTAAAAAGATGCGAAAAATGTTAAAGTGAAACTGTATTATGTTCCCGTAATCATTTAAAATGAATGGCGAGCTTGTCGTAATGAATTATCTAAAATACAGCGGGCAAAGCTTCGCTTACCAATCCAAAATAACTGACTATCTTCTGCCGCCTGAAAACAAAACTGTTTGTTATAGATAACTCCTTAATGATTATTGCCTTTATTTTTATACCTCTAGTCATCATCATCATCAACAGCCTGTCTTAGCCCACTGCTAGACACAGGCCTCCCTACCCCACCTTCTCTATTAGGGTTTTTGTATCGTATTCCACTTTGCTGGTCCAATGCGGGTTGTTGGTGTACCAACTTACAGAAAAAAATTGTAATAAGCTAGAAATGCTATCTTCTGCCGCCTGAAAACAAAACTGTTTGTTATAGATAACTCATTAATGATTAATGTCTTTATTTTTATAATCTAGTCATCATCACCATCATTAGCTTGATTTAGTCCAATGTTAGACATAGGCCAGCCCTAATGCATCCCTTCTCCATCAGGGGGTATTTGGACCGTATCCCACCACGCCTGTCCATTGCGGGTCGGTGGTTGGACTGACTTTTAACATGCCCATCCGACATTTAGATCATCTTACTTTTCAGACTATTGGGTGATCGACCCCAATTGTCCTAACCAACCAGAAAATAACGATAACACAAAGTTGTTTTCCCCGCGGTATACAATATAATCTTATTATTTAACCTTTTTATGTAATACTACTGCGATTTGTACACAATTTTTACCATGCTAACTATTATAATAAGGAACATAGTTATGAGAACTCTTTGACTTGTGATTGTATATGATTGGTGAGAGACAGATAAATGTACATTACTAAAATATTGAATAAAACACTATATACTTTGTGAAAAAACTCCAAACCCGCGCCACACCTATGCTTAAAAGATGATTGTCTCGACGATTAACACGCTCTCATTTCGAGAGATAAACGCTCGTGCTCGCTTAAGGCAGCGTGACGTCAAGATCTGCGTCCTATTGACCCCGGCGGAGGGCGCGGACTTTTGCCCCCGCTAAGAGCGCCCCATTTTTGTATAAAGACGCGAAAAATTCAAGTGAAACTGTATTATATTTCCGTAATAATTTAAAATTAATGGTGTGCTTGTAATCATGAGCTTTATGTAGTAAAGTATAAAGTTTACTCACTTATTTAACATATTCCGTGAATGGTACTAAAATCTGATGCAGGTGTTTCAAATCATAAGTGTATTAATAACTGTGAAAAATATATAGAACTATGTTTCAGCATTGACGTTCCTTTGATACTGTTTGTAGTGCATACAACACTAAAATATCATTAAGTTTTTCGTATAAATAAACTTAAAACAAACGGAATTATTGAAACGCAAAATATTTATAAATACATTTTATTAAACACCTGTTTTGTAAAATAGATTGATTAAAACTGACATTTACAACAAACAACTATAAAATTCATTTTCATCTCATACTATATACTATACATACATGACAATAATAGGTCCAGTACATATTTAGTATAGTTCACCAATGCGAATATAGTCTATCAAATTTATTGAGAGCTCTGCATCAATGGCAATTTATATATATTTATATATATTTTTATATAGTCAATACGTTCATGCGTATTACTTCAGGATGGGAGGCGTTACATATCGTTATCAAATTCGAATGCATACGAATACATATAAATAACCCAAGTTACACGTTATTGTAGCTACATTACAATGTTTTTAAACGTTATGTGAAACTTATCAGAACTTTAAAAATAGAGATATCATGCCCTGTTTCCTGTCTCGTCGGACTAGGTGAAATTTTTAATTAAGTTAGTGTAATAACCCCTTAATATACTTATTCATAAATCGATTATGACAATTTTAAATCATTTTTCGTAACATGTACATTAAACGAACAGAGCTTTTGACTACTGACAAACTATTACATATATTACTTAGCTTTAACACATAATTTATTATTTATGTCGATGAATTTTCCATTCATGTTAATTAACATTTATACGAATAATCATGTTTTTAAGTAGTAATAATGTAATTGTAGCTATTATGCATGAAGCTTTAGTTAGTTCGATAGGCTTAATTGGAGGAATGCGTTAAATTTATCTGTGATTATGCTGATGATATATTTTAATATACCCATGCTTTTTATTGTAATCGCATGGTTAAACATGATTTACATCTAAATTACAAGAAGCTCTTATTATAAAAATCCTATACCGCAGTTTTGAAAGCTCTTTGGACTGAATTCATAACACGAGATGCTCTTTAACATGTTTTTATATTAACTTAAATTGTATAAATGTTATATATATAATTGATACAGTTAATTGATTATGAATCGAATAAGAACTTTCTTTGGCCTTGATTCAAAATTAAAAAAAGGGATAGACGTGCGCTCACATGTATTTATAGAATTTCGCTTAAAAGCGATTGAGAATACATTACATCTATAATAAACAACATCAACTTTTTATATACTTATGCTTATATTAATAGTGTGAGTAGTTTATTTAATCATATCATCATGTAGTTTAACAATCTAATGTCATGGAAAATGGTAGTTAGTTTGAGTTTGAGCACTAGAAAAAGAAAATTTGTGGCTTAGTTTGATTCTCAATTTAAATAAATATAGAGAGTATTTATCGATTATTTTAATAACTGCATGTTTCTGTAATAAAAACGTGATTTTAGGTAAAAAAACTTACAAACTCACCAGAAGGTTTCATTCCATTCACAATTTTGGCAGATTTCATTAAAAATTCAGTTTGAGATATCACTATTATCTACATTGACATTGAAAGAACATTCATCGAAACAATTCCATTGACATGTAAAACTTCGTCAAATCTAACATCTATGCTATCACGTGATAAGAAACGGTCTTTTATATTCACACGACGGGATACATTTAACAAACAACAATTCATACTATAACATATATATCTTTAAATATATAACACATCACTCCACTCTCGACACTGATTGACAGCGTAAGCGACGAAGAACGACAGTTTGTGCGTTCATACTGTATGGGGCGGGCCGGTGTTAAGAAAGCTAGATCTTCATGTGGGGCCCGCTGGGGTCACATTCACCGAGTGAACTTGGTCTGGGGCAGGGTTAGTGGTGTTGTCCGCACTGTTCTCGGTCGCTGGGGCGAAGTCCGGGGGCTCTTCCGGTGGCGCGGCCGCTGGCCGGATGTGGTCGAGCCGTGGGCGCGGCGAGTAGCGCGGCGTCAGCGATATGCCCCCGACGACCGGGTGCGATTTACGATTTCCACCTGCAGGGCGTCGTGCATCATGCGCTCGTTCTCCTGGCGTACTGTAAACAAGCGCAAAGCTTAATCATCGTCAAAGTGGGAACGTCGAACGGAACAAATTGCTGCCAGTTTGCCTTATAAGAGATAAGTTTTATTTATACACTGTGAAGCAGATCCTGAGTCGAGCTTACTGCAGTTTTCATCCGAATGACAATTTCAGTAACAATTTGACACATAATCGGGATTCCTGCAAAATAAAGAGTGGGCTAAATTAAGGTTGGTGGTTGCAGTTGAAGACTAAAGAATTTGGTTTTCTATTCACGTGGGGATAATAGGTTGTAATATATTTTTTTATAGTATTGAATTAACGGGTCTTGACTACAAAAGAATATTTATAAATTTTTCACAACGTGTCAACAGCTAATCTTATGTCACCATTAACGTAAGTACTACACTAAGGCGGTAGAAATATTATTATTTCTTCAAAGAAACAATTTTAATCGAATTAATCATGTATAGGGAGTGTAAATGAAAGATAAAAGAGGACTTTTTCAGTCTTCTCAACTTTGGTGCATATATAGCTAGTCATATTATTTAATATACCGTGTTTTATCAATAAAATAATTTTTAAAAGTTAAGTTTTAGTTAACTATATTTAAATGTTAATGGGTTTGCTTGAAAGTTATTTGGTTATTTTTAATTTATTAGTTGTTTTAGTATCAATCATTATTTCGTACATATATATATATATTTAAAAATATTTAAAAATGCTGGCATCTAAACGGTCTAACTTTTACCAACGCAATCTAATTGCCAACAGTGATTGCACAACTGTAAGGTAAAAGCAGGTGCGGCTGTCACCTACGCATATATTGTGTTTAATGGATTAAAAAAAAGTATTGGGACGTCTACATATCGCGACTTCATCGTATCAAAGTAATAGGTGTCAGATATTATTAAACCACCGTTAAACCAACTTATTATAGTAAACAAATACAGCTCGATATGCAGTGACTATCCAATTAAAATAAAAAAGATCTTAGTTATCTAATTTAAAAAAAATTCTTAAAATATATACTAAAAATATATTTCTATAAATATATTTCGTAAATGTGAGCAAATGTATCTACATGATAGTGGTCGTTAGTTCATCCTAGTTTATCAAATATTAAATATTATTAAAATTTTCTCATACTTTTAAAAAAACGTCGTTGAAAGTCATAGATAGCCCTTCGCAATAAAATTAAAAACACTGTTAAAAACGAGATAAAAATATTTTGCACAATTATACGCCTCGTCTAGATCAAAATATTTTACCTTTCATAGTTCTATAAATCAAAATGCACTGTTATGCAAAAAACGTAATATTTCTTACAGATAAATAATAATAGTAAGAGCGCAGGCTTCAATGCGAGATAGGTTACGTTTTTAAAAAAGTTTATTTTATAGTATAATTTGCCTTTAGAAAAATACAGAAGCAAACATTTCCGATATTATGACGGACGTTTTTTTAGATTTACACTTCCTCTTTTCGAATTATCTTTAAAATTTCAAAATACATTGTATTGCTTAATTAGCTTATCAAAGTACTTCACTGACTTTTAATGACTTTCGCATATAATAATTGGATGGGTTTCTAAACAACATGTAACAACAACAATATGTAACTCTGTTTGGACGTTCAAATTTGTTGACTTTTTTAATACATCTATTTATAAGTAGTTCTTTAGTTTACGCGAATACTACACATTATTGAATAGAAGGACTTTTTACGAATTTTATCTTTGGCTGAGCTGCAACGCGTTAAGTAAGTACTGCGAGACAACAAGCTTGCTGCGCCACGGCAGCGTCACAGTGACCGAGTGAAGACAGGCACAGTGGAGCGATTCTGTTCTACCCTTTGTGAGAGGTGTAACTGACAACCTTGGCTACATTTTGAGGCGGGCTTCAATCGAGACTTCAAAAGATTGGCCAATTGCTTCCACCTGTCCAGTACAATATTCCTCTACGAGATCCAGGAGTGTACAAGGTAGATTATGACTGCGGTCTCTCTTATATTGGACAAACAAAGCGAGCAATAAGAACCTGTGTGAAGCACTATTTAGCTGATATCAAATATAAACCCAACAAGCCAGCAGTGTGTGACCTCACTTTAAATCACCTAAACCATTACATCAGATTTGATCGACCACAAATCTTCGCTAGAACACCGATTCCTGATCCGTGAGGCTATTGAGATTAGAATACCAAATTTCAATAGAGATGATATTTGGGCTTTACCACTGCATGGGATCCCATAATCAATAAATTAAAATTAAAACCCAAGCATGATACACACTGCCGGCTGTAATGATAAAATAAGTTCATTTTGCATATGTCGTAGTACAGACTAAAAATATTTTATCACAATTAAAATCTGGAAATCCCGCTTCAGCACTGGCACAAGACGCACGACATCCCAGTGTACAATATGTAGTGGAAAAAAATTGTAAAAATGTGTAACATGTTCAATTAGAACTATCTCATTATTTCAGAGTTGCTGTTGCCTACGTATAAGTGTCTTAATATACTCATTTAAAAACGGTTATTTTTATATTACAAACAGACACTCCAAACTTTATTTATTTGTTTAGATAGAGTCAGTGTCACTAACACTGTCTATGATGGTCGTGACTACCAAAATCTTTCTTCTTAGATAGACATGACTAGAAAGTAACCATAAAAAAATATATTGTTTGGTAACTAGCCGTTACTAACACCTCCGTAGCCTAGTGGTATAGACATGTGCCTTAGAAACCGGAGATCGTGGGTTCGAATCCGCAGGGACTCAACAAATTTTCATTGTTGTTTCCTAGTTGATTAGGGCAATTTTGGCCGATCACCCAATCGTCTGAAAAATAAGATGATCCATGCGTCAGATGGGCATGTTAAAAGTAGGTCCACCCATCAACCCGCATTGAACCAGCGTGGTGGATACGGTCCAAAGCCCCTAATGGATGGAGGTGTATTAAGGAGGCCTATGTCCAGCAGTGGACTATCACAGGCTGATGATGTAACTAGCCGTGTTTATAATCGATTACAATGCCGCATTTAATCTGACTTTCTCTTATCATTCCAAACTGTTACTGACTCAGACGATAAAAAGTATATAAAGAACGAAAGACACATTAAATTATTGCCAATCGCTTAGCTGTCGCTTTAATAAACTATCAATCATTGAAGAGCATCTCAGGATATCGAATTACGGACCACTTTCTTAGCATCCTTCGTAGTAAGCGAATTTCAATCTATAAACAGATAATATTTTATTACTATAACAGTAAATAGAGAAATATAAGTACTTTCGGGTATAATTTTAAAGTAATATGAAGTAATCAAACGTGATAAAATTCGTAAAACTGGATTATTTATAAGAAAATACGAATTAAATGCTTTTCTTGTTCTAAGTATAGATAATTTCGTAATTAATCAAAGAATATACATTATCTGTTTACGCTTTTAATTTAAATGTGTACGCATAAGTTATTAACGTATTGATTAACATTCCCCCGTTGTCAGGGTGAATTCCACTTTGATTAGTTGACCGACAAATTTGAATTATTATTACACCATTACGTCGCAAGGTCGGAACTCTGTTATACATTCAGAAACCAGACTATTGTAGTTAACCTGTTTTGCATATTACATCTTCATATGGTTATAATGTTTAAATTATAAAATAGATTAAGTCTAATATATAAAAAAAATAGGTTTTACGCTTTAATTTTTAATTAACAGCCAAGCAAAAGACCTTGAATTATATATATTAAAGAAATTCTTGAATTATATCTATACAACAAATTTTATAAAAACATTTACGGTTGATGATACTTAATGTACAATCCAGATGTTTTTTAAAGCCATTATTTTTAATATATTCATTCTAATATTAATTAAAATATCTAAATCTATCAAAAGCTAGCATTCATTGCTTAACCTTTCTGTATATTTAAAGCTGTTAAGCATCTCCGCAATATGCCAAACACGTTCCTTTGTAGCTTGTTACGAAATATTTGTACAGAAACATATTTTAATTGTTTGCTCTGCATACACTTTATATCACTCTACAATATCTTACAATTCTATGAAGCAATAACACTGAGGCAAACAACATCGTTATACGATATCAATCTAACCACGTTGAGGGCTGACACACCACTCAATAATGATCATATTGCTTCACTAGGGCGTGCAAACAGTGTGTATGCTTGTTAAATATGATGTATCGATCTAGAGGCTTGTCATATGTTCAATACAGAGTCATTGTAACCCAACCTTAGTAATAACGAGATCGTATTTCAATAAGTACCTATTAGGAAGGCAATATCATTTGCCAAGTTTGTTTTATATGGATAGACGAGTAAAGGTCATAAGGATTAATAAAGTAATTTCTTTTATACTAACGCAATCCCTATTATTATAAAAAAATAATAAACGCGGAGATTCCTAATAACATCATAATAAGAACGCGAGTTTAAACATGTACGTGGGTGTGTATTATTTCAGAGATATAAATGATGGTTATATAAACATTGTTTTATTCAAATATCAAGTACTACATATGCTTTACATACGTGGTATAAGAATAAAATAACCTTGCAGTTTTCAACTTCTCAAAACTTTAATCACAAAGATACTTTTGAATAAGATTCTTAAAATATATATTGCAGTACTATCAGCCAGAACATCGATTCCTTATAAAAATTCAGATTTTAATAGTATTGTTTAAAGATATCAATAAACACGAATGAAACAATTTTTTGTTTGCTAAACAATAAAAAGTATTGATACAAAATATAAACCGTTGAAAGTAGATAAGCCACAATTGTGTACAAACAAAGTCAATATTTCAATCTGGCATTGATTGTTACTCGTTGAAAACATGTACTGCGTACCATCAGACGTAAATAGCTCAACGCAGTGGATCTGTCTATCCACGCCGTAAATCCCCTACTGACACTGCAGCGAAAGTGGGACGCAACAAGCCATAAAACACCTCAAAGCAAGCTGTTTGTTCCAGTTAATTTAGTACTTTTACATCCGTCGCATTGAGAACGTGGCGAGAACTAAGAAATAGGGGGTTTAACTTTTCTACGTAACTCGTCGATGGATTTTGAGAACATTCGAGTATTAGGATTTTATACAAAATTTTTACAAATTTTATTTTTTACACTTCTAAACGTTTTATGTATATTTGAAACTGTACTGTTTCCACTGAGGCCATGAAAACTATCGTTATTCAATAATATACTGTTTTCATCAAGGCAATATTTCAATTGCGAGTAGGTATAGAACAAAATTAATTGATATTAACTAGGGAATAAAAAAGCGCTACAAGCCTGTGTCATCATCGTCATCATCATCAACCACTGCTGGACATGCGGGTTTGTGGGTGGACGGACCTTTTACATGCCCATCCGACGCATGGATCATCTTAATTTGTAGACAATTGGGCGATCGGCCTAAATTGTCGTAATCAACCAGAACACAACGATAACACATAGTTGTTCCCCGCGGGATTTGAACCAGTGACATCCGGTTTATAAAGCATGGTGACCCATGCTTTGTAAAGCCGCCTTCGTGGTCTACCTGTATAAGCCTGTATTTATGCGTAATATCGTAGCTGCAAAGAAGTTATAAAGTTTATCGTGTTATTATTTATTATTATTGGTCTTAGCATCATTTTTACCTAGTATAATTAAATTATTATTTTAATAATGTAATACTAATGAAAATATATATATGCAATTAAAATTAAAAAAAAAAATTGTTGCACAAATTAGGTTACTAAAATAATTGTTTATTTTTTGCAGTTTAAATTTACACTGATGACGATGTACTTTAACCAATTTATAACGATAAGCATGAAAGGAAAGGACGACTTTTTACAGTTAATAACATATTTTTGCTTACGAGGAGTTTACAGCTGACAGTAAATACTTTTAATAATTAAAAATCACTCTATATTTAATTTTACATTTAACGTTAGGTAATTGATTAAAATTTTTATATTTTAACATTTTTACAAGAGTACAGTCTATCGTTCTTAATCAATAATTCAACAAAACCAACGTTTACTTCTTCTTCAAATTCAAACATGAAAACATAAAAAATCGAGACAAGACTTTGATAATGTAAGTTTATTTATTAATAGTAAATGGAACAGGGAAGAAGGTCAAAAGTAAAATAGATACGGCCATTATAACTATTTGATCACAGTAAAAGAAGAGCTTTTTAAAGCTTACAAGAAACCTTTTAGGTAACATAAATATAACGAAAGTTAACGGATATTAAGTAACCGTTTAACTTGTTTTCCAGTGTTCATATTTAAAATAAAAACCTATTATTGAAAGTACAAAATCATGTTTTTCTTAGCGGAACATACTTTTGGACAATGCCAGTTTCAACAATATTTTAAAATACATTTTTAGTATGGGGTAAGATCACTATCGGACAGCTATACATTTAGTTACCCTTTAAGCTGCCTATATGATGTCAGTTCATATAACGACTGATGAACGGAAATAAAACCATCCTTCGCATGAATCATGCTATTTTTAAAATATTTAAACTATTTATCTATATTTGTCGAACCAACAAGTGATCAACGATAACAGTATCCCGTAGCACACGGGAAGCCATCAATTGATTTTGTAAATTTGGTCGATTGGCAGTGGTTAGGAACCGTAACTGTTGTGCCAATAGGTGGGTTCGATTCCTACCACAGAAAAAATATTATATATTTTTTTAATGGCATACCCAGGCAGACAAGCAGTTGGGCCAGTTGATGGGAAGTGGTCACCGTCGCCCATAGACATTGGCAATACCAGTGGTATCGCCAACGCGCTGCCTACGTAAGATGTAGGGTGTTAAATCTCGTTTACCCAGTAAATACGCTGGCTACGGTGCCCTTCAAACCGCACCTACAAACACAACAGTGTTTTCACACTACTGCCTCGCGGCAGAAATATGCACCGCGATGGTACCCACCCAGACGGTCTCCTGTAAAAAGGGGATCTACCACCGGTACATGATGTACAAAGTGTTTTTTTTCGGGTCTAGGTGTTTGATTCTATACAATATATATTTATTTACAAAAGGATAGTAAATATGTGTATTTATCAGTCGTCCAATTTCCATAGTTTAAGCTTTGCTTAGCTCGGGAGTAAATGATGTGGTGTTATTCGACCAGATGTTTATTATTATTATTATTATTAGTCAGCTACAGATGTGATTGCACTTCTTAAGTATAAGAGAACTTGATGTACGCCTGATAACAGATCTATACTACAACCATAAAAATTTTAGTTTTTTTTAATTATGTTGGCCAAAAAACGGAGACGTGATTCGTATCGTCTTATTATTAATATATTGTCGTCGGTTAACATCTCGGTGACAAAAATTAAAAAGAACGCTTAATTTGGTTGCAATGGGTTACTTGCTTCAATTAACTCTGTGTCTTATTTTTAGGATATCTCTAAGAAATATGTGACATCAACCAATAACATCATGATGTTACTTTGCTATGGATCATTTGCAAATAAACCAAATCGTGATCAGTTTCATTTTACAGATAAAATAAATAGTATTTACAGGTAATAACACGCGTATTTCTGTTTGAAATACGTGTATGTTGACTTGACAGTTGTCAGTAGATAATAAAACAAAATGTTGGTGTTTGGTGGATGTTGCAAAGGATCTAAAAGCTCTATCTACTTTTTTAATTGTTTGTTAAATCGAGTAATAAATTAAATTAAATGTTCTATAATAATGTGATTTTGTCTTCGTAAACTTAACTCTTTAGTAATTTCGATAGACTGAGTGAGTTAACAAGGTAACTTTTCAAAGACACCTTTGCGCGGAATAAAGTTACCCATTAATATAAAGTTACGGCTTTCTCCGAAGTGTTAAGAACTTTTGATTCACGTTATCAATAAAGCTTTTAGGCCCTTTTATTGTAAATAATTAATCTGTTGTTATTTAATACAGATCCTTACTAAACTAAGTCTTAACGATCCTCGTATCTTTTAAATACTTATGTAAGTTGTTGCTGTTTTAACATAGCTAAATTTAGATGTTGTGAATTTGAATATTAATTTGAAAATTCAATAATGTCTACCCCGTGACCACGGCCGCTGGAATGTGTTCGAAACGTCGGGAATTTAAAAATGTAAAATAAACGCGTTAAAATCCGTAAAGTCATTTTATTTAATAATTCAATAATGTGTTCTGCGCAGAATTTTTTTTTACGTACTATAGTTATTTTTTCTCTGGCAAGCCTATTAATAATCTACCTCTCTACATCGGAAATGAAAGAAAATACACATATTTTTTGTGACAAATTAGTACAGTATTAAATTACTTAAGAACTACTCTGAAGCCTAGATTTCACTATCAAAAACCTTTAACAAGTCACTTTTCCTGCCTCTGTTTATAGATACGTTTTTTTTTTATTTTAATTGTACTAACTCAGCCAATATCATACCGTCTCAGCTAAATGATTTCTGCTCAATGATATAGCTTTAGTAAAATCAAATCTAACAGGAACAAAACTAATTCGAGATATAAAATTACCTTTCTGACGAGTTTTTCGTACAAGTCATGATTGTCGACGTTGGACGCAAAAATGGTGGCTTGTTAATGAAAACTTTAGTTTAAAAAATCTATTAAATTTAGTCTTATTTTAATTCCGAACGAAAATAACGTTCGTACAATATGGCCAGCATTGTTTTTATGCTTTTCATCTTTTTAAGTTTACCGAAATTTACCAAATGTTTCAAATTCTATTAATCCTCTATCATATAACAAAATATTTTCTTCAATTTGTCAATCTTTACTGCCACTATTCACATCGACAATTCAGCTTAGTCATTTAAAAATGGGCCATCGCTGTCAATTGACACAAATATGACTGAATGTTTGCTAAGGGGCTGCACCGAATCATATATAATGGTAGAATAAATTATATAGTATTTAAATGGAATCACACTTTATGCTATTTATAAAATTAAAGATAATTATTATATTATAATTCGATAAGCTAATTCATTCTTCGAATTCAGTAAATATTTGTACCTCATTTATGTCTTTTCTAAAACCTTCTCAAAACAATTACTTCAATATATGAACAATTTAATTATTAAAAGAAGAACTAAGGCTTATCATATGATAAAAACTCATAATTTGAATCCATTGTCACTTTTACTAATTTTTATAATATGCCTTATTTATTCTTGTAATTTGGTAAGAACTTTTTGACTTAACATCTCATACATGTGTAAAGCAAAAAACAATTACAAATATTTGTTGAAAAACGTTGTGGCTTTATTCAAAATTTTCGAAACGATTTAAAACGATTCAGCGATGATTATGTCTTCAGTCAATCGAAGGTTAGTGATACATTTTCGTTAATGCTTAATCTAATTCCCTTTCATTTCAGAAGCTTTAAGGAGTCTTGTTGAAACAGTAAATTCCTCTCTTTTTACGAAGCTTTTCACCGTGATACAATTATAAGACGTTCTGCAATTTTCATATTCGTACATCAAGCCACACAGAGCTGTTGAGCGCATGAATAGTAGGCGATAAAAAGCTGCACGACGTCAATGCTTGTGTCCTATTTACCCTGGCCAAGTGCTGTATCGCTACGTAATATTGAAAGTAATACTAATGGACTAACTTTACTTTACTATAGCCTATTGCCTTTAGAATAGTAAGTGAATGTTTTTAAAAGAAAACTTATTAAAAGTTTCTCTTGCAATGTATTGACTAAAATAATTGTCACTGATGAACACGACGAGTACATTGAAACACTATCTTAAATGTTGTTTCAATTACCATTATTCATTAAAATTTTAAATTAAGATCCAATACTACACAAATTCTAATATAATTTTTCTGATTCGTACTAGATGTATGTCATCATCATCAGCCTGTGTAAGTCCACTGCTGGACATAGGCCTCCCCTTCTCCATTAGGGGGTTTGCAGACCGTACCCCACCACGCTGGTCCAACGCGGGTTGGTGAGTGGACCGACTTTTACGTGCCCATCCGATGCATGGATCATCTTACTTTTCAGACAACTAGGTGATCGGCCCAAATTGCCCTAACCAACTAGGAAAAAACAGTGGAACTTTGTTGAGTCCCCGCAGGATTCGAACCTACGACCTCCGGTTTCAAAAGCTAATACCACTAGGCTAGGGAGGCAGTCAGCAATATTTATAGTCGATCGACGGTGAAGCTATTAACCCTTTTTCTGAAAGTTTACGATAGTAAAGATCTTAATGTTGTATATTAAGAAATTTCTGGTATAATAATTTAATAACTCGTTTACGCGTTGTATTTGTAATAGCATTGCGAAGTAAATACTACAAGTTCCGGTGGTAAAACTCAAAGATGATTACATATTTTCAAATTTTTAGAAAGATTTTAATAAAACATTTTACTTATAATTTTAAAATTAAACGTGTTCCTATACTAAATAATAACGGATATATGCAGATACAAACTATTTTATTTTGTTATAAATAATTTCTCATCTTAGTCTAATCTGTAACACGTGTAAGAATTTCAATTCTTAAATTATTATAAATACATGTATGTAAAAATGTGCATAATAGAAATAGACATTTCTTATTTCTAACAGGACCTCTTAATTGATTAAAATTTTGTGTTTTTGAATTGTTTCTTTAAATAAAGGTATATTAAGTAACATGTAACAACTTTCTTATTTCATATGCACTACATAACCAAACAATACACGATTAATAGAAAATTATAAGCATTTGCATCGTTTATTGAAATGAAACAACGTAATTAAACGATTATATACCAATTACCGCACAAGAAAACAAGACTAGACCATTTGTGTTAGTGTACCATTTATGGCAAAGATAATGAGGTCTTTACGCAATTAAGTTTTTTACTTAACTTTACTTATATGGTGTATTTCAATGTCTGTCCTAACTTAAATATGCCCAATAGTTTAACTAAAATTGTTTACATTTGCAAGTGGCACATAGATGTGGTTTGTAAAAGTAAAGTAAATGCAGTTTTTAGCCGTGTTAATAAGACCGAAAAGTTCGATTCGTTTATTAACCTAATCTGATGTCATGATTTTATCTCTAATGAATACTTTTATTATGCAAAGGAAATGAGACGCTGCTTAATATTAAAAAATGTAGTTTGAATAATAAGGTATATCCCGTATTCTTTTGTTATTATCATAAACGTTCTCCAACGCTATTCGCTCAGATACATAACCCTAACGTATAATCTTTATTAAAAATCGTCGTGCACTATTATACCTCATTGTATAATAGTGCTGGTATTTGCTTCAAAAACTGCAGTCCGTACGGTGAAATACAGTCTCATGTTATGGTAGTTTTCATGCTGTAGTATTATAGAGTGATTGGATTGTACAATAGGGGTATATCTCCCTATTGTCTGAACTGTAAATCAACATGTCGTATTTGCATGCAAAAATCGTTTAAAGTTTTTATCACCATCTTTCACAGCCGTTACAGTTGCATTGAATGTAGTAACATATAGTCCATCACACAACTTAACTAGTCATGTCAGTCAGAATTTACAAGGTTTGCGTTAAAAATGTTAACTCTTCGATACTGGTTGAATTTCAAGCCAAGAGTATTTATTATGAATAATTTAATAAAAGACTTTACGGAGTTTGTCACGTAATTTCACTTAAATTAAAATCTAAAATCTTTATTCGACAATTGGCGTAATTGCAAGAAAAGATTTTATTCTAGGAAGACGTTATACAAGCTGAAAATAAAATACTTATTGCTTCATCATATGGTGCGACAATAAAATTTTAATGGCCTGTATAATTCTGAGATTTTATCATGTTATACAGTATTGCGCACTGAAATGTTAACTTCGAAATTGCCACTGGATTAGTATGCAGTAATTCACAATATGCTTATTGTAATGGAACAAGAAATATATCATGTATGTAACAATACTTACACTTCGCAGCTTTGTTAGCCAACGCCAAGGAGACCACATAGCTTTCAACAATGATACTGATCGAATCTGTTCCAACAGACGAAATAGTTCAAAAGGATTCCTTCTTAGCGTAATGGAATGTTGTTTACTTGGACCAAATTGAATTGACCCTAATAAGAGATTTAGCTTATGGAAATGTCCTATGTTTCGGATAGTACATTTGTAGTTTCTTTAGCGTCTGATTCAATGATAGCATTTACAAATGCCTTACAAAGCACTCTAACAAGAATTGGTTTTCAAAATATGGTATTGAAGGGACATATTTTTTAAGTTATTATTGTAGTGCTTAGCTACTGTACTATTTTTTTTTATTTATTTACTTGAACCAGTTTTTGTGGTGTTATTTGTTATAAGGAAGCTTGCGTGGTTTTGTTTTCTGTAAAATAAAGGTTCACTCCATATTTTCCGAGTTCAATAAAAAAAAAACTTTTTGAGCAGTAGCACACTAAGGAAAAAGTATTAGTTATGTTTTCAATGTTACTTGTTTTGGAAAAAATCAGGTTATAATTAAGGGACGTTGTTATAACACTTATGAATAGTTTAATTCAGAAGATTATTTCGGCTCAATTTTGTTGAGCAACATCGCAGATCATCATCTGAAGAAATCAGCAGTTAATGAAATAAATACTTAATATTTACTACGAAAAAAAAAAAATTGTAAATACCATTATAAATATAAAAATACTGGAATAAACATTTCCCAAACGATCATCAATTAATATTTTTCCTGTTTTGGAAATCGAACCCACAACCTAAATGTCATAACCACCACTCAAAGCGATGTTCATAATAGAAAATTTTAGTATTGGAAAAGAATTATTGACAAACAAGTTTGTAATTAATGTAGAGAAGATTGTATATATCTAAAACTAATTACTAATAAAAATAAATTACAATTAAGTCTATGACGTAAATTACTGATTTCACTCTAATCTAATTCTAGATTTATACAAGCGGTTAATTAAGCCGCGTAATAAGATGCATGTTGACGAAGCGACGGCGTACTCAGGTAGAGTCAATATGACACAGCTATTGAATAGAAGCAGCTTTCTATCGCAAGCTATTCAAGCTGAACTACTTCTACTTCGCCGCTTCAAGTATGAATGTTAAAATTTTCAAACTTCATGTAATGCAGTCACCGTAACTCGTCTTTCGTTAATATTCAATTTAAATTGGTTTTTGTTATGTCATTTAATATAAAACAAAGTCGATTTCTTTGTCCCTATATCCCTATGTATGATTTAATCTTTCAAACTACGCAGCGAATTTCGATGCGTTTTTTTTTAAATAGTTAGAGTGGTTGAAGAGGAAGGTTTATATGTTTATCACATGATTGATATTGTAGGTATATTTTCTATCAACATATTTCCCGTGTGAAGTAGGGCGGATCGCTATTATTTATATATATATACGTATAAAAAATATTTTTATAAAAGTATTTGTATCGTTCATTAGGAACGATGCAAAATACAATACTTCAGACTAAAATCTAATAACAACTGGAATTATTATAACGTTATTTCTCAAAAGCTGATTCCAAACTTTTGTTATAGTAGTTTTGCTCTGCTATAGACTCAAGAAGTAGTAGGTTCGGCTCTATAAGGACACAACTACGTATTATAGATATTTCTAGAAGCAGTTTAAGGCAATTTGATGCGATCACTCGAATATCTAAAAAGTAAGATTTTCTTATGCATCCGTAAAAGTGTCATCTAATCAATCCAATCAAAGCAGCTTCAACTATGAGCTGTTAAAGATCGGATTCTATTAAGGTCAAATTTTATTTATTACCATTATTAAATTTAATGGAACTTAGAATCGCACATTTTTCTTTGGTATTTATTTTTGCCGCAAAGCGTGCATTTAGCTAGGTAGTAGCCTGTATTATTACTGGATATTGAAGACGTAAAATTTCATGTCTTAAGGCTACTTCTTAAGGCCAAGGCGCATTATTTACTATCAGTTGAACGTCCTGATCATCTTGTCAAAATTATTCATAATGTTAAAGCTTTACTTCGTATATTTCGATCTATTACGATGCTGTAATTCTATTGTTACACTATTTTTAGCACAACATCATCACCTGTAAAATGTTACTTTTGTAACAACGTTAATTATAGCGCAAATTAGAGGGCAAACAAACTTTTTCACTCTTAAACTCCTTCGTTAGTCACGGAAAAGTGTTTTACTGAAAGTTTCAAAGGAAAGTATGAACACAGTTACTCTAGAAACAAGCAATCAATTCATAAATAATGTGACAGCAAAAATTGCAATTTCCTTTGTTGGATGGTATTGAAAGGTTTCAGTTTTATACAACATTGAAATAAGTGGGTATCGGTGCAACTTGTTTCTGTTGCCATATATTTTTATGCAATGATTTTTTGTTTAGCATCAGTAACCTGATCAAGTAAAGTGATTTCCTAATTAGGTTAACTTTTGTCCCAAAAATCCAAGACCACCATATATTTACTGAGACAATTGTGCTAGAAATAACGCTTGTAACTTCGTCGGTGTTCATTATTTTTACTTAATTTTTCGTATACTATATTTTTAGAAGCGAAAATTGTTGTTGTCTATAAGCTACGTACTTAACTAAAAATCACGTTGTATATATATTGTAAAATAACAACATTAATAGATTTTTTGTACTTTGTTCTGAAGATTTACTTATAGTAAAGGTAAATAAAACAATAAAATTTGCAGATAATAAACATGTTGGCACACTGCATTGATGGTACGTCTGACGGTTACAAATTCAGTATGTAGCTTTCAAGCAATCCTATTTATTGCCAATTTTACTACTTGAAAATGGAACATGGAATGTCTAAACATAGACATCGAGAAGTGCATAAATCGCTCCAGTTAACAGCTTAGCTCTGTAGTGATTGCTTTCATCAAGAAATCCGTTGTTTATGTCTGTGGTCACGCGCTATAGACAATCTTATTCTCGAATATGAGCGAATCGATTGTCTTAACGCTCACATAAAACGGTTATTATGCCTTAGAACTTGATAAATATGATAAACGTGGCCTATATGTTCTTTTTATGATTAATGAAGGAGCATTAAATATCTTAACGACCATACGACGAAGATAGAAAAAAAAGTGAAAATAATTAAAACTAACAATAGAAGTAAAATTAAAAATATACAAATTAGTATTTTTCTGTCTGATTTGATATTTTCAATAATTACTAGAATTTAAATATATTTTCAATGCTAACTGATTTTCTGGTGTTCATTTTATTTTAATAATATCAATGTATTTTTTCAGTACTTACTATTGTACTGGACTATAATTCGTTAGTTGTATATATACGGATTTACGGCTACAATGGTGTCGGTGACGTGAACACACGTGATTTAACCTATCCAAAAAGTCTGACGTGCAGTGAGCATTTCAGGCATACAAACCGTAAAGATTTTTCCCTACCAAAAATTGCTCTACGCAAATAAAGAAGTTTTTACTTTAATAATCAGTATATTTAAAATTATGTATCGCGCAATCTTTAATTTTGTAATAAATAATTCCCTTACATTTATTTCGGAGAATACCTATTTCCGGCTCTTTGTTAGTTTGTAACAAAATTGCGTTTGACAAAACAAACAAAAGATGATTTATTGCATCCGTGGGGCGATGTTTGCTAGAACAACAAACAAATCTTACGTTTCATGAACTATGACTACACTCGTTATCCCTATGGAGGCGACGCTTTGTCGGACATAGCTTTTCTTAACCTCAAACCTATAGAATAAAAAGTGTAGTTTTTACACAATCTTCACTGAAGATTACCCACATACGTTATTTATAAACTGGTGGTGGCTGGTAAATTGTTTCATATGAATAAGGTACAACTTTAGAAAAGTTAACACCACTTTATGTGCAAGTAAAATAAGAAAAACAACTTATAATATTATGTATGACTTGTTATTGAATAAATTGTAAAATTTTACAACTCCGTAAACTAGAATACTACAGAGATTCATCTCTGTGCAATTAGACTATGATCATTTAATTCATATTAAGTTTTATTTTATTATTATGACATACAACATGAAAATGTAGTGCACATTTTCATGTTGTATGTTGTAAGTAACAAAATTACAATATTAAGATTAAAAGTCAAAATTAAATAATTATATCTTGTCATAGTCTATATAGTCGGTTTTGTATAGACCGATTAATTTTATTCTGTACTAGTTAATAGGCGCAACTTTGTATGCAATAAATTGTTCTCTTTTTCATAGATTTTTCTCGATGTTTAACTTCTATTAAGGATAATGCTGCATAGACTTAAAATAATGGATTAATGTCATCAGTTGAACGAGGAAAAAATATTCCATTTCGATCTTTCCAACTTTCCAAACAGCGAGATTGTAGTTTTATCTTATATACATTCCGTGTATAGTAATCATTATCCTTTACGAATGTGAACGGCAAAAAAATGTTGTCAGATAATCCATCACTCGATACGCCTTATACACACAGTGATGTAGTAAGTTCTTGGCATGCGCGGGTATTCATTCTGCTGGAAGTTTTTCGAATCAAGCGTGAAATTAAAAAAGTTTCCATATTCCGAGCGCGGCCTAAGCGCCATCGGCTATCCATAGCTAGCTGGTATACTATTCTAGCACCGCATTGTAAGCACGGGGCAGTCAATTATCAATTTGATAGCTCGATGTTATAAAAGTGACCGTTCTTTTTACTTGAAACTTTTGCAGGATCAAATGAATTTAAGAGCTTTAAGCGTATAATTAATTTGTACTCTGATAAATTAAACGGGTAATGGCTTATTGCTTCAAAAACGTTACGTTTTGACAACGTTTCGTCTAAAAAGAGTAGCACCGATTTTCGTAATCGATCAAAATCGTAACGGATCGTAAATTGCATCTAATAAATTACTACATAGAGCATTACAGATCGGTATTTTATGTCTTTATAAATGGATTAAGTTACAAAGAGACGTTTATTCCATTAATTTTCTTTAAACCATGTCCCGAAAAATATTATAAAATACAGCGAAGAACTTCTCCTGCTAACCTTCAGTATGCAGAATCTTTTAAACTTTCTCAACCTATATTTTATTTTTAATTTAGTATAACAAAATATTACTGACAAAATATTACAACTGGTACAATTAATGTAGGATACATCGGAGAATAGGATTCTTCAGTTTAATTTTCATCGCCATCGTTGTTTTGTTTAAAAGACTTCGATTTACTGTAATTTTTAATTTAAAGTTTATTTGAATAGACGAAAAAATATTGATTAATATAAAAAAAATTCAAATGCGTTTATTTAAAGCGTTTCGTCTATGACCTCTAGTCTGTCAGCTAAGTGATCATGAAAGCTTAAAAGTTCCTGAAAAGTTTCGGGGATTAAAATGAAAAAGAAATGCAATAAAACCATAGAAAGCGATTTTAATCTAAAATGGATAGTGCGTAAAGAGAAGAATAATTATCAAGTCAGATCAATTTTTCATCTAAGATCCAATAGTGTATCTCAAATGTAAACATAATCTCTTTTATATCCAGTTTATAAGTACGGCCGACAATATATTCATTGTTTTGTGATACGACCAGATTTCGCTTTGAAATACCAGCTTAAGACAATATATATATATATATATATATGTCTTTAGCTACTATCTTTCAATATCTGATTTACGTAAATAATAATTTTTATCTACTATGACTACGCGAATGGCATCTTGAATCTTCACAACTTTGTGGTGGCACTAACTTTAGGTAACGATTGCTAAAAATTATAACTCGATCTGAACTTTTACTTTCCATCATCATGATACTTTTTAGGAATTTGGTTAATAGGCCCACATTACCCTGGCCGACCACAAAACAACGATAAAGTTCGTTTCAGTTCGTAAAGCAAGGTTCAAGACCGCTAGATCGTGTAGGCGAGATGTAAAGATTTGCGTCATCTTATTGAACCCAACGCCAAGGAGCAGTTTAGTTAATATAAATTTGGATTTGCAGAGTGTCTTTTCTTTGGATGTTTACTTAAATTTTAGACGGTTTCCATGTAAACGCATTTTTTATTTATTTATTAAGTGAACAATTGAATATAGTTACTATCACTACGGACAAAAACTAAGTGATCTGAAACTTATCTTAACCCTATTATATGTAGGTATTGTAATAATTTTTTTTCAGTTTACAATATGCTAATAAGCTAAAATAAGTGAAACGACATTTATGTTTCTATTTAAACAGTCGACAGTATTAATTGTATCCTTCATCTAATATTTGTTTACATTACAATTTTACTTATTTACAAAGAGATCTGTAATACATACACTGCATAAAATTTTCTATTAAACCATTTTTTTATTATGTACTTTTAGGCGTATACTTACTTACTTCGATTTAATTCAGTTACATAACATCTGAAAAAATAACCATTTTATTGTAAACGTCATATCAATAAACAAGCAAAATAAATCTCATATAGCATTCATGTAAATCTCCTGTGTTATAATTAAACGAAGCCATGAAAAACGATCCTGTTTTGATACAAAAAACTCCACAGAATCCTAAATTATTTGCTGAGCAAAAGTGTATCATTAGAGACATGGCAGTACAATAGAGAGGGAAGAACGCCTAAAGCATAACATTTGTTATGAAAACAAAATAATAAACTTTGAATACGTAATAAAAGGCGAATAGAGGAAAGCAAAATAATGAAATTTGTTACTATTTATCTATTGAAAATAACGTTTATTTACTAATTTTAAATATTATAATATCTATGAAGTTTATTTGTTTTGACAAGCCGTTATAATAATACTACAATGTCAGATAAACCTCCCTAAGGTAGGCTGTTAGAAAATGCCTTCTGACATTAAGCCCGCCTACGTATATTTTTAATTGTGCAAAAAGAATAAATAAATAAAATAAATAATATGTGAATAAGTTTTAACTATGAATGAATATCAATATTCATCATCGACATCAGACTGTGTTAGTCCACTTTGGACATAGATCTCCCTAATTTACGCCTTTTCCATTAAGGCGTTTTTGAACTGTATGCCACCGCTGGCTCAATATCAATATTATTAACTGATAAGTATTAAACAAAAACAAGTAAGTACTTTGTTATGTACACCTATTTAAATGAATATAATAAAATAAAGTCCTAACGAGAATTCAAAAATCAAATAAAGCTTAATGAATTTCGTCGCGTTTATTAAATATAAATTTATATATCAACCCCGAGCATTTCGACCACTTTGCAATGGTCGTGGTCCGCTTGGCATCCTTAAAAGTAAGTCAAGTTGTTCCCATTTGCTTCAATTTTTTTACACTACCTACAGCGCCCTTTAAACCGGAATAAAGGAACTTTTTCATCCAGTTTTCTTTCGGCTGCAATGAGCATTATTGTAATTCTTGCTAGTTTGATAGTGAACACTATCATTTAGATTAGTAATTTAGTTCTAATGCATCAAACCACGAATATATATACATTTATATAAACAACGAACTAAAATGGACGAAGATAAATTCAAATGCCACACAATTCACGAGATAACACCGCGAATGGACGCAACAGGCGAGTTTATAGTCGTGGCACCATGTGGCATGAATGTTATATAAAATGTTGAATGTTAAACACTTTTACCAGGTGAATCTGTATACAGATGAATATATATAGATCTATTGAAATCAAATCTATATAAATTCATCTATATACTGATACATTACGAGTTCTCCGTTCTGAGACTTTAAATTTGGTAGGAATATTTATTATGCCAAGTAGAGATTAGAAATGATTGGTAGAGCTAAGAAGACATTGTACAAAATTTTATGTAATAATAAAATCGAGGTCAGCAGATCTATTATAATATACTGCACAACTTATTTAGTTGAATAACTAACTATACATTTAATCAAATTTATTCTTAGCTGGCTTAAGGCTAACATAAAATATAGCTACGGTAAATAGGTAGCAGAAGCAATTGAATATAACGGAAAAAGTATACATTTCGTAACAAAAAAAAAACATGTCACCACATATTTAGAAAGAGAAAAATATATATTTATATTGTTTGGATTACTATGAATAACAGAGGAAACCCGTATATTAAACTTATTCGTGGCAATGTAAGCTGTAACATCTTCTTTAAGAAATTATTTAGAAAATAAATGGCAAGCAAAAAACAGATGTTTTTTTAGTTTGCTCGCTTTTACTGGAGATCAGCTTGGACTTGGTCATTGTTTATTTTACAGTATATGACTATGTATCATTATCATATACTGTAAAATAAACAATAGTTAATAACTTGGCCACGATAATACTTCAAAATATTGTTAATAATACCTATGCTACCTATAAGTAAGCCGAAATATTGTGCTAATTTTAATGTTATAACTCGTGTAGACTCAAATGCATGCGAAATACGCAGTGTAATAACGGCAAAATGATGTTAATTATCCACAGTAGCTTGTTCAAGTTGTCATTAACGTTGTTAAACGGAAACTAATCACCTTTAGAATAATTTAGCATGTACGTTCTAACGTACTAATATAATAGGTACGTATACTTCTCGGATGATGGTGTATTATACCAACATTCAATATATCTGTGTTATGTAATAGACAATACTTCATTTAACATTCTAAATATTAAAGTGAATCTTGATTACGTTACTAACAATTTAACCGAAGGAGTAATGCAAACAGAAATAACAGTGGTTAAGAATTCACTTCAAGATATGCGCAGAACGCCAGCTCGAAGCGAAAATGTCGGACTTACGGCAGGAATCTGAAAAATTACTTTGATAATTCGCAAAGCGCGGCTTTGTACGTAAAGTTTACCTGAACACTGAGGAAGAATAATTTTTCCTTTGATAAGAAATAAAAGATACTCACTTATATGATTGTATAAAATAAAAATTATTAACAAAATCAAGAGTAATTCTGTACCCTTTTAATTCTTATTTAGATACAGGAACACAACACCTCCCAAAACTAAGGAACGCTTGTACTACATGTAAACATAGAAAGTTTTTTTTAATTTTAATTTATATATATCATAAAATAACCAATACAGGACAACACTGTATTCTAAACAAAATATTTTATCCCGTAATATAACTAGCGAACCCACACCCAGTGGCGTAGCAGTTATGGTTACTTGCCACTGCGCATAAGCGAGTCGTCTAAATTTATATAATATTAGATATTTAATACAGATATCTGCCTTTCAATTGTGTTACAAAATGTATTAAATGTTTAAGGTTATTACATTTCCCTTGAGTAAGTCCCAACTAGCTGTCTACAGTTCAGTGGAAGATACGACTAAACAATATCTTTATATTACAGCTTTATACTTGTTGTGACATTTCATCAATTGGACTATTTAGAAATAATCAAGAAATACTCCTTTATACCTTTAACTGCTTTATGTTACTGATTAATTATTATATAATATTAACTTTATTTATGTATTTATTTTAATAAAACTATTTGCGTACACAGTTGTATGTGATTGTACGTATTAACGATTAATATGTTTTATGTATGTAATTTTGCAATAATTTGCCCGTGATGTAAATTTTCCTTTTTGATATATAAACAGCCTACAAAACATACTTATATATTTCTAATAGAACGAGTGAAAAACACGAAATGATTAGACAGTAATTAAAAAGTATTTCATATATATATATATATATTAATTAGGGAAAATCCTACAACAAACACTTTATGAAAGATAAAAGGGAATTTTGAAAAAGATAGGTCCATAAATTTATCAGCCAACGTTATTCAAACTTATTTAAACTAAATTTTAGTTTAAAGGTCTTAGTTTGCTACACAACTATGTCGTAAAAGCTTGCTAACAATGTAAACTGTTGCCGCTTTTAAAATATTACAAATGCATACAGTTCATAGTTGTCCTCATGCTCTGGTGTTTACTGTACCTAGTTTGTGAAACATAATCCTACATATTAAACTGCCTCCGGGGTCTAGGGTATTGGCCCTTGCTTTATAAACCGGAGGTCGTGGGTTTGAATCCCGCGGGGAAACAACTTTGTGTTACCGTTGTTCTCTGGTTGGTTAGAACAACTTAGGCCGCTCACCCAGTTGTCTGAAAAGTAAAATGATCCATGCGTCGGATGGGCATGTAAAAAGTCAGTCCACCCACCAACCCGCATTGGACCACCGTGGTGGGACGCTATGGGATAATAATGGTTACATTTTATGATTTATTTGTATGTATTAAATGGTAATTAGATTAATTAAAGGATGAACAGATAATCCAATAATGAAAGTCTATTTAATAGAAACTGTATACAGTTTTATCTTAAAGTAGAGAGATATCTGTAAAGGACTAAGTCCTTCGACTTCAATTATAAATTACAGGATAAATCATATATTTTCATCCTTTTTAAGTGTCTGAATCAAAATGCGCAGAAATTAAATTTTCATATCGCACGTGTGTATAATACGTACATTCCTGTTAAATCTAAAATCAGATTAGCCAACGGCCCGGCACAAAAATCAGAATCAACTTGCGTCAGAGTATGTTTATGTGATACATAAACAAAAAAAACCAAACCACATCCGCGATTGTCTGTCAATTTGTATGTACGGAAATAATTTTCGGCTGACTATTAAATTGTTTTATTACTATGCTGTATACTAAAGTTATACTGATATAAAACAACATTGTGTACACTGTTTTTTAATGGTTTGAGGCATGTAACGAGCAGCACGTTTTCAGGATGGTAAGTGATAGTCGCCATAAGAAAAGCAGTGTAAGACTACAAAAATCGACTAATTGCCCTGAAGTTGCATGTTACATCTCGTGTATCCAGTAATTACACTGGCTACGGTGCCTTTTTCAACCAAAAGACAATATGTTCACACACTACAGATTTGGGGCAGAAGTACCGAGGTGGTGCTACCCCTGACGGTCATTTGTAAAAAATAGACCAACCATATTTGCTGATCTGATACAAATATCTTGTAACCTTGGTAAAATACAACTGGTAAACTAATTTATCCTCTGCATAGTGGAGGCTTCAATAATGTTTAGTCTGATTTGCTTATAACGATTTAGGATAAACGTGGCAGATTGCCACACAACGCTGAAAAACGACACAGATTCAAAGTAGTGGTAATTTCATGACTACGAACTAAAATACTGATATTCATTAATTTTATCGATACTTCTCGTATTGTTGACATTTAAATTGAATGCAGATTAAAGAAAATATAGATATTTAATAATAAATAAATCGATTTTATAAATCTAGTTCTTTAGATATCGATTCGAATGGATGCTGCTCTTTACAACGCGTAAATCACGTTTTAAAACCAGACACAGGCGAGCGTGAACTATTAGTGTTACGATATACTTAATAATGTTGAAGTTTCATTGAAACAAACATCAATTTCTTCAACTTCAGTGCTTTCAGATAAATAATGGCGATAAAAGAATTATGTACATTCCAAACAAATTTACTGTGACTGCGAAAAATTGCCTTGAGGCAAATATTAATTGACTATGATTACTCAGTAATCCAAACAAATTATCGTTAGATTGTTTTACATTAGTGGCCGAGAGTTTGCTATTATAACCTACCGACCACGCTGTGAAACAAGTTACACTAAAAGCTTTCTTGTTGGAACAACAAACATCACTAAAAAGATTTTTCCTTGACGTTGTAGCTATAACTGATATAATAATTGTTGTATATTTGTTGACAACTATTTAATAAAAAATATACTTAAGTAATAATCGTCCTATTAATGATAATGTCTTATTTTGGCGTGATGTTGACGATGAAATGTGAAAGTTTTATGAAATTGTCCTATTACACTACCTGATATTAAAGCTGAATCTTTAACGTGAATGATAATTGTTTATGCTCTACATCCATCGACACCATTTTTTGATATATGAAATATAAAATTACAACAATTACGATAGCTCGTCACTGCACTCGCCAAGGCTTTGTAAAGCCTCCTAAACAGTACTTACTTAAAGCTATTTAAATTAGCATGTTAATTTACAACCATACACAGACACGTGACATCTATTAAGAACTAACAACTCATGCAGAAAGGGGGTTGCGAACGTGCGTAGCGTGTGTGGTTTCTGTGCACCGGGGCTTAATTTGACAAAGGCTTAGCGATCCCCTCGTTATTCTCTTTCCTCCGCTCCCTTTGAGGTTTCGAAAGAATGTTTTTGTTTTATCATTTAAAATGGAACTCATGAATTTTCAGTAGGTTTCGGCGCTTTGAGCGGATCGCTCGACATTTGTAGCGTGGGGGCCCGGTTCGCTTGTTCGTAATGTATGTGTAGGTACTGCACGATATGTACCGCAATTGTTGGCGGTGAGCAGACTGGGCGGCGCGGGCGCGGCGACGTTCGCAGCCCCTGGCACTCAGGGTCGGAGACAGTCGCATGCGAAGCGGGAGGGGCGACGGTGGGGCAACATGAACGGGGCTCACTGAGAGGATGGTGCGGCGGCACGGAGAACGTGTAGTACTTGGCCGTTTGGTTGTGTGCGCGCAGCACTGAGCTGTGGGTGAGGGTCACCACCACCACGAGGACGGAGGCCAGGGCGAGCGCGAAGAACGACGCTGCGACGGCGGCCACCACACGTCGCCGGCGCGCCTCCTTTCCGGCGTCTTCTGGGGGGATCTCCGGTTCTGGCGGCAGGGGCGGGGGCTCTGGGGATCGGCTGCGGACGCTCGGGCCCCGGCTGTTGGGGAGGTCGAGGGTGTGCCTCCGGGAGCGACGCGCGCGCTCGCAGTCCGCGGCCGACGAGTGGTGGCGACGAAGGCGATGAGGCGCACCAGGTGCCACGCGACAGGATGCTGAGCGCAACGTGCGCACCGGTACCATCAGGTCATCGCTAGCCACCCTCGGCACGCGGCCGGAATGCACCGAACGGAAGGAATGATCCCGACTAGAGCTCGGGAAAGCGAGATCAACAGAAGCGCGGGAAGAGTGTCTCGAAAAGCGATCGCGGTCGCGATGATCCGCGCGCACCGACATATTGCGAGCGAAGCGCGCGGCGTCGCCCGCCCGAGTGACGGCCGCCCTCCCCGCGTGGCCACGACGCCGCCCGTCGCGCCGCCTCCTATTTACACTCGTCCCCGATCGCGCGAATAATTCAAGCAAATGTACTCCTTCAATTCCGATGGACGGCGTTGAGTCGGTATTTGCACACAGCGAGCAAACGCTCTTTACGATTTCTTTGGCGCCTAATTCGGACGAAGTTTGCTCTCATTCACGATTGCACTGCAACTGATGTAAATCGTGTGAAGTTGTGTATAGAAATACAAAATTCAATCTATTTATATACGATTGAATGGATTTAAAATATTTCCAGAATGCTTTTAGTTTAAATAAAGTGAAGGAAATAATAGATTTATTAAAATAGCGGGATATTGCGAATTGAATATTTTCGCCGTAAATGTAGTAACAGTGGTAAATGGAGCAAAACGGCTTTTGTTCTGGACCACGCGCTGACAAGTTAAATTGTCTCCGAGGCGGAAAACGAAATAGATAGTGAAGTTGTTACGACGCCACTATATCGACACTATTCAATGCAGAATAAATAATACTAACAAGAATTTTAATTTCCAAGTTTTATTTGTCTAAAAAATTAAATAATATATCTAATAAAGATAAAGAAAATAGTAATTATCTATACAATAGAATCGCTACAGTTTATTATTTACAGACTCCTTGACTTTATTCTCTTCTCTTTAAATCACACAAAATTTACTTAAAAACAAAACAAGTGGTTTTTTATTAAAATATAAAAAAAAAATTGTCAAACTTTTGATTCAATAGGAAATAACGTTGAAGCAAAAATAAACATTTTATTTTAAGACATTTCTAGTTTTTTTCCTTGTTAAAATACACAACCTACTTTCAGGTTTTTAGCGTTATAAAAGCTTGAAGCAAAGTGTAAGTGTGTGCCACATAATTAGAACTGCAAATTGCCGTTTGCAAGTAGTTACCACAGAAAAAAATGGTTTACAATTAAAAAAAACTGCAGAACAATTTAAGATTCAAAATCTATTTTACTTTTTTTTTAAAGTCTAAAATTATGCGGCATGTTTCACATTCATTTACCAATTTAACTAATCGACAATTTAACGTATCAATAATAATGTAATAATAATAGGTTGTACAAGGAAATATGCGAGTATGATTATAATTTTTAACTGCCTCCGTGGGCTAGGGACTTTTGCTTTATAAACCGGAGGTCAGGAGTTCGATTCCCGCGGGGAAACAACTTTGTGTTATCTTTGTTTTCGGGTTTTTAGGACAATTTGAGCCGATCACACAATTGTCTAAAACGGAAGATGATCCATGCGTCGGATGGGCATGTAAAAATTCGGTACACCTACAAACCCGCATTAGACCAGCGTTGTGGGATATGGTTCAAAAACCCCTTAATAGAGAAGGTCTGCATTAGGGGAGGCCTATGTCCAGCCGTGGACTAACACAGGCTGATGATGACGATGATTTACTTTTTTTTCAAAGTCTCGCTGCATGTTTCACATTAATTTACCAATTTAACTAATTGACAATTTAACGTTAACAATAATAATATTTCTGATCCTACTATTAACATGTTCGCTTGGCCGACAGTTTAAAATCATTAATTTACAACATATACAATTTTTAACTAATTATTTTCAATAACTTTTTAAGTAAAACATAAACAAATACTAGGCGAGCAGTATGTCCCCCTAATGATAAGTCTTCTAACCTACCTGAACTGTAGCGTAAGGCACCACAAATTCGCTTTTTCCCCTGAGATGTGTGATGTTCCGTATCTTTCACTCAGGAATAAGACTAGCCTTGGTGCCCTTTAAATTGGAACACAGGAGTGTTCTTATATTGTAACTTTGTGTATGAAAAAGGCACCATGGTTATACTTCCCCAGTCGTTCTCCTATAACACGAAGTCAAAAGTCAACGAGTCAAATCAACACGAAGCCTTATAATATAGAGAGACCTTAAATATGTCTCAGTAATAATTCTTCAATTTTATATAAGTTATAATAGGGGAATGTGAAAATATAAATGACAAAAAAGAGTATAACTAAAAGTTGAAGACATTTTTAAAAACGTCTTCAACTTTTAGTTATAAAGCCACATACACTTTTAAAAGTGTATGTGGCTTTATTCATAGTGTATGACAAGTGAACAGAATCCAAAGTTTCATCTTTACTCCATGAACACGTCTGATACACGACGGGTACTATAATGGCTTCATCACAATGACGTCAACTCGATATTGACTGTTCCTAGATAAGATAGGGTGGGCTTTTGAGGGCTTTCTCAGCGAAGAAACAGAACTATTCGATATGAAATAAACAACATATTATTTACCTTGTGGAAAATTTTAAATGAAAAGAAATTTTTAGATGAAAATAATGAAAAAATTGTCATGTATACTTTTTATAATAATATGATATAATATAGTAAAAATTGCCATTCATAATTTCATATTTCTTGATTATACATGCTTAAGTTACGTACACAGTAAATAATTTCTTTTTATTACTTGGAATAAGGCGTGTAAGTTACATCAATGCTATGAAAACTTACTCAAAATAATTATTTATTTTATATAAAATAATTTTTATTATCAAAATAATGTTAATCACGCACAAGGCATTTCTCTTTCAAAGTAATTAAATAGTTTAAAGAAGGCATCATAATAATATCTAAACATTAATCATTTATTTAAAATATATCTAAAGTAACTAAATAAACACATTACGAATTAAGCGCTCATGGTTTTAATATAAACGTTCACCTCAACAGATAATTTATAAAACATGTACAACATCAAGTGAAATGTATTAAGTAAAGGGTTAATTGAATTGCTGATAATTCATGTTGAAAATTAATACATTTCTAAGCTTACTTAGACTAAAGAGGGTTACGGTAAATTAATTATGAATAATATTGTTAATTATATTTTACATTTTAACAACACACGGTTGTTAACATTATCCATTAATTTTTTATTAATGTCATTTACTATAGCAGCTTCGAACATAAATATTCATTATAATATATTAATCTTTACATGATTTATTAATAACATGTTTGTTTCACGTGTTATTTATATATTTGTAAAATTTAATCTTCTTCTATGCAAACAAACTTTTCCAGTAACATTAACGAGACATAACTTGCGTTTTAATGTACCGCATATGCAAGTTCTATACTAGTTTATAATAAGGAGATAGATAGTTGTTCAATGTCATCCATATTATGTTATTTATGCAAAATTTATGTCATCTAATTGTTCCATTCTACTGGAGGTGAATGTAGCTTTTCTTTAGAAGAACTTCTTAAATCTGCTCATCAGTTTTTGATTGTATACATAATAAACATACACACAAAAACACAAATTGAAAAGATTTACATCTTTATAATATTAGATTAGATTTTACCCATACTAAAATGGTTCAAAAATAACACATACTATCCATGAATATTTGGTTCCAGCAAATTCCTCCGTTGTTTACTACGTTTTATTACTATTTCTACAAATATAAACACTACACATAGGCGTCAGTCGCTCTATATATACGATACGATGATTTACAGTTCCGCGTAAGTGGCCAAAGAGGTTGTAAAACCAATTTTAACACTCAAAGCAAATGTTATTGCATCTTTACGACGCTGAATTTAACATTAAAAGTTTAATCGCTAAATTGAACTGATTTCGACCACGTTTATTTGCTTTTTGAAGACTTTACAATAGAAAACATTAAATTTAATAGATTAATGTAAGTCTTTGTTTCTTAATTTATACATTTGTGCAATACTGCAGTGGATTAAATGCGAAGTACTTTGATTTCCCTTTTTTTGGAATTCTATGGAAATAAACCTGCCATTTAAAATCTTTGGTAGACTAAATGCGTAACGTTGAACCAAATGCTTCACACATTTACATTTAACCTAACTCAAACATTTCTTTGAAACTCGCCGTCGTTTTCAATGTTATTTGATCTTTAATTTACGAAATGACCTCCATCTTGCAAAACTAAGAATGGAATGCTCCTTTTAACACGTTTGTATCATTTACCGGGTTTTACGACTGTTTTTAACACTCTGAAAATAGCGCCATGGAAGTTAAACGTAAAAAAACTATAATTCATACAGATTATACATAACAGCATATTCTCAGTAATGTATCGACAAGTTACTAGCGTAAATATAAATGTACTTTTTTTACTTTGATATGCAAAGTTTTGTACCTTGTTAGAACTTTTTATAGGTGATAGTTACCCTTTATACAGGAGGCCGCTGGGGTGGTACCACCACGGTTCCTATTTCTGTCGCAAAGCGGTAGTGTGCAAACAATATCGTGTTCTAGTTTGAAAGGCATCGTGGCCAGCGTATTTACTGGGTAAACGAAACGTAACATCCTATGTCTCACGGTTGCGCTGCCTGCGTAGATTATACCACTAGTATTGCCAATATCTATAGGCTTCGGTGACCAATTTTCATTAGGTGGCCCGACTACTCCTCCGCCTTTATAAGCAATTAAAAAAACAACGTCAACAAAGCTTGCTTGTGTCAAGGCAATATAAACTCAGATAACAAGTATCACGAATTACATTTTTGCGATCAATGAATAACAATTTAATTTAATACATAAGAATTTAATTACATGAAGAAAAGCATATCTTATACTTAGCATTTAAGAAGTCATTATTAACTACTATCTTGACTTTTCCTGTAATATTATTCATGTATTTATTTCAGTATTTTATGTTGCAAAATTTCCGAATAGAAGTTAATCCAAATACTCATTTTTATATTTTTCTTAGTACATTTAAACATTGATTCTCTCACATCATTAATCACGTTTATTCTAAAATAGTTATTCTAATAATAAAGTATATAACGAATTGTAAATACGAAAAAGCTTGAATGCGAAATTGCATTGTTGCATTTAATCGGCATTCAGTGTTTTGAGAATGGCACAAAATCGTTAACACAATTCAACAGTTGGCAGATTCCCGAATACTTGTTGCGGGTATTTGCTTTGATAGCTAGCTGTAACTATACATTGTATACTGAAATATATGTAAAATGCATTTATTTGTAGTCATGTGATGCTGTATAGATATATTGAGTGTTATTGAAAACTAACTAAATTTCATAGTATTCTTGATTCATAGAAAACTATACAATAACGAATCTTTTTTTACTTTAGATTGTAAAAATTACAAAGATCAATCTGATCCGGTTTTGCGATACATAACTGCAAAATATTATACATAATTAAATTGGCTTTGAAAAATATTTTCTTTTTCGATTGAAAAAAAAAGAACAGTTTGCCAGATCAAATTTTGTGCTGAAAAACAATAAAACCGCCCTGAAGCCGTCCTTTGTTTCTTTTTTAATATTTATTAAAATGAATTATTACTGGTAAAATTAAAGAAATTTATCCGTCCTATATTATCAGCAGCCTACCTCTCCTGAAGTTATCACGCTTTTACCCTATCTGATTTATTCCATAACTCTGACCACACAACCCAAAAAGACTATTTGGAATTGTTTTATGAATAAAACAATTATTAAAAGATTATACTACTATTATTACCTATTTCTTAATCATTGTCGCTATATAAAAATCACATCGCCTTTTTAAATTAATGTACAGTAATTGTGTTTATAAACTTCTTCTTTACGGCAGAAATAGACACCGCGGTGGTACTTCCCAAGACGACTCTGTGAAAAGGAGACCCTGCAGAAACAAATGTTATAAATAAATGCATAAAAATAAACATTATCAGCATATTTATTTTAACTAACTCACCATAAATGTTGTAAATGATACTCTTTACAATATTGTTTTACTCTGTCGCAACTAGAAATCATTTGAACATGTTTAGTTACAAAATTAGTTACCAAATTTTGAAAGTTTTTAGCAGCGGCAATCTAATATAAGAACTAAATTCATTATAACCCTAAATTCTTGTATTATTTGAAATAGATGTAATTATGAATGGATTAAAACAATCGGATTTTTATACTAATAATATTTCTGGACGAATAACACAACATCATCTAGTCCCAAACTAAACAATAGCTTGTACTATGGAAACTAGATAACTGATAACTGATAAACATAGACTTACTTTTCTGTTGTATATACACGAAATAAACACTATTTTCATCGCATAACATTTTTCCCGTGGTGGGTATCGAACCCACACCCTGTGCCGCAACAGTCAGGGTCACTAGCCACTGCGTCAAGCGGGTCTTCGTCATTTTATTTGTATGTTTGAAAAACTTTATTAAATCGCTTTCACGGGTTCGAGCGTGTATGTATGCACATCGTTTGAATATATTACTTTGTAAAATTCGACGCAGCAGTGATTTTGTCATCGACTTTGATGAAAAGTTTTCATGAATATTCATAAGTTTAATTTTGAGCGTACATTGTATAAGTTCGAATTATGGACAGGTTTGATTTGCATTTTTCGTTTCAGAGCAGAAATTTTACTTTTATAAACACATAAGTATTTACAGACATACAAGGATGGAGTAAGTAAAGGTTTTAACCTCATAATCATTTTCGACTCAATTTTTTTAATACTTAAAAATTTTAGAGATACATAAAATTGTAATAATTATAAAATATATATTTTCATTAAGATCTTTAATTGCGTTTTTCTCGAAAATACATATATGTTACCCCACGTGAAAAATCACATCAAAACTATTCTTTTATGGCAAGTTTTGCCATCTTTCTTGTCAAAACTTTTTTCTCTATTGGGAATATTTAATAAATAAAAAAAATTCGGCTGGAAAACCTAAATAAACACCGCACCTCTACCTACCTACTTTTAAACCCAGAAGAAATATTTGAGTCCAAACTTATGAGGTTTCAAAACTATTTGGCGTTTAATGGCTGTACTTGTTTGATAATCCCCTGAGACAATTTTCCATTGAGAACGCTAGATGTATGACGCCAATTTATTGGGCGATATACGTTTAGTCCGTGCCTAATTAAGCCAAACTTTAGTTATCTTGTTTTGTGTTATGATGTTATGATGTATATTAATAAAATTCTTTCAAGTGGATTCGGCTGATTAGCACTTTTTAACATAACCTCAGCGTAAGTGGATCAACTTACGATACTGTCATTATGATGAACAACCCAACAAGCTGAAGCAATGCACTTTAGCTAGCGAGCATCCAGCATCCACGATCAAGGGCAGACTAAGATGGGATATGCCTGTATTTCTATGTCTTTGGAATAACCGTCAGAGTTTTTATATTTGAAATTTGACAAACGTCGGGAATAAAGAATTAATGCGAATTAAAAATGCACAATAATCGCGTTAATAAAATAAATGGTCAAATCTTTTGATTTAATAATTTCATAAGATTACATAATATACAAATGTTTTCAAACAACCTTTGGTAAACAACCTTTTCCTAGAACGTAGGAACAATTTGTGTACTTTTCTATTGCATACGAAGGCAACAAGCAGTCGTGATACCAGAAAGAAAGTGGTCACCGACGCCTATGAACATCGGCAATACCAACGGTATCAACGCACTGCCTACCATGCGACGTAGGATGTTACTGTGTAATTCAAACCCGATAGTGTTCTCTCACTACTGCTTTGCTGCAGAAATAGGCACTGCGACGGTACCACCCCGTACTGCCCCCTATAAAATGAGACCTACAAATAGGTAAATACCTTGATGACTACTACAAATATTGAGGATTATTAGGGTACATTTTAATAAGGTTATATTTAATTCAATTCTAGTAAATATAAATTAAACATGTATAATTATTGAGATAGGTATATATTTCATTATAAAACCCGATAAATACATTTACCCTTTAACGGTTAAGTTTAGTAAAGTGCACTTAGTTGCTGGTAGACTTACTTTAACTTTTAATGGACATTTAAGGGCTATAAAGGTATAAAGTACGGAGAAAAGGAAAATACTAATATATTTTCATCTTCATTTTAATGTTTTAAATGCTTTTTTCTATATTATTATAATTACTGTTATGTAAATTAATTTGATTACGATTATTGCTTGATACTTGTTGCAAGTATGTGATGACCCACCACCTTCTTGATGACGGATCTGCCTTAGTGGGAGTAAGACAAAATTAGATTAGGATACAGTAGACAAGGCCTATGTCCAGCACTGGACTGCTAAAGGCTGTTTACTATGACGATGATAATGATAATCGTTACTTGATTAATTTTGATTTGTAATCTCAACATCTTTGGCGGTACATTTATTTGAACATTATACACAAAATTGTTTTAAAATTTACTAAAAGTGAAAGTGCCTGTGAAGCCTAGTGGTTTGGGCGTGTGTTTTAGAAACCAGAGATCGAGGGTTCGAATCCTGCGGGGACTCAACAAATTTTTATTGTTGTTTCTTAGTTGGTTACGGCAATTTGGGCTAATCATCGAATTGTCTGAAAAGTAACATAATCCACGCGTCGGAGGGGCATGTAAAAAGTCGGTCCACCCACCAACCCGCATGGGACCAGTGTGGTGGGATACGGTCCAAATTTGAATAAAGATAGGGGTGTATTAGGGGAGGCCTATGTCCAGCACTGGATTATCACAGGCTGATGTATGATTATGATGAAAAAGTGAACATACAGAACAACCCACAACTTTATGTGCTTTAACAAACAATTAAGGAGACACGAGAAGTCTAGATGAAAATCTTGTCTACTCCAGACTAGGTAGATTCTAAATGTTAGTCTAACACCACCACGGAAATATTACAATATTTAAGTTCATATTGGTATACAATATAATAAAATTTAAGTGTACAATCGAACAATAGATCATGGTAGTAAAAACTAAATCACCTATTAGAAATAAAACAAATTTGTTTCATAAACCACACTGCTTAATTTACTTGAGCTTTTTTAGGATGACATACTTAAAGTGGTGCTATATATGAATTGTGTATATATTCACTACATATTAAATACTTTATTAAGTATTTAATATATTGTCGGTCATGATCATAGTTTTCGCTCAAGATTTCCTATATTGTTATTAATTTTTAAAGTTATAAAACATACATAATTTCACAACAGCATATAATCTCTTAATACTAATTTTGAAAGTCTTGTTCGCAATATAGTGGATAAAAAAGTCTAAATCAAATAATAATAAATCAAAAAATAATAATTTACGACCGATTTCATAGTTCTAGCTCATTTCTTTGTAGATCATATGTAATTGTCGTCAGCATTTTTATTTATTTTACCACACTTAATGATGTAGAGGCAAGTAAAATGTTTGCAATATTTTTAATACTGTTGTTAGTAATTTACTAGTAGAATTGGAAATACGTATTTGCAAGGACATTGCATATTTATATGCCTATCGAGACACTGGTATTACTTTAGGAAAGAAAATGGCCTCCGACTTCCTTTATTCTTTTTCCGTGGCCAGAAGTTTTTTTATTCATGAGATTTTCTTTGGCACGACGCTGTGTAATTGGAATTTTAATCCTGTGTTTTCGATCAAGCTTTAAATCACTCCAAAGAAATGGTTCTCGACGTATTCATTCAGGAGTTATTGTGTTTATATTGACCAATATTATTGAAATCTTTTTACGAATATAACCTTTAACCTTCTTTATTTAAAATAAGTGCAGACGAAAGTATTAATAAACATTTTAGGTAAACTAAATATCCTATTTAGAATTAAAATACTTTCAATAACCAAGCTAATAACAATTGAAAATAATCATATTTTCTGTAACACAGATTAATACTGCTCCCTCGACAATTTTTTTTTAAATTGGAAAAGCAAAGAGAATGTTTATTAAAGTATATAAATTTGTAATAATCAACAAAGTACCACACAAGACACATGTCTTTTATGTATACATTTCTCGTTTTACATATACTATGTGTTGGAAGAGTATCGGTAAGCGGTAAAGCCTTGCCTAAAGGCAAAAAGTATTCAGAGGAATCATCGAATTTCAATGGAACGTTCGATCGATAGGACGTCTACATATAAGAGGTCAAGAAGGTATTAACTGGAAACGATTTGTAAATATTACGTTTTCTTTAAACGTTTTAAGCTCTCTATCATAATTTTCCTATTTTAAAAGACTTACGAACAATTCTGCAATAAAATTGTTATACGTTATCTTAAATCCATTTGATAGGAGTTATTCAAGTTTTATTATGGGAATTATGTTAAACTTTATACGGTAATAAATAAAAGTAATACAAAATAAATATATGAAATATTTCTACAGGTCGGCGTGATAAAAAATAAAAACAGAGAACTGACAACCCCGCTCCAGAACTGATAATAAGACGCTAAATTCCTAATCATGGCATCAACCATGGACACTGTAAAGATTGCGAAACCTCTACAACTAATTTTAAATAAACCCACAAACTTACTTAGCCTAATTAATAAATTACTTTTATTTAAGAATTGGGAGCATATGCTGAGCTTCAACCATGAACAAAATTTATATTAGCATTTAACCACGTATATTTTTACGCGATCAAATTGAAAATTATTAAAGACCAATTTCCAAAATAACGTCGGAGTTAGGTTTTGTATTTACTTATGTGTATATAATAAATAGTTATCTTCAAAACGTGATAAATACATTTACCCTTAACGGTTAAGTTTAGTAAAGTGAACGTAATTGCTCATGTAGACTTAACTTTTAATGGACATTAATGGGCAATAAACTTTACAGTACGGAGAAATGGAAAATGAATTTTCATCTTCATTTTCAAGTTTCAAATGCTTCTTTCTATTATCTGTAGATATTAGGGTGGCCAAAAAAAATGTTAGTTTTACCCTAGTAGACATATAATTAGTCATTTCATTCAACCAAATTCATAATATAACGTTTGTACGTGTACTGAATTTGAATTAAGAGATAAAAAAAAAATATTTTTAAAACATTCAATAAAAAAATTTAAGGGGTAGGATCTTTGTCTTATGCCTTAGGGTGATCAGCGGATTTGTGGCGTCTTCCGCTGCTTTTCCTCTGGGCAGGGCAGGTACTACTTACTACCAGGTGAACGTCCTGCTCGTCTCATTACTTTTACTAATGAAAAAACTATTCCATATCTAAATAAGTATTTTGAATAAAAACATGAATTACGCCTGCTGTTGACAGCGAAGTATTCATACGAGCAATAAAAATAACCTTCTTTGATTCTTTTCCTAATCTATCTATATCCTTACGATAGGACGGTGGTAACGTCCTTGACCATCATTAAGCGAGTGTTACACTTCTGTACTGAATAAAGATATTTGATTTTGAATTTCACTTTTTTATGCTATATTTTAAAAAGTCCTATTGAAAATGAAGCTACTTGGAAAATGGCGTTTATTCTGAAACACAAATTTTACATATGAAAGGTTACGTTACATTACCACGTTATTTACATTACTTTAATAGTCGTCATTTGATCACGATATTCCTTTCAGTATGATTTTTTTTACATACACAAACGCATAAATTTATCTCTACGTCTTTTAATACAGCGCAGCTTAAAAGAAGATTTATAAAGAAAGTAGATTAAAAATCTTAACGTACAAGTTTCCCGACTAAATTCATAGGATTAGCTGGCAACTTTCAAGACCATATGAAAAGTGTGTCCCCAAACTTTTACTTACAAACTATAAATACACTAAACGTCGTGAACGCAAGTAAAAGATTAGACCTTTTTAATTTTATTTTTATCTCAGTACTTTTTTTATTACTGAAATGTTAACATAATCGTTTTTAAGAACGAAGCGAATAAAATGGCCTCTTTAATAATTTTCTTCGGCATTTTTTTTTTTTAATTATGAGATTTTCTTTTGCACAAGGCAGTATAATTGGAATTTTAACACAGTTTTTTAAATTAAACTTTATATAAATATCACGAAGCGGATCTTAAAAATTTCTATGGTTATTTTTAGGTTTTAACTTGATATTTTGGCATTTCATAATATTTTAGAACTCAACAACAACCTAACTACTAAGCTAATATTTACTTAATCATTCTTTCAAGGTTTCATAAAAACATTTCATCTGTTATTATAAATTAATTCATTGTAATAAATTTTTGTTATACGTTAGTAAATTAAGCTTCTCGTAGTTTCAGTTAGGAACATTTTAATAATTTTATTCTATAAATTCTGCCCCTGACAAAATATTCGTAATAAAGAATCCTACAATTTTTTCGCTTTGTAAATATGACTTATAAGAACGGGGATTTAGGACAGAGGCTTTGCTAAGATCGTTTCAATTTCTTATTTAAACTTTGGTAAACCTCGCAAAAATATGATTCTTTACTTTCCTCTAAAATAATCTTACTTTTAATTTGAATCTTCAGTTTCCGGTAAGTGAAAAATCATGTTCATAATACTGAAAGCAAAATGAAATTTAGAGAATCATCATAAGTTTCGCATTTTTTTTCGTTATTATTTATTGCCCATGGTCAAATCTTGATTGTATAATACCTGGTTAAATCGTAGAATCTGGGAACAATTTTTGTTATCTTTGTGTTCTGGTTGGTTAAATTCATATAACTTTATTCAACATAGGAGCGATACACTCACTTATATATGGTCAAATATCTACAATCAGTTCGGAAAAGCACGCCTCTGACCTAAAAAGAACCGGCGAAAGAAACTCAGCGGGACTTATTTTTTGTCATCTTTTACAATATAATTTAAACAATTATCAAAGAAATAAAAGCGTAAAATTATGATATTATTGAATAATGCCTGGAGCTAGCATCCATTACAGGGCTTTGTTAATTATTTAAAACTCACATTTACATTGTAATAATATTTGTAAAAACAAAATCGTTCCTAGTAAACTTTTTAAATATTTTTATAGGATGTCTTAGCCTTTCAATTTACTAACAACTAAATTAAAGAAATCCATAAAACGCAATTTACTCTTTTGGTTGTGGAAGTCAGATACAAGTTGTTTTGCCTAAAAACATTCTGTTGGAAAAATAATAAGGAGAAAAAACGAATGATATAGTTTTGTCTTTATTTTTACTTTTCATTCCTGAAGGGAAATGCAACACATGAATTGGGATGTGAAAGAAATAATTAAAGAAAACAAAACTCAAACTAAGAACATAGTAGCTAGTTATATTTTCGTATGACTTCTCTTTTAAATGATGCGTCCGGTAAATTCAATAGCAAAATTGATCAACTCAAGTGTAACCAGAACCAGAGAAAACTTGCTATAAAGTTGACAAATTCAAGTTTAAAGACTTCGTCGGTTGCTACTAAAGACTTGTGTTACACAATTCAGTCACATCACGTAAAGCAGCTAAGACAAAGCAACGCCTTACCATGCATAATAATCGCAAATTGAATAAATTATAAACACAAGATTATATTTTCTTTACGCAAAAACAATAATCTTCATTTCATAACTAATACACCAAGAACTGCTAAATTATATAGTTTGTCATTTGTTTTTACCACATGATATTAATTACGTTAAAACTTAATCGTTAAGA
The DNA here is from genome assembly GCA_029286875.1 of Lamproptera curius. Lineage (NCBI taxonomy): Eukaryota > Metazoa > Arthropoda > Insecta > Lepidoptera > Papilionidae > Lamproptera > Lamproptera curius. The sequence continues at coordinate 572,212 of JAGSMT010000085.1, read as the reverse complement.
AAGATACTTTTTGGGATATAGAGTTTTTAAGTTGAGGCAATATGAATTTCTGAGCTTAATTGTTAAATCGAAAATCAGTTTTATCTTTCAGGGATTTTTTTTTGGATGTATTTCCAACATAATATAGGTATGAAAGCAAAAAAAAAATAGTTGCAAAAAAATACCACCCTAGTAGTAAGTATTGATTGCTCGACTAAGAATAAAAAAAATTTGATAGGAATCATCAGATTTTAATAGGTAGAGCGATTATTACGACATTTACATACAAAAGGTCAAGAAGGTTTTAATCGGAAACGATTTGTGAACATTGCTTCTACTCGAAACGTCTTAAACCCTTCATTACTTTTTTTCCTATTTGCGAAGAATACAATGACTCTTTTGAATCGGCAATTAAAATGGTTAAGTGTGACTTTAAGGCTATTCGAAATATTTAAACATTGGTCATAAACTGAAGTTTTTTTTTGTTAATCATTCTAAACTCAATAACACGAATTTATATACATTACATCTTGCAAAAACGTTGCATTAGTAATAGCTTCGCTAAACTTAAAAGAGAACAGACCAACCCTTTGTCCGATGCAACCTCAAAAAGATAAATACATGTTTAGTGCAAACAAGCAGTGTTTACCGCAATACTCTGCAAAATTAATAGTAGAATCGGTATTAGAACTTGTATTACATCAAGCACTGTTCATTTACATCAAGTTCAATTACACGATATATTGCGTTTTTTTAAAGCCTTTTTATTTCTATAAATTACTAGTTTATAAAACGTCTATATTTTGGTATATGATTTATCAATAAACATATAAAATGTTGTAGTACATAACTAGCACCTATAGTAAATATACTAACTGTAGTTATGTGAAAGAATTTTATTTTTCTCCTCATGAGAACAAAACTATACGTAGAAATAAATAATTTATTTTGTTCAATACTGATATTATTTATATTTATTAACCTTTTAAACCTCCCCTGGACTTCCACAAATGATTCAAGACCAAAATTAGTGAAATTGGTTCAGCCGTACTCGAGTTTTAGCGACACTTACAGCAACTGATTTATATATATATATGGATTTGCTGCATATAATCACAATGTAAGCGTACATATGAAGATATTTGAATAAAAAGTTGTAATATTACAAAGTTAACAGTATATGTAAAGATAAGCCCAATGAAAAAGTTTCAATATGTCTTAAGCATAGCATATCTATGTTCAATTAATGAAGTCAATGATACAAATACCGGTAATATCAAACTTTACAAAAATCATAACCGCTATAAATTTTGAACATTTGCAAAGATGTTTTAAAAATCCTAAAAAAGACAATAAACTATTATTTAAACGCATAGCTTAACCGATAAAAGTGAGTTGGTCAAAGCAATATTTCTTAATACTTCTCTTTACAGATAAGTAAAATGTTCCGTTTTTCTAAATCCTTTTTATGAGAAATGGTTCATATTAAAGAATCTCAGTATTTCTTCCTTTTGTAAAATTTACTTCTAAGAACGAAGATTTAGGGCCGAAGCTTCATTAAAATTGCTTATATAACTTATTAAAACTTTGGTAAGAGTATTTTACGCTGAAATAATATTTGCGTTTTTCTTGCTTTTGAAATCATTGTGCCAAATTATTAAGAATTACATTATTATTACATAGTATAAAACAAAGTCACTTTTTCTGTCCCTACATCCCTATGTATGCTTAAATCTTTCAAACTACGCAACGTTTTCTCAATAGATAGATCGATTGAAGAGGAAGGTTTATATATATTACATACGCTTAAAAATGAAAGCATATTTTCTATCAGCATAGCTCCCGTGCGAAGCAGGGGCGGGATCACTAGTAAAATATAATAAATAACATAAATTTAACTAACTTTTTAAAAGTAAAGAGTAATTATGTAAAATTGTAGTAAATCTAAGTAATCTTTTATATGTGAAAGGGGCTTCATCCTTTAAAAATAAAAGGAAGATTATCGTTCACCAAAATGTAATAATATGTTATTATGCCGTTTGATACAGTCTGATTCCTATACAAGAACTGTATAACAGAATGAAAATAAGTAACAAAATCTAATGAGGGTCAACAAATCGTAGTTGAAGTGCGAAAGTTGTTTTGGATCTTCTGCGGCCAACCGTCATTTGTCTTCATCTCCACCCTATTTGTAAAGACCGTCGTCCATTTGTAAGTCTCTAATCCGTCAATGGAAAAGAAATAAGAATTGAAAGTAAATATACCATTAAAACAAAAACTATTGAGTCGACACTCGCGTATAATATAAGTTATTTATATATAGTTATTACAGATAAACGAATAGAAAAATATTTAACTTTGTACCTGTTAGAAGTTAGTAATTGAAAAAGCTTTTTAAATTTTACGTGCCATTTGAACTATGGAAATGACTATGGTGCCGTAATGTTTTATTTAAGTTACTGTCTATTGCCATAATTAACAAGAAAATGATCGCAAATTGCACTATATTAAATTTAATGAAACAAAAATACTTTCAAAGAACATCGATTTACACCAAGGATGATTCAGCAAGCAATAGAAATTAAAAAATATCCAAGTTTTTATAGATAGGATTTTGGTCTGTGCCACCTTCATGGAATCTAAAAATTTTAAAAATTAAACCGACAGATACAAAAACTACAAAGCCACAGGACAACATAAGTACTTTTGGTCAAACCAAAGATCAAAGTTAAGAAAATGAAAAGATATATCAATTTTAAATAAAAATGGTTATTCAAAAAACATTGAGATACAAACATGTACCAACTTAGTCTGCTTGTGTATATATCCACCTCATTTAGGCATAATTTTTTAAAGTCAGAGGCGTCGGTGGTAGCCTCCTTGACAATCAATAAGCGAGTGTAACATATCTTTATATTATTATAAAATAGAAATTTAAAAATAAACGATATGATTAAATAAAATTGTATTTCTTCCTGTTTTTATTTATGATCATTCGGCAACAACGGAACAAAGTAAAATATGTTCATTAGAGACATAAATAGAAGTAGTTAAGGCCGGTCCTGACCCATTAAATGAAGATAATAAAAAAGCTTTTTAGAACTTTTTGTCCTTCCGGTCTACGTGAGTGCCTCGTTTCGTACAGTTGCATTAGTTTATTTTATTCTCTTTAACTTTCGCCAAATAAAAGCCATATACCATAAAGTTGACAAATTTCAAGTTTAAAGCCGTGTTGCTACGAAACACTGATGTAACACAATTTAGTCAGATCACGTAAAGCAGATAAGACAAATCATCGCCATAGCGCCTTGCCATGCATCATAATCGCAAACTGAGTAAATGATAAACACAATATTATCTTTTCTTTACGCAAAAACAAAAATCTTTATTTCGTATTAAATACACCAAAAACTGCTAAATAATATAGGTTATTTGTTTTTATACATCATCATCATCATTTTCAGCCTGTTAGCCCACTGCTGGACATAAGCCTCCTAACACTTTACCCCATTCATTAAGGGGCTTGGACCGTATCCCACCATGCTGGTCCAATGCGGGTTGGTAGAATGACCGACTTTCATATGCCCTCCGACCATGGATTATCTTACTTTTCAGACAATTGGGTGATCAGCCCAATTGCCCTAACCAACTAAGGAACAACAATTAAATTTGTTAAGTCCCTGCAGATTCGAACCCACGACCTCCAGTTTCTAAAGCACACGCCCATACCACTAGGCTACGGAGGAAGTAGTTTTTATACATGTCTGATTTTATTACGTTTTAACTATAAGTTAAAACAGTTTTAATGTCAAGCTACTCAAGCTTTGCAATTTAATATAAACTTCAAAAAGCACTTTGATTCAAATTCAATTATTAAGTCAATAAGTTCTAAAACGGGCACGTATAGAGAACTATGTTTTATAGCATTTGCTATTCTTATTATTTAATAAGAATATAAAATATTACGATATAAACATAATATACGTGAAATAAACGCTTATTGCATAAGATGGATGTTTCTCAGAGTCTAACCATGTAGAGCGAGAACATAAAAGTTAATAAATGTGTGAACATCATATTTTAGGGCCACAAAATTTGTGTGTTAAGACATAGTTTTTTAATATAGTAAATTGTTACAAATACTAAAAGTCAATGTTTATGACTGTATAAGCTACACTTATACAGACATAAAGAATTCATAATTTTTCTTCTAAAAGAGTATCATTAATGCTATAATTATTATATAGCTATAGATAAGATGAAATTATAACAATTTCTTTGGAATCTAATATTTGAATAATATATTATTATAAATTATAACGTCATAGTTTTACAAAATTCTTATTTGAAATCGTATACGTAGTAAATATGGACCCTCTGTCGCATTTGTCTAACTGTAATGCGTGTCTTTATCAAACGCTTGCAGGCCCAAAGTTATAATCTCGGATTTATAAGGAATGACTTTTGTTAGCTCTTTTGTTTCTAATAGAACAATATAACATATGCAACATTAAGATCATGACAATGCTTGTGCAGACTTTGATTTTTGTGCATATAGTCACATTTTCAGTATATAAGTCAGCAACAGAAACCTTCGCTCTACGCTTAATTGTCTGTTCCAATGTCCTAATTAGCGTTTTGGCTTTATACACTCGTGCAATCTTTATATCTTCATGCAATCGGTTAAAATGTTAAATGAGTTACTTCCAGAAATCGGGATGGCGAAAAATCGCACAAAGATCGACAATAAAAAGCAGAATACAACTCCTGTTATTTATGATTGTATAGTATGTTTACGTATGTATATTTCAAAGTATGTGAATATTTAGTATATTAATGTTATATTACACTTACAATTATTTATTGTTAAACCTAAGTATTTCTTTTGATTACAACACCTACTCAACATTCTCTCAAACGTCCATTTGTCGACTGGTAGAGCATGTTTATTCTTTGGCTGGTTGCGCGAACGCGTGGTCACTCAAGTTTGAAACTTGGACACAAATTCACACTGTATTTAATATCCTTAAAAATAAATAAAAAAATGTTCTCAATGCAACTGCAATACTATTCTATAGGCTCAGTATGTCAATTTCTATTATATGATTTGCTTGTCAATAAACATTTAGCCTAAATTACGCGACTACATTACTTACCGTAATACAACAAAGCATAAAATAACGAAAAATTACCAAAAATAAAGTAATTCATAAATATAAAGTATAATATTGGAAATTAAAAGGGCTTTCCAAAAAATAAATTAAGAAAACATTGTGCTTGAGTGGGGTCATACTGCCTGGCCTATTTTTTGCCCTTTTCTGAAATCTCTTAGTCCCATCAGATGATAACGCCATTTACGGTTGATGTTCTTTTCATGTTTTTGAATTAATTATAAAAAGGATTGTTAACACATTGTTCAACAAACTTTTTTAATTACTTAATTTTTTGGCTTGATATTTTTTATAAGTCTAGGATGAATAAGAAACATCGCAAGCAATATTTGAGCTTTATGTTGCTGTTATAATTGTTTTAACTTGACGAAAGTATACATATATGTAACAAAAATAATAAATGCATTTGACTCGAAATTTCTAAAATATCATCAATTTTCACATTTTTTTTCATTTATTTTGCCTTTAGGTTTATTGAAATCTTGTGTATTATTTATTTTAAACCTTTCTGGACGTTGGTCAAAAAACTTAATCTTTCTTTTTTGAAATGTTTACTTAACATCTCATATATTGAACATCGATAGATTATTAGAGTCGGACATATTTTAAGGCTTGTGTTAAAAAAATGAGATCTTAAGTGTGCATTAAAACATTCTGTTTGGAGTTTAACTTATAAATTCTTTTAGCACGGAGCAATTCAACTGTTACTTACAGCTATTAAGACTTTCCTAAAAATCCAGCCTTTTACCTAAATCAAGCTTTCAATCAATTACCCGAAGCGAAACTTAACAGATTCAATCAGTTGCTTTCCTAATAACAATTTAAACAAGAATTTTCAATTTTTTTAATAGGTAAATGTCTGTAAGTTATGAGCAGAAATAAATTACCTTAATTAATCTGAAATTGTTTTCGGTAATTAATTTCCTAAATTTATTTCCGTATCTAATGATTAAATTTATAACAAATATTTTATCCATATTTATGCTTTGTGTCAGTGGTGGTTTTACTTATTAAGTTTTCTTGTAGCTGATGACTTAAAAATTAATTTCTAGGAATAAATGATTACAACGAAGATTCTCTTTTTTTTAATTATTTATAACTAATTTATAAATAATAACAGTTTTACGTTAAAAGGCTTTAAATTTTAATAAAAAATCGTTTATTATAAACGTAGGGAGAATTAATTGCTCAACTAAGGATAAAAAAAAAATTTGAGGAAATATCAGATTTTAATGGGTCGATCGATTATAACGACATTTAAATACAAAAGAAGGTTTTGACCAGAAATGGTTTTGTGAACATTGCTTCTACTTGAAACGTCTTTAGCCCTTTATTACACTTTTTCCCTATTTGCGAAGAATACACTGACTCTTATGAAACGGCAATATAAATGGTTAAAAGTGACTTTAAGACTATTCGAAATGTTTAACCATTGGGCACAAACTAAAGTATTTTTTAATTGAATCGAAATAAATATAATTTTTACGGATACAAAAATAATATTAGTTTGATTAATTACTATAAATTTTGACGCAATAATTTTAATACTTAGGTATAATATTTGCATTAATCGGTATTATGGTTCGACATCAACATCGAAAGTACGGCCTCCGTGGCCTAGTGGTATAGGCGTGTGCTTTAGAAACCGGAGATCGTGGGTTCGAACCCTGCGGGAACTCAACAAATTTTCATTGTTTTTTCATAGTTGGTTAGGGCTATTTTGGCTGATCAACCAATTGTCTGAAAAATGCGTCGGTTGGGCATGTAAAAAGTCGGTCCACCTACCAACCCGCATTGGACCAGCGTGGTGGGGTACAAAAACCCTTAATAGATAGGGGTGTATTAGGGGAGGCCTATGTCCAGCAGTGGACTATCACAGGATGATAAACATCGAATCGTTTCAGACCTCAATCTGTTCCTTAACCACGGCAGATACAAAGATTCCATAGTCTACATCATTAAGTAAATGTTCTATATAAAATACCTCCCCCATTATTATAGCAAAATTTACGCTGTATACTAAAAAATATATAAGAATAAAAATATTTCTTAGTCAACATATTTGCTGATGATATGAAAATGATAGACATAAGAATATTATTTATTAAACGTAAATTATTAAGCCTCCTTCGTAGTACCGGAATACCTAATTATTAAGAGGTTACTAAATTTAAAACAGAACAGACCATCCCTCTTGTCCGTTGCAGCCTCAACAAGATAAATACATGTTTAGTGCATACAAACAGTGTTTACCACTATACTTTGCGAAATAAATAATGCTTTAAGTATAAGAACTTGTTTTACACCAAGTACAATTTCATTCAATAACACAATACGTTTTTTAAGCACAATTAATAAACAAACAATTATTAACTTTGTTGTAACAACAATGTTGCAAATGCAACAAAAAATTCAAATATTGCTAACATCAAACTGTTATGGCTAAAACAACATTTCTTAAAACTTGTCTTTGCAGATACGTAAAATTTTCCGACTTTCTAAATCCTTCTTCTGTCAAAAGGTTTGTATTAAAGAATCTCAGAAATTCTTCCCTTTGTAAAATTGACTTCTACGAACGAAGGTTAAGGGCCAAAGCTTTATTAAAATCGCTTCCATTTATTATTAAAGCTTTGGTAAGGATATTTTACGCTTAAATACAATATAGGTAAAATTATTAAGAATCACCGTGCACTTACGTTACACGTTACGTTATACGTTACACAGTAAAATAAATAATATTAAATATAAAAGGTATGTAATAGGTTTCAAAAATTAATTTACTAAGGTTGTTTATACTGTTTATATCTTTTTCCTCACCTAGCCATTTTCCCACTTTATGTTGGGTTATCGGCCCATATTATCCTAACCACCCAGAAAACAACGCTAATAATTATATGAGACATTTATTAAATTTTTGAAAGTTTACTACGTTGTTTCTCCGCGAAATTTGATCCCACGACCTCCGATTTATAAAGCAAGGGCCAATACCGCTTTGCCACGGAGGCGGTAATATTGTTTATATCTAAAAGGGGCTTAGTTCATTATATATAAAAAGATTATTACCATTCACCAAAATTATAATAATATGTTGTTATGCCGTCTGATTCCCATACAAGAACTGAAAAACAGAATAAAAATATCTAACAATAACAAATATAATAGCAATTAGTAACAATATCTAATGAGGGTAAACATATCGTAGTTGAAGTGCGAAAATTTTTGGACCTTGTGCGGCCAACGTCATTTATCTTAATCTGCGCCTTATTTGTAAAGACAATCTCTAAAAGCGTTAGTGGAAAAGTAATGAGAATTCTCTCACTCACCGGTGGTAGGTCCCCTGTTTACAGGAGACCGTCTGGGTGGGTACCACCGTGGTGCCTATTTCTGCCGCGAAGCACTAGTGTGAAAACACTGCTATGTTCCGGTTTGAAGGGCACCGTAGCCAGCGTTTTTACTGTGTAAACATGACTTAATATCCTATGTCTCACGGTAGGCAGCGCGTTGGCGATACCATTGGTATTGCCAATATCTATGGGCGTCGGTGACCACTTCCCATCAGGTGGCCCGACTGCTGGTCTGCCTGCGTATGCCATAGAAAAAAAAAAGAATTGAAAATAAAAATATCATTAACATATAAATAACTATTGAGCCAAAACTCAGGGCAGAAGAAACAAGGAAGAAGAAGTATTATTAGAAGTAAATACATCTATTCATTAGACATACATAGAAATAGACTAAACAATTTAGATTAAGACAGATGACATATTATTTTTGGAATCAAGTTAAAAACAGCCGAGATTCCAATCTGTATAGCGATGCGTTGACTTCGCTAGGCATTACTGTTTTTTACTAGCACATTTTTGCATTTCAGCAGGTTTAACATTTTCAAATATGTTTTAGATGGAAAACATCTAAATTTTGTAACTGCCGTTATTCATTATGTTGTATGTAACTGCCGTTATTCTATTGAATTTGCTGAAATGCAAGGTTTTTTAAAATCACTCTAGTTTTGCGTTTTTAAATATAATATAAATTATATTAACTTATTAAAATTTAATTATCAATACATCGCCTAAACAACCTTAAAATATGTGGAAAATACTTACATTTTAATTTCTAATTACTTATATGAATTAGACTTGTCATAAGTAGTATAAAATTTAGCTTTACATACATTTTTAGGTATAATATTGGCAGGTTATGGTGATAAAAAACATTGTTTTTATTTTTCAAGTTAAAAAATGAAGTTGATATATTATGAGATAGATGAACAACGAAGATACATACAAAATTTCGAAAACCATAAAACAAATTCCAATCAAAATTAACTTTATTCAGTTCAAATAGCAGTTTAAATATTTGTCTATTTTAAAATAGAAATAAATTGTCAGGTATTTTTTCAACTTGGTTTTGATTATTTGAATATCTTTTATTTTATCTGTTTTCTTTTAATATTTGTTCGTACAAAATTCTAAATCCATGGTTGAAAAGTTAAAAACATTATTGTGATCATTCTATTCGCCGTGATTTATATTATTATTTTGGATTGTCATATAAGTTACGAAAGCCATTTATTACCAATGCTTATTACCAATAAACACAGTTAATAAACATTTATTGCAGTACATTATTATGCATTTTTGGTAAAAGGTGATAGCAGAATATTTTTTTTTAGTTATCTATACTTTAAGTGTTTAATAAGCTTTGTAAATTATAAATTCAATAATAAATATAAATATATTACAAAATTTGAAGCACATATTTTCAAATATAAGTCGATAATGTAAACTATTCATAGTAGATAGAAATTTTTCATGAATGTTATCTATGCCCGGGTTGAGAAAAAAACCATAAATGATTACGTGAAATTATAATTTCAAATTGACCATAGCCTAATGTCATTTATAACAAATACTTTAAATTCTTTAATTTGATAACATCGTAAATAAGCCAGCCAGATATTACCTGACCTACGTTTAGGCCATTTCTAATTAATAATTAAATAATAGTTAATGAGATTTTCTTTAGCACGAAACCATTAAACTGAAATTTCTATAACTGGATTTTACCAAAATCCAGCGTTTTCCATAAATCAAGCTTTTAATCAATTACCCAAAGCGAAAGCTGCTTCACTAATAACAATTGATACAAGAATTTCCAACTTTTTTAATGGTAAGATGTCTGTAAGTTATTAGCAGAAATAAATAACCTAAGTCAATCTCTGGGTAATTGATTTAATATATTTATTTCAGTATTTAATGTTTAAATTTTTATGAGATATTTTATCCATATTTATACTTTGTATCACTGGTTGTTTTACTTAATGACCTTTTTGTAGATACGGTAAGAGTTTTGTTTCAAAAATTAATTTCAATGAATAAATAATTACAACGAGTATTCTCTTTTTTTAACTGTTCATTACAAATTTAATGAATAATAATAATTTTGCATCGAAAGGCTTAAAACTTTGATTGCAATTCGTTTGTTGTTAAAACGTAGTAAATATTAATTGCTCGACTAAGGATAAAAAAATGAGATGAATCATCATTTACATACAAAAGGTCAAGAAGGTTTAAACCGGAAACGGTTTTGTGAACATTGCTTCTACTTGAAACGTCTATAGCCCTTCATTACTTTTTTCTCTATTTGCGAAGAATACAATGACTCTTATGAAACGGCAATAAAAATGGTTAAACGTGAATTTAAGGCTATTCGAAATGTTTGGCAATCATTGGTCATAAACTAAAGTTTTTTTAATTAAATTGAAATTAACATAATCTTACGGTAATGTTACCGTAAAATATTATAAAGAATATATAAATAAAAAAAATACAAATAAAACTATATGTATATTAAATTAGGTTTTTTAACATAATGAATTACTAACCATTAAACATAATCAATTTTGTTTTCAGTATTCAGTTATAGTTTCAGACCTCAATCTGTCCCTTGACCAAGGCTGTTACAATGATCTACATCGCTGAGTGATTAGTTAAACACAAAATAAACAGTGAAATTTTTAAAATGTTTTTGATATTTAAGATGGGTATTCATCTTAAATATAAAAATGTTTTCAGCATTCTTAGTCAACATATTTTTATATCATATGAAATCACAGACGAATATTATTTATCAAACGTAAATTATCAAAGTAACCTTCGTCGTACTGGAATATCTAATGCAAGTTACATTCTTATTAAACTTTGATCACTAAGAACAAAAGATCTATGTTATGTAAGTATAATAATGTGTGTTTGTGTGTTAGTCCACTGCTGAAAATTGACCTCCCCTAATGCACACATCTCCACTAGGGAGTTTTGGATCGAATACCACTACACTGGTCTAATGCGGGTTGCTGGGTGAACCCACTTTTTACATGCCCATCCCACGCATGGATCATATACCTTTAACGACAACGATAACACAAAGTCGGTCCCTCGCGGGATTCGAACCCACGACCTCCGGTTTATAAAGCAATGGCCAATACCGCTAAGCCACGGAGGCGGTATTTTATTCATGCTGGAACTGATCGTACTTTTCTCATTTCTATATCATTATTCAAAACTCATTAATACGAATTTATGTACAATACATCTTTCGAAAACATTAAAATTCTTAACAGTCAAAATTAAGGGGTTACTTTACTAAACTTAAAAGAGAACAGACCATCCGTCTTTTCCGTCGCAGACACAAGAAGATAAAAACATGTTTAGTGCAAACAAACAGTGTTTATCGCTTTACTCTGCGAAATAAATAGTGGCTTAGGTATTAGAACTTGTTTTATATCAAGTACTATTTCGTTCAATAGCACAATATATCGCTTTTTTTTTCATTACAGTTACAAACAAAATAATATTATTATTTCTGATAATTATTCGCTATATATAATCATATTGTAAGTGAACAGCTCACATGTACGTAATTGAGAATGTAAACGATGATGAATAAAGTTGACATGGAGTTCACGGTACGAGTCAAGATAACCGCAATGAAAAAATCTTCAATATATCGTAAACATCGCATATCTTTGTTCAATTAAATTGAGGCAATAATTCAACTTCTGGCACATGAAACTGTACAAAAATCATAAAAACTATATATTTTTTGTGAATTTTCAAAACAGGTATTAAATAACTATATAGACTTTAAACTATTATCTAAACGCAAAGCTTAAGTGATAAAACGAAGCTGGCTAAATCAACATTTCATGATACTTGTCTTTGCAGATAAGTAAAATTTTCCGTTTTTCTAAATCCTTCTTCTGACAAAAGGTTTGTATTAAAGAATCTCAGAATTTCTTCCCTTTGTAAAATTGACTTCTAAGAACGAAGATTTAGGGCCAAAGCTTTATTAAAATCGCTTTAATTTCTTATTAAAACTTTGGTTAGAGTATTTTACGATGAAATACAATTTTTGCGTTATTCTTGCTTTTAAAATCATTGAGTAAAATTATTAGGAATTACGTCGTAGCCTAGTAGTATGAGAGTGTGCTTTAGAAACCGGAGGTCCTGAGTTCGAATCATGCGGGACTCAAGAAATTTTCATTGTTGTTTCCTAGTTGGTTAGGGCAATTTGGGCCGATCACCCAATTATCTGAAAAGTAAGATGATCCATGCGTCGGATGGGCATGTAAGAAGTCTGTCCACCCCCCAACCCGCATTGGACCAGCGTGGTGGGATACGGTCCAACCCCCCTAATGGATAGGGGTGTATTAGGGGAGGCCTATGTCCAGCAGTGGGCTATCACAGGCTGAAGGTGTACGTCGTACAGTATACTATACTAAATAATATAATAAGTTATATAAATTTAAAAGTAAAGGGTTAAAAAATTTAATCAACCAAGGTATTTTACACTGTTTATAACTGAAAGGGCTTTGTCCATGAAATATATAAGAAAGGCTTTCGTTTACCAAAATGTAATCGTACGATATTATGCCGTCCGATTCCTATACCAGAACTGTAAAAAAGAATAACAATGAGTAACAATATTTTATGAGGGTCAACAAACCCTAGTTGAAATGCGAAAAATGTTTTGGACCTTCTGCGGCCAAGCTTATTTATCTTACCTTATTTGTGAAGACAGTCTCTAAAACTGTCAGTGGAAAAGAAATAAGAACTAAAAATAAATATCATTAACATATAAAAACTGTTGTGTCAAATCTCAAGGCATAAGAAATAAGGAAGAAGATGTATTATTATAAGTATTTACATACATTCCTTAGAGATACATAGACATAGACTAAACAACTTCTTACCTGGTACAAGTTAGTAATAGAAAACGTTTTTTTATAATTTATGGGTCATTTAAAATATGGAAAGGAATTGTGTCGTAACATTATTGAGTAAAAGGACTTCTTACGGATTTTATCGCGTTTATTTTACACTTTATATTCCCGACGTTTCGAACACTTTTTAGTGGACTTGGTCACGGGGTTGACTGAGATGTCGTGCGTCTTACAGGGAGGCCAACAGCGCCCTGGCTATCCGCGCCCTTCTCTGGGCGGTGGGCACCCGCTTGCCGGCCGCCCAGGGGCTCAGTGTCAGGGGGAAGGTTGTGCGTGTACGCCACTCTCGGCGCCCTGGCCTTCTTCTGCGGATAGCCAGGGCACCGTAGGCCTCCCTGTCCCTCTTCGCGGCTCTTCCGGGCCATCACGTCCGCAGAAAGGGATGGCGCCCCACGACCTTTGCTCCCAGCATCCTGCGCACTACGGCAGGAAGCGAAAGGTCGTGCCCCACGACACTACGCAGTTCCGGCGTTGCTCGACCCAGGCTGGGCACTCTTCCAGCGCGTGTTGGGTCGTTCTTCGGACATACACCACAGTGGTGGCATTCTCTGTAGGCTCCCTATCGGGCGGCACATTGACCCCCGAAACAGCGTGTTCGAGAGAACCTGCGTCAGACGGGAGGAGCCGTGTCCCTTTCGCCAAATTCGAAGGGTATTTTACTGTTTGAGGCCGGCGCTGGGGTGCCCAGCCGCAGCTCCCACCCTGATTGCAAGGGAGCGCACCGTCCCTCGCCCATTATTTCTTCCGGGGGTTTAAAGCCCCGAGACCCCTCGCGCCAGAAGAAGAGGAGGGAGCCGCCATCAGACACGCCGCCTGCCGGAGATGGTCCAGCCCTGAGGCCCGGACGCCAACACTTTTCTCTCGCGTACTTTGGAGCCGAGGACACCGCCAAAACACCCACCCGGGACACCGCATCCTGCGTCAGGGGACCCGACCCCAGCACCGCGGACGGTCCCGACCCTTGCGGATGTATATAAATTAGGTTTTTTTAACATATTGAATTGTGACGCAATAATTTACATATACATAAATTTTGTTTTCAGTAATCAGTTATAGTTTCAGACCTTAATCTGTCTTTTGACCACGGCTGTTACAATGATCTACATCGCTGAGTGATTAGTTAAACACAAAATAGACAGTGAAATTTTAAAATGTTTTTTTTTTATGTAAGATGAATACGCTGTGTACTAATAATTTTATGTAAAAATTTAAATATTTTAACATAAAATTTTTAGTACACACCATATTTTCAGCATTCTCAGTCAACATATTTTCATATCATATGAAATCACAGACAAATATTATTTATCAAACGTAAATTATCAAAGTAACCTTCGTCGTACTGGAATATCTAATGCAAGTTACATTCTTATTAAACTTTTATCACTAAGAACAAACGATCGATATTATATAAGTATTATAATGTGTGTTAGTGTGTTAGTCCACTGCTGAACATTGACCTCCCCTAATGCACACCATCTCCACTGTGGAGTTTTGGATCGAATACCACTACACTGGTCTAATGCGAGTTGCTGGGTGAACCCACTTTTTACATGCCCATCCCACGCATGATCATATCACTTTTACGACAACGATAACACAAAGCCGGTCCCCCGTGGGATTCGAACCCAGTTTATAAAGCAATGGCCAATACCGCTAAGCCACGGAGGCGGTATTTTATTCTTGCTGGAACTGATCGTACTTTTCTCATTTCTATATCATTATTCAAAACTCATTAATACGAATTAATGTATAATACGTCTTTCGAAAACATTAAAATTCTTAACAGTCAAAATTAAGGGGTTACTTTACTAAACTTAAAAGAGAACAGACCATCCGTCTTTTCCGTCGCAGACACAAGAAGATAAATACATGTGTAGTGCAAGCAAACCGTGTTTATCGCTATACTCTGCGAAATAAATAGTGGCTTAGGTATTGGAACTTGTTTTATACCAAGTACTATTTCGTTCAATAGCACAATATATCGCTTTTTTTTTTAATTACAGTTACAAACAAAATAATAGTATTATTTCTGATAATTATTCTCTATATATAATCTTATTGTAAGTGAACAACTCACATGTACGTAATTGAGAATGTAAACGATGATGAATAAAGTTGACGTGGAGTTCACGGTACGAGTCAAGATAACCGGATTTGGACCGACGTGCTCCAGGCGCTGGACGATGCGGGCCACCACGATTTTCTCAAAGAGTTTTCCCACATCGTCCAACAGCACGATCGGCCTGTAGGGCGAGTCCACAGGACGCCCCTCCTTTTGAATGAGGACGAGTCTCCCTGTCTTCCACCTCTGTGGTATTAAGGCTTAAGCCATACAGGCAGAAAACATCGCCCTCACTCTGGGCTCCAGGGCGTCCCCTAGGGCCAGCGCCAGCGAACGTCCCGGAACGCCATCGGGACCCGCGGCGGTGCGTTTGCCCCTCATTTTCAGAAGGGCTGCACCGAACTCTCCCGGGGTGACTTCTGGCGCTTCCGGAACTGGGTCGACCTCATCCGTGCCATTTGGGGTGGTGCCGTGTGCTCCTCTCGCTGTAGGAATAAAGCCTCGGCGATCGCCGCTACCATCTGCGGTGCCAGACTCTTGGTGAGTGGGGGGGCCCAAGGACGAAGCCTGTTCATCACCATTTTGTAGGGCCGCCCCCACGAATCACTGTCCAGCGCCGCCAACAACTTCTCTCTAGTCACGGCGATCGCCTCGGCTATTCCCACTTGGAGAGCCATCCTTTTGCTGCTGAAAGATGCGAGAAATTCGGTCTCCAGGGCCGGGTCTCTGCGCCGTCGACCTCGACAGCGGGTGTACTGACGACGCGCCGCGATGCACTCTCTGTGAATCGCGGCGATTTCTGGATTCCACCAATACACCCGGCGTTTAGGACAACTGTGACAATGCGTCCCGGAGCCATTGTGCCTCCCCCTCCACATCGACAATGTCGGGCGCAGAAACCCACGACTGCACTAGTGCTGCCTCCTTCAGCAGCTCTCGGTCCAGGCTTCCGAGGCGCCACCTGAGGCCGTCGTCCCTTGGGGTCCAGCCAGGGCCGGTATAGGTGTCTATCCGGCACGGCACCTAAAGCGACGGTCCGGCTGTCCCAACACACGACGGAGAGAGCAGGCCCACGAGGGCTACGTCGCGCCGGGGTCGCTGAAGATTGCCATCTGTACCTGCAGCCCCGGCTACAGCGACAAGCCGGCTAGAGCGGAGCAACCGCTGGTTTTTTAGTGGGTATACCGACCGCTCCATCTTGGCCCGGGGAAGCCCACATATCCCTGCTGCCCCCTTACTCTGGCGGCGGGGAATCCGTAAATTGGATTTTTCCAACGGCAAAAAAAAATATGTCATGCGTCTTAAAGCCAGTGCTGAAGCGGGATTACCAGATCTCAATTGTAATTAAATAATTTGATTCTGTAGTCCGAGCTATGCAAAATGAACTTTTTTTATCATTACAGCCGGCAGTGGTATTATGCCTTAATAAGGTCTTAATTTATTAATTATGGGGCCCCAAGCAGGTGGTAAAACCCAACCATCTTCTCTATTAAAATTCTATTAAATTTAATAGAAAAGCAAGGTTTTTAAATTCACTCAAGTTTTGCGTTTTTTAAATTATTGATACATCGCCTAAACAACCTTAAAATATGTGGAATAAATTTATAATTACTTATATGAATTGGACTTATCATAAATGTAATTATTAGATATAATATTGGCAGGATATTGTAGTAAAAAAAATATTTTTTAAGTAAAAAATTAATAAAACAATGATGACATTTATACATAAATACATCTTATTCTTGAATGTATTTATGTATATAAATAGCAATATATTCAACCGATAGACAAAACAAAGGTAAATTCGAAAACTATGAAACAAACTTCAATGAAAATAAAGTTCAAATAGCAGTTAAACATTTTTTTCATTTAAATATAGAAATATAATATCAGGTTATATTTAAACTTGGCTTTGATCATTCAAATATATTATCTTTTTTTTATTTGTGCAGTTTTAACATTTAGTGGTACAGAATTCTAAGTCGACGGTTGAAAAATTAAAAATATATTATTATGATCATTCTTTTCGCCATGAATTTTATTTTTAATGGTAACATAAGTCACAAAAGCCTTTTATTACCGTTGCTATTATAAACACAGTCTAAATAAACATTTATAACAGTTGAGTATATTTTTATGCATTTTTGCTAAAACGCTACAACAGAATCGATTTTTTTAAATAATATATTTTATGATGTCATCTAAGCCAAGGTTAAAAAAACCATAAATAATGCTTCACGTGAAATTATAATAATATCAAAATTACTATATAATAGCAAATGTGACTTATAACAAATAATTATTTCTTTTATTTACGCGATTATTATACATATCAAATCCACTAATTTACGGATTCTTCGCGTTACTTAAATATATTTATTCCCGACGTTTCGGATTCTTTTCAGCATCATCATTTCAGGATCCGTAAATTAGTGATTTTATAACAAATACTTTAAATCTTTTATTTTAAATCTTAAGATAACCTTATAAATAAACGAGCTATTACCTCACCTACGTTAAGGCCTTCTCTTTCCTGGTCAGATGATAACGCCTTTTAAGGCTGATGTTCTTTTCATGTTTTGAAATTAATTATAAAAAGATTTTGTACAGAATATTCTAAGAAGTTTTATAATTCACCTTAATGTTGTATAGCGCCTAATTAAATCTGATATTCTTGTGTAGCCTTGGCAAAAGTATAAACTTTAAATATATCATTATTATAAAAAGCCTTTGTAGAAAAGAAAAATTATAAAGGTAGGAACAAAAGCTATTTGATACTATCGCTAATAACCATTTGATGGGAATCAATCATTGATTTCTCATCCTTATTTAACCCATAATATAAACAAGGCATATAAACCCAAAAAAGATAAAACAAAATTTGAAAAAAAATCTATCGAGCAAAAAATTGTCCAAGCCTTTTGCTGCAAAACTATAATGAATAAAATAACTAAACGTCGGCATTCCGTCATTTCATGTCACGTTCAAAAATTGTCAAAGAATATCGTTCATATTTTAATAATTAATCCGTCCATTTATGGGTTACTTTACCGCAATTATAATTTCTTTTAGCTACGAAGGCAGACGAGCAATCTTCCCATCTGATGGTAAGTGGTCATCGACGCCCGTAGACATCGGCAATACCATTAGTATCATCAACGCGCTGCCTACAGTAAGACATTGAATATTAAGTAATTTTTACCCAGTAAATACGCTGGCTACGATGCCGCTCAAATCACACATAGTTAACACAGTAGTTTTGTCACATTACTGTTTTGCTACAGCAATAGGCACTGCGGTGGCGATGCGATAAGGACGTATCACCTCCTAAAATTATTTTATTACATTTCCTAATAGTATAACCACCGTTATAATTAAACTAATATTAGCACCCCGTCATAATAAATTATGTTGTTTCATAGGTAAAAATAAAGTAGCTAAAATTTAAATTAAATAATTAAAAAAATATTTTATTTCAACTTTAAAAATCCTTAATTATAAATTAAAGGGTTCGCGAAAATTTAATACGACACGTAATTTCTAACAAATTTGCAGTTGCGTGGTCAACTTTAAAGGAGCTAACAAGAACCCTCTTTGTTCAGCGGTCAACAAAAAGATAAATACATGTTTACAGCAAACAAGCATTTGTTACCCCTTCCCTCTCCAAATCTATACCTGCGGAGCGGCCAGTGTTTATTTTGCACTGCTTTATCCTCTATTTAACGTAAAATATACTTCACTCTTCGGCTTACCTGGTATCAGGGTACATTAAAAATTCGTTAAAACTATATAATGGACTTCATCAAGACTTTGTCTTACGGAATATTTCTTATATATAGAAGATTATAGTATTTTAATCTTTAATGTATAATATAAGTCAATATCTTTAATTAAATAAAATTGAATCGTATGATTATACAAAAGTAATGTTAATTTTTTAAAATCCCAGAATTACTTTTGTTTCAAAATGATATTTATTAGTTTTAGGAACAAAGCTTATTAAAAAATGTTTGATTTTATTATTGAAACTTAACTACGAGTGCCAAATGCGTAAATATTTACTTCCTTCTAAAATCACTCTGCTTTGAGAAGACGAGATTTCAGTCTATTATAATACTAGTGAAGTAGTTCAAATATGTTAAAAAAGTCTTTAGCCCCTTTAATGTAACCTTAATAAAAATGAAAGCAAAGTAAGCCATTACTTACATTTACGTCATAAAAAAGCTTTTAAAAACTTTTTGGTTAACTATCCACAGAAGCATCTTGTGTCGGATTGTTTCAGTGATTTATTTTTTTTCTGACCGTGAACCTGACCGTTCCGAAATTTAACTTTAATTATTGGCATTAAAAATTCAGTTATAGTGAGTAATCAGGATATGTACAGGATACAGAGATCCTTTAATTACGCAATTTATTTTTTTTTACTTTTCTACAAAACAGCAGAATCAGATAGCTGCTCACAAAAAATAGCTATCGGGTTATTAAGGTAAGATAATGCACTGTGTTATTAATTTTCTCATAATGTGCTGGGAAAAAGATATTCAGAAGTTTACAACTTTAAAATCAGGTGGTGCTAACTTACTTTTACCATATTTCCAATACACATTTATTAATTAATATGAATTGAAATATAAAGGTACTTTTGGTACTTGAATGCTATACCATTTCTCCAATTATGAGACCGGCTTTATGAATTTACTAATACATTTAGAGACCAACAATTTGCAATTAATATTTAAAAAATAACTACCAACCTGCATTGGACCAGCGTGGTGGAATACGGTCTAAAAACCCCTAATGGGGGTGTATTAGGGGAGGCTTATGTCCAGCAGTAGACTATCACAGGCTGATGATGATGATGATGATGATTTATAAAATTAAAGGCTCTTATCCATTATATTTACTTGGACACGATACTGTCACATTCATACGGATTTATACTAGATAATTGTTTTTGCAGCTATTTTTTTTAAACACTTCGTAGCAAAGGATAATTAAAACAAATACTTTTTTTAATAATATTTTATATTAAAAACAAATGTATGCAACGTTAATTTTTTTAAATATTTTATCGTTAATAATAATGTCACTGCCTCCGTAGCCTAGTGGTATAGGTGTGTGCTTTAGAAACCGGAGTTCGTGGTTTCGAATCCTGGGGACTCAACAAATTTTCATTGTTGTTTCCATTGGTTAGGCATTAGCCGATCACCCAATTGTCTGAAAAGAGATCCTGCGCGGATGGGCATGTAAAAGTCGGTCACCCACCAACCCGCACTGGACCAGCGTGTTGGATACGGTCCAAACCCTCTAATGGTGTATTAGGGGAGGCCTATGTCCAGCAGTGGGCTATCACAGGCTGATGATGATGATGATGATGAATAATAATGTATAGTTTATTTTTATTGTTTACCTGATTAGATGTACGCATTTTCATCCATGTTTTTTTAATTACCTTTTAGTTGAAACGCATTTAAAATTTAAATTCCTTATTTAGTAGCAACATCGTACAATTCTGTATAATCTACTATGTTAAAGTCAATTCATATGATAATTCTGCAATCACGTTAACTCCTATTTAATAACGTTAATACTTTGAAAACGTATTGCGTTCCATCTTCTGACGAATAAGCATAGAAAACCATAATAATTAATCTAAAATAAATACTTAAAATGTATTAAATAATATATAATTTATTTAGGTATTTAAAAATTGCCTAAATGTAATATATAGTACATTACATAGTATAAGAAAATGAATTATATTTACATCAAATGAACAGTAATATGATAAGATGGATATTTCGTCGTTCCTAGCCATTACAACATAAACATAAAATTTGTAATCGTATTTATAGACATGTTATTTGATTACTATAATAAAATGTCTAAATGTAATTTTGAATTTGCAAAAAAAGTAATAAAGATTTAAAAATTTTCTAGTCTATTTTACCTTTGGATCAATGTTTTAAATGAAGTGGCTTAAATGACAATATCATCTAAAATATGTCATAATTCAGTTGTGATGATATTACATGTGGAGAACTAACATGTGTATAATTGACATCATCATCATCATAAGCCTGTGTTATTTCACTGCTGGACGCAAGTCACGCCTAATGCACGCCTTTTCCATGGGGTTCTTGGACCGTATTCCACTACACTGGACCAATGCGGGTTCATAGGTGGACCGACTTTATACATGCCCATCCGACGCATGGATCATCTTACTTTTCAGACGATTGGGTGATCGGTCCAAATTGTCCTAACCAACAAGAAAACAACGATAGCACAAATTTGTTTCCCCGCGTGATTCGAACCTATGATCTCCGGTTTATAAAGAAAATTTTGAATATTTTTTTTCTCTTTCGCCGGCTCTTCTCAGGTCAGAGGCGTCCTATTCCAAACCGGTCGTAGCGTCTTTAGCAATCAATTAGCGAGAAGTGTTACTACTTCTATGTTGAATAAAGATATTTGAATTAATATAAATGTTTTAATACGACGTGATTAGAATATCTTATTGAGTTTTACTTTTTAAATTCGCGATAGTTCAGTTAATTCGCAGCAACCACGAGACTAAATACAATATATTTGTTAGAGACATAAATAGAAGTAGTGAAGGCCGGTCCTCACCCATTGTATGTAATAAAAAACCTTTTTAGAACTTTTTGTCCTTCCAGCCTGCGTGAGTAAATTGAGGCAGACAGTTATATTAGTTTATTTTATTCTCTTTTACTTATCCCAAACGAAAGCCAATACCAAAAGGGACAATTTAAGTTTAAAGGTTTTTAGAAACACTAATGTTAAAAATTCGTACACGAAAATGATAAAAACGTCGTTTAGCGCCCTCCATGCATCAAATCCAAACTGAGCAAATGATAAACACAAAATTATCTTTTCCTTACGCAAAAACAAAAATCTTCATTTTGTAATAAAACACCAAAACCCAAAAATATAGTTTGTTCTTACCTAAAATATTTTTTCCTGGTTTTCATGTCAATTTAAAATTCATCATCATCATCATCAGCCGTGATAGTCCACTGGGACATAGGCCCCTAATACGCCCCTATCCATTAGGGTTTTTGGACCGACCCACCACGCTGGTCCAATGGGGGGGGGTGGATGACTTTAACCCATCCGACCGGATCATCTATTTTCAGACAAGGGTGATCAGCCCAAATTGTCCAACCAACCAGGAAACAAAATGAAAATTTGTTGACTCCCCCAGGATTCGAACCCACGACCTCCGGTTTTTAAAAACGCCTATACCATAGGCTAGGAGGGAGTTAATTTTTTTAATAATTATAGTTTTAATGCACTAAGCTACCGTTTAATAAATATAAACTTCAAAAAGCACTTTGATTCAAATTCAATTAATACGTTACTATGTTCTACAACGGACACGTATAGAGAATTATGTTTTATAGCATTGCAATTCTTATTATTTAATAAGAATATGTAACATCACGAAATAAGTACAATTTACGTGTAGTAAACACTTATTCGATAAGATGGAATTTCTCAGATCATAACCACGTAAAGCGAGAACATAAACGTTAATAAAGTTATGAACATTTTATTTAGGGCCACAAAATTTTGGTACTAAAACGTTATTTTTTTAATTTAGTATATTTTACGAATAAAAGTCAATGTTTTACAGCATATACAACCAAAAAGGTTTCATGTTTTCTTTTCTGCCGTCATCATCATCATCAGTGCCATAACTATTATATAGCTATAGAAAAGATGAAATTATAAAGTTCTCTTTTGTATCTTATATTTCAATAATAAATAATTTTAACTTATAATTTCATAGTCTTGCAGAACTCGTATACTTAGTAAAAATTGACGCCTTGTTGCATTTGTTAACTGTAATGCATGTCTTTATCAGACGCTTGCAGGCTCAAAGTTATAATCTCGGATTTATAAGGAATGGGTTTTGTTATGTCTTGTAAATAAATTTATCAAAGGAAATACGACATCATTAGAATAACACAATCTGGTTAATTACTGAAAAAGTATTCTAAGATATCTTTTTAGTAGAAATTTCACAACAACTTAACACACAGAGCAAAAGTAAACTTGACACTAATTCACACTGCATTTAATCCTAAAAAAATTAAAAAAATAGTTGTCAATGCAATACTATTCCAAAGGCTCATTATGTCAATTTCTATTGAATGATTTACTTGTCAATTTAATTTAAGCTAAAATAATTCTACATTACTTACGAAGCAAAAAAGCATTTATAAGAAAAAATTTACGAGTTGTCAAGTTGCATTAAAATAATTTAAAGTATACAAAAAGCCTAGAAGGTCCTTGACCTCCTTAAGATCTTTTGACTCTTTATTTATTTTCTGTTGGTTGGAATTTAACCATTAATGAGATTTTCTTTAGCACGAAACAATTAAACTGAAATTTCTATAATTGGACTTTACCAAAATCCAGCGTTTTCTTAATTCAAGCATTTAATACCCAAAAAAGCTGCTTTGCTAATAACAATTTATACAAGAATTTCCAAAATTTTTAATGGTAAAATGTCTGTTAGTTAGAAGCAGAAATAAATAACCTAAGTAAATCTGAAATTAATAAACGAAGGTAATTGATTTAATATATTTATTTAAGTATTTAATGTTTAAATTTTTATGAGATATTTTATCCATATTTATACTTTGTATCACTGGTTGTTTTACTTAATGACCTTTTTGTAGATACGGTAAGAGTTAATGTTTCAAAAATTAATTTCAATGAATAAATATTTACAACGAGTATTCTCTTTTTAACTTCATTAAATTTAATGAATAATGAAATTCGTTTGTTATTAAAACGTAGTAAAGATTAATTGCTCGACTAAGGATAAAAAAATATTGAGATGAATCATCAGATTTTAATGGGTTGATCGATTATTACGACATTTACATACAAAACGTCAAGAAGGTTTAAACCGGAAACGGTTTTGTGAACATTGCTTCTACTTGAAACGTCTTTAGCCCTTCATTTTCCCTATTTGCGAAGAATACAAAGACTCTTATGAAACGGCAATAAAAATGGTTAAACGTGAATTTAAGGCTATTCGAAATGTTTGGCAATCATTGGTCATAAACTGAAGTTTTTTTAATTAAATTGAAATTCACATAATCTTACCGTAATGTTACCGTAAAACATTATAAAGAATATGCAAATAAAAATATATGTCTATTAAATTAGGTTTTATTTAACAAAATGAATTGGGACGCAATAATTTACATATATATAAATTTTGTTTTTAATATTTGCATAGATTAGTATTATGGTTAAAAAACAATATGAATTTTAACCTCAATCTGTCCCTTTGACCAAGGGTTAAATGATCTACATCGTGGGATTAGTTAAACACAAAATAAAAGCATTTTTTTAAATGTTTTTGATATTAAGAATAGTTTTAATATTTTATGTAAAAAAATATTTTAACATAAAATTTCTAGTACAAATATTTCCATTCCAGTAACATATTTCATATCAAAAATCACAGACGAATATTATTTATCAAACGTAAATTATCAAAGATCCTTCATAGTACTGGAATATCTTAGAGTTTTCTTCTTTGGATAACTAAGACCAAATATATATATATTATAAGAATAATTATGTACCGATCCAACTGATCGTCATCATCATCATTAACCTGTTAAGTCCACTGGGACAGCCTCCCTAATGCACACCCATCTCCACTAGGGTTTTACGACCTTACCATATGCATTAATGCAAATTGCTGGGTGGACCCATTTTTGGCCCATCCCGGCATGGATCAGGTTACTTTTCAGACAATTGGGTGATCGGGCCCAAATTTTTCCAAACAGAAACCAAAATAACTTCTATTAATTCAATTTATTACAAACATCTTTTCGAAAACATTAAAATTCTTAACACTAAATATTAAGAGGTATTTTTACAAAACTTAAAGAGAACAGACCATCCCATTTGTCCGTCCCACCTAAAATGATAAATAAATGTTTAGTGCAAAAATCAGTGTTTATCCAATACTCTTGAAATAAAAAACAGTTATTAAATTGTCCAAATAGACTAAATTAATAATAGTATTGAACCAAGCTGATAAACATATGGCTCTTTCTTGCAGATAAGTAAAATTTTCCGTTTTCTAAATCCTTCTTCTGACAAAAGGTTGTATTAAAGTCTAGAATTTTTGAAATTGACTTCTAAGAACGAAGATTTAGGGCCAAAGCTTTATTAAAATCGCCTCAATTTCTTATCAAAACTTTGGTAAGAATATTTTACGCTGAAATAAAACATTTGCGTTATTCTCGCTTTTAAAATCATTGTGTTAAATTGTTAAGAATCACTGTGCACTTACGTTACGCAGTAAAATAAATAATATTAAAAGTTAACTTCATTTAAAAGTGAAGGGTTTAAATAATTAATCAACTAAGATTGTTAATAGTGTTTATATTTTTTCTCACCTTTTTTTTTTTTTTGAGCATACGCAGGCAGACGAGCAGTCGGGCCACCTGATGGGAAGTGATCACCGACACCCATAGACATTGGTAATACTAGTGGTATCGCCAACGCGCTGCCTACCGTGAGACATAGGATGTTAAGTCTCGTTTACCCAGTAACATACGCTGGCATGGCGCCCTTCAACCGGAACACAGTAGTTTTCACTACTGCTTCGCGCAGAAATAGGCACCGCGGTGGTACACCCAGACGGTCTCCTGTAAACAGGGGACCTACCACCACCACCTATGGAAAGTGTTCGAAACGTCGGGAATTAAAATGTAAAATAAACGCGATAAAATCCGTAAAGTAATTTTATTTAATAATATTAGGCATTTATTATATTTTTCAAACTTTTTATGATTTTACGTTGTTTCCCCGCGAAATTTGATCCTGCGATTTATTAAGCAAGGGCCAATACCGCTTGACCACGGAGGCGGTAATATTGTTTATATCTTAAAGGGGCTTAGTTCATTATATATAAAATGAAGATTATCATTCACCAAAAATATAATAATCTGTTGTTATGCCGTCTGATTTCCATACAAGAACTGCAAAACAGAATATAAATATTTAACAATAACAAATAGAATAACAATAAGTAACACCTTGCCATTTTTCCATTTTATCATGAGATCGGCTTCTAATCCATCAAGATTTACCTGAATAACAGTTCAACGCAGAGCAACTGGTACTTGCCCTCCACAACCCGAGGGGTAAACTACATTCTATGGACGAATTAGTTGTTAGTAAATTTACACTATTTTTTTTTATAGGCACTGACTTCCTGTATCGATTGCCAAAGATGGTCTTGACAACCGGGATCTACTTTTTTCATGCCCTTCCGACGAAAAAATCATCTTACTTATCAGACAATAGGGTGATGGGCCTATCACCCAATCACTGTACTGCGACACAACAAGCTCGCTGCGCCACGGCAGCGTCACAGTGACCGAGTGAAGGCAGCCACAGTGGAGCGAGTACTGCTGTTCTACCGTTTGTGAGAGGCGTAACTGACAAGATTGGCTACATTTTGAGGCGGGCTTCAATCAAAACTTATTTCAAGCCGCTGAAGAAGATTGGTCAATTCCTACCACCTGTCAAGTGCAATATTCCTCTACAAGACCCAGGAGTGTACAAGCTAGATTGTGACTGCGGCCTCTTTATATTGGACAAACAAAGCGAGCAATAAGAACCGCGTGAAGGAACATATAGCTGACATCAAACATAGAAGACCCAACAAGTCGGCAGTGTGTGACTATACCTTAAATCACCCAAACCATTACATCAGATTTGATCGACCACAACTTCGCTAAAGAACACCGATTCCTACCAAGGATGATCCGTGAGGCTATTGAGATTAAAAACATCCAAATTTCAATAGAGAAGATGGTTGGTTCTACCACCTGCTTGGGATCCCATAATTAATAAATTAAAATTTAAACCCAAGCATAATACCACTGCTGGCTGTAAAGATAAAATCAGTTCTGTTTTGCATAGGTCGGAGTACAGATTAAATATAATTAATAAAACTAAGATCTGGAAACCCCGCTTCATCACTGGCAACAAGACGCATGACATCTCAGTCTACCCGTGACCACGGCTGGAAAGTGTTCGAAACGTCGGAATTAAAATGTAAAATAAACGCGATAAAATCCGTAAAGTAATTTTATTTAATAATATTAGGCATTTATTATATTTTTCAAACGTTTTATGATTTTACGTTGTTTCCCCGCGAAATTTGATCCTGCGATTTATTAAGCAAGGGCCAATACCGCTTGGCCACGGAGGCGGTAATATTGTTTATATCTTAAAGGGGCTTAGTTCATTATATATAAAAGGAAGATTATCATTCACCAAAAATATAATAATCTGTTGTTATGCCGTCTGATTTCCATACAAGAACTGCAAAACAGAATATAAATATTTAACAATAACAAATAGAATAACAATAAGTAACAACATCTAAGGAGGGTCGGCAAATCGTAATTTAAGTGCTGAAATTATTTTTGAACTACTGCGG
This sequence comes from Lamproptera curius, assembly GCA_029286875.1. Lineage (NCBI taxonomy): Eukaryota > Metazoa > Arthropoda > Insecta > Lepidoptera > Papilionidae > Lamproptera > Lamproptera curius. Next base: position 544,199 of record JAGSMT010000085.1, on the reverse strand, counting down.
CCAACCTTCATTTATCTTCATCTGCACCTTATTTGTAAAGGCAGTCTCTAAAACCGTTAGTGGAAAAGTAATGAGAATTGAAAATAAATATGTCATTAACATTTAAAATACTATTGAGCTATTACCTATATTACCTATTATTGTACCTATTATTAGAAGTATTTACATATATTCATTAAAGATACATAGAAACAGACTAAACAACTTCTTACCTGGTAAAAGTTGGTAATGGAAGACGCTTTTAATAAGTTATGGGGAAGGGAAAAGACTCGACTCGTAACTTTTATATACATTTACTTCCAGGTAAGTAGGAACTATATACATATGTTATTGACAATTTAAACGAACCAACCAGTACAGTTTGATAAAAATAACACTAAGGCAGATGACATATTACTATTCGATTCAAGTTAATATTAACTATGATAAAACAGCCGATATTCCAATCTGTACAGCGATGCTTTGACTTTGCTAAGCATTACTGAAATTTACCTTACATTTTAGTATTAACATTTTCTAAAATGTTTTCGATGGAAAAGCATCTGAATTTTATATTACTACGTAAATTCTATTAGATTTAAATTCCATTAAATTTAATAGAAAAACAAGGTTGTTTGAAATCGCTCAAGTTTTGCGTTATTAATATTGTCGATTCATTGCCTAAACAAGCTTAAAATATTTAATTCGGAAAATATTTAAAATTTAATTACTTATTACTTATACGAATTAGACATAAGTAGTATTAAATATATTGCCAGGTTATTGTAGTCAAATAATATTGTATTTATTTTTCAAGTTAAAAAATTAAGATGACATTTGATAAGATGAATACATTCACGAATAACTAGCAATACATTCAAACGATAGACAAAACAAAGGTAAATTCAAAAACCATATAATAAAGTGTATAAAGTTCAGTTATCATTTTAAACATTTCCATTTAAATATAGAAATATAATGCCAGGTAATTTTAAAACTTGGTTTTTGAATATTCAAATATCTTTTTCTTTTTTTTTATCTGTTCTGTTTTATTATTTGTGCGTACAGAATTGTAAGTCGGCGGTTGAAAAATTAAAATCATTATTATGATCATTCTATTCGCCGTGATTTTTATTTATAATATAAGTTACAAAAGCCATTTATTGCCATTGCATTGTCCAAAAAAACATTTTTTACAGTGCAATATTTTTTATGCATTTTGGATAACACATTAAAACGTGACTTAAGAATTTAATTTTTAAATTATATGTACTATAGTTGTTTAGTAAGTTTTGCAAGCGACTTATAATTGTTTTGGGACATATTTTTAAATTTGACTCGATGCTGTAAACAATTTTGGTAGATAGTCATATTTTGTGTTGTTTCTTTAATACTATTTTGAACTAGTTGTTTTAATTATGCGATAATGAACACACTTTATGATCGAGTTCCTTTGGTTTTTTAACTTCAGGATAATAGAGCTTTATGTTGTTTAAATATTTGACCTTTTCAAATTATTGATATAAAAGCTTTCTATTAAAAAGCTTTCACATTGGTTTTTCCGTTTATCCAAAGGCTGTAACGTTAATTGAAAGATTATGTTCTTCAATAGGCTTTTGTGCTGGAATCTAAACCAGATATAAATATTATTCTGAGTATTTAAAACTTGCGCCTTTCTTAAATAAGAAATACTTTTTAGTATACATTTTTAAATATACACAAAAAATGGGTGCGTACACTCGTAACAAGTGAAGCTAAAGCAAAGCGAAACGTTCTTTTTCAAAAAAAATATTTATCCATTTTAAAAAAATATGTATATATATATTTATGTATATGACAGAGGTTAAGCTTAAATAACTTGAAAACTTATGTATAAATAAATAACATGATCACGCCCACGTGTTGCTCTTATGGACGTCGATGCAATCGCCACCTGGGAGTTTCACTTCAAAACATGTGTTAATGTAACATTCAAAGGAATTGAATACTCAATGCTAAATATCTAAATAGATGCTCATGAATATGTTAATAACGCGCTCCAAAAATGCCTAAAATATAATTAATTTGTTACTGAGATGTTAACTAAGCTAAATATAAACAATACATAACCCTAGGATAAAAAAAAGATGGCGCGTAACGGAAAAATGTGACGCATAACGAAAAAATGTTACTCAAAATTTATATCCAACCCCGATAAAGAAGTTTCACTTCAATTAAGTATTTCGCTATTATAATTCCGTATTTCTAATTTTAAAAATACACTTAGTATTTAAAACGATTTCTACAAAATTTACATAGATGGCGTTAAATCATAATTTTATACAAAAAAAGATGAAAAAATTTTACACAAAATTTTATTCCAACCCCGATAAAGAAGTTTCACTTCAAAAACCGTACACAATGTCTGCTCCATTAAGTCAATGTATTTCTTAGGCGAAAAACTCATCAAAATTCTTATATTCTACCTTCTTGTTAAAAAGTATTTTTTTTATTTGTAATTTGACGGTTTTATGGCGTTTTTATAACTACGGTTCCTGAAGTTTCAGGATAATCGTGTTCATTAGAATACTGTTCATATAGAATTTTTTATATTCAATATATACCTTAGCCAAAGGCATTCTTGTAAACGATGTTTACTTTCTGAAAGTAATGGAATAAATACAAGTTTAAAAGAAAGCCAGACACTGCGTTATAACATTTTAATATGAAAAACTAAAAAGTGTCTACGAATATAATATATTTTAATAATGAATGGACCATGGGTAAGTTTTCTCTAATTATATTTTTTTATTGGCTACGAAGGCAGACGAGCGATCGGGCTGCCTGATGGTAAGTGGTCATAGACGCCCATAGGCATTGGCAATACCAGTGGTATCATTAACGCGTTGCCTGCAGGGAGGCATTGGATATTGAGTCATTTTTACCCAGTAAATACGCTGGCTACATCGCCCGTTAAATCGAAACACGGTAGTGTTTTGACATGCAGTGTTTTGGTGAAGCTCCTTATGGCCCCCTGTAAAAGGGCCCTTTACAGGGGCCATAAGCCCATTTACCATCACCTAAAATACTCTATTACATTTCAAAATTACTATAATGACTATTATTAATATACTAATAACAACACTTCCGTCGTTAGAAATGATGTTATTTCCTCAGTATTCAGTTGTTTCTACAACTTTTAAATTGAAAACACATTAACATAGTTAAAAATAAAGCATCTAAAGCTTAAATTAAACATTACATTTGACACAGAAGTTGTGGTAGCGAGTTAAAATATTAATGTCGTCAATTTTGGATTTCGTTTATTTCTTGTGTAGAACTTGACATACATTTTCATAACATACTCACTAGCTCTTGTGACTAGATTGAAAATTTAAAATGGGAAGGTTTAATAAAATTTTCTTGCTGCTTGTTCATCAAATTTAAAGGTCCTTTATTATAAAATAGAGGGTCGCAGAAATTTAATACGACACATAATTTCAAACAAATTTGCAGTTGCGAGGTCAACTTTAAAGGAGGTAAGAAGAACCCTCTTTGTTCAGCGCTCAACAAAAAGATAAATACATGTTTACAGCAAACAAGCATTTGTTACCCCTACCCTCTTCGAATCGATACCTGCGGAGCGGCCAGTGTTTATTTTGCACTGCTTTATCCCTTATTTAACGTAAAATATATTTCACTCTTCGGCTTGCCTTGTATCAGGGTACATTAAAAATTCGTTTAAAACTATATAGACTTCATCAAGACTTTGTGTTATGGAATATTTTTTATATAGAAGATTCTAGTATTTTTGACGATTTATAACCTAAGTAAGCTATAACAGTGAATCTTTAATGTATGATATAAGTCAATATCTTTAATTCAATAAAATTGAATCATATGATTATACAAAAGTAGGATTTTGATTAACGTACCGTAATGTAGAAAACAAAATATTTTACAATTTCACTGTGTTAAAGACACACGCCTTGTTTACGAAATATTTCCAAACCGAACTGAAATTTTTTCTGATGTTTTTTAAAATGCCTGAGTAACTTTTCTTGCAAAATATTATTTATTAGTTATGGTAACATAGCTTATTAAAATTTTATTTTATTATTGAAACTTTGTTAAGGTACGCGTGCCAAATACGTAAATATTTACTTTCTTCTAAAATCACTCTGCTTTGTTGAGTCCCTGCAGGATTTGAACTCACACCTCCAGGTTTCAAAGCACACGCCCTATAAGGCAGTAGCCCCCTTAATGTAACCTTAATGAAAATTAAAGCAAACTAAGCCATTACTTACATTTACGTGATACAAAAGCTTTTAAGAACTTTTTGGTTAACTATCCACAGAGGCATCTTGTGTCGGATTGTTTCAGTGATTTTTTTTTCTGACCGTGAATATAGTTATATATATAAGTTAAATTTGTCGGCTTATTTTTTTTTCTGGCCGTGAATTCACGTTAAGAAATTCAACTTTAATTATTGGCATTAAAAATTCAGATGTAGTAAGTAATCAGGATATGTACAGGATACAGAGATTTTTTAACTTTTCTACAAAGCAGCAGAATCAGATCAGATATCGGATTATTAATGGTAAGATAATGCATTTTGTTATTAATTTTACTCATAATGTGCTGAGAATAAGATATTCAGAAGTGTACAAGTTTTTAATCAGGTGGTGCTAACTTACTTTTTACCATATTAACAATACACATTTATTAATAATTATGAATTGAATTACAAAAGTACTTTTGGTAATTGATTTTTTTTTTATTGGACAAACAAACAGTTTCACAATTAGAAGTCTTGAATCGAAGTAGTAATTAAAGTTTAAATAATTATAAAACCAACACCATCTGTCACTGGTTACTGCAAAAGTTAATATGATTTGAGAATAAACATGAATTTTAACTAATATAATTGATTATCTTAATTTAACATAAAGAGAAATCTTAACATGACTTTAAGTAAAATAACTGTAATTAAAATTAAAATTAAATTAAAATTAAACAAAATAAAAATACGTGCACGCGTTGTGTTTTCTTTATTGTTTCATAATGAAAATAGAGACAAAAATAGTGCTCTTAACATTTTAGTTCTTTAAAGTAATTAGTGAGCATTTGCGATTGTGCCCGCTTCACTTATTTACACTCTTTAGCGTTCGATGCAGTTTCACGAAATAACTGCTTGTTTTAGGGTCAAATGGTCATTAACGTAGATGTTGTGTGTTGTCCCCGTGATTGAGAGATCTTCAGACGTAAGGCATTGTCCTTTTATAAAATAATGAAGCAAAAAAATGAAGCATTTATATTAGAAATGTTCTCAGACACTTTTGGGAATTCTATTTTTAAATTTAATAATGAGTTATTAATAGATTCAGTTATAATTTTCTGAATGTTATGGTGAAATTCTTTAAATTTATCATTTAATTTTGTTCGACAATCTCAGCAATTTTTTCTTTGATATCATCAGCTGGTTGCTTCGCTTTCTTATATTTACGTTGTCATCCTTTGTCGCTGGTCCTCCGGATTTGAAAGAAACTTGCTTGGAGGTGTGCGATTCATTGCTCCGTATATTTACAATTTGCGATTAACAAGCAGGTAAAAAGTCAAAGAGTGACGGATAGATAGATTTCCCTTAGTGTGACTGAGAAGCAGCAGAGTTGCGACGTGGGCGCGGGGTCGTGCTTCGTAGCAGATACACGGAGCGCTAGACGAAGATGGCACTATTTCCATTAACGCGCGCAATTATTGCATGCAATTCTTTTCACACAATTAAAACACTTAACACTATGTTCAAAAGGGTAAAAGTTGAGTATATCGTAATTGCAGATTTAATGGATAAAGAGTTATACGTCCACTCTCAAAGGTTAACAGAATTGAATGCTGTACCATACCACGGTTCTCCAATTATGAGACCGGCTCTATGCATTTACTAATACATTTTGAGACCAACAATTTGCAATTAATATTTAAAAGTACCGGGGTGTCTAATAGGTCCAAAACCCCTAATGGGGGTGTATTAGGGAGGCCTATGTCCAACTGTGGACTATCACAGGCTTATGATGATGATAATGATGATGACGATTTATAAAGTTAAAAGCTCTCATCCATCATATTTAGTTGTACACTATACTGTCCCATTTACCATATACAGATTTATACGAGATAATTGTTTTGCAGCAACTTTTTAAGGATTTAAACACTTTGTGACTACAACAACTATGAGGACACCACTTCGACGATGATTCGAGATGTGAAATCTTTTGAACGGATCCGCAAATTGATACTGCCGAGACTTCGCTGCTCAAATACGCAAAGGATAACTGAAGCGATTGAGCAGAATAGAGGGTCGAAAGTTTTGTGGAGAAGCTCGGGAGAAGCCATCTGTCGAAGCTTAGGAACTGTTCTGGTTGGATTGTTTCACCTAAATCTGTGATCTGAGATCGAGGATTTCTATGGCAAATTTTACGCGTCACAGGCTTTAACCTGATTACCGGGGTAACGATCCACTGCCAGTCTGACTCGGCATCTCAGTATTGATTATGTTAGTCTGGCTCTTAAGCAGCTCAAGGGAGACGAGCACCTGAAAGGATGGAGTTTCTACGAGCTCCTTAAAGCGGGTAACCCTGTTTTGGTGAGTTACGAAGTTATTCGACTCCATTCTTTAACAGGGTAATTCTCCCAAGGCGGCTTAAAATGAGGTCTTTCTGTTTTTAAGAAGGGTGACAAACCCTGTTTAAAATTTACCGACCGATCTCACTTCAGAGCCACATATACAAGCTGTTCTCGAAAGTCATGACAAATCGCCTCACCAACGAGCTTGATGGATTCCAGCCACCGGCGCAGGCTTGGTTTCACAGAGGACTTAGCATCATAGACCACATCTTTACCAAAAGGCAAGTTGTACAAAAGACCTATGAGTACAATCAGCCACTGTGCCTTGCCTTTGTGGAATACGAGAAAACTTTTGACTCTGTAAAAATCTCAGCTTTTCTGGAAGCTCTTCGATGATCTCAGGTCAATTATCGATACGTCGTGGTGTTGAAAGGTCTGCATAGCGCTGCGTTTATGTCCGTTCTGATTCCGGGGTGCCAAACGCGACTAATCCCATTGCATCGAGGAGTGAGACAGGGGTGTTATATCCCCAAACTGTTCACGAATGCATTGGGAGACGTCTTTAAGACCCTTTTTTATGGCATACGTAGGCAGACGAGCAGTCGGGCCACCTGATGGGAAGTGGTCACCGACGCCCATAGACATTAGAAATACCATTTGTATCGCCAAACGCTGCCTACCGTGAGACATTAGGTCTCGTTTACCCAGTAAATACAGTGGCTGAAGTGCCCTTTAAACCAGAACACAGCAGTGTTTTTACACTAATGCTTCGCGGCTGAAATGGGGACCGTGGTGGTTCCCACCCAGACGATCTCCTGTAAAAAGAGACCTACCACCAGTAAAAATAACCCTAAACTGCACTGGACGTGGCATAAACATTAACGGCGAGTACCTTTCACACCTCCGTTTCGCTGACAATATCATCATATTGGGCGAGTCGTTGGAGTGCTTGCAGGAAGCATTTCCTGCAAGCACGGCTTAAATGATCGTCCGTATCGTACCGGACTAAGGACAAACTTGGACAAGACGAAAGTCATGTTCAACGAACACGTTCTCCTCAGTCCGGTCAATGTCGATGGTGTTATTCTCGAAGTTGTCGATGAATATGTCTACCTCGGGTACATATTGCAGTTGGGAAGACACAGCTTCGAGAGGGAAGCCGATAGGAGGATTCTGTTAGGCTGGGCAGCATTCAGAAAGCTACACCACATTCTCTCGTCGCCGATACCGCAGAGTTTAAAGACAAAAGTCTTTAACCAATGCGTACTCCCCGTCATGACCTACGGGGCAGAAACGTGGCGTCTGACTATCGGACTGGTCCACAAGTTTGCCGTAGCTCAACGTGCTATGAAACGCGCTATGCTCGGAGTCTCTCTGTCTGGATAAGATTCGTAATGACTTCATCCGACAGAGAACGAAAGTTACCGACATAGCGCAAAGGATTAGCTGGTTCAAGTGGTAGTGGGTCGGTCACGTGGTCCGAAGAACGGATGGCCGATGGGGCCATAAGGTTTTGGAGTGGAGGCCACGTTTAGGGAAACGGAGTGTTGGTCGACCCCTATCCAGGTGGGATGGCGATCTCTGATCTGAGTAGCCGGTTCAAGTTTGCAGCGGGTAGCAGGGGATCGGCTGTCTTGACGTTCATTTAAAAAGGCCTATGTCCAGCAGTGGACTGATAGAGGCTGATAATGATGATGATGAAACACTTCGTAGCACAGGATATTTCAAACAAATACTTTTTTTAATAATCTATTTTTTGAAAACAAATGTATGTAAATGTAATGCAACGTTTACTTTTTAAAATTATTTATCGTTAATAATAATGTATAGTTTATGTGTATCGTTTACCTTATTAGATGTAGCAATTTCATCCATATTTTTTTAATTACCTTTTATTTGAAACGCATTTAAAATTTAAATACCTTATTGAGTAGCAACATCGTACAATTCTGTATAATCTACTATATTAAAGTCAATTTATATGATAATTCTGCAATCACGTTAACTCCTATTTAATCCCGTTAATACCTTGAAAGTATTGCGTTCCATCTTCTAACAAATTAGCATAGACAACCATAATAAATAAATCTAAAATAAATACTTAAGAAGTATTATATAATATATTTATGTATATAAAAATTGCCTAAATGTCATATATAGTACATTACATAGCATAACAAAATGAATTATGTTTACATCAAATGAACAGTAATTCGATAAGATGGATATTTCGTCGTTCCTAGCCATTACAACGGGAACATAAAATTCATAATCATATTTTATACACATTTTATTTAAGTTCTGTAATGTATGTCTAAATCTAATTCATAATTTTAAAAAATAGTTATCACCAATAAAATATTTTTCGAGTCTTTTTCACCTTTTGATCAAACTTTATCCAAAATATCAATTTTGGATAGAGTGTCTTAAACGATAATATCATCCAAAAATATGTCATAATTTAGTTGTGATGATAATACATGTGCGAAGCGAACCACTACTGGACATAAGCCTCCCCTAATGCACGCCTTCTCCATTAGGGGGTTCTTGGTCCATATCCCACCTCGCTGGTCCGAAGCGTGGTTGACCAACTTTTTACATGTCCATCCGACGCATGGATTATCTTACTCTTGAGAGAATTGCTGATTGCCCCAAATTTTCCAAATCAACAAGAAAACAACGATAAAACAAAGTTGTTTACCGCGGGAATCGAAACCATGACCTGACCTTATTAAGCAAGGGCCAATACCGCTAGATCATGGGGAGTCGGTCATGTATGTAAATAATTAAAAAAAAACAATTTCGATTGTCTGCCCAGTAGATGCAAAGGCGAGATTTCAACTATTAAACCAAATAAACAACCTCATCTTGTGGCCCATTGTTTATCCGTTCTACAAGTAATGCTATCAAAACCACGCAGGCTTTTAAATTTAAATTTTTCATTCTGAGTGTTAAAAATTTTAAGAATAAATAGAAAAAGTCCACCTCTTTTTTCACTTACTCTTATTACTATCTTTTTAGGTGTTAACAGAAATAATGGTAAGTAAAGGAAAATACGCATACATAAAAACATTTTGATGTATTCTTTTATGTAACTGAAGCGACGAGATCATAAATAAAAACAACCGTGATTTACACAATGCTTATTTCACTCAGCTATAACGCTACCTAAGGTACGAAACAAGCTTATATCCGTGTTTTGAAACTATCATATAAACAAGGGTTAGCAGGGTATGTCTAAGTAAATTTTTGTGCAAGCTGAATTACTACGAGAGATCGACTCGTGATTTTTTTTAAAACTCAAAAATGTAATAGAAATTTAAGGTTCAATTTCATAATACTATACATTTACTGCTTATGTCGCTAAAGTTAATATGTTTTACAGATTTCTTTAGAAATCACTTCATCATTATCAGCCTGTGATAGTCCACTGCTGGACATTGGCCTCCCCTAATACACCCCTATCCATTAGGGGGTTTAGACCGTACCTCCCCGCTCGTCCAATGCGGGTTGGTGGTTGGACCGACTTTTTACATGCCCACCCGACGCATGGATCATCTTACTTTTCAGACAATTGTCCTAACCATCTAGGAAACAAAAATGAAAATGTGTTGAGTCCCGGCAGGATTTGAACCCACGACCTCCGGTTTCTTAAGCACACGCCCATACCAATAGGCTACGGAGGCAGATAGAAATCACTTATAATGTAATAATAACATAAAATTCCTCAAACTATTTTAATAAAGATTATTAAAAATGGCGGGTGTGGAGATACCTGAAATCTCTGAACGTTGTTGAATGATAACGCCCTTAAAGCTAATGTTCTTTTCATGTTTTAAAATTAATTATAAAACATTTTCGATGTAAATAACAATGCACCAGAGTGTTATTTTTTACTTAATTTTATAATGCTTATCATTTTATTGTGTTTACTTTTTAACCTAGATGCTATTAATACGTTTATAAATTACATATTTGTAGTTAAAAATGTGGGCAAAACACATTACAACATGTAGATAAAAACAAAAAATGATTTTTTGTGTTCTAATAAACTAATTTTTTGCCTAAACTTATAATAATCGAACGTATAGGATGTTTAATATGATACCAATTTCTCAGTTGGGTTACGGTTTTTTTACCAGAACATATTTACATTATGTTACCTGGTTGCTCCGCTCCTAGTGCTACGATTTTGTTCATTTTTTTTCAAATGTATAAGCTGTCATTTAGTACCATTTTTTTATAATTTTGCGTTAAGTATTTTAATAAATATTTAAAAATTAAGAAAATTACTGCGCTAAAAATCAGAAACTGGTGCGATTAAATTGCAAACGCTGCCTCAACCTTAAGAGTAAGGTGTAAAGTATGTCCTACACAATTGTACTACTTTAATTGGCCTACGATAAAGTCCCCGAGAGTACATGTCTATATTTTAGGAATAATCCACAATAAGCATTTTTATGTAAAACATTGTTAAAATTGTAATGAAGCGTATTCAAAACCTAATTAAGTTAATACATTCTAAGTCCTAGTAATAGTAAATGCATTTAAAAATTCTTCATTTTATGGACGTAGAACTAAGTTTTAATTAAATGGATACCTTAAAAGATTTCATAGACTAAAAGAGTGCAGAGAGCACCCTGTTATCCGCTGTTTAAGGTCAGTCATGTTGATGTTGTTAATATAAAAATTGTAATATTTGTGCGGAGTTTTGAATTATTTATTTCAGTCTTACATAGTGCTTCTTAATGTTATAAGCAATTTTTGTTTTTGTGGAGAATACACACATTAGTCCTTACTAACCCAATGTTATATCAAAATAGTCGTAGATTTTTGGTTATTTTATTATTTCTTAGCCGTTATATTTCTTTCATATGTTTCAAGTTATTGCTTGTAGTCCATATTATTTAGTTCAAATATTCATCGACATAATAAAATTATTATATTATGAAATATTGCCTTTATTATTAAAAAATATTGTTTACTACTAGATCTAAGGAGATCTAGTAGTAAACAATATTTTTAATCATAAAGGCATAAAAAAGTGATTCAATGAATAGAGAAAAAATCCTTTTCATTCAAACAAAGTAATAAAAAAGGTTTATAAAACTTCTAAGCTTTTTAAAGTACATAAGCACCCTGTGTCGTAAAGTTTTATTATATTGCTTTATTTTACCTTTTTTTACTGAGAGTAATGCTTATTCCATATGTCTGTTCTTATATACTGTTACACAATACACAAGATTATTCTTCCAATGGGCAAACATATACACAAATATATAAGAATATGTTCCTTTGCTAATATGTAATTACCACTGCTAAGCTAATTTAGAACTTGCCTAACGCAAATCTTAATAATATTCTATAAGATAGAAGAAGTTTAATATAAACGATGTTGTAAGAAATTTAATTTACATTTACTATTAGAATCTATATTGTAATTGGTATAAAACCAGCTCTATTGAAGTAATTCAATTTTAATATGCATTTTCGTTGCTGCACTTAGACTATTTTTTCATACAGTTGTGATAACGGATTAAAGTAATTATAATATTAAGTTTTTATTTCTAAATAATTTGTATTGGATTATTTGTTTTTTTGAAGTTAAAGTTAAAAATTACATTTTGAAAGTTTTTTTTGCTTAATCTGCCCAGAATTGTTAATTTTAAAATATGCCTACAACAGCCTACAGTATGCCGGTACAGATTCAATTTCATTTTCAATTTATGCTCATGTGAATTAATCAAGTATTATTAAACCATTTTTTAAGAGCTATAACTTTTATTCGAGTTTATTTGCTTCATAGTGATTGCTTAATGTAGGGTGACAAATTTTAAGACATATGTACATTAAATTACCCTTCAAATACGTAACGTCGCAAATATCCTTTCCATTAGGCATTTCAGTGGTGGCACTTTTGCGTGATAATATGAAAGAGAACGTAAGCCCTCGTTTAGTAACGTAATCCTAAAGAAATTTTCGTCGTATGTAATCAAGAATTAATACTACCATCTGCATAATTACAAAGTGTTTACATAGTTCGTGGAGTAATTTAAAATGTTTTCAAAAAGCTGATGTCGATTTCACCAGTATTTAAAGGAAGGAAACTACAATATCAAAAAATATGCCCGAATGCTTAGCGTTCTGATTAATTTCCTCCGCAAGTCATAAATTTATTTATTTATTAAAACTTCTTGTACAGAAAACAATAATATTAAGTACAAAGGCGGACTTAATGCCGTTGGCATTCTCTCCCAGTCAACCTTAGTGTGGTGAAGAAAATATAAGGTACGCGTACGATTAAAACAAAAAACAATTATGATTTATGGTAATCTCTCTCTCTATATATATATATATATATTGAAATACATACATTGAAATAATACGTATTGTCATAAAATAACATATATATACACCTATATGTGTATATATATATATATTTATATATATATTCTTTTTGTATTATTCATTACGTAAGAGCATATATATATATATATATATGCAAAAAAGAAAACAAAAAAAAATAAAAATGATCCTTGTTAGCTACATTTACTTTAACAGGTATTCACGAGTAGTTCACGCTTTAGTTTTAAACTGAAACCGATTCTAAGCCATTCTCACATCGGAAGGCAGCTTATTCTTATTATTCCACATAATTATTGATTGAATAAAGAATGAGGAATGAATAAAGTCAGAACGGTGACTAGGACTTTGAACGAGACGATTATGCGTCAAACTGCCTCCGTAGCCTAGTGGTATAGGTGTGTGCTTTAGAAACCGGAGGTCGTGGGTTCGAATCCTGCGGGGACTCAGCAAATTTTCATTGTAGTTTCCTAGTTGGTTAGGGCAATTTGGGCCGATCACCCAATTGCCTGAAAAGTAAGATGATCCATGCGTCGGATGGGCATGTAAATAGTCGGTCCACCCACCAACCCGCACTGGACCAGCGTGGTGGGTTACGGTCCAAAACCCTCTAATGGTGTATTAGGGGAGGCCTATGTACAGCAGTGGACTATCACAGGCTGATGATGATTATGCGTCGAGCGAAGGTTTTTGTTACTGACTTCACAGAGATACTTGAAATGCGAAGATATATAAGTAGGAGTGGAAGGAAAATTAATTAAGGTATAAAGAGTAGTGAGAGCCCGTAACGAGCGTCGTTGGCGAATGGGTAGCCACGGCAATTTTGCACGGTAGCGAGACACATGGTGATATTTACGTAGGTTAAAAACAAATCGAATGCAGTTATTTAGAATTCGGTCTAGTTTATTGAGGTGATCTGCATTCAGGTCAAAGTAGCACACGTCACCATAGTCGATAAGAGGGAAAATCAAAGCCTGCACGAGCATTGCTTTTGTTGGTGCAGGCAGAAAGTTTTTGAGTCTATAGAGATGTTGCATGGAACTAATTACCTTTTGACTAATGCTAGAAATATGAGATTTCCAGTTTAAAGTGCTATCTACGTGCAGGCTTAAGTTTTTAACACTATGGCTGATAGGAATAGGAGAGCTTTCTAATATTTTTTGTTGTTGTTGAGATGCATCTAATTTAGCCAGGATTCTAGGGCATTCAAGCATAATATTATGCCTGGCATTTAGATGGATTAACAGCTAACCCAAACCTATCAGACCAATGTTTGATAGCATCCAAGTCTCTGTTGACTTTACTGAAAGCATCCGAGACGGTATCGATGCTTGCTTGGGCATATATTTGCAGGTCGTCAGCATACAAATGATACGCACACCGAATGTCGTGTGTAATAAGATTAATAAAAAGAGAAAACAGAAGAGGGGAGAGAATTACGCCTTGTTGGACGCCACGTTCAGTAGTAAGCCAATTTGATGACGACTTAGACTGGTGGCGTCCCCGAAGATAAGAAGAAAACCAGTCCAGAACTTCATCAGATATCATAAAATAAGACAGGACAGATAGAAGGATGTCGTGACTAACAGTATTAAAGGCATTAAAAAAATCAACCAATATTAATACTGTGATTTTAGTGTTTTCGATGCCAACCCTAATATCGTCAGTCACTTTAAGGAGGGCAGTGGTCGTACTGTGGCCGGGTCTGAAGCCGGATTGAAAAAGGGACTTATTTGGTTATTACTGAATATAAAATGAGAAATTTGCTTAAATACACATGATTAAAGAACCTTGGAGAGAAATGGCAATATTAAGATAGGTCGATAATGAGCGAGAAGTGTTGGGTTGGAACATTTTGGTAAAGGCCGAACATAGGCTTTGCGCCACGAAGCAGGAAAGGATTTAGAGTCCAAGGAAAAATTTATAATAAATGGAAGAAACTGGAGAAAAATTAAATGTATTAGCACATGGACGCGTCAAACCACTTAAATAAATTTACGCAATGTTCTACCGATATGAGGACCATAAATTTTGGCAATATTAGGTTTTGCTTACAATTTTTCCGGAATTCATTTGACTGTGGTAACAATAGTAAAAGCTTTGCCTAATTCGGGCCATGGGTTAAAATAGAAGTAAACCATTATTATATTTCAATATGTTATAACGTCAAAATAGTCGTCATAAAACTAAAATAAATATTACTATATAAATTCCTCAACATGAACTTTGCTTTGGTTATTTTTATTAAAACTATGAGAAAGAAATTAAGTTTTAGCTTTTGATTTTATACATTTAATAAATTTTAAATCTTTAAAGCAGCAATACGACGGTACGGCGCAATAAAGTATTTTCAATATTTTGCTCTGAAAAAAGTTGAATATTAATTTAGACGGGTAACTGATTTTACTTAGAAATATATATTAATAAGCTAAGGTTACATAAGAGCACAAAAGAAGTAATATTTTTGTATTTATGTGGTGTTCATTGCGGTTAATTCGTAAATAAAGTACTCCTTACTTACGATGAACTTATCGATACGATCAGTTATAGAAAAAAACTGAAATACATAAATAATAAGATGTAATTACACAAATTTACGGTAGTAGATCCAAGGCTGCAGTTCGCTTTAGCATGTAGATGGGCAGGATCGACCGGTAAAACACTACCCTCTCACAGAAAATCAGGCGTGTAGTGGGGGCTCCAGCCACCGCGTTTCGACTGATGAGTGAGAGTCCCGGCGCTCTTATCCCTTATCCCCCTACCTCGGGGCCCAAATAGCAACTGGACTTTCATTATACTGCACGTATCGCAGCAGATTTTCTAAGGACTGTGTAGTATGTGTGGTAATGAGTATCAGTTGGCCCCTTCTTGTCTTTTTATTCCCCTGTCCCACAATTCCCCTACCTCGGTGACCTTTCTTCTTTCCTTTCCTTCCCCAGCCCTTATGCTCTTTTGTAATGGCGACGAATGATAAAAATAAACTAACCCCAGGAGTGTACTAGCCTCTCAGAGTCTGGAGAATCCTCTCTGAGCGAGAGCGAGAGAAGCTATCCTCTCGCTCTGGCTCAGGCTGCCCATCGTATTCTGGGGGGGCAGATCAAGCGTCGTTAATTACAGCTGCTGGGTACAAACTGAGCCCAAACACAAGGAAGTCCCCCTTCACTTTAGCAGTGGATTTTTCTAACATCTGGGGTCTTCACTCGAACTTAAATGCCGTCCACCACCATCTCGAGACGAAGGCCAGATCTGCTTTTCCTGACGGAGACGCAGATTTTCTCCCCGACGGACACTTCATGTCTAATGTACCCAGCCTGGAAGCCTGGAGTACTTTTTGGGCCACGCGCCGGCGTGTGTGTACGTTACGTGTACGTCAGGGAGGGAATTTGCTACCGTAGGCTCAGCAGTCTTGAAGGCAGAGACCTGTCGATCCTTTGTGTGCGCGTTGATTGTGTGGATCATATTCGCGTCTACGCGTGTCTCTACAGGTCTCATAACGGAAATTCGGAAATTGACCGGCTTTTCGAGCACCTGCAGGTGTCCACTGACAGAATACTTGAGCAGATTCCTACTACAGAAATTGTGGTTTTGGGCGACTTTAATGCCCACCACCCTGACTGGCTTGGGTTAACACGTACTGACCATGCAGAAAGGTCTGCTCACGATTTTGCCATTACCAATGGTCTGACGCAGAGGGTACCTTCTACCACACGTGTGCCGGATGTGGAAGACCATTCATCTTACTGGACCTTCTGCTGACCTCTCGCTCTGAACCCATTCGGGTATGGGTCAATGCTCCTATTTGGGTCATCGGACCATTGCCTAGTTCGGAGCGAGGTGCCTCTCACCGTCTCGTTGCTACCACTTCCATCTGGTAGATGACGTGTTTGGCACTACAGGTCTGCAGACTGGGACGTGATGCGCTCTTTCTTTGCATCCTACTTATGTGGGCAGATTTGCTTCAAGTCGGAGGATCCTAGCACCTGCGCTGATTCAGTTGCCGACGTCGTGCTGCAGGGCATGGAATGGTTTGTTCCTAGCTCAGCAGTGCCTGTCGGTGGCAGGTCTCGGCCCTGGTTTGGTGGGTCCTGCCGTGGCGCACAGCGTTGCAAGTGGGAATGCTTCCATTCTTGGGCTAGGGCAAAGGCCGCTAAAGATGTAAACTCTGACTCACTCAAGAAGAAGTACAACTCTGCTTCCAGGTTCTTTAAAAGGCAACGTTGGGAGAATTGGCGAGAGACTGGCACGCCTGCCATCTGGCTCTCGTGCGTTCTGGTCTCTCGCCAAGGCTGCCCAGGGTAATTTTTGTCGGTCGACACTTCCACCTTGCGCGGGAGGATGGTTCATTGGCATATTCCGCAAGGGAGAAAGCCGATCTTTTTCCTCTATTTTTGCGAAAAACTCGACTCTTGACGACAGGGGGAGCACTCCTCCTATCATCCCGAGGTGTAAAACCACAATGGCGGACGCCCGCTTCACACAGTGTGCTGTACGGAAAGCACTATTCTCCCTGGATGTCAATAAGTCCAGTGGGCCCGATGGAGTATCTCCTATTGTGCTAGAGCTGGCACCGATTTTAACGCGCTTATTCAGACACTCTTATGACCTCGGCGTTGTCCTTCATTCATGGAAGACGGCTCTAGTACACCCGATCCCTAAAAAAGGCGATCGCACAGATCCATTCAACTACAGGCCTATCGCTATCACCTCCTTACTCTCCAAAATTATACAATCCATAATTAATCGCCAGCTCATGGGCTACCTGGAAGAGCACCAACTTATCAGCGACCGCCAATATGGCTTTCGCAAAGGCCGGTCAGCTGGTGATCTTCCGGCTTTACTTACTCACCGTTGGGAGCAGACGATAGAGAGTAAGGGTGAGGCACTAGGCGTCAGTTTGGGCATAGCGAAAGCCTTCGATCGGGTTTGGCATAAAGCCTTACTATCGAAGCTTCCATCCTATGGGCTTCCTGAGAGTCTTTGTAGGTGAATCGGCAGTTTCCTTGCGGAACGGAGAGTTAAAGTCGTTGTACATGGCTCATGCTTGGACCCCCGGACCGTAAACGCTGGTGTTCCCCAAGGCTGCGTGCTATCCCCGACATTGTTCATTCTGCGTATCAATGATTTGTTGCATACCAGTGGCATTCGTTGCTATGCGGATGACAGTACCGTGGATTCACTCTATTCCGGCGGCAGCAATATATCTCGGGTTCACGTCGATGAATGTGGGAACATACTTGTGTCATCAAATCATCCCTTGTGAAGATTTCCGATTGGGGCGGATTAAATCTAGTCCAGTTTAACCCTTCAAAGACTCAAGTTTGCGCGTTCACCGCAAAAAAGCCCCCTTTGTCGCATCGCCACTCTTCGGAAACACTCACCTTTGTGCCGAGCCAAACATTGGCATTCTGGGCGTCGACATTTCGAGTATCGTCCAGTTTCGCGGTCATTTGGAGAGCAAGGCTAAAATGGCCTCCAAAAAACTCGGGTACTCAACAGGGCCAAACAGTACTTCAAGCCGGCTCACCGCCTTAAACTGTATAAGGCGCAGGTGCGGCCTCACATGAAGTATTGTTGCCACTTTTGGGCCGGGGCTACGGGCTATCAGCTATCTTCATTTGATCGAATCCAGCGTAGTGCATCTCGGATTGTCGACGATCCTGAATTTACCGATCGGCTTAATCCTTTGGTACTACGTAGGGATCTATCTTCCTAGCATCTTTACAGAATTTACAATGGGCGCTGTCGAGGTGTTCATAATTGATCGCAACCGAAACTCGCCGGCTATCATCGACTTCTGGATGGTTCTTCCACCACATGCGTTTTAAACGGTTTCCGAGTAAATTTCTAATCATTGCCACGCTGATTTTCGCAACGATCATCTACTGGAACTGTCAAGCACTATCTGGATGGTTGCGTTCACCAATGCGTTAGCAACAGTTTCTGCGCACGTATCGTCTGGATTGAAGTGCGGCGGTAATCTTCCACATACTTACTATTGGGTTAGATGTAAGAAAGATATATTCTTACTAACGAGTGTAGGCAAGCATGGCGTCGTTGTGACCGTGATTCCGGTTATAATCACTACCATCAGGTTTAATATTAATATAAAAATCTAGATTAGCTATTATGTTCAACCAGTATAAGGTAGCAAAATAATTTATAATTTCTTTTGATTTTATAGGTCAAAATTTATAAAAAACTTTATTACGGCTTATAAGATAAGTCATTTGGTAAAAAAGCGTGATCAAGGCAATAATTTACTCTAATTGTATTCCGATTCAATTACTAGTCTTAACCTACATTTTGCTGTTCATTAAGATCAACCTTTTTAGCCTTATAATTTTTTTTAATGGTATGGAGGTTTTATGATTTTTAAAAGACGTCGTCTTATTAAACATCTGAAAAATAAGTTATTTAGGCTTTCATTTTGTAATTACTATACACCAAGTACTAATATAATAGCTATACTTTTGTGTCAAATAAATTTTTTACGTAAGTATATGTAAGATTTTTAATCTATAAGATTTAATATAATTTGAAGAAACTATAAAATAAATTTTAAAGAAAAAGATTTCGACGTGTTTTTATATGTAACGAACAAACCCTACAACTACGTGACTTAATTAAATTTTAATCATTGTTCCATTTTTGAAGCTGAATCATTATTTAGTGGGCACTAACTAGGTACTAAAAAAATTATAGATCCTTAAAAAATTCTAAAAACTAAACCAACTCAAGGTGGAATTAAATAACCTTATTCTCTTTTATAAACATTTATTTTTGCCAAAATGTTAAAAAAGTCCTCCCGTGGCAAGCCGAGATGGGCTCCTAGTTTATATTTTGATATAATATGCAAAGGGTTTATTCATAAAAAGGCCTTTCTCCAAGCTTGAACACAACTTTTAGTTTTATGTGTGTGTTCCGTTTATTTTAAATCAAATATACAATTTATTTATGGTTTATGTGTTTTTAATATGTAATATATTGAATATTGCCTCCTATACTATACCATCCAACCCGCATTAGACCGGCGTGGTGGGATACAGTCTAAAAACGCCCTAATGGATAGGGGTGTAATAGGAGAGGCCTATGTCTAGCAGTGGACTGTCATAGCCTGATGATGATGATGTTATCCGCGTCGTAGCTAGTGGTTCAAATCTGTAGGACTCAAAAATTTTCATGGTTGTGCTAGTTATTAGGATAATTTAGGCCCATTGTCTGAAAGTGAGACGATCCATGCGCTGGTTGCACGTAAAGTCCACCCACCAACCCGCATTGGACCAGCGCGGTGGGATACGGTCCAAAAACCCCCTAATGGATGTGGGTTTATTAGGGGAGACATAAGTCCAGCAGTGGAATAACGGGCTGAAGATGATGAAGAAGATGATATTATAAATATAACAACATTTAATTTTATCTTATATCTGGCTGTTTTATTTAATAATTCAGTAATTAGTAGTAAGTATTGATTGAATAAAAAAAAAAAAATATATACGTTACATTAAGCATTGTTTCTTAAATAAAATTTCGCAGGTCAACATTGTAGGCGCAATATATGTGCGGAACGCGTCGCCTACTTTTAAATAAATGACATACTCGTCTTGCCACTTACCAAAAAAAAGACAAAACCAAGGAAAATATATGTCCTCTGTACTTAATGCGAACAGTATTAACCTTTATTCGGGTCACAGAAACATGCGAGAAAAATCTCAGAAGCATGTTTTATAAACTTCGGTCACATATTCTTAACGCCTTTTTTTAACATAACCTGTGGACATCGTCCCCCATAAATCTCGTGAAATAGTGTGCGAAATGTTAACTTATTACAACCATGCATGCTCATTTTAGAATTTAATATAAAAACTGTCGAAGAAAAGGTAATAAAACACAGACACTAACATCATTGAAACTCAAGTGTCAAGTCAAGTGAAACTAATTACAATTTTTTTCATATATTTTTCAGTATCCAACTTTATTACCATGCAATGGTTATGTGATGTCTAGCTACCATATCATCTAACATTGGATTGTTTAAATGACATTAAAGCAAAAAATAGATTTAATGTACAATAACTTTATATAAATTTTCTTTTAACGATATTTAATAAACAATACAAAGTTCACATAATACAGATATGTACAAACAAAAGCGACATCAAACCAGATTTATTAATTTTCTTTTATTTTAATTATTCATTTTTCAAGATTTATTTTATTAAAAAGCTAAAAGCAAATATTATATTTTAATAACTCGCAATATCGAAGAAACAATGCGATTTGAAAAATGTTTTCATGATTGTAAATAAAAATATGACGACTCCTTTATTAAAATAGAATAAATAGAAATAAGTACAGATTGATTCAATTCGTATAAAAATATTTAATTATGATTTTCATTACTTAAATGTTATATTAGTAGCATCGATGATATCATTTTCACATCCATGATTAAAGCAGTTAGTAGTGGTTAAATATGCATGTATCAATTTCGTAACTCAGAGACTATTTGAAAAACTTGAATATCGTTTGCTTTCTACTAAATGCGTTCACAAAGTTTTATAATTGTTTAATTTTTGAAATGATTGACCATAGTTTAAACTGCAACTCTTCTATACTCATTATTAAAATCTACTGATAATTTATAAAATTCGAATTGCTTCTAATTTTTAATAGATTTTGAAATATATTGGTTATTATAATACCAGATATAAACTGGTCCAATATACTTCTATATAATTAAACTGAGTTTAATATTAAGATATTTTATTGTGAGTATAAATTAAATGCAAAGAATAAAATTGACAATGATCTGAAAACTAACAGTTAATTCAAAATAATGAGTAAGCATTTACGTCTTACATTAGCCTGATCATGGATACTGTATCAAAGCCAAACGACTAAAATGTTTTTTAAATGACATTTTAAAGTAGATAGGAGACGTTCACTATTAGGATATATCTGATGGAAAGGTAATTACATGGTATGCAGCATTTAAACGGAAGACAGCGGAATATGATGGATCAGTATTAAATTACTCTATATTAATTCATATAATTATTAAATGTAAACTGTTCTTTACTAGAATGAGATATAGTAATATATATATTATATAGTTTTAATAATATGAATCAAATTATTAAATTAGAGTTACCATCAACTAATGGTTAAATATACTTCTATTGTTGTACATAGTAAAGCTAAAACGCTTAACAAAGTTTTTAGAATATATTAGTTAAATTTCTAATCAGTTATTAATGTTAAAATAAACCAATTTAGTTTATAAAGACACATAAAATAGTAAGGTATTATAAAAAATGTCTGTATGCAATTAAATAAAGATTTCACATATGATACTTGTAAGTCATTATAAGTTTTAATATTATATAGTTGTTTTAAATAATAAGATATAATCAATCCATTAACAATCAATTTATTTTATTTACTATAAAATACTGTAAGAACTTTACATCTTATTAAGTGAGTGATTATGATCCTTCGAGTAATTAATACTTTGCGAATGCTTAACACATAGAGTAATAATCTTAGAACTAGGAATCCTGTTCAAATAATTCTACAATTAATATACAAATGAGTAAGCACTGTTATATTTTATGTAATACTCATCATCATCATCATTCGCTTTAAAGTAAATTACTAGACCCAATCTATACTTATTTTGTAAAATGACATTCATTGAAGCGACGTGATTAGAGAGCGACGTTCATCTGATTGTAGGTAATACGTATTGCCTATGAGAAAAGCAGTAATTACACTGGCTTTGGCGCCCTTTAAACTGGAAGACAGGCCGTTGGAAAAAAGGAATCACGCGCACATATTTATCCGGCACATGGGTCATCACAGGTATTTTCACAGGTAGCTTACTTAAGTCCTCGTAGGGTTTTAACTCACGACATATATATATATATATATATATATATATATATATATATATATATATATATTTATATATAGAGAGATTACCATAAATCATAATTGTAAATATTGTGTACTGTTATACCTTTTAAGATGAATAAATTAAAAAGCAAAAACGACGGATTATAGAAAGATATTAAAAATATATAAGATTAAAATTTTTCTAATCATATTAACAAGTTAAAATAAACCAATTTAGCGTTTTATAAAAGACACACATAAACAACAGTAAGGTATTTAAAGTTCACTACAAGTGTCAGTTTCTAATGGAAGCCCTGTTCGCATTTGGAACTATGAAGATTTTTCAACATTGACGACCATGTCGTTAATTTTTATATGTACCACAAATTATTTTAGTTAAAAGTTCTTTCAAATAAATTAAAAATTAATCTTATTCCAAATTCAGCAATCACAAAAATTATTTCGACCTTGTACTTATAAAATACCTTAAAAGGAAACCTTTCTTACTTTACTTAGTTTATCGCAAACAAATAAAACATCTTCGGAGTAATTTACGTACTTTGTTCGAAACTTTGTTAACAAATAGAGAAATTTATCTTTTCAAAGTAAATGGGAACTTCCTGTTATTCAAGATGAATTCTGCTGTAGTGAAATCCTCAAATTCAATAATTATTTCTGTAAGATAATTTTTAATTGGTAAAAATTATCATCATCATCATCATCATCATCAGCCTTTAATAGTCCACTGCTGGACATAGGCCTCCCTAATCGACCTCGCTGGTCCAATGCGGGTTGGTGGGTGGACCGCCTTTTACATGCCCATCCGACGCGTGGATCATCTTACTTTTCAGACAATTGGGTGATCGGCCCAAATTGTCCTAACCAACTCAGGAAACAACAATGAAAATTTTGTTGAGTCCCCGCAGGAAAAATTATACGAACTGGTATTTGACCAGTTCGTGAAATTTTGTTAAATACTCCCAGCTCTATATATATATACGTTTTTTTTCTGCTAATGATAGCGTAAAACTATATCGACAAAATTTTGATATCAATACCTTCCCGTAATCATTAAATAGTGCTATATTTTCCCTCTTCAGCTACCTCTTACAGTCTGTAGTATGAGGAAGGTTTAAGTCGCTCAGCGAGCTATGGAATGGGCTATGCTCCGTATTTCTCTGCGTGCGTAATGCAGATATCGGCAGAACAAAAACAAAAAGCGACATAGCCCCCAGAATTAGTAAGCTGAAGTGGCCTCAAAGCTCGTGCTTCAGATAACCGTTGGATAAGAATGGTTCTCGGGTGGCTTCTTACTGGACATCGCAGTGTCGGATGATCCCCACATGAGATAAACGACCTGTGCAAATGTGCAGGAGTGGGCCTATGCTCCGCAGTGGGCTTTGACAGGTTAAAACGACGATGACGACGACGAAAAAGGTGTTATTGCATGACGAGAATTGTTTATTTAAATTGTGTCCTATTATAATTAATAGTAGAAGAAATTCGGAGTTAAGAAGTACTAGTTTACTAGAGTTGCGAGCTTGCGAGTTTCGCTAGTTCTAATTAACAACATAATAATCTTCTAATATTTTCTTTGACACTATATTATATTTATTTGCTACATTAAAACTTAAAGGCGCCAAACAAGTAAAGGAACTTTCCCAACATTAATATATCCTTTCTCATAATACCTTTAATATTTTATGAGGCTCATAAAATCGCTAACATACAAGCTTACGTTACGTACAAACTATACAGGGTATATAAACTATACGTAATGGATCTATTTACCGGACACAATGAAAAGCTGGGCTGTTGCCTACTTCTGCCAAAAATTAATAATATGTTTTTACTTCCATGTATCGTTATAAATTATAAATGTTACCGTATCTGATGTAAGTCTAAGTAGAAACAAGCCGAAGAGTAAATCAAGTGACATTTTAAGACACATGTCTTAAACATACATACATACCTACATCATCAGCCTGTGATAGTCTAATGCTGGACATAGGCCTCCCCTAATACACCCCTTTCCATTAGGGGGTTTTGGGCTACGCTGATCCAATGTGGGTTGGGTGGAGCGACTTTTTACATGTCCATCCGACGCATGGATCATCTTACTTTTCAGACAATTGGGTGATCGGCCTAAATTGCCCTAACCAACTAGAAAAAAATTAAAATTTGTCGAGTCCCCGCAGGATCTGAGCCCACGACCTCTGGTTTCTAAAGCACACGCCCATACCACTAGGCTACGGAGGCCGTCTTGTCTTATGGGCACGGTATATCGTTTATGATCAGGTTAACCCCGTCTTATGAAATTTTACTAACATGATTCTTTATACAAATACTTTATACTGGTCTGTTCAGCGTCTTAAATTGAGAATGATTTTGAACAATTATGCTTAACTTTGATAAAATAAAAACATTAATATTTTTAACGTTACGCTAAGAGTTCGTTAATATTATTTTAGAAATCATTTATTGAGGTTTATGTGTTTTCCAGATTTTGTTAACATGAATATTTTACTATTACCCGTTTTGAAGTTTAAGTTTAATGACCTGCTTATTGCACTTTTAAATTACTTATATTAATACATATCATTTCTGCGACGTTCAAGTCATCAATGTCTCTCTTTCTATTTCTTTCAAAATAGCCATTATACTGCGACGAGAACGAAACGAAAAAGTGTCAAAAGTGAGGTCTTTACATAGGAAATTGGCGTTTTGTACTGGAGGTTTATAATATTTCTTTTTAAACGTATTGTATAGTTTCTTTTTAAATGTATTTAATAAAATGACTGTCACACTCACCATTATAATCGCTTTGATTTTTTTATTCCACTTCTAGGTACTTTATTGAATTCTTCGCAAAACTCATGAGGAGTGAAAATCAATATACTCTTGTTTGTAGTCGATCTAGACTGCCGCATCGGGGTTGATTTTTTTTGTATTATGAAGTTGTCCAAAATCCGTAAAAAATAGTAATCTGTTGGACTTAGGTCCGGGAATACGGTGGATGTCATAGACATTGTAGCTCATCCAACTTAGTGGTTGTTTGTTGTGCAATATTTGGTCTCCTTCATGGTTTGCGGTTGCTGCTAAAAGATATCGGTCTTTATCGTTACGTAAGATTTAAAAAAGCTGTAGTGAACGAAACCGACGCTAATTCCAAAGGACCCAATACTTGACAATTTTCGACGGCTTCAATACATTTTTAAAACATAAACATTTTTTTCGCATCTAATTCTTAGTTTTATTAATTTGGTTTCTGTAAGTAGGTATTAAGGAAATTAATAAAAATAATATATTATATAACATGCCTATAAAAATTAAATTAGCATAGTACGGACCCATACTTAATTAAGTTTAGTTCTCGGAAAGTTTGCCTTGAAGATAATATGCGAGTGTATACAGAATTTCTAAATAACATCACTACCCGATGAGCCTAGAGGGAAGTCGTAAAATGTCGCTAACTCCTATATTTACGCTCAGTACCTCTGTAAGTAACAAAATCCTTAAGCACGCGAGCTGCCCACCGAGATTTAGTGCCTTACAAAGTACACAATGAAAGCAAATGAAAGTAACGGACAACTACAGTTTTAGGTGCGCTTGTAACTTAGCAATTCATTTCTTACTTTACGTAATCAAATAAGATGTAAAATGTTGCAAGGAAATACTTTAAACTGTTGTTTAACTGAATAAAACCTCGAATATACCTCGAAATACTGTTCACGATAAAGTTAATATTCTGAAAATGTTGCTGTTCTTCCCGTACCTTAAAGTGTAGGTAAAATGATAATATCAGAGTTATAAACCATAATTCATCGATTTAAATACGGTTGGACCACACCATATCTATGCAGCTCTGCCTAGTCGCGGAGGATATACGAACTGCCAACATTTATCGTCCTCCATGACTCCGACTTAGCTGCTACGACTCCAACTCCTAGGGCGTCTCCAAAGCGGGCTTCTCCAGCCCCCCTGGAGCTGTCTCCACGACCATCCACGTTCCTCTTACCTTTCACTGTGGCTGGACCAGGCCGCAGGTTCTGAGCTCCAACAATACTATAAAGCGGAAACCTATTCGGAGGTATATTAAATCGTCCTCATTCATGGCAATTTTTTTACGAAAAGTATCCACCCGTGCCATGACGGGACGGGCCGCTAATATTAAATAAAACGACAAACCCAACTCAAGTATTCAACATGTCAACTAATGAAATTTAAAATTCAGGATGGTTAAAATTATAAATGCCATGTGTAAATCCTATATAATCCAGCGGCAAACGAGACAAATGAAAACTCAAAAGTTGGAAACAAAATTTCTGACTAAATATTACGATTGTCTATGTTAAGCTACTGTATTATTAAGTGCAGGTTACTTCTCTTTGCAATATTATTAAAATTTCGCGTATGTGTTAGTTCCCTCTCCTTCGTAGTTGTTAGGTGTACTTGCTTATTGTATTTGTGGAGTACTGGTACAGCCGTAAGATTCACAAACCGAAGTCCATGGGTTGGTTCGTTTTAAATTTGGTTTGAACAAACTGCTGACATCACATGTACACTAAAACGGTAAATACGACGGCAACGCTTCTACATTGACGCACTTGAGTTTCTAGGGCCCTGACCATCTTTAACAGTAAATAAGTCATTTTACGCCAAGCAAATTTGAAGCAAGCTATTTATGTGAATGCTTTTATTTTCTATCACATTGGGGCTATAAAGGACGCATACTTTTCATACTGCGACTAAACCCTTTCTTAATACTTCTAAACGGACAAGAACCCACGCAACATAACATTTGCTTAAATATGGAAGACAACTTTAGTATTTTTGTAATTCGATGTAACTTTATCGGCTTTTCCTACCCTTTGGGAATAATACGCATGATTTAATAAAAGACTTTACGGGTTTTTTTTGTTTAATAATTTTTACAATATGTGTAATGCCTGTTAAGGATCCTTTCCATCAACGTTTCAGATCCTTAACAGGATCCATGGAAACGGGCTGACTGAGTTGTTATTCGTTTGTCAGAGATAATTTTTTTATTTTTACTCAACAAAAAATGTCTTCAATTTATCAGTCCCCTCTCTAATATTAGCATTGCACGGGTAAACATTTATTTAGTACAAGCTTTTTAGGTATAATATATTCTCATATGTTCCTAAATCAAGTAGTAAGGTTGTGAATCTTTTACTACACCTGCATAATACAAAAGATGAAGAAAAGATACTTTAAAATATAATCATAAAAGCCAAGAATAAAAACATAACGCGATGTAATATTGCACAGCTTTGTTTAAAGAGAGCTAATTGTGAATTTGTTCCAATTACAAATCGAGTTGGAGAACCACAAGGATTTCATATCCATTGGGATATCTTATTACTACTAGAAATTCTTCATTAAGCCGTGTTGCAGAAAAAAAGTAAAAGTAGAAAAATAATCCTTATTTACACGAAGATTTAGCACACACTATTGATCATTCACCCGTGTTGTGTAATATTCTTAAAATTCATTTATAAATAATTAACTGATGTACATGTACTATCTTAGTAGTTATTTTCGTAGCCTTACACTAATTACAGTGTAAGTGACTGCATGCTCTGGAAAATTAGTTGAGACTTAGGCGATATAGCCAACTCTCTTTAAATTCCATTTCTGAAAATTGCATTTAAGAAAACTTCGTCAAATTTTTGACCAGTTTAGAGTTATCGTGAAGAATTTTTATAACGCGAAAACTAAAATTATTGACTCGCTTGGCATAGTAGTTAATGACACTGACTAATGCGCCAAAGGATGTGGGTTCAATTCCCTCTACGGGAAAAATATTGAGTGTGCTATCTTGTGTTTTATTACGACAGTAATTAATATATGTAATACTGGTTATTTATAAAGCGAATTTTTTGCATACAACAGTTAATATTAATTTGCTAAACAATGAATTATTAACATTCCATTTATTATTTTATTACAATAAAAAGGTAAATGTTTGTAATTTTTTTTTATGGACATTGAAGACAACTTTTGAAAAATTTAGGAAATTCTTATTCATAAATATCATCATCATTTTATCATAAACAGCCTTTTGCAGTCCACTGCTGGACAAAGGCCTTTTTTAATGAACGCTAAGACGGCCGATCTTCTTGGCGTCCATTACAAAGTTGCTCATAATTGTCACGCTGAACAGGCGGATTGGCAATTGACTAATTTCAATTGTACAGCGGATCTTTCTTACTACCACTGTAAGGCAGATCCGCTGTCAAGTGGGCGGTGGGGTCGTCACATCCCTACGCCATAAATATTTGCAAAATTTCATTTTAGAAATGCTTAAAAGCAAGACATAATGTTGTAGTATTATCACTATATATTTAACAAGAGAGGTTTTTTTCACTCTAGATAATTGAAAAATTTTAAAAATTATGTCGTCGGTTCAATTCTCGGGGGGAAGTAACTGGGTGTATTCTTCTTTTTTTGGTTGGTTAGGACAATTTGGCCCAATCACCCAATTGTCTGAAAAGTAAGATGATCCTTTCGTCGGATAGGCATGTAAAAAGTAGGTCCACCTACTTTGGACAAAAAAAACCCTAATGTAGAAGGCGTGCATTAGGGGAAACCAGTGTACTAACCGAGGCTGATGATGATGATATTTTGTAAGTTCCACTTTGTTTTTTTTATTTGGATATTAAAGAATTCATATACTGTTTGGAATAAATGGAGCGTAATAAAGCGAACAAACTTCGCCTACGTTCGAACTAAAAGCTTAGAGAAATGCGAAGAGGCTTACTTTCGATAGTCGTACTTAAAATCTTCCCAGTGCTTGGACTTAATAGTTGACTAGAGATTATTGCGTACTAAGCTTTTAGCATTATTTAATTCATTTTGGAATTTCCATACCATTTAAGTTAGATTGATGGTAAAGAAGAATCAATTACTTTACTTATAATACACAATTTCGTTAAAACAAATACTCTGTTTATTTTACCTCATAGTAATAATGAAATCACTTATTTTATTGTATACAAATAATTAATTAAAATATTTACTACAAAATACTTCTTTATAAACGCATACAATTAACAATAACTTATGAATCTTGGCGTTTGCAAAGTAGGAGAGAGCAAAAATAATATCATAACGCCCGTTTATTTTATTCTTGAAATGTAAAATAAAACGAAATATTTTTACCTATACTTTGTTCCTTCGGTGGATTTCAAAATACTAAATATCATACTTAACTCAACTTAAAATTGCACACGTATAATTTTTAATCTAAGAACAAATAATAAATAGTAACTATCATCTCAAAGAAAAATAAATAACCGAAAAACAATTAAATTTATGTGATAATTTTTATTATCAATAAAAATTAAAAAGAGTACTCTGACGGTAAGATTCTATGCTTGTCTTAATTCACGTACGAGTATGATACTATTTTGCGTTAAAGATAAATAACCGTTCTGTACAAAATTTAGTTATAGCTATAAATAGCTCTAACTGCCTCCGACAGGTAGTGGCATGGGCGTGTGCTTTAGAAACCGGAGGTCGGGTTCGAATTTGCGGGACGCAACAAATTTTCAGTTGTTGTTTTCTAGTTGGTTAGGACAATTGCCGACTCACCCAATTGTCTGAAAAAGTAAGATGATCCATGCGTCGGATGGGCATGTAAAAGTCGGTCCACCCACCAACCCGCATTGACCAGCGTGGTGGATACGGTCCAAACCCCTAATGGATATGGGTTGTATTAGGAGGCCTATGTCCAGATGAACTAACAAAGGCTGATGATGTGTGATGTGTATGTGTGCTAAATAGCATCGCAGTGATGCTGTTTATAGCTGTAACCTGATAAGCCTAGAGAATAGTCGTAAAATGTCGCTAACTCCTATTTACGCTCAGAACCTCTGTAAGTAACAAAATCCTTAAGCACACGAGCTGTCCACTTAATAGATTTAGTGTCTTACAAAGTACACAATGAAAGCAAATGAAAGTAAAGTACAATTAGGGTTTTTACTCTGTGGTGTGCCTTTACTTTTTCTGTTGTTATTTTAGGTACATATCAATTTTTCACTTTGTTTAATGAAGTTAAGTGCAAATTGTTGTATGACAAATACAAATATGAAATAGAAATATTTTACGCTAGTGCTAAGCATCGGGCAGTGAGCAATTGTTAATTAACCAACTTGTACTATTTTAAAAGGTTTGCTGTTTTTCCTGTCTCAATATTGCATCGAAGTTGACATTCGCCAAATTTGAAAATAGAAGCAAATAAACATTTTATTTTTTTTACTTTTTCCGACCATAAAATCCACACTGCTTGTATATAAGTTTTTTTCACTTTGTTTAATTAAGTAAGTTGCAAATTATTTTATGACAAATACAAATATGAAGTAGAAATATTTTACGCTAGTGTTAAGCTTATAATAGTATAGGTAATATGCAAATATATATATATATATAAGTATATGTAAATATATAAGGTGGTTATAATGTCTCGGGCAGTAAGCAGTTTTGTGGTTAAATGAACAACCCACTCGCCTTATTACATTATCAATTAAATAAAAAAAAACTCTCAACGACCAAATTGTAGTAGTATTATTGTTTATTAACCAACTTGTACAATTTTAAAAGGTTTGCTGTTCTTCCTGTATCAATATTGCATCGAAGTTGACATTCGCCAACTTTAAATATAGAACAAATAAACATTTATTTTTTACTTTACTGACCATAAATCCACACTGCTTCTATATAAGTAACTATAATTACTATCATTTGTTTAAAAACACGAAATGGTTTAGTAAAGGTTTGCATAAAATAGAACTGCATATACAACCTATTTATTGAACTTGTCAAGTAACTAAATTTTAATTCCAGCACAGTTAAAATTATAAATGCCATGTGTAAATCCTATAATCCAGCTTCCAACGAGACAAATGAAAAGTCAAAAGTTTCAAACAAAATTTCTGACAAAATATTAAAGTTGTCAAAGTCGCAATTCATCTGTCTCTATATTATAAAGCGAACATAGTTTTATACGAATATTATTATGTATCACGTATAAGGGTCAAATATAAGAGGAAGATTTTCTTTTCATGGTGAACCGACATACTAGTACCATGATGGTGCCTGCTTCGATGATTTTTTTGTTAGTATGAAGGGCCAGACCAGGGAAAAACTTAATGTAGGCTTAGCTTTGTCGATTGACAGGCCATATCAGTAGCTATAATATTTACGTCTTGCTCCATTTGTCGCTAAACTAATTTAAAAAAGACTGAAATGTTTAGGGTCCCTTATCGCAACTGTTAAACTTTGTTAATAAAAAAAACTTGTTTGTTTACATGTCATGAGAAATGAGCTTTACGTAGCAGTTGTTTCAAATTTAGTTCAAAACCAACATTCATCCACTAGAATAGTAAGATAGCCTAGCCTATGTGTTGTTTTAAAAATGTTATTCTTGTATGTCAAAGACCCCTTTGAAGGTCCTTTAGACTCTTTATATCTGAACCTATAGCCTGTATATATACGGTGGTAGGTCCCCTGTTTACAGGAGACCGTCTGGTGGGTACCACCGCGTGCCTCTTTCTGCCACGAAGCAGTAGTGTAAAACACTGCTGTGTTCCGGTTGAAGGGCACCGTAGCCAGCGATTTACTGGTAAACGAGACTTAACACCCTATGTCTCACGGTACGCAGCGCTTGGCGGTACCACTGGTATTGCCAATGTCATGGGTGTCGGTGACCACTTTCCATCAGGTGGCCCGACTGCTCGTCTGCCTGCGTAAGCCATAAAAAATATCCTGTATCTGAACATATATCCCGACGGAACATACTTTATTATAATTTGGTTATGACGGTTGCGTAGAAGACGTTTTGCGAAGAATTTTATTTTATTAAAAACAACTTTAAATAAAAAAAATATTCAAAAACATAAAAGAGTGCATTAGTATTTTTATCATAACATTTATCATAGCTTCTATGTGAAGCAAAAATTCTACACCTTTTCTTCCACAATAATTTACATTTCGTCCAACTAGAAAAGTGTTTAGTATCATTAATATACAAAGATAAAAAACATTACTAAACCTTTTTAATATCTTTTGATTTATTCAATCCTGTATATATTGAATTAAATTGGACGGTATTTCTAAAAAGTCTAAAGTGCGAAATTGCGATGAAAAGCAATGAGACAGTTGAGGAGGGTACGGCACGTGTCGCCACAAAAGTTGTAAGATTAAATTTCAGACTTTTCCATTTTCCTTAAATATAATTATAATTCTAAAAACGTTGATTGAATATGTGAAAAATATGAACGTAAAATAAATAAATTGAAAGTGTAAGAACGTTGTTAATGTTTAAATTAATATAAATTATGTTTTTCTTCATCTTAAAGGTTGTACACTTAGATAAAGCGAATAATAAAAGTTCAAATTAGCATATTTTTCTGTATTTTTAAGGTACAGTAAGGTATAACACTTACGTGGTAAATCCGGGGTCCGCAACCTTGGTGAACATGAGCCACATATTAAGAAAAAATAGGTAAATGAGGGCTACACTTGTAGAATAAAAAATCTTGAAAGTTTTTATTTATTTAAATTTGTTGTAACTTGGAAGGATATTATTTTATAAAATTAAGGATTGATAAAAATTGTTAGCATACGTAGTTATAGCTCGTCATTATCAGCATCAGCCTGTGTAAATCCACTGTTGGACATAGGTCTCCGCTATTGCACCCCTTCCTATTAGGGTTTAGGGTTTTTGGACCGTATCCCGATTTTTTACAACACCTCGACGCCTGCATCATCTTGCTTTTCGGTGATCTTCCCAAATTGTCCATACCAACCAGAAAACAACCATAACATTAAGTTGTTTTCCCGAAGGATTCGAACCCACGGCCTCAGGTTTATAAACCTAGGGCCAATACCGGTAGACCATTTACATCAGTTTGTAAATAATATGATTCATGCTTAAAATTACAGTTAAACTGCCTCTTAGAAACCGGAGATCGTGGATTCGAATCCTGCGGGGACTCAACAAATTTTCACTGTTGTTTCCTAGTTGGTAAGGGCAATTTGGGCCGATCACCCAATTGTCTGAAAAGTAAGATGATCTATACGTCGGACGGGCATATAAAAAGTCGGTCCAACCATCAACCCGCATTGGACCAGCATCGTGGGATACGGTCCAAGCCCCCTAATGGATAGGGGAGTATTATCTCCAGCAGTGGACTATTACAGGCTAATGATGATGATGATGATCCTTAAAATTAAATAATAAAATATGATTTTTATGAGTAAACTCTATTTAAAAGAGTATTATGGATTTAACTATTTGTATGTAGGCGTACAATTTAAAACAAGATTTACATGTCTAATGGACTCAGGTTTAAAAAAACATTTTTCTTTTTGTTAATTTATAAATTTTGCAAAAAAGGCGCAAGCCGAAAAAAATAGCCACTAAGTGAATTCATTTACATAGTTTTTTTTGACTTATTGTTAAATGGCTGTTACCCGTGACTTCGTCCGCATAAAATAGGAGAAATGTCAGCGAGGTGTATTGAAATATACCGTATAGTATAATATAAATGGGATGCTTTTATTGTGCATAATATAAATGGGATGCATGTGTCTACCATTAGACACAAAGTTTTATGGCTTTTGATTCGACGATGACGAATTTCAAGATTGACTTTCATCCCCAATTGAACCCCTAGTTTATCCCTGTACAGAAAGCTAAAATATTCCAAACACCACTTGTGGCTCGTTTTCAGAAGTTTTATGTTCTACAGAGATGAATACCATATAAACTATAAGCCTATTTTTTACCGTGATGAAATGCCTACGCATACTATGCCACCCAGGAGCCAAGAGGGCCAGGAGATGTCAATCCTAGCAGATCAAGTTTCATAACCTCCAGTGGGGGCTTAGTCGATAAGCTCCGCCACCAGCACTATTTAAGCCGCAGATTGACCACATCATCCGTGCGGCTCGGCCTAGTCACAAAGGATAAGGAGAACGACCTAAGATCTACACTCCTCTTCCCCCGCGGCGCAACCTTGATGGCGATGGATGACAGGGATGGCGGGACGCCTACCACCATCAACTCGTCCCCCGCACCCTCCAAGGCGCATCGCTGCCCTAAGCTGGCTAATGTAGCTACCTTACTACCACACACCGGGCAGTTTCCTCTTAGCTCCCCACTGTTCCTGTTCGTACCGAGCCCCACCGCTGCGACAAAGCGAGAACCTATTCGGGGAGAAACTCACATCTCCTATTTCAACCCTTTCCGCCACTTTAATCACAATAATTAATAGCCTTTATCCTTTTTGGAATCTATCCTAAGTATGTACCAAATTTCATCAAAATCGGTTTAATGGTTTAGATAGTAAAGACGGACTGACAGACATAGTTACTTTCACATTTATAGTATTAGTATGGATTAAAATTCCTATTATTATATATTAAAATTCAAATTTAATTGAGCCAATCCGCGGTTAATTCGCGCGTCTAAAATTTGATATTACAAAACACCACTATTTATTGAAAACAAAGTAAATTGATGAACTAAGCCATATAAATTCGTTATCCACGCGCGGTCCTCTGATTGACGACGCGACGCGACAAGTGAATGCCGTGTTAAGGCGTGCAGTAGGTGCTAAGTTACTCCAATGAGCGTTGACCTCTAATGGTGCAGCCGTCTGAATTCATTCTTAATATATGGCATCACATTATTTTCTTTTTAAACGATCAATATTGCAAGAAGTAAAGCTTGTAGCATGTTAAATGATTTTGATTTTTTTGCAATAAAACTGTACTTTAGATAACGACGACATTAAGTTATATGTGGGAATTGATGACTTTGTAAATCAACGCTATAAATTGATCAGTCGTATTGAGCAACAAAATAATTCTTTTAAAAATTTACCCATTATACATATTTAATGAAAATACATACTTTCTATTCTAATCCTCATCTTCTTCATTGTAGCCTTAGTTATGTAGATTTTGGAAAGTTTATTGCCTTGTTTGCAAGCATTCTCCAACTATCTTTAACTGTGGCATTCATCAAACACTATATGTAAGAAAACTTTCTCAAAGTTTTGACCATTTCTATCTTGCGGGCTCTCAACCGCGCGTACTATGAACTCTATTCATCCTGACATTAAGTATTGTCTCACAGCGATTTCATCACGCTAATTCTAAAGTTTATTACGGTCTTCACGACCGCAAAGGTTTTATATATTCAAGGATAAACGACTTAAAGATTTTTACAAAAAAAAATTGTACATAAAACAATGCAGCGCTGATTTATGAACCAGCGTGTGCTGAGTATCAGAAACCAATTTCTTCCCCTCTTAATTACAACATTTTAAAACCACTAACAGTAACATAAAAGTAAAAATAAAAAACATAAAATAAGAATAGTAATTATATAAATTTTGTGCCTTTGTGTTATACAGGAGATAATAATAAAAAATAAATAGTACAACCAAAAAGCTGTTGTATAATGGAAAACAGATTTTCTGTCTCATTTTAATCAAAATTACTCAACCATTTTAAAGACAAATCTTGAGCCTAAATTGCGTTAGTCCTGTGGTTAAGTTGTTTTTATTAAAAATGGTATATAGTTTAGGGCAAAATTTTTAGTTTATTTTTAGGATCAGATACTTTTTTGTTTTTCTGGTCGCGCTAATTATTTTTTGGAATGGATTATTTGCAAAAATATTTTAGAATTGAAATATTTGTGTCGAGGGCCTAGTGCTTTCACCATAAGCCTCCAGAACTACTTAAAGAGATATGTATATCCTAATACGTAAATCATCTTACGAAAAGTATATAAAGTCCAGGATTTGTTAAATATTAAGGGGTTACATCATGGGCTTGCAACCTTACAAACATACGTATGGTTTTTTAACACCAGATTACTACATTTGTTTCATGCATTTTTATCTAATAAATTGGTGTATATTAATAAATAACCACAATCACAAAATAATATAATCAAAATTTTCTTTACTCATAAACCTTTTCTTACATAAGGGTTTATGCTTTCCACATCTTAATTTATATTCAAATCTGTAAAGAATTTTTGTGGTAAAATAAAAAGCGACCTGTGACACCTTAACAAACAGAAATGCGAATGACGTTATCAACGCCTTGCAGGCTTTAAGTCTTAACATCTGGCTTTTCACGATTAATTAATTCACAAAAAGGTTAGTATTTAAATTTAATTATTAACTTAAAAGATTACAAATTATAAATGGCTAAGGGTAGATAGCATTAAATTTATGGTCCAAAATATTACGTATTTTCAATGAATAAAAGGATAGATATTTATTAAACGAAGTAATAAACTACGTTTAATTATACTTTTTTTAATTTTTGTTCAATTAATAAAAAATAAACTGATGACAATTATGTCGAAACGCACTTACAATGCAACTAAATTATTTTCAAGAATATGATTATCCTGGATAAAAGTTTAACAATGAAATAATTTTTCAAATCCAACGATTCGTTTTTACAATAATACTTATAATCGAAAAGGCACGCTGTAGCCTATCAAAATAAGTTTTTGAAAAGTTTTTTCGGGATTGCATACAAGAAATTTAATGAAAAAAAATTAAGCTATAAACTCAACAACTTCAAATTATCGGTCGTTGATGCTAAATATGGATGTAAAAACAACAAAAAGAAGTTTATTTTAATTACATAACAAAATATTTTAATAAGTACACAAAAAGTCAGTACATTATTCTTTGCAGCATAATTTGTACTACATTTAAATGAACCACACCGTAGCCTATTGGCTTTGGCCATCGCTGTAAACTAGAAATAGAAGAAGCGAAACGATGAAATCATGAAAAGGAATGATTTCATACTGCATTATTAATTTCATACTTTTCTAAGAAAATATAATTGTAATTTTATATTTAAACCAATTCAATTTTTTATGAAAGTTTGATCTGATTTCTCAAATTTTAGAAAAATTTTTTGGTTGTGAAGATCGAATGCAAGGCACTTTACGAAAACCATTATTTTTTTAAACAAGTCATGACAAGTAGAAGTTATAAAAAGAAGACGAATTATATACATGTATTTTTTAAAATATACCACAAATCGAAGTTCATGGCTTTGATAATTTACATTCATATAATATGCTGTAGAATTCAATGATATAAACTAAATGAGACTAAACGACTACAGAAAAATAATTATTTACATTGTTTTTAATTGCTAAGTATCGTTCAACTTTAAAAGTAAAAGAGGTATCATCATAATTAATACTATCTCTTTGTTATTTTTTGATTACGGGGAAAGAAAAGCCTACGAATCGATCCTTGTGGGATATCTTAATTTATCGGTGCCCTAGGAGATCTTTTAGGAGACCAGAGTCTCACGTTGCACATACTCATTAGCTTTCGAAATGTCACATGAATACCTGATACCTCTTAAGTGTTTTTTGTAAAAGCTTATTATATGGCTTACCGAGCAAAACACTTACATAAGTTGTCAACGGGCCTTTAAACTTGCTACTTCTTGTAATTCAATAGATTTTATTCTTTTTACCGCGAGGTGTGCATCATCGTAAAGCCGAATGCGGAGCATAAGCTTCCCCTTTAAGTCCCTCACCTCCTTTCTCCATATTTAACTATGAATATTGGCCTAAAGATATTAGGTCCCGTTTTGCGGCCCAATTTGAAATCCAGTATTACTTTATTATACAGGACGGGATATTCAACCCTATTGATACATACATTGAAAGTTTCTAGGTGCTATATAACATCGATTATAAAACTTAACACTTTGACATAGCCCAGATTATTAATGTCTGGACAGTAAAAGCAGTCTCCGCTTTTAATGTGCAGATATTAAGCGTTCATAACGTTTTTGTTACTCAAATCAGTTAAAATATTAACTTTACTATTGTTGAAATAGACAAAACAAAGTTGGT
The DNA here is from genome assembly GCA_029286875.1 of Lamproptera curius. Taxonomy (NCBI): domain Eukaryota; kingdom Metazoa; phylum Arthropoda; class Insecta; order Lepidoptera; family Papilionidae; genus Lamproptera; species Lamproptera curius. The sequence continues at coordinate 505,417 of JAGSMT010000085.1, read as the reverse complement.
TGCGAATACCGAAATTTCAAAAAAAAATTTTCATGAAGTTGCTAAAGTTGCTGAAGTTTCTATTAAAATTATTTTTAAAATATGATTGTGTAAAACTCTTTTATATCATCTTAAAGACGTAATGTAGTGTTTTTGAAAAATAATATTTATTCACCAATTTACATTACACCATTTCACCAAATAATATTTTTCTATGATAAACTGATCACCAACTTAACGGTGCATATTCTGACTAGTTTGGAATAAACAGAGCATATTGAAGCGAACAAACTTTAACGGTTAGAACTCAGAGCTTAGACATATGCGAAAAGGGCTTTATTTAATGGTTTTACTAAAACTGTGTACTAAGCTTATAACAACATCTGATTCGCACAAGGATTTACATACTAACGTAAATCAGCGCGTTGGCGCTTACCAAACCGGTTTTTATAATAATGGCCTTTAATTGTAATATTATAAAGCATGCCTCTAGAATCGTATTTATTAAAAGATTAGGGAAATTAAAAAAATAATAATTTCTCAACAAGCTTTAAAATATCAGGATAATATAGTTACTAAAGGATTTTAAATATACGTTTATTCAAATGTTTTTAAGTATTCTAACAAGTAAAGCCCGTAGTTATCACACATTTCATATGCGCCAGGTGTTTGTGGCGTGTCCGCTTGATGGAGTATGCCGATGAACTCGCGACGACAGAAAACCATTAGCATTATAATTACTATGTTACTATAATATTATTGACTAGCACTTACCCATGTCGTCAATGAGCGGCGCCATCCGCAACGTGACTCCCACCAACAGCAAGCAAAGGAAAAGAAGCAGGCATGCTGTCACCATTATCGTATACCGAGCCCGCCTTGGTAACTCGTCCGGATCCAGTACCTGTTAAAAAAAAATCTTTATACTAATGAGAAAACATGTTATTTATGTCTTAAAAACAAAATATTCATATTTATTTAACAAAATAAAAAAAAATTAATTCTTAGACAACAGCTCCATCTGTCTCTGTAAGATGAAATATACTGATTCTTCATAGTTTATGTAAAACGCCCTCTATCGGGCTTTGTGTATTTTATGTTAATTGCTTATTTTAAATCAAAAAACAATAACGTCATCTAGTGACCGAAGAATAAAATAAGGTTTGTATATTATCATAAGCTATTCAAACCTTTACTCCATTGCGTAAAGCGTAAGTTGTATTCTAGTAAAAATAAGATGTCGCTTCCTCTACACGTATTGATATGTCAAAATAACTACCACGATCTAACTTCGCCATTTCTAATCAGCACATATTTTTCACCAATTAGAAAACAACTACAAATTGAAAGTATTCCTCTCAACATTCGCTCCTCCAAACTCTGCCTTGTAGAGAACCAATACTATTGGACAACAGGGGTTACAACAATAATTAATTGTGATTAAATTTTTTGCACGATCGTTTAGAAATTATTACAAGTAATTTGCCTCTTGCTCTGATAATTTCCCTTAACTAACGGTAAACCCAGAAAAAATATTTATAGAATTACGATCCAACTGGACTTTATGCAAAAAGTGATGAACCAAAATTACTTGCAAAAGAACATTATATTATACCCAGGATGATTCGGGAAGCAAAAGAAATTAAAAATATCAAGGATCAATACGAGTGCTCCATCATGTTATAAAATACATTAATATAAATATTAAAACACAAAAAGCTACAAAGCCACAGGAAAACATAAGTACTTTTTCTCAAACCTGATATTAAACCAGATGTTTTACATTTTTGAGTCATTATTTTTTGATACAGAATAATAAACTGTAAAAGTTATCATCAACTATTCGAGGTTGGACTTTAACCTCGAATATTTAACAAACGAAAATCTTTACGAAGACCTTTTTGTAGATCGTCAAATTTCCTACAAGAACACCTATTTATTTTTAGTCGTCATTCATTTGTTCGAAATCCAAACAAAAACAAAAAAAAATCTTATGTTATTTAAATGGGAAATCCAAAAACACAACAAGTCACCTCTTAATATCAATGGCTGAAACTTTACCAGAATTTTTTTTCGTCATTTTGAACGATATTTTCGTAGTAGCTAAGAAAAAAATATTAAAAGTTTTTTTGGCCCACCCTAATATATAACTAACGCAAAAAATCCGTAAATTAGTGGATTCGATATGGAACGGGCTTCCCATAACCAACCACTTACTTAACTAGTATCGGTTCAACGGTATTTTTGGGCAGACTTTACAATGAAGTCAGTACTTTAAACGAAGTGATACCTTCTGAGAAAATTATAAAGACCAGCACTGTTTAAGATACTGAGTGAAAATTGATTATGCGATAATTGTCAACATAATCACCTGGAATCAAAAAGCTTCTCGCCATATCTTTCTTATATTCATCATTAAATTATCATCCAATTATCATTCACCGAGACATTATCGTTATCTAGGTAATAATGGTGACCCATTATGAGTATTTGTATTGAGTCATTATTCTACAGTTTACATTTACAAAAAAAAACAAATTTTCTTGCCGATTTGTCTCGGTACGGGTCGATTTTTTTAAACTAGTGCACGATGATTCACTCTCGCACAAAAATAGACCCAATAATATCTCCTAAATACATTTTAGTCGTTTCATGTTTTCCCCACATTTATGCTATGACTTTTTGAATAAATTTTGTAAACCTTTCTTTAAATGTTTTTTTTAACTGATGGATACTGATGTTCAGTTAAGTAAACTTTTACAATTAACGATAAAATATCGTTACAATCAACTTTAAAATAAGTGAATCTGCAGTCAAAAGCATTAAAAACTAATCGAAAATAATGACAAAAGTTCGATACTTGCATCGAAGAGTCCCAAAAATTTGATTTTATTACCAGCATTACTCCTTTTTAAGCATTACATTTCAAATATTTTTGTTCCTGAAACAGAACATTTAAAAATATATCTGACATAGCATAAATAACAAGTAAGTTTTTCTAATTGAATTAGCAGCCACTTATAATATTATGATTGTAATATAGGAGTATAATATAAGCATCAATTTTTTTTATCTTACTAAATGCCGATACTATGGAGGTGTGGCGTTAGTGTCTGGCCAATTATATAAATATAAGGAATTTAGAGGAACCTACACATGAATTGAAAATTATAGCAAATTAGAGGATGAATCTTAAATAACAAAATTGATTGCCCATATAGACGAATTCCACAACTCATCACTCTTATTCTTATTTATTCTCTTAAAATCTTTTTAATGCCTTACGGACTAACACAATAAAATTTAAGCTCAGGGAAGGAAATGAAATTCTTATTACTTAGGTATTAAACAGCGTTCATAGAACTTAATTTGCGGTGTACCTTTGTTTCATAGCCTATGTTTGTAAATAGACTTTGAAATTAATTTGCCACCTCAAACACTTTATAACTAATTATTTTTTTAATTTATTATTCTATCCTTTACATTTAAAACACAGCCATCCATTTGTGTAACATTGGCAATGTTCCTTGTATCCATAAATATTAATAAGTTGCCAAATAGTTTTAATTTGACAACGAAACTAGCGAACCACTTTGGCTTCGTACGGGTGCAATGTCATCAGGCTGTGTTTGTCCACTGCCGAACATAGGCCTCGCCTAAGGCATTACGTTGTTCCAATGCGGGTTTGTGGGTGAACCGACTTTCTACATGCCCAACCGACGCATAGATAATCTAACTTTTCAGACAATTGGGTGATCGGCCTAAATTACCCGAAACCAACTAGGAAACAACAATCAAAATTTTTAAGGCCCCGGTTTCTAAAGCCTTTAACAATAAGCTACGGAGGCAGTTATCTGTAATATGTATATTCCGAAATATTCATTTAAGTAACATGTTGTAAGGGCCCATTTTGATCAATGTTAATTGGACAATGTATTTAAACTATTTCATTTAATAAGAACTAATACTGTATTATTTAAAATCACTTTGTAATTAAGTAATTTTTTTTCCGTAAAACGTAAAGGATAAAAATGTGATTGATTAAGTGATAGAAATATACGATAACGGACTTTTAGGTATCTAAAACGAATCAAAAAGGATAATAATCAAAGTACTAATCTAATAAATGAATGTTCACAATATTAACATATTTAAACAATCAGTTTGAAATAGTGACCCTCAAGCACAAAGTGAGTAAAATACAATAATGTTATTTATGTGTTAATCATTTTGTGATATGATTAACCCTAGATTACATAACGACTATTGTTGAATCACTGTACATTGTTAGATTTTTAAAAAAGCGCAAAATTGCCATTTAAGTTATGATTACTATTATTATATCAAATCCACTAATTTACGGATTTTTCGCGTTAATTATATGTATACTTATTCCCGACGTTTCGGATTCTTTCCAGCATCCATGATCACTTAGCTGGTATTTAGAAATTGTAGAATCTACAACGCGAAAAATCCGTAAATTAATTGATTTGATGTGTACAATAATCGTGTAAATAAAAAAAATAATTATGTAATATTATTATGTTAAATGTATATTGAGTTAAGTTTAAGTATACCATACTCACGTGAATAACTTTAGCTTGTTCGTCAATCGCTGATACTAGGAGGGTCCGATGCTTTCTCGGTTTGGGCGCATGAGAGTTATGATGAGCAGCTCGCTTCCGGCGACGGCGTCGCCTCTCCATTTCCAGCTGCTCCGCGCTCATGCTTCTGACGAACAAAATTATGGTACTTATGATCTCTATTTTGAATTTCGAATATTTTACAGATATACGTTACTTCCATATATCATCAAACATAAATATATCAATTTATTTAATATTATCTGTGCGACAGTTTTTACGTAAAGGAAATGGCAATAAGGCTCCATAGAGGGGAGATACAGAGAGAAAAATAGGGGAAAAGTGGATGAAGAAATTAAGTATATATTAGGTATTTACTGTCGATTTAAAAATAATAGTTGAATTTGCATTGCTCATCTTAATTTAAATCTAACATAGATTTATGTTGTTTTGTAAAATAATAATTATAGTACCTAAAATCTGTGATTTAAATGTGGCGAAATACAATTCACGTTTTTATAAGACTTCAATCTACGTAATGAACAGATTTTCATTCCAAGAGGGAATTTGTATATCGACGGTGTAAATAGATTAGTATACACTCTACAAACAACAAGCTTCAGTACATTTAGTATTAATTAACAGACGAATTAGTTTTGTTTTAAAAAAAATATTAAATATATATTACTTGTGTGTTTGCAGCTTAAGCTTTTTGCGTTGTGCCTCGCAATCTCATGTTCGCACCAGTGTGAAGGCAGTGCTTCCGGTGGACTGTCGACCATGGACGTCTCTTCTGAAATTCACAAGATACATACATTATTATAATAATGGATTTCTTCTGTTTATGTTTACATCGATATAGCAATAAAATTGCTACACATCATTATGAATATCTTATTGCGAATATTCGCTAAAATAAGCCCAGTTAAATCAATAATTCAAAACATCATTAAGCAAGTGAACAAAAAAATTATGGATATTTTTTTTATTAGGGACTGAATAGTGCTTTAAACCTCAATAAAAAGGACATACGCTAAATTAAACAATATATGTATATGAAATTTCGGATCCCATTTGAGAAATCATTAGAAGGTTTTGTTTGTAATGTAAAGCGAATATTATGATGAAATAAGTAATATAAAACTAATATAATAATAAAAAAACTACAACATATTCGTAAGACATGTCGCGTATTTTACATTTATTCTTCTCTAATCTAAACGTTTTACTTTAGAATAATAAATATTTAAAAAGAGTACTAAAGCAAATAATTAACAGAGTATTACAGAGTAAATTACAGATAATCTGTTCGGTTATCCTTATTTTGTTTAATAAATACACAATCGAAATTCATAGTTAACAAATAAAATTTTGAAATTTGTAATAACCAGTAATTGACTCCAGATTAAGCTTAAATTATAACATCTAGGATCAAGGTGATGTTTATTTTACAAATGGATAAGAATAGTTGTACATAAATATATAATAAAGAATTTCACAAAAATAAAATTATGTTGTTTTGCAACAAAAATAATCACGAAGTTAACCAAAATTTCTCAAGTGTTGAATTTCGAAAACAGTTACTATAGTTTTATACATAATATATACATCGTATTATAGTTATGTTCAACTACATACGGATAAATATAATCTGTATCTCACCGTCTGGTACATGGTCTCGAAGTAATAGCAACAGGGGATGTGTACGAGCGCGTCTCCTTGCCTGTTCTGCGTGCAGTGCTCGCGCTTTCCTCTCCACAAGGGCCACGAGCACCGCCTCTAGTCGCGCCGCGCCCGACTCCTCCGTACATACCGACTTGTCGACCGTCTGGAATATCAGTAAACAATGTTTGTAAAATAATTCTATCATAAACATTATGAAAGATATTAAAACAATTATTTGTTTGAAGAAAGCTAGTTGACACATTCATTCTATATATATTTGAATTATAAATAAAATATGATATAAATTATATTTACATGAATTTTTACAATAAATGCCTCCGTAGCCTAGAGGTATGAGCGTGTGCTTTACAAATCGCAGGTTGTGAGTTCGAATCCTGCGGGGACTGAACAAATTTTCATAGCTGTTTTTTAATTGATTAGGGCAATTTGGGCTGATCACCCAATTGTCTGAAAAGCAAGATAATCCATGCGTCTGATGGGCACGTAACAAGCTGGTCCACCCACCAACCGGCATTAGACCAGCGTTGTGGGATACGGTCCAAAACCCCCAAATGGATGGCGTGTATTGGGGAGGTCTATGTCCAGCAATGGACTATCACAGGCTGATGATGATATTTAAATGAATTAAATTCCAATTAAAATCTAGATCAGACCGAAGTACAATATATATTACCCTCAGTAAATTTATTATTATTCCCGAGTGCTACATAAAGCGACAAAATAAATAAAATATTCTTCAAATATCATACTACCGTTAAACCATGGTAAAAATTAAACACAAAACCGTCTATTTCCGAAAACGTCATATTAAGTTTTCGAATTATCTAGAAATATGCGCTATAAACGGCTAAACTCACGTGACATCGGTATATTTTATTGCAATGTCTCAAGAAAGTTATAATTGGTTAAGATAATAACTATTGTCTTTGATTCTTTTTACCTAGAACTTGATGAATCCATTTCATACTAAATCATAACAAATATTTATTTAAAAAACATTCATTAATGTTATATTCATACACATTCTCCGTAGAATAACGTTATATTTATCATATTTCTTTTACTACACAGGCTTTAGGCATATCCATTACAATATTCAAATTTTCTAATCTCGCCTCCATCTGCGTGAACATCTTTACGGCTATTTACTCGCAAATAAAGAGGTCGGGAGGACAGCGAAATTTATTGTGGAAGATTTAATGCACAGATAAACAAGAAAAAGCTGTCTACTTATAATTTAACGTCTACTCTCATGACTTATAAAATGTCAAAGAAAGAGACATCGGTATAAAAATAAATCTTTGTCTCAATACTTTATGGCTACATCTGGAGTGAATTCATTCCAGACCACAATGTATACACATCAGTCCGCTAAGTAATTTTTAAAAATATCCTAATGGAAACGATTGAAACTTTGTCACACCAACCGTGGGCAACAAAATTTTTGTGTACGAAACATGCGAACTATTACTCTTTAATTAAAAAAAAATTTTACTTTAAAGCTCTAACAGAATAAACAAGATTGTCAAAGATAAATTAAAATCATAATCAGCATCATCAGCCTGTGATAGTCCACAGCTGGACATAGGCCTCCTATAATACACCCCTATCCATTAGAGGGTTTTTGACCGTATCCCACCACGCTGGTCCAATGCCGGTTGGTGGGTGGACCGTCTTTTTACATGCCCATCCGACGGATATTCTTACTTTTCAGACAATTGGATGAAATTAAATTTATTAATGTTTTAAAAAAGGTGAAATAATACAAAAGAATCGAAATTCGAAAATTTGTCAAGGCTTAGCTTACATCTGTCGACGACTGCCGCATCGTGGGAGCGCGGCCGGCTCATGTGGCCGATCATCGCCTCGTACCTCCTTCTAGAAATTTCCACTCGCCATCTGAAAAGAAATAAAGATAACAATAAAATAATAAAGATAATATAGGTAATCGCAAAATCATGACAACATTCTGAATTGCGAGTACATACCAACATTATTAGCAATGTGTAAAACACATTCCTAATAATGTTAGTAAAAAGAAAGATTTGGGTCACAAAACAAATCCAAATATGAATTACACTTATACAAACGCAAATGTTTTGTAGAAAACAAAATAGGGTGGCAGAAAGGTCATCCTATTCTTACATATTACACTTTTTTTTACAAGAACCTGAAAGACATTTTTAATTTAATATCATACAGCACCATGACTAATAAGAGGATCTTAAAGTAATTTAATAATAATTTAGAGGTTTTAATATATTTTTTCAGATTTATTTTAAAATTATAAATAATAGTAGAACCATTCATTCACTAGCTTAGGTTTAAATAAAGAAATGTATGTTAAATTTATAATCATCGTTTAATTTACCCTAAATAATTTACCTTAATTTATATGGAAGCATTGACCTAAAAATAATGTTTGCATTTATGTTTCATCAGAATTTAAAATCGACGCTGGTGACGAAGCGTAATGATATCAATTTCAATCATGGAATGATAAATATGCAGCAATATTTAATACATTCTATTAGTCTTATTTTGCCGTGTTTTTGCAGAATATTCCACAGTCGTATTAATTAACAATTATTTTTCATCCATTGTATGATAACATCTTTAGGTGCCTGGACACTTGCTCTTAAACCAACATCTTAACAGGATCTAATAAGTAATATTGTATAGTTCACTAAATTTGAAGTATATTATTTACTAAACGTGCAGACCAGCAGTTCTATTATCTTACAGTTTCGGGTTTTTTATTCATCTGATAATAAAAGACAAAATATGCTGGTAAAATTAATTGACTCTTCAGTTACTTAGCTCTATCATAAACTGCATATATTTAAACATCTGGGGAGGTATGAAATTTTATAAATTTACTTTTTTAAGTTTGTCCATAATCACTTTCTTTTAAAAGTTTTTTTACGAACAATAAAACAACGGAAATAATTTTATGTAATATACAAAAAGTGCAAATAGTTAAAATTAGTCATACTAAAATATCTCTTACGCACAGTGTACTTTTTTAATTACCAATTAAACAAAATTTAACGGTGCTATTACAATTTTATATATTTAGTAAATATAAAATAATGACAAATAATACAATGGGCCAAGAGCCAACAAACTTCTAATCTGGAACAAAACCGTTTACTATAGCAAAAACTTTGTCTAGACTTGGCCAAATGCTAATTGTGTGCCTAAACAGCCGCTGGCGACTGCTGTTAATTAGTTTCTCAACAGGTCATTTAGGCTATGAAATAAGGACCTAAATATAATAAAACAAATATTTAATCTTAAAAGGAAGACCTTGCAAATAATGCGATAGGGCTAGTTTGTAGAGCAACGAAGTTTGTAAAATAACTCATCATCATCATCATCATCAGCCTGATGTCAAACGTCCACTGTTAGGCATAGGGCACCCCTAATGCACGCCTTTTCCATTTAGGACCGTATCCCACCACGCTGCGTCCAATGCGAATGGTGGTTGGACCGACTTTTTACATGTCCATCCAACGCATAGATCATCTTACTTTTCAGACAATTGGGTGATCGGCTGAAATTGCTCTAAGCAACTAAGAAACAACAATGAAAATTAGTTGAGTTCCTGCAGGATTCCAACCTTCGACCTCCGGTTTCAAGGCACAGGCCCTGACCACTAGGCTACGGAGACAGTAAAATAACTTCATTATTAAAAAACAATTAAAAATCATTGATAATGTAACAAAATAACGTTATTTATTTTAACACCATTATATTTTTTTTAATATCTGTATGATTATTTCAAAAACTCTGATAAATTTAATTTTATGATTAATTACGAATTGTGCCCAAATTTTGTTAAAAATAAGCTGTGCAAATCCTATTTGTCAAATGACTTCGGTACACCGAGCAAGAGTTCGAAATAGTTTGCAGAAGTTGAATAAAGCGATGTTGGCTTTTCTAATTAATATAGACATTCAGATATAGAAGTTATAAATGCATTTCAGCATCAAATATCGTTGTATTACAATTTGCAAAAAACTAATTCGAGGGGACAGTAGCTTCCTCCAAACTTTGTGTTAGATGAAGCTTACCTTAGACAAGAGCCTAAAAGCACAACTTCATTGTTACGAATTAAAACCTAAGGCAACATCCACAGAAAGACTAATTTACATTCCAAGTGTTAAATTTATCCCAAATCATATTTTTTTCTATCATGTCAATTTTATTAGTTTTTGTTCGTATATTGATCGATTGCCAAGGGTAAAATTTTTGAAAACAATGCAAAACTGTGGTTATTTCATTAAAGTAGTCAAATTTTGGAAAAACTGTTTCGTTTTAGAATGGGCGGCCAATTAGCTCGTAGAGCCGATAACCGATGGGAAGAAAGGTTCTCGGATGGCAGCCTAGTACTGGATATCGCAGTTTGGAACGACCCCACGAGATGGAGTGACGATCGTGCAAGTGTGCAGAAGTCAATGGATGCAGGTGGCACAGGATCGTACTCTTAGCGGCTCTGGAAGCCTATGTCCAGCAGTGGCTTTCATAGGCTGATATGATGATGATGATATGATGATGATTGTGAAGGTTAGTAGGCAATCGCTACCTAGACTTTACAGACATAAGATTAGGAGCCAATTCTATTAATGAAATATTTTTGTTAAATGTTTATAATATATGTACCTGACCAAATTTTTTGATCTGTAAACAAAGGAACTAATAACTAAAGAAAGGAACAAAATTTAATAAGCAGTAAAATATTTTATTGAAGCATAATTAATTTTATTTTTGGGTGTCGCAATATCTCTGACAAAACCACTTAACAAATTCAGCTATATGAACGAGGAGATTAATGATTCATAGTCTGCCAGGACCGACAAAAAGATTGCGAAAACAAAAGAATATAAAGCCATAATATCAAACAATAAATAACAGCTTCTGTGACCGCTGACAAAATAAAATCGTTTTTTGAATCTCCTTAATAATTTTTTTTTGCTCTGTACTGATTTAAACGACTGTTTTGTAACAAGTATAATCATACAAGATGTTTTTACCAATAGCGCAACTAGTATGATGTATAGATATATATAGATCAAACAGATCTATTTTCATTTGTTGTCTTGGCGAAGTATATTATGTTAACCAAACTGTTACACTTGTTTTCTGAATTTCACTGACGCTTTGCGCCACAGAATTTAACCAACAAGTCGATCCAGTCTAATGTTCATTTGTATAAAAACAAGCTTGGCATATTCATTGCGTATATCTCGTTTAAATTAGAAAATACAATCTCTAATAAACTCTTTCCTGTTAGGTTATTAAATTCATATATAAACATAAAAACTTTGTTATATTCCTTAAGGTTCGTAATTGATATCTATTATTCAATATTTGACGAATGCTGTCAAAATGCAATCAATAAATTTCAATCTTTGTACACTATTTTTGTATTTCAAATATATCGTATAATTAGAATGGTATAAATAGTGCACATAGTAAAAAGTTTGTGTGAAAATTAGTCTTAATTTACGTAAAAGTCGTGACCTACGAAATATGTCAATTATTTTTGATTATTCAGTTTTCAAACTAGTATTCTGTTAAAATGATGCGTAATAAATTCGAAACCTAATTTTAAATTCGACGTAACAATCTTCGATAAGCGCCTAGGGTCCTATGTTATAGACAAGCGACAGACTAATGTAAAAACACTGGACCTCTTTTATCTTAATTCAGCGAACTGTCATTTCGTTAATTTCAGTATTAAAGTTAATAAAATAATGAACTATTATAAACTGAATAAAATATTGTGGTTTTTTGAGAATATCATAATTTCGAACAGTTAGAGGCCTTTGAGTTTGTACAATTAAAAGAAAGTATGTTAAAATTTTAAAGAAAATTTTAAAATTTTAAGCGTTTATCATTAAATTTTCATGGATACCTTTATTTGCTTATATGTATACAGAGTTAAACAATTCAAAACACGAAATGACGTAAATGTTATCATAAAAAATTGTTAGCTAGGTTTAACTGCATTGCAGTAACAGTCATATGTTTTAGTATTTCTACTTTTTCAGGAAAAAGGTGATTTCTGTACACAGACATAATGTAAATATCCTAGAAATATTGGGGTTAAATAGGGCACCATGACTAATAAAATTAATGGATTTAGGGTCGAAATGTGAAAATTATTTAAAGTGTGTTCTTTCTACATTGTCATTTTTATGCGCAAGGCTTACCGATTACCATTTAAATATCTATTATATCAATTCTATTATAATATATAATTATTTATGCATTGTAATTTTCCTTTTCAAAGAACGTCTTTTTAGACATATTTTCCCTTAAGTAAAATTATAGTATTGGGGTGGATTTTTGTGGCCTAGGAGCATTAAGTTTCAATCCGATCCTGGACATTATTAGGGTCGTCCTGATACAAATTAATTCTGTGTACTTGATATTTTCGTTCTGAAGCTAATTTTTTTTACTAGGATTCCCTATTAAAAAAAACTTGGATCCCTATTATATCTTCTGATTGAGTAATAAAAAATTTTGGTATTTTCTTCTATGACAACATGTTACTAAAATGAAATAGTAATATTTTTTGGGAAATTTTATGATATTTTACTTTTAACTCAAATTAAAGTTTATCGCTTTTGCAACTCGAAAAAGAAAGTATTTGTTATTATATATTATTCTTTTTCTCAATTAATTCTAAAACGTAACGATTATAAGTATCGAGCTTCGAGTAATTGAATTAATTGAAACATCGTGCAAATGGAGGTCTGATGTGAGGATTTAACGGGTTTACTACTTAATGATGTAAAGTCATTGAATGACAAGGGATGGCTTTGTGGATGTGACAGTTCCATTATCCGTTTCTAGTATCCATACAATGATCAGATATGCTAGTAATCAATTTCAATTTCTGTACTTAGCCCTTTGTTTTCGAAAATAAATTATTTGCCACCAAAGCATTACTATTATGTATTTGTTAATATTATTTTACCCGTGTGCTTGATCAATAAATTTTTATCATTAACCACATCATATTAGCCTGTTAATGTCCTATGCTGAGCTGCTGGCTTACCCATGAGTCGCTAATAGTACCAATCCAGTGTTTTTGACATTCTGCACATTTGCACTGGTTATCCCTTCCATCACAGGGATTCGTCCAACACTGCGATAGCCAGTACAAGGCCTTTATTTAAAAATCTTTTGTCCTTAATGATTTCATGCAGAGAAGGACAGAGCTTATCCTTCCCCATAGCTACTTAGCGACTTGTAGCGTCGCCATACAGCAAAAATTTTAAAGGTTATTACTAGCCACACATATTGACTAAACATCGTCAAAAGTAATGTCGAGTTCGTCGAATGACCCTTGAGGTGAAGCTGGACTTACCTTACTTGGCTAAATAATAAAAATGATAAACTTCGAACCAATCACGGCTAGGAGCTACATTGTTCATATTATTTTTTTTTTATTTATTGCGACGACAGACAAGCGGTCAAGCGAACAGATGGGAAGTGGTCACCAACGCCCATGGACATTGGCAATACCAGTGAAATCATCAATGCGTTGCCTATCGTGAGCCATAGGTTGTTAAGTATCGATTACCCAATAAATACGCGAGCTACGGTACCTTCAAACCGAACACAGTAGTGTTTTCACACTACTGCTTAGCGGCAGAAATATGCACCGTGATGGTACCACCCCAGTACTGCAAGAGGAGACTTACCACCTTCAAAAAATTCTATGTTTTCTATTGCAGAGGTATATAGCACAGCAAGTGATAGCAGTCTGCGAAAAAAGTGAAAAAACGTTTTTGTTTCTAACCATAACATCCACTGAATAATTTCTCTAAAATAGTAATGAAAAGTAAAATAATTTTATGTTTTTACTCGCGAGATGCCTGTGCAGTCGTTGCGGTATTTATTTTGGCAGAGATAAAATCACTGGTGAAACCACTTAACAAATGCTGCTTCATAAAAGGGGAGAATGATTGATTGATGAATAGGGAATTGCCATGACTTTACAAAAAGCTGGTGAAAAGAAAACAATGTGCCATGACTCCGTGGAATAAATAACTAGATATAGTATGGAAAATCGGTTTATAAAACTTAAGTCGTGGGTCTTAAATCTCACTGGGATTTGTGTTGCTGTTGTTTTTCAATTGAGAGCGAGGATTCTGTTAAAGTTATTGAGTCGTCATAAAACACTGAAATTTCTAAATAACCTAACATTTAATATATTCAAGAAACGAAAGTTCCTTTAGAATGTAGATAATTAAAAAAATCATAAAAATTTCAGTTCAAATTACAGCTGTTTTGCATAAAATTGCGTATTGGTTATTAAAAATTGTGGCAAGTTTAATAAAGCTTTAGAAACCGGAAGTTGTGGGTTCGAATCATGCGGGGGCTCAACTACTTTTTCAAGTTGTTTCCTAGTTGGTTAGGACAATTTAAAATCACCGAATTGTCTGTAATGGGTGTTTTAAATTGTCCTGTGATGCGTCGGGTGGGCACGTAAAAAGTTGGTCCACGCACCTAACCGCATTGGACCAGCGTGGTGAGATGCGGTCCAAAAACCTCTTAATGGAGAAGGGCCGCATTTGGGGAGGCCTTTGTTCAGCAGTGAACTAACACAGGCAGTAGATAAACAAGGAAATTGAACAAATATAGTTGAATCTTAGTGCTAACGGTATTAAGGTTGCTATTGAGTACAGCTTATCGACCCTCTTGGCTGAACGTCGATGTATTTATTGGATGCAACTACAGAATCTGTGTCTTCCTTGGTGAGTTTGAAAACATTCTCCTTTTTAGGTGATTTTAATGTTAATCTCTTACATGTAAATGATGCCAATACAAGAAGATTACAAAGTTTTTGACATATATGAACCTCACACAGTACGTTCAACAGCCAACCCATTTTATGGAAACATAGCGAGACCCTAATTGATGTAATTTGTTCTAATATGGTTGTCTTAATGTTTCAGTTAATCATATATGATCTTTCTCACCATGCTTTTTTAATTTGTGAAAATAAATTAAAGCAAGTCACCCACGAAAACTGTTGTTTATAGGCCACTGGACATCGATACAAACAGTTTTATAGAGACCTTGATCATAGAGGGGGAAAATATAATAACGGTGACGTTGATAGGATGGTTTGAATTTTAGTGAAAAGTTCTCGATCTATTTAATACATATGCCCGTTCGCTCCATTATTTTGAAAAAGAATTCATATCCGTGGATTAGCAACTATAAAGGAAATGATGAGGTTCAGATAAGTCGTTTATTAAAAGGTTACTCAATCAGAAACGTATACCAATAATATAAAGATTTAAAAAATTAAACTGGCAATTCAATGAAAAATTGGTACTTCAAGCAGCACATAAACTCCGGGCAAGGAATCCAAAATCATTATGGAAGAGTAAAAAAGACCAGCAAATTTTAAACAAAATGACCATTGCCTTGCCAACCCATCTGTGTGTCCTGATGACATTAATAACTATTTTCTGACATTCCTGGTAATAAACAATATTAATTTATCCTTTTTACTTATTAATTCAATAGATTTAAGAATACTTTCAAAATTAAACGGTTGATGAGTCTTGTTGTTGAGTAGAAAATATTTGAAGAGAATGCAAGGTGACGATGGAATTTGTTTAAATATGATTTTGCTTACCTTAGCAAGAACTTGGACGGTAATTACAAGAATGATCAATCAATCCATAGTAACACGAGTGTTCCCAGAACATTGGAAGACAGCTTTAGTAAAACCAATTCCAAAGAAACAAACCTGAAGAATTTATGGATCTACGACCAAAAGACCGCCTTTCTTATCTAAAATTAGGAACGAATTGTTTGTACTCGAGACGGAATACCGAACAAAATCATATCTTACCCCGTAAACAATCGGGTTTTAGGATCACGAGCACAACGACGTTTATTGATGTCGTCGCTGATATCATTACAGCGCGTGATAGTGCACAAGGTACTTTTGTTAGTTTTGCTGGATTTACTGCGCTTTTGATACATTGAAAAATCATCGAAAAATTCAAAATAGCGTTGTCGTACATGGTTTTCGCGTTAAACCAATCAATCGAGGTACCAGGGCCTATTTTGGGCCAATGCTTTTTTTTATATATTGCCGACATTATCGGTGCCATAAAGCATAGCAGATATCATTTGTAACGCGGACGATGGCAGTTGACATATCTTTTAAAACCCATTGACACCACCGTGGCAATAAACAAAATCAACTCAGATTTGGAAGACATTGTAAATGGTGCATTCAAATAGTCTCATAATAATCCTATAAATCCAAGTATTTGATTCTTGGAACACGAAAACAAATTGAAAACATACAATTGTTTAATCCTAGAATCTCTATCAGCGGTTGTTCCAGAGCAGGTATTAGAGGTGCGCAATGGTCTTATCATGGATAGAAGTTTGCGTTTGGAAAAACACATACCAGAAACTCACGAATTGTTTCGTTAAAGGGTTTTATATCGCGCGACTATATAACGGTTGATATGCGCGTCAAATTGTGCGACACCTTATTCTATCTAAATTATCATATGCTGATAGGTATTTGGTGTTGTTACACGCCAAAACTAAGAAAACCTGCAAAGAGTACAAAATGCCGCGCGTTACTGCTTCACTGTTCTTCACCGATCGCATATTACACCTTTTCTAACCGACATGACTTGCTCAACATGTCCAGCGGCGGACTCTCCATCTTAACTTACTTTTCGGCGTTATAAGATCTGGAGAGCCGTTATTTGTAGGAAAGTTAGAGTTTTTCAGCGCCACGTAAGAACCGCACCCGTCTTTGTCCAGTACCACACGGCTCTTCGTGGTAGTTTAGATTGCTGCCACCGGCTGGAACGATCTCCGCCCAATCAAGAAATCGCACTGAATCAAACATTTAAATTTTACTTTAAAGAATACTTGATACAAAACAAAAGTCCAGCACTGCTATTTAAAACGTGAACAAATACAGATACGGATGCTTAAAATTAAAATTATTGTGTAATATTAAAAACTTTAATACTGTGTCTTGTCTTAGTTGGTAAATGTATTCCGGTATTATACAGCAGTTACCTCTCATTTTATTTTCAAAATATTTTTTTTTATATAAATTTAGCTGAATAGCGCCATCAACCATACATTAAACGGGTCCACTGAAAATCAGCATTTACGAAGATTTTTTTTTCTTCGTTATGTAAGCTGAGGACGCCATTTTGGACTGTCATTTATGTTTTTTTTTTACTGTACTTTTAATTTTTGGCCAAATAAATGTTCTTTTCTTTTCTTTTCTTTCAGATGATAACGATGATGATGAAATATTAGATTACAGATCATCATCAGCCTGTGATAGTCCACTGCGGACATAGGCTCCCAACCACCCTCATCCATTAGGGTTTACACCCCACCCCGCTGGTCCAATGGGTTGGTGTGTGGACCGACTTTTACATGCCCATCCAACGCATGGATCATCTTTTACTTTCAGACAATTGGGTGATCAGCCAAATTGCCTAACCAACTAGGAAACAACAGTGAAAAATTTGTTGAGTCCCTGCAGGATTGGAAACCCACGACCGGGTTTCAAAGCACACGCCTAACTAGGCTACGGAGGTGAAAGAAGGCATGAGAGTTATATGATTTGTGGTAGATAACCAAGGAGATACTTAAGTATTAGTTACAGACACCGTTATTACACTATGCTTATCGATTTACAAACTGGAACACGATATATGCATGATTGTTAGTTTAAGGCAGATTAAGGCAATATTATGATACATCATGAACTAGTTGTTAATAAACCCTCATTATAATAAACTAACATTTAGTTTGAAAAAAGTTTTATTGTTAAATAAAGGATGCATAACGGAAATGGTTTGATCTAATAGTAAATTATTGTACTATTAACAAAATAGGTATTAATAATAGAAAAGATCCCATCCGCCAAGAATTGACCAACGAAACCAGGCAATTTTTTATAATTTACATTCCATTAAAGTTAAAGTTGTCTTTTAATAAGCTGGATACTGAATATCCCAATGCCAACACAAAGACAGAACTTGTTTAATTTTAGAAGTTCTAATCTTATATACATAGATAATAAATAACATAATTGGTATCCATTTACATACAATAATAATGGATTCAAATTAGACTGAGGTTTGACGTAAGGATTAGACGGGTTTTCTACATTACGATGCCATGTCAATGATCGAAGGAAATGACTTTGTGGGTGCGACAGTTTGGTTTACCTATGTCTATTTACATAGTTTAAGCTTATGTTTTTTAAATAATTGTATGTATAATATTGTAGTAATATACTGGATATTACTTATTTTACAATTATTTAAATAAATAAATCTGTAACTGTCTATTTACCACAGTTTAAATAAGTTTAACCGTCTTAATAATTAATTCTTCTCTCGGAAAAAAAAGTTAAGTAGATGGCGATAATAAATAGTAAATAAAAGTGTGAATATATAGCTATTTCAGCATAGCTTAACAATTATTATCTAAAATTATCTATATAAGTAACGATTACGTATATTAAGATATGTACTAAAAATGCCTGTTACAAAATTTTATATAACTCTAACATAAGCCTTGAAAATATTTTTAGAAAATTACTACTAAATAAGATGTTGCATAATTACAAGAAGAATCCAGTTTATAAAGGTGGTCACATGATCACGGGGGACAACTGTGGTGGTACCACCGCGATGCCTATTTCTGCCACCTATTTGAAGCGCACCGTAGCCAACGTATTTACGGGGTAAGCTAGACGTAACATTCTTTGTCTCACGTAGGAATTGGCGATACATTTGGTATTACCGATGTCTATGGGCGTCTCGTATGACCACTTAACACATAACCAGGTGAGCCGACTGATCGTCTGCCTTCGAATGCGTTAAAAAAGTGTATATTCTTCAGGCGAGTTATGATTAATATAGATAACTGACCTTCTCAGGCATTGTGATGTCATAACATATATACTAGAAACAATTATAATTTTATTCTTCCAGCAACTAGACTGCGAAGAATAAGTAAATCTTTTATGGGACAATGTATACAACAAAATCCCAGATTGGAACTATAAGTAAATTTAAAAAAGTAGTAAAGGAACGTTTATGTGTTTAAAGTTATTATAACATAAATTAATTTATAAATGCTCCAGGATCTACCAAATTTAAAATACGTACAATAGAACTGTATATAGCTATTAAAATGTGTATTTGATTATTTTGGAAGATGACAAAATAGGCCCGCTGAGTTTAGCCGGTTCTTCTCAGCTCAAAGCCGTCCTAATCCGGACCGGCGGCAGCGACCTAGACAATCAATAAGCACTTATATATCGAATAAAGATATTTGAATTTGAAAACTAAATAGCAGAATAGCGCTTATTAAAATTTGAAGAAATTTTAAAGTATACTGTTATTAAATTAGCAAAAAATCTATGAAAATAATGTATCAATATTTTCCCAGTACTTAAGTGTGAAATTAAAGAATCAGTATACATTCTTAAATTTAAATTTACACGCTTTTATCTTGTTACAAAATACTAACATCTGTAATAAATTAAGTAGCTATATTGATAAATCTAACTATCAATCACAAAGGCCTAAGCAAACTGCAAACTAGAGTATCGTAAAAGTTACATGGCCTTAGAAAGCAAACAAGGTCTGTTTAACTTTAGTATTAACTGCACGCAATGTTTTCACAGAGTACGTTAACTTTCTGTAAACAATTTGATCGTTTAATTTTATTATTTTTTTATGACCATCAATACGCAATATTATTAGAAAACTAATAACATAGTCATTTCATGGCGTATTTCGTAATTTTGGAAACGATTGTTAAATGCCCCATAAAGCCCCATCTTGGCCCTAGAGCCATCTGCCTCCCTCTGGGCGCGTCGAAACTAACGCGCCCTTCGTCTCGGCTCCTACAGTTGGTAACAGACCCCGAGTCTGTTACTCAGGGACCATGGTGCCAGGAATTCCCAGCCCTAAAGGGACGAGACTCCCAGCACCCAGCGCGGCCGGAATTAGCCCACAGCTCGTTTCGGCCGCAGAAAGGAGGAAGATCGACGACACCTGCCGAATGTCCTTCTACACGCATCAGTGATGCGGCCCCAGTCGCGGAGGATAAGGAAGCGGCCACAGGATCCTCCTCTTCCCCAGACTACTCCTTGGCTGCAGAGGACGGGATGGCAGCCCCTCCCTCTTCCCGTGCCCTCTAAGGATTGCTTCCCCTGGCTGGCCCAACCGCAGGTACTGAGCCCCACCGCTACGACAAAGCAATAACCTGTTCGGGGGGAATATTGGGTTATATTCCCTTGTTCAAGCATGTTCAAGTTCCAACACTCAGCAATAAATATTTTCTATTCATTATTAAGTTTCCTTCATATTCATTATTCAATATAGAAGTTCACACTTGCTTATTGATTGTCAAACACGCTACCACCGGTTCGGAAAAAGACCCCTCAAACCTGAGAAGAACAGGCAATAGAAACTCAGCGCGCTATTTTAATATATATTCTACTCTTTACCCAGTAAAAACAACACAGAGGTTTGCACACTGTAGAAAGAAATCGGCACTAAAGTGGTGAACAATTTCTATACGCTGTTTCTTGTTTTTAACCGCAAAGCCCGGGGGTTTTTTATTACGGTTCATACTTATATTTGGCCGCTATGAAATATTGTTTGACATGATGTACAATTAGTTGTCCTCTTAACCTTTCTCCCGATGGATAATCCAATTAAACTTTATAGTACTAATATAAATGTAATTACATTTATATTTCCATTTGAAATGTATTATTAGACGTCAAGGGACGAAAAACAAAATATTTCTGTATTTATTATAACTTTCGTTCAATGTAAATAACAAGGTGATAGTTGCAAGGTAATTTCTGCAGAATGCGGGCATTTAGTAGGTCAAAAAGCGAGTCAGTAGCTTTGTATGATTGTCGGTTTTCAGTGCTGAGTGCCGAGTTTACAAATACAGCCTAAAAGTCTGCCTTCCGTGTTTTTTAATTGAATCAAATTTAACGGGCTTAAATATTCTAGTAATTAGAAAACCAACACGAAAGGTAAATTATCAAAAGTCGTTTCTAATACTAATTACGAAATAGCGTTTTTGAAACATTTGACTTTGTGGCTTTCAATTTTATAAAATTAAACGAGGTTCTGCTTCTTCTTAGGCAAAATGCTGTTTGAGTTTATTAAGTATTAAAAAGAAATGTAAAATATGAATTTTAATTATCGTTTGTTACTGTTACACTTTAAAAGTACTGAAAGTACTTTATTTACATTTCAACAACATTGTATACATATCAAAATAACTTAAATGCTATAACTAATGATTATACGTTATAAATTATCGTAAATATTATAATAATTATCAGGTGTGTACGAAATACGCAGCAATTACGCATGTTAAATACAATGCAAATATCTACATGTTAAATAGTTTTCCATAAACTCCGTTAGTAAATAGGCTTTACATAAAACATTATGGTAAAAAAATATCGTTACATAAGCAAAACGTATAAATGTTCCAGGGATATGGAGATTTTTTATTAAAGACATTTATTGGGCCTACATATTATTATATCATAAATTTTTATCTTATAATATTTTTTTTTAATTTGTATACAAAGCCAGACGAACAGTCAAGCCACCTGATGGAAAGCCACCCACGCCCATTGACACCATAATACTAGGGACATCACCAGCACGACTAGACTGTTACGTTTCCTTTTTCCACTCAATCCTTTTACCTTTTTCCGATGGCTTTAGTGCCCCTTAAAATGGAGAATGATAGTTTTTTTTTACACTATCGTATTGCGGCAAAAATAGGTACCGCGGTTGTACCTCACATATTTTCACATATGACACACAGTAAACTTACATCATCATCATCATCATCAGCCTGTGTTAGGTCACAGCTGGACAAAGGCCTCCCCTAATGCTCGCCTCCATTTTAGATGGTTTTTGGACCGTATACCACCACGCTGGTTCAATGCGATTAATGCTTGGACCGACTTTCTACGTGCCTATCCGACGCTTGGATCATCTTACTTTTCAGACAATTGGGTGATCGGCCCAAATTGCCCTAACCAACTAGGAAACTAAAATGAAGGAGGCAGTTTGTATATGCGTGTCGTTTGTAAACTTTTAGTAAATAAAATACTAAATCATACATAAGCATATATGATAGAAAAACAACTTTTTCTGCAACACCAATTATTGTTTTATAACCATCAGTGTCTGTATGGAAAATACTTTAGATATTTTTGAGGAAAATGAAGTCTTTTTAACTAATGTTTAAGTTCAGTTACAGCCGTGGTTTTAACAGTAGAATAACGCTTGGAGACAAAACAAAAATCTTAAACCTAATAAAAAATCACTGAGTATTACCGCTAGCAACGTGTGCTTGTTTGATATATTACATACCTCAATGTTACATCAGTGAAAGAATGATATTTTAACCGTTTTGCTATATGGCCATATAATTTTAATTGTATTTACAGAACTGCTCCTGATGACACTTTAAAGGCAGTTTTATCAGTAATAGAGAAATATTCATAAAAAGTCATCACAGCAAACATCACTGCGTCGCACTAAACTAGCTATTTAAATATTTGTTAAATAAATAATAGCACTTCTCTGTATAAAGACAAACAAAAGAGCTTTTCTATGAATAAATTTATTCAATACGTTACGGTTTACGGTTATTTTCCTAAAAATGTGACTGCATTATATTACTATTTTGCTTAGCTAGTTAATGACGTATTTTGTTTTATATTAAATCGTTAAGAATTAATTCCGCCAAGAACTAAAGTCTGACATAGAGCAAAGGACTAGCTCGTTGAAGTGGTAGCGGGTTGATTATGTTGTCCGATGAATAGATTGCCGTGGAGCGAATAAAGGTTCTGGGGGCAAAGTTTGGAAAAAACGAAGTGTTAGTCGACCCCTGACCGAGTGGGACGCTTATCTATGTGCAATTACAGGTTCAGTTTGGAGACGAGTTGCATCTTGGCGCTCATTGGAAAAGGCCTAGTCCAGCAGCGGACTACAGAAGGCAGATAATGATGACGATATTTTATTAATTAGTTCTGTTAACAAATAATTTAATGAATAGGTAATTGCATTATTAAAATTTGAAAGGTTAAAGCAAATATCGAAATTTACTAGTTATATTGTAATTATTTTTTAACACATTAAATGGTAGAATGATATATTATTAAACAAATGAACTAACAAGTTAAGTGTTAATTTTTACTCAACATCAGAGCATAAAATCTAATTTGAAATCTAATAAACTTATTTAAATTAATACTGAAAAATACTGCCTCCGTAGCCTAGTGGTATGGGCGTGTGCTTTACAAACTGGAGGTCGGTGGTTCGAATCCTGCGGGGACGCAACAAATTTTCATTATTGTTGCCTTGTTGGTTAGGGCAATTTGGGCCGATCACCCAATTGTCTGAAAAGTAAGATGATCCATGCGTCGGAGGGGCATGTAAAAATCGGTCCATCCACCAACCCGCATTGGACCAGCGTGGTGGGATACGGTCCAAACCCCTTAATGAATGGGGGTGTATTAGGGGAGGCCTATGTCCAGCAAGTGGACTAACACAGGCTGATAATGATGATGAATGATGAAATTAATTTAATTTTTTCGTGGGTAGGTGGGAAAAAGTTCAGACGTTTTTTGTAACAGCTGCTCATAATTATTTTGTAATTAATTAGTTTTTGTGCAATACTCTTTTTAAAAATTAGTGCAAAAGTTATACAAAGTGTTGTCTTAGTATTGGAAATTAAAAATTTTACAATATTAGTGAATTTAATGTGATCTGTCTACATTAGTACTTTACCACCTGCCAGCCTATTGTCTACACTTCACTATTATAAAACACAGTATAATGTCTAATTTGGATAATATTATGACAACTCAGCAGAGACTTGAGGAGAGTATCTCTAAAAGGTTGGATGATCTGCAAACACAAATTTCAAATGCGGGGTCATCTAAAGATACTGTTTCTAAAGTAGCTGAGGAGCTCCGAAATTTTAGAGAGCTTGTATTTGGCATACTTCGCCTTCTAAGGCAACAAATACAAGATTGTGCCAAACAGGTTGATAGTCTTGACATGAGCAATCGCAGAAAGGCTTTGATTATTACCGGAATACAGGAAAAGGACAAAGAGGATTGCACCCAAGTAATACTTGATGTATTCAACAAAAAGTTGGGCTTAAATATTATCTCCCAATCCTGTATTAAAGTTTGTCATCGGATTGGTACTTTAAACAAGGAACGCCAACGTCCTATTTTGGTGAGGTTCACAAGTGTGGATTCCAAAACGGCTGTGTGGAAAGCTAAATCCAAATTAAAGGGATCTGCCATAGCTATAAAAGAATTCCTGACAAAGCCACGTCAAGCTGTGTTTTTGAAAGCACGGATTCACTTTGGGATGAGAGCAGTTTGGACTCAGAATGGTGTGATATGCATTAAAACTCCTTGTGGTAGCAGCTGTAAAATCACTTCTGAGGATGAACTTGGTCCGCTTATTAAAAATATCCAAAGGCGACAGGAAAATTAGCGACAAAATAAGTGATAACAAATCTTAACTGCAATAAACAGTAATAAGTATTTAGTCAAGTAACCTACAACTTATACTAGTTCATACTTATTTTCTTTTTTACATTTTATTTATTAAGGATTTTATTATTGTTTTTGTTATATTTAGTGTTTACCTTTTTTTTTTTCTCTTTTTGCTTTTTATATTGTGGTAATAGTTTAAACATTCCATATTTAACTTGTTTGATTTCTCAGTTGAACTTTTAAAGTATCATTATTTTTTATTAACTGCAATAAGCAATAATAAGTGTTTAGTCAAAAAACCTTACAACTTATACTAGTTCATACTTATTTTCCTTTTTTTTTTTTACATTTTTATTTATTAAGGATTTTATTATTGTTTTCGTTATATTTAGTGTTTACCTTTTTTTTTTTTTCTCTTTTTTGCTTTTTATATTGTGGTAATAGTTTAAACATTCCATATTTAACTTGTTTGATTTCTCAGTTGAACTTTTTAAGTATAATTATTTTTGTCTCGTAGTTCTTAGTTGTCTAGTAGTCCATTCTCCTGTTTTTAAGTTTAAAGAATTCGTAAATAATGTTTTTGTTGTGTTTACAAATGTCTTTTGACGTTGGAAACTTGACAGTTTGACTATTGCGTTCCGTTTTAAGTCTTTAAGGGTCTTCTGGTCTAGAAATTAAAAAAATTCGATTTTTTTTTTCATATTTTCATAGTTTAACTATTTAAGAATATGTCTACGAGAGGATTTTCCCAAATTCAAATTATTTCCGGAGAAATAAGTATTTTGCTGAGCAGGCATCCAAACCGGTTGGGCTGTAACTAATCGAACAAAAGACATAATGGGTTCTCCGACTACCTGAATCTATATTTCTTAGTAAACCCTTTTGTTCCGTTAATACAATAACTCTAGGTGATCTGTGTCTTTTATATTCAGTATTCGCTTACATCCAGCTGCTAACAGTTGAATTTTAACCTGTAAACCACGTGAACGTATGTGCTGTGAGTGAAATAAAAATATTTTGAGTAATTATTTAATTATAAAGTATAATATATTTAATTATTAAATTATAAAGCCAATTTACGAGAGTTTATCATCAGAAGAGTTATTGACTCGATGTTTGGGTTCAGAAACTCAAAATAATAATGAGTCTCTAAACTCGCTGATATGGACTTTCGCTCCAAAGCATATCCATGCCGGGTCTCAGATCATTGAAATTGCAACATTTATTGCTGTATGTATTTTTAATGAAGGCTTTATACCGATATTGAAGATAACGACGATTATGGGAGTGAAAATTGGTCCAGAAGCGCATGCATTTGCTATCAGACGAGACAACGCCCGGATTGACGCTCCGAGATACGAGCATCCAGCGCATCAAAGGAGGCCAGAACTGCTCGAATAGAAAACAGAAACGCCGAAAATAGTTTTTCGAAGTCGAGGAAGGTCCGATGTAGAAGCAGGAATGGCAGATTGAATAAATGTAAGTTAAAAATATAATTTTATGACTTAGACTGCAACAATTTACTTTAAACTTTAAACGCGTTTTTCTCAGAACTGTCTTTTGAATCTGATACCACGATTTCTCAGGTTCTGCGAACCGATTTACTTGAAATTTTAAGAGAGTCTTTAGGGACTTGTCTACGTCCGGAACTACGGCCATCCTCAAATTTTCATTTTACTAATTTTAACAAATCGAAGAATGTTCAAAAAGTGGTACAAAATTTTTTTTTTCATTAGGCAGTCGCCATTTTGTAAAAAATTTTTTGTAACTTTTCCGTAGTTCCAGACATTGCGACATTATTGTAGATTGATAATCTTTTATTTTTTGATTTCAGATTGCTAGGAGAGTTAAAATCGTGGGTATGGTCACGCACCAAATTTTGAGACGCCCCACTCCATCAGTTAATAACTAACGGAATTTTGAATTTTTTACTTTTTATTTTTTTGTATGTTTCTAATATGAATAAATAATGTATAAAAAATTGATGAAAAAATATTGCTTGTTTTTTTTTACAGCACTTCAAAATTACCTAAAATTCATGTCTCTAGACCAGAAGACCCCTTAACTGCCAAGATGAGATACTAATTTGAGTTTGTTTGTTAATTTTTTTTGTTTTAATTATTTTTTTTTCTCTAAACATTTTTATTTGTAGTGCATTATTACTGTGTATATATTTTTTTCTTCTCTTTTTAACATTTATGATAATGTGTGCTGGCGGGTGGTGCAGAAATTATTATTTTTTTATTGTCTATTAGAAATATTTATTATATATTTATATTTGTGTAAGCTTATTTATTATATATCAATATTTATATATATATTTATATATGATGTCTACTGTATCTGACGATGACATGTATTTTTCCGCTAATGAATCCAACGACAGTTTTAACTCACTGAGCAGTACATTGGGGGAGTTTTTATCAGAAAAATTTTCTAAAATCGGTAAAAACTTTGTAAATGTATGTCATTTAAATGCTCAAAGCATCCCTAGCCACTTTACTGATTTATGCGATGCTTTCGGTAGTTGTAGTGTACATGCTGTCCTGATCTCGGAGAGTTGGCTCAAACCACATTTACTCTCTACTATGTATTCCCTTCCTGGCTATATTCTTGTACGGAATGACCGTCTAGGTAAAGGGGGTGGAGGAGTGGCAATATACCTAAAAAGTGACTTGTCATTTAAAATCTTGGCTTCGTCTCCCCAAAATTACTCAGCTTCTGCAGAGTATCTTTTCCTAGAGGTCGAGTTAAAAAATGCCAAAATTATCATAGGCGTAGTATATTGCCCTCCAAATGTCGATTATTTCACCGATTTCGAATCGGTTCTCGAATCTTTGGGTTCGGAGTATGCACATTATGTCATCATGGGCGATTTTAATACCAATATCCTTGCAACAAACTCCTCTAGTATCCGCAAATTCCTGGAAATAGTCGAGTCTAGCTGTCTTCACATATTACCTCTCCAGCCAACCCATTATAATGTCTCATGTGAAGACACTTGGCTTGATATAATCCTCTCCTCTAATCCTTCCTTAATATCCTCCTATGGACAACATCCTGCTCCTGGGTTTTCACATCACGACCTTATATTCCTTTCCTATATTCTGAAACCTCCCAAAACTAAACCTAGGGTTCTGCACTTGCGTTCTTTTTCGAAAATTAATTATGAACACCTTAAAAAGATGCCGCTGAAGTTGACTGGGCCCATTGTTTAGGAGGACAACATTGACGCCAAGGTAAGTATATTAAATGAAAATATAATTAAATTGTATGATGTCCACGCTCCTTTGAAAACTGTTAAAATAAGACGTAGTGCGGCTCCATGGCTGTCTGAAATAATTCGCATAGCCATGAGAAAGAGAGATCGTGCCTTTCGAAAATTTAAAAAACTGCGGAATGAAGAGAATTGGTCGTATTATAAACTCTGCAGAAATCGATGTAATCAGATGATACGCAATGCTAAACGCCGATATATCCATGAAAATATTTCTTCTTCTCCTGCTGACATCTGGAAGCTCTTAGAGACTCTTGGTGTTAGAAGGTCGCGACATTCAAACCTTCCATCCTCAATCAATTTAGGTGATTTAAATTTACATTTCACTACCTCTTCTACATTGGATCAAATAATTATATCTTCAACTGTTTCATACATAAAAGTTTGAAGCGCGCTACTAATAACCTTCTTTATTTTTCTCCAGTCTCTTCTGACGAAGTTAAAAAGTGCATCCTTGCCACCAAATCCAATGCCATTGGCTGTG
Source organism: Lamproptera curius (assembly GCA_029286875.1). Lineage (NCBI taxonomy): Eukaryota > Metazoa > Arthropoda > Insecta > Lepidoptera > Papilionidae > Lamproptera > Lamproptera curius. Next base: position 476,795 of record JAGSMT010000085.1, on the reverse strand, counting down.
ACAAAATCGGGCGTCGGATGATAATACCAATCCTTGATTTCCTGCTTCCTGTTATCACCCATATTATAAACTTTTCCTTTGATACCGCACTTTCCCGTCGTTATGGCGAAACGCTCTGGTTCGCCCTCTTCCTAAATGTTCCAATCCTACCGTTCTTTCTCATTACCGACCTATCTCTATCCTGCCTTTCTTTTCAAAGATAATTGAGTCCTGCGTTCTAAAGCAAGTTTCTCACTTTGTTCGGAGTAACAATTTGATAAGTCCACTACAATCTGGTTTCGACCTGGTCACAGTACTACCACTGCTCTCCTTAAAGTGACTGACGACATTAGAGTAGGAATGGAGAACAATTGGTAACTGTATTGGTTCTCATTGACTTCTCTAACGCGTTTAATGCCGTCAGTCACGATATCCTCTTAGCTAACCTATGGCACTTAATGGTTTCCGACGAAGCACTGGATTGGTTTTCTTCATATCTTCGAGGACGACAACAGGCGGTCTATTATGATGATTCAATCTCAAATTGGTTAGACATTGCCAGTGGTGTCCCTCTAGGCGGTATTCTTTCCCTATCTTATTTTCAGTTTTCATAAACTTCATCACTCGAAAACTTCAATGTGCGTATCATCTTTATGCCGATGATCTTCAGATATACGCCCAGTCAGCTATTTATTCGTTACCGCAAACAATTAAAAAATATAATGAAAACTTAGCTATTATCAAAAAGTGGAGCGATCAATTTGGGATTAATATAATGAATCAAAATGTCAAGCTATCATAATAGGTAGTTCTGGAAATATTAATAAAGTGGATGGTCTTAATCTCCCAGCAATAAGGTTAAATAATGTTCCCATTTACATTGGTAAAAATGTCAAAAATCTAGGACTCATACTTGACAAAACTCTGAGTTGGAAAGACCAGGTAGCCAATGTAAGTTATAAGGTAACAAATACTTTGCGATATCTCTATAGACTGAAAAATTTCTTACCTTCTGAAACCAAGAAAATGCTCGTGCAGGCCTTAGTCTTCCCTTTAATCGATTATGGTGACGTGTGCTATTTTGACCTGAATGCAGATCTACTCAATAAACTTGACCGACTTCTGAATAACTGCATTCGATTCATTTTCAATCTCCGTAAATATGACCATATATCCATCTATCGCTCGCGTCTGCAGTGGTTGCCCATACGTGAAAGGCGTTCGTTAAGAGCTTTAACGACGCTATATTCATTCTTGACTCTCCTGATACTCCTGTTTACTTGACCACCGCTGTCAATACCTTTGCTCACTTAATAGTAAGAATCTTCGCTCAACGCATAACCGTCTTCTGCAATGCCCAACCCATCGTTCTGATTTCACAATTCCTCTTTTTCCATCCAGTCCATTCTTCTGTGGAATGGGTTACCTCCAAATCAGGTTAGCGCAAAGTCGCTTTACTTTCAAAAAAAACTAAAGCATTATTTGTTAAAAACTGTCCATGGAATAGCATTAATTTTATTAATATAGTAGATATATGTATACTATTTAGTGCTTGTATGTATGTATATATATATGATTACAATGCATTTTATCTATATTCGTATATTTATGTATATTATATATATATGTATTCATTATATTTATATATATGTATATTAGGATTTTGTTGTTTTGTTTTTAAATAACTTTCTATTTTGTATACTTAACGCTATTTTTCTTATTTGCCATATCCCTGTGTCACCCATTAATGCTATCTCTGCACCACTCCAAAGGTTGACTGGTAGACAATGCTATTGGCATTAAGTCCGCCTTTGTACAAGATTTGCATAAAGTGTAAATAAATAAATAAATAAATAGTTCAAATATCCCCTGTGTACGATATTGTTTGACACGAGGATTAAATGGGTTTACCACATCACGACATCAAGTTAATGATCGCCGTCTTTGATAGTTGACATATTCAATTACCCGTTTTGGATCTAATTTCATATTTTAAATAGGATTGATATTATATAGCTCCTTCTTTATTTTGAAGTTGTAGGTGCTGTTGCCAAAATCGACTTCGAAGACTTCGAAGGGAAATTAAATAGCTTCACGAATTTTATTCGCGTCATTAGTAAAATAAATGGTTTGTAGAACGTAAAAAATGCTTTTATAAATGGATACATGCAATGCTTTTTTCATTCACAGATAAGAAATTTAATGGATGAATGATAGAAGTATTTCTGAAGTTTTGATAAAAATTATTAAATTTTCAATATATTTTTTTATTTTTATTATTTCCATTACATACAACATAAATGATATTTTCCGGTGGTTAAGTCATCACAAAATTTCCCCAAATAGTAGTCAATGTCTGACGAGTCGCGAAGAAAAATGAGTGTCGGTAGTTCGTAGGCCACTCTCTGTATCCTCCGCAAATCGGATTGCGCACCGATTTGGTGTGAAGGGACCGTGGAAACAGGGGATATTCGGTAAGAAATACTTATACCTCTTCCACATATACAGGTCTAGAAGCTTAACCTCAATCACATAAGACATAAAACTATCTATTCCTTTTGCGGACGAAACGTGGCAGAGCCGAGCATCGAGGCCACCGCTTGGGGCTGAGAAATTTTTCCTTGTAAGGGTATTGATCTCCTGTCCCATGGTCCCAAGGTAGCAGGCTTAGGGGAGATTATTGGTCATGTATATAATATATCATAGGGGCCGAGATGAAGGGTGTGTTAGTCCTTACACGCCAACAGGCGTAGAGGGCCGTAGGCCCAAAACAGGGCTGCTTTAGCAGCAATCGCTTGTCGGGTTGCTGAAGAGTGCGGCGTAAACGTTCCTGTGATCCCACCTTTTAAGCGCCACAAAGGAGCAACGTGGTTGTTTTGTCGTTCGAATCCGTCGTTGCCCCCGTGAGAGTGGGAATGCGTAGGTATTTCACTAGGTAAAAAAACACAAAAGTAATTAACATTACGTCGTTTACTAGGTGCCAACCACTTTATCAAACAAATGAAGAGAAATCAAATCGTGAGAGTTAACTATATCAGAGTTGTAAATCGTAACTTTATTAAATTTAAACTTTCATATTCTCGTGGCGCATGAACCATCTTTCATTGCAGGGCTTACTAAATGATCAGCTCATTTCGCTTTAAAAAACCAGAAAATAGCTGAACTGTTCACACCCTGCGGTACTTAATGCAAGGGCCACTGCCACTAGGCAACGAAATATGCACAGGGCCAGATTTTTAGCTGCTTGTGAAGTTGCGCACTTAGCAGTAAAAGTAAAACAAAGCTTCAGGCTAGCTTTTTGACCTACTGGCCTCCGTATTCTGACAATCTACGTTACAACCGTCACCTTATTACTTTATGCACGTAAGTTATAACAAGTATAATACTTTCATACTTATAAAATTCACAATTAAATTTATGCTTTATCAAAATATTAAGGCTTCAAAACATTAGTCAGACATACCCTTTAAGCTTTATATATTTACGACGTTAAATATTTAATACTGCGCACACAAGCAACGCGGTTAAAACTCAATTCCTGAAAAAATCAATACACAGACAAACAATAGAAACACGACATGCTTTCTACTTAAACGTTGCGTGTAGTTAATACTGAAGTAACACTGGTTTTGTTTGTTATTGGAAATCAATATTGTGTAACTTTCATAATACTCCAATGTTCAGTTTACTAAACTTTACATTGGGTCATAGTTAACGATCGGCTTAATAGCTCCACGGCTTACGAAAATAAACATTTATTTTGTATTACTCGATAATTTATTACAACAAATCTGTTAAATCTTTTAAATATAATAATTCATATAAGCTCCATTGCTTTAAGTTAAAAGCCACTTTTTTTATTTAATAAATTTTATTGAATACGTTTTTAGTATTAATTTATTTTTATTGAGAAGGGACCCCATGAGAGGTATATTTGCAATACATGAAAAATATTCAAAATTTACTTGGTTTGCTAAGAAATGAATTAAATTTTAAAAGAAAATGTACGTAAAAAATGGACACACATCTATTCAAAGCAAATTCGCAAAACTGCGCTAAAATATTTCTAAAACAATTCTGAGAATAAATTTCACTGCACTGCCGTAAACTACCCATTTATTTGTTAAATAAATAATAGCTTCAACGCTTCTGTATAAGAGAAAATTTTCTTTAAATACGTCTAGTGTTTTTTGAAATATTTTCACCATCTCAACATTCATTGTTCTTCAAATTTTGTATTGTCATTAAGTTTAAAGGTTTTATTAATATAAGATTAATCCACTACTATCCTAACACATATACAATGGTAATCTAATAATATAAAGTAATTTAATAAGTATATATAGCAGTAAGAAAAATGCAAATATTTAAGGATTACAGTTAACTTTAAGGTTTGGCAAAGGGCATTTGGGGCAGTTAATATTCGTATAATGCATACGAAGACCGTTATACCAAAAAACTACTTGGACTAGACCAAAGCGCATTATCGCGCCTTATAACAAATGAAAAAATATTAATATAAATTTAAGGAAATCCGTTGTAGTTATCATGATGAGTCTCATATTAATAAAAGATATAGAAATATATAATTTGATCAAACCTAAATGTATATGAATTCATACTAATATTCAAGTTTATGTAAGTTAATATTTAAGCCAAAAGATAACTCAGATAATGAATTAAAACATAAAATGATTTGGGTTATGATTGCAATTTTGTAAGAACAAATCTTAACAGAACTCAAAATGCATTATTCCTCTATATTTGTCATTTTAAAATACAACAAAGAGAAATACGATAGAACCGTAGCACTAATTATTGAATATATTTTCAAACACAATAAGGCTTTAAAATGCATCGGTCTTGACACGATTCAATCTCTGAATAGAAACACGTTTAATTATGTGTTTTTTTTAATCGAACTTTGGAATATTTTTCTACTTATTAGTAATGATCACCACAGACAATACAATTTGTTTGAAGGAAAAAATACAGTGTTTTATGTAATAATAAAACGCACTTCGTATGTAATAAATAGAAATATTACTTATTATATATATTTTATTAACTGATTTTTCACCACGATTACGCGGCATAAGGCATGTACCCTTAAGACGTGAGTGAAAATCAGCAGATTTGCTGATCAACCTTTGTATATGTTGTTTGTCTAGTTACTTTAATAAAAACAATACACATACTTATCTAATAAGATTCGTACTGGCTAATGAGTAACAGTAAGTATGGCTACAGGGTAAAAGTACCTATATACTATATCAAAAATGTAACATAAAATAAAGCAGAAATAGGTTTAAAAGAGTGTATTGCATTACGTACAATATACAAACAGTAAATACCATGGTGACATCGACCCTTGAAGAGAAAACAAAAAAATAACAGTGAGTCAGAACCAAAAGAAAAGTAGGACAATAATTAATGAACACAGCCTTAGTAGAAATAGGATTTTGGTATATTGGGTAAAGACATTTAACAGAGGTCGTGTCGTCACCAATTTGGGAAAAAGAAAAAACCGGAAATCGATTGTCTTGCGTTCTATTTGATAAATATCTTTCTTTTATATTATCTTCACATTAGTATATTACATCGTACTAAAAGTAACACGTTGAAAATGAAATTTATTAATCTATTTATTTTATTAATTATTACGTATAACGTTCGGAAATTCTATTAAGTAAAATTTCTCTGGTGGCTAACGGCTATCTATAAACAATTAATAGAAGGCTCATAATCCAGCGGAGAATCAATCTAAACTATATTATTATTTATACGTAACATTGGTTTTTTTATGTACATACACAAAAAAAATTAAATAAATAAACTAAAATACAACAGTGCTGATTAGAATTATTCTTTCATTATTAAAAAGTTTTCTTTCCTTGAGTAATATTGGCTACTTTTAACCCCAGGAAAACCCATTGGTACAACCATAGACCTACACCTAATATTTATTGTACATGTCCTCATAACCAACTGCCAATTCATTAAATGATTTCATATATTGTTAAATTATAGTTTTGCTCCATGAAAGTAAAATTTCAATCATTTTCAAAAAAATAAGTGTGACTTTACGCGACGACATATTCTTGGAAATCCTTTTTTTGACCCCGAGTCTGTTACTCAGGGTCTATGGGAGCCAGAAGTTCCCAGCCCACGCAGAGACGAGACTACCAGCACCCAAAGACGGCCCCGATGTGAATCTCCGCCGCTGGCCCCATTTCGGCCGCAGAAGGAGGTGAGATCGACGACACCATGCCGAATGTCCCCTCCCACCACGGCCCTACCACACCGTATCAGCAGTGCGGCCCCGCCGAGTCGCGGAAGATAGGGAGAGCGGCCTACGGAATACCGATACTCCCCTGCGACTTCACCTTTGTTGCGAAGGACAGGAAGGGCGGCACCCCTACCTCCTGCAACCCGTTCTTCGCAACCTCCAAAGCGGGCTAGTTCATTCCGCTTGGAGCAGCCTCCTCCACGGCCAGGCTCCTCCTTGACTCCCCGCGGCTGGGCAGGCCGCGGGTTCTGAGTCCCACCGCTACGACAATGTTCAGAGGGATCCAAGGAAACCCGGCGTAACCCGAGTTTCTTAAAATCTATACTAAACTTAAATTACTAAATTGAGTATATACTAACATCATACAGGTACACGACACATAACATCAAAGCTGCCGCCACTGGGTTGGGAACTTGTCACTGCAAGAATATGGATCTCTTGGTTCCCATGCTCCCTGGATATCAGATTCGGTGGGTATTTACACGCGTACAAGGGCCGATACGAAAGGCGCGATGGTTGCTTCCAGTGATGGAATGCTTCGGCGAACAGCGCTAGTGGGGTCACGGAAGACTGCCAAAGCGTGCCTGTGACTCCATGTTTTAGGCGCCAGGAAGAAACAAGTTTTTAGTCGATGCGAATCCATCATAACCCGTCCTTACCCCGCAAGGGTATGTGTACGCATATCCCGACGTAAAAAAAACTATCCACCCTATGATAACTTTTTTAATTTAAGAGCAAAGATTTTTGGTGCAAATACTAATAGCATTTAATTAGTTCAGACATACTTTAATGCTTTTAACGAAATATATTCAAATAAGGTTTTTCTTTTGATAATGGAAGCTTTTCTTGCATAAATTATCCTTCTTTTCGAAACAACGAACTAACTTTATCGCTTTGAAGAATTATGTCTCATGTATTATTTAATAAAGAGCTAATGTAAAGGCCTTGAAAAAGACTATTTTTTAATTAGCTCGTTGAACTTAATAAACCTTACAACTTTAAATATTAGTAGAGATAAATTCGGTTTCAATTTTAATATATCAAGAGGGGCAAAAGTTTAACGAGTGTTTAAAGAGAGTTGTGTATATATGTTTATATTTATGTACGTCCTACTTTTTGGGTGAACCGCACCTGACTAGTTGGTGAATTTATTTCATGACCGTGGTTTGGCTTAAAAATTTATTTGAAGTAAAAAAAATCCATATTATATTATAGGCTATAGCATATTAAACTAACGGAGTTGAAACTGGTACGCTCTTTGAATAAGCTTAAGTTAAATATCACAAGCTGGTAGTTAGTTATGGTAAATAATAATACTTAGGTATATAATATATAGGTATAGGTAGGAAATCACATGTATATGAACAATAATCCTGCCCCCTAACGGCGTTCTTAGTTATAGGCTCATGGAAAGAATGGCACTAAAGGAAGATTGAAGATAGATTACACTCAACCGAAACTCTCCTTCTCACGAGGCCAATACCAATGCATCGCATTTAACCTTACTGTTTAAATATAAGATGTTATTTCTTGAACAAATACTGCTTTAATTTTTGAGAATTACTTTGTATATTGTTTAAAGATTAAAAATAAAAATAATACAAATGCCAGATATGTCATTAATATGGTTTATTCCAGGCCAATTAGTCCTGAAATAGTTCACATATTCATCTGCAATGCTGTTTTTCGCTTTATTCGTAAACGTTCTTTATTATTTTTTACGTTTTAAAAAAAATTATACATTTCATAAATCTCAATGTCTTCGTCTGCTCAATAACTATCTTATCGTGATGAAAATCAATCAATAAATTCTATACTGTATTGCACTAATCATACTTATTTATATTGACAACAACGAACCATTATCAGCCTGTGTTAGTCCACTGCTGGACATAGACCTCCCTAATGCACGCCTACTCCATTAGGGGGTTTTTGAACCGTATCCCACCACGCTGGTCCAATGCAGGTTGGTGGGTGGACCGACTTTTTATATGCCCATCCGATGCATGGATCATATTACTTTTCAGTCAATTAGGTGATCGGCCCATATTTTCCTAACCAACCAGAAAACATCGATAGCGCAAAGTTGTTTCCCCACGGGACTTTAACCTACGACCTCCGGTTTTAAAGCGTTGGCCAATACCGCTAGACCGCGTAGGCGATTAGACGGAAGCCTAAAGAATATCTTGACTTTATAAATAATATTTGAAATATGAAGAATCAGGAGGGTGAGTCTGATAACAATAACTGATTTGGGAGGGGACATTTTTAATATTTTTATTGCAAAAAATCCGTAAATACTTAATTTTATTCTTTGCGGTTTCATCCCCGCAGTGCACATTGTAACTTTAGATTTACTAAACGCCATAAAAAAATAAAAATTAGGCCATCGCCTCAATATTTTATTAAAAATTTCGAAAATTTAAAAGAATTAAACATACGGATTATAATGTTGTGCACAACATAAAGGCAGTATATTGTATGTAAGAACTATACAAACTAAGTAACTACTATGTATACAATTTTTAAATTTCCATTTAAGGTTTATAAAGATAAATTAAAACAGCTTCTAAAACGTTGACTTGAAAATATTAAAAAAACCTTCACTTCAAATATCGACGAAGTATTTCTTTGAATTGATGTATTTAAACAAACAAAAACTATTTTTCAAGAATCATACAAAGACATGACGACGTCTTGAATAGTTAAAACTTATAAAGTACTAGAGAACTTGACACAAAAAAAGTAAAGTCAAAGAAAAGCTAAAAAAACCACATTGAAATAAACAATTGTCGGGGATATTTTTGTTAGTGAATGTCTGCATAATAAAAGGCAGAATACTCGATGTAATTTCGTAGCTTGATGAAAATACACAAAACGAATGTTTGTATTTCATTTGTAACGTTCGAATTCGGAAAATTGAAACAGTTAAATTATTTTAAACGGAACTATTAAACTAATTGCTTATACGATGCAGTGTTTTGGCTATCTTTGTTAATTAAATGTAAAATAATGGGCTATGTCACGTAGATTTTCAATAAGTTTGTTTTTTATTGTTTGCTTCTATGATATTGTCAAAATAAAGTTTACAATTATTGTATCATTATTAGGTAAGACCAGTATTCATATTATAGACATTTCTTTATTATTATTTTTTTTTAATAAAATATCTTTATTCAATATTGAAGTGTAACACTCACTCATTTATTACCGACGATCTGAGAAGAACCGGCTAAAGAAGCTCAGCGGGCCATTTTTGTCATCTTTTTTATAATCAAATCTACGTTTATATGAGCTACACACAGTTCTATCATACGTAAACTAAATTTGAAACAGCCTGGAGCGACCATTCCATTACCAGGTTGTGCTATCATTTATAAATTCATTTCTTACAATAACCTTTAACACTTCAACTACATTTATAAATTTACTTATAGTTAAATTCTGAACGTTTACTGGGATATCGTTGTTAAAGCGTATCGCATCGTCCCATAAAAGATTTGCTTATTCTTCGCAGTCTATTTGCTGGAAGAATTAAATTATGTTTGTTTATACTATTTATGTTATGTGCATCACAATGCCTGTAAAACGGGTATATTAGGGAGGCCAATATCCAGTACTGGACTATCACAGGCTGACGGTGAACAATTTTCTCATGGATTCTTTTGAGGCAAGGTTATAGACCTTTATTTTGGTATACAAATGATTTCTTTTAATAAACAGAGATTTTATAATGCAGAAATTTCGGTTTTTTGTACAATAAATATTCTATTATCATCGTTTCAACTTTTTTCTTATAGTATAATGTCGTATAGTCTTCTAGGCTCATTATAAAGCTATGTATTACTAGCTTCGCCCTGCGGTTTCATCCCCGCAGTGATTGTGATCCGCGATAATCATTACTACATAATCTGTATGAGCCCAAAAGTTTTTGCAGTATAATTGTTTAATATCATAATATACTGAACATACAGTTTAAGTAGTTACCTATATATATATATAATCTCGCATTCAGAGTTCTATGTTTGCCATGTGTAAGACGCTTGTATTACATGTTTTACAACTTTTATAAAATTTTAAGCCTTTTACTTCACTAAATAGCCTTATATACATTAGTTAAAATTTGCTTAAAAATTTCGCTTCCTACTATATATATATATAGGAAGCGAAATTTGCTCTTGAAAATATAGATAAGCAAAATTATAGGATTTTGTAACGTATAAAAAAAAGTAACAAAAATTACCGACTCTAAAGTCAACCACTTTTGACGTCCTCCGTTCCGTAAGAAAGAACTTAGTTCTTTTTGTCCATATTTTGAATAATTTAATTGATTGAAGATTGCACCGCTAGAGTGACAGTGAGTAGGTACACATTTTATAAGCACAATTATATTTATTTTAACCTTTCTATAAAGGCTTTAAATTCGTATCGGAATTTGATAATAACTTGATTTTTATACATGATAACTTGTTTAAAAACATAGTTTGGAATATTTTTATTAACCTCGAATAATTCAATTTAAAAAAACATATAAATTGAGGGAAAGGTTAGATTTCATTTTGAAAGTTTAAATATTATTAACTCGAAAAAAGGTGAACTTTAGTCGTTCCTCTACCTCCGCTTGCTATTAAAACCCCATATAAAGGTTCTCTCTTGCTATCTGACATACTGAAGCGCGCTTCCTGCTTAGTTGTGTAACTAATATCGCCTTGTTAGTTCTAACAAGGGTTTGTTAAAAATATCAAATATTACTTTGAACCAAAAATTAAGTTAAGTTTGTAAAGTTACAAAAAATATTATTTTCAGCATTAAAATATTAACGATATAAAAATTAACATATTTATTTCATAATATTGACTGGCCGACGGTCAATTATCTAAAACACTTTTAGTATTAATTATTTAGTATAGAAATTAACAATAAAAATGCGAACAACCTATACGAAGCTCTTATTTTATAACTGGTACTTAAAGGTAAATTGTAAATATTTTTCGACGTCCGGTACTATCCTTGTCTTTCTCCTCCTAATAAAAACACTGAGAATGTAAAGCAATATCTGTATCTATTTAACTTTTTTTAAAAATAAGTAAATAGCCTTGTATGAATGAAGTCGAATCAGCTACATTTTGTAGTAAATTAATTTAAAGTAAAACTTATCGCTGCCAGGTTTATGATTTAATTAAGTACTTTCAGCTAGCGAATTACATTTTTAAGAAATTACAACTCCTCATTATGATATCAGAAAACTATCTGGAAGTCATCATCATATTTTATATCCGATTTTTATACACGTAGGATACAACATGAATAAAAATTAAATGATTCAATCGAGGTAAGTGCCATTCAGTTTTTGATAAAATATCAATATTTTCTAAATATATTAGAATGCAGATCAGTCTTTATTGTAAATATCATTTTTGCTAAATAATAACTTCAATTAAAGTTTGCAATAAGGTGTTTAAAATTGTTCAAAAGACGAAGCGTTACATAAATAGCTTTTAAACAGCGCATTACACCAATGCCAGCCCTTTATATCAAGTGCCGAGAATGAAATGGATGAGTAGGAGCTACGCCGCAAGTTCGGGTGTACCGTTGAATTCATCGCCCCAGACGTTATATTCACCTTCAGCAATTTATTAATAGTCGAAACCAGTACAGACGTGGATATGTGGATAGTCATTGTGTAAGGTTAAGCAACACAATAGAACCAAAATATGAAATGTATAACACTTGAATAGTTATCAACGAATCAAAATACCTTTATTGCCGGATGTTACAAAATGAAGATTTAGGCAGATAATACGTAATAAAACAGAGGATAAATATCTAAGGCTATTTAGTGAAGTAAAAGGCTTAAAATTTCATAATTAAGTTGTAAAACATGTAGTACAAGCGTCTTACACATGGCAAAATACATAGAACTCTGAATGCAAGATTATACAAACTTGAGATTATAAAAGCTTCATCACAAAAAGAAATTTAAAGTAACAGCTTTTTGAGCAATTTTATATTTTATGTAATATATTCGATTACGTGTATATAATATAATTGTCAAACCTCACTATAGTAAAAATAGGTGTAATGTCCTAGAAGTAAAAGGTGAGAAGTGAGAAGAAAATTGAAGCTCTTACTGGAATTAACATTTTTTGTATGTGAAGAAGGGTGACAGGGAAGTGGTAAAAAATTTCTTTTTTACTAGCGGTCGTCTGAGGTAGTACCACCACGGTGCCTATTCATGACGGAATTTGGTGTATAAGCATTGTCTTTTGGTTTGAAGGAAACCGTAACCAGAATAAATACTGAGTAAAGTAAACGAGTCGTAACCTGTTATGTCTCAGAGCGGAAAAAGGGTAAAAGGATTTGTGCTGACTAACACTATACACTACGTCTATAACTTACTATCAGCTGAACGTCTAACTAGTCTCAGCTTCAACCTATATAATAAATTAAAAATAACATCTTAGAATAGCTTGCTTTCTTAGAGTAATGGACATTGTAAACAGCACATTCACCCAAAGATAATTGTTGCCCCCGACCCATTAAAATACTTCGCGCGCCATTATACCGCTTTCCACCCTGAGACGATTTGTAAAGTAATTGCACTAGCTATGGTGGCTTTCGAATCGAAGTATTGTATTGTACTCTTTAAATCCTAATTAGGCACTGCAATGGCTACCTTTGTCGATTCCCCAAAAATGTAGACTGGTTCAAATTGTTATTTTCAAAAATATAATAAAAACCGAATTGATGTTCATTCTTGCAATTTAGAGTAAATATATCGAAAATATTATATTTATTAGTGACTTTGAATTAGTAGACGTAAGTTATGTTAACAGATCTTATTTCCATGAAAACTATAACATAAACTAATATATAACATATTTGAAATAAGTGCAAACCAAGCAGCCATATAATGCCTCGTCCCTAAAGCTAAAAGGTCGGTCGTAAAATAAATTGAACCAATTCCCGACACCCGGTCAACTAAAACTCCTGTCCTAAAAGTCATGATTTAATAATATATATAATATTGAAATTTAATTTACTTTAATATGTTTAACCCCACATCTGAATAATGTTTTAAAAGCACACCTGCATGTATTTATCAGATTGTCTGACTTTGCTATTAAAAAGTAGTATAATTTAATTTCACATGTTTATTTAAAATAAATATCATTTCAAAAGAGTAATCGGAAAAGTAAGACTTACATCAAATACTTCTTGAAAAACAGTAGAATTATACGGTATACTTTTTCTATTCCTGTAATAATTGCTTGACAAATCTAATGAAACTGCAAGGGTAAAGAAAATGGTTAAAAATCTTTGCAAAATTTACAACTGAATAAAAGGTATTCTAATTAGGGCGTGTACTTTAGAAACCGGAGGTCATGGATTCGAATCCCGCGGGGAAACAATTTTGTGTTATTGTTGTTTTCTGGTTGGTTAGGACGATTAGGGCCGATCACCCAATTGTCTAAAAAGTAAGATGATCCAAGCGTCGGATAGGCAATTAAAAAGTCGGTCCACGCATTAACCGCATTGAACCAGCGTGGTGGGATAAGGTCCAAAAACCCCCTAACGGAGAAGGCGTGCATTAAGGGAGGCCTATGTCTAGCAGTGGACTAACATAGGCTGATGATGATGATGATGATTAAATCATTAAACTTTTAATTAATTAACTTCATATAAGTGTTAAAATTTGATAATACCTAGGTCATGCATTGAGTACAAATAAAATATTTTTGTATTTTACATATTGATGTGATAAACACGCATCGTATTGTCGGGGTGGATTTGAATTTATGATATTTCTCATACAAAGATCAGCATGCATACAAAAAAATAACCTGGATGCATGCCGGTATTTGCAAAAATGGCCCATTGTACATAAAAAGCTAGCAGAATATGTATGTTCTTTAACTGAATTATTTTTACCTCTACTAAACTGAATTTATAAACAATTCAATTTATAACGGAGCTTTAAACAATATTTTTCTCTATTATATCTATTAGAATATTTTAAAGTAAAACATAAGATTTAACTTGTTATGTACAAGTTAACCGTATCACATGAAAGTACTAAACAGATTTTTTATAATACTTCGAGGTTAAGCCAAATGTAAAATTACAGACCGCTGCCTTGCGTCAAACGCTTGACTAATCAATTATTAACCACAAGTTATTAATTTATATATTATATTAACTGCCGTTGTAGCCTAGTGGTGTAGGCGTGTGATTTAGAAACCGGAGGTCGTGGGTTCGAATCCTGCGGAGACTCAACAAATTTTCATTGATGTTCCTATTTGGTTAGGGCAATTTGGGCTGATCACCCAATTGTCTGAGAAGTAAGATGATCCATGCATCGTATGGGCATGTAAAATCGGTCCACCCACCAACCCGCATTGGACCAGCGGGGTAGGATACGGTCCAAAAACCCCCTGATTGATAGGGGTGTATTAGGCGATGCCTATGTCCAGCAGTAGACTATCACGGGCTGATGATAATAAAAAATAATAATAAAATAATTAGAACAGCAATTATTTATTTAATAATTATAGTAAAATAAATTAAATGCAATTAAAATTTTGATATTTTCAATTGAATTAAATGTATACTCTAAATTGTGTTCAAGCGTACGTAAAAATATATTACAAAAATAACGTAAAACTATCAACTGTGTTTTTGTTTTGCCGAATTTTCTAAGGTCTGAAACATCTTATTCAAAAGTGATCGTTATGTTTTTGTCGATATACTAGAGTAATACTTCTTGTTAAGAAGTTCAATACGAACTATTTATAATACGTACCTACTTGAAATTGTTTAGTAAGGGTTACATTTAAAAATTTACCATTCCACTATTTTGCATTGAACAAGAATCGAAATCATTGTAACGTACACCAATTTTTACACTATATTACATAACTACGAAACACATTATATTCAATACTTACTTAAAATTCATATTATCACTTTTTTCTAATACATTCTTAATTAAAGCAGTTCTAAAGTTATAAAAATAACATATCTGTATCTTATTTTTTTAAGCTTTACTTTTCGTTACTTAACGTTGAAAATAACAAGGCGATAGTTGTAACATAGATCTACAGGAAACAAGCCTGAGTAGGTCAAATAGTAACAGAGAACCCTTGTATATATTTTAATAGTAACGGAGGTCGCATAGAGGAAAGCTCTGTTTTTAAATACAAATTAGTACTTAAACTTTGAATTGTGTTAATAATAAATGCTTAAAAGGCTAACTCCTTATTAAGTAACACTTTTAAATAGCCTCCGATGTATGTTAGAGTTAAACACAAACCACATAATTATAAGACAAATGAAAGATTTAGTTCGTTTGTTAATTGCCCACTAGTAAAGGATAAGTTGTGGTGAAAGATTCAGTATGTGTCATGATTTACATTATATTAATTTATGAATTCCGCTTACTTGGACTTATAAATTTCTTAAGTACACTATCAGTTATTTTCAACGACTTTACTGTTGTCTTTTTCGCAAATATTGAGTTAATGTTGCGTGTAGTTGGTATGTTGGTTGGTTGATTTATTTATTTAACATACTAACAGAAAAATACGATATACCATGCTGATAAGATCAAATCCCTAATTTTTGCTTGCCATCTTGAAGGAAGTGAACCTGGAATACCGTTTAGAAGGGAACTTAGCCATTATGACCAGTGAGGCCAACAGTAGACTGTGCTAGACCCTCTGGGAAGAGCTGTTCTAAAAGCGCCTTGAACGGTTTAGGGAAATAATGGAAGGTGGTAAATGTGCTACCAAGAATATTCACCGGGTGATGATGCAGAGGAAAAGGAGTGTTGGTATCACGTAGTCCAGACATGTTCACTTAGTTCAATTATCGGACCAATTCAAAAAGTAACGAAACACAAAAATCCTCCCTTTCGAAAGTTTTCAGCAATTACATCAAAATAAATAAATCTTGAACTATATTTTATTCTTTTTCTTAGTATCCACTAAAACCTTACTAATATTATAACTGAAGGTTGATGATTTATTGATGAGACTGAGATTTTTATCATTTTTACCTTTTTTAGCCAAAAAATACAGAAGGATAAAAGTTTGATTATATCTCGTGACGATAGTGACAGTACTTAACTTTGTATCCTAAAAATCTTATAAAATTCCAAGAACTGTGATTAATAAACTTGTAACGTTAAATCTTAGATACGGCTGCAAAATAACTAAACTTATTTCGTTGTCAGCACCTGTAAAGATGGGTAGAATAGAACAATGCTGAGTTTGTTTAAATATTATGATTTCCATAAAAGTACTCCTAGTAAACGATCCTTAAAGGGATGTCTGCAGTAAACGTAAAGGTCGGTTTCAGAATAAATTTACCAATTCCTCAGGCACCATTAACCAAAACTCGTTGGCCGTAAATATAAGTTGAACTCGTTTATTTCACTTACTTTCAACGTACGGAGAACGTTTGCACCCTTTGGTACATTAAAAAGGTACATTGACGAATTTTCAAATGAAATATTTTTGTAATAATATAAAAAGTAAAATAGTTTGTCTGTTTATGGTTTCAGGTAAACAGTATTTTTTGTTGTATTTTTTAATATTTCGAGGACGGCTTTACTTTTTATAAGACTATCATCATCATCATCATCATTATCATCATCATCAGCCTGTGTTAGTCCACTGTTGGACATAGGCCTCCCCTAATGCACGCCACCACTTCCGATCTTCGGCTATTCTCATCCAGCCCACACCGGCCACTTTGCGAATGTCGTCACTCCATCTTGTCGCAGGGCGTCCTACACTCCCGAACAGGTTCCCGCTTTGTCGTGCGGTGGGGCTCAGTACCTGCGGCTTGGGTCAGCCGCGGGAAGCTAAGAGGAACCTGGCCGGCCTGAGGGTAAGGCCGGCCGTGGAGGAGGCTGCTCAAGCGGCTGAAGAAGCCCGCTTTGGATGCGCCTTAGAGGTGCGAGGGACGGTTGCAGGAGGTAGACGTGCCGCCCTTCATGTCCCTCGCAACCAAGGTGGAGTCGCGGGGGAAGAGGAGTGTCGGTATTCCGTAGGCCGCTCTCCTATCCTCCGCGACTCGGCGGGGCCGCACCGCTGATGCGGTGTGGAGGGGCCGTGGGAGGAGGACATTCGGCATGGTGTCGTCGATCTCTCCTCCTTCTGCGGCCGAAATGGAGCTAGCGGCGGAGCTTAACATCGGAGCCGCCGCTGGGGCTGGGAGTTTGGTCCTTGCGTGGTCTGGGAACTCCTGGCTCCCATGGCCCCTGAGTAACAGACTCGGGGGAGTCTGTTACCTAACTACAGGGGCCGAGACGAAGGGCGCGCTAGTTCCGACGCGCCCAGGGAGGCAGATGGCCATAAGGCCGAGATGGGGCTGCTCCGGCGGCCAGCGCTGGTGGGGTTGCAGATGAGTGCAAAACGTTCCTGTGACCCCACCCTAAAAGCGTCAGGAAGGAACAACGTGGTGGTTTTAGTCGGTGCGAGTCCGACATAACCCGTCTTTGCCCCGCGAGGACGGTATGCGTAGGCATTTCCCACGGTAAAAAAAAAAAGGGCGTCCTACACTACGTTTGCTGAGCCTCGATGATGATGATGATGATATTAAACATATTTCATGAAAACATAGTGAGATTGTATTGATTGAAATGATTTCTTTAAAAAAATATATACTTATTGTAACAACCAAACCACCGAAATCAAAACTGCAGTCAGAGTAAATATTTCAAAATTTTATTATCCTTATGCAGAAAGCTTCTCAAGTTGATTCATTTATTAACAGATTTAAAGTTTACAAAGCATAGGAAAAAAGTACTCACTTTGTTAAAGTATGGATTATATTTCTTTTCAGGAAATTTAGATAACTTGTACTTATTGTCGTAACTAATCATAAAACATGGAAAAATTAAATTATTTCCCCGGGATTCGATACCGCGACCCCGGTCTTTAAAGCAAGTCAATCCTTCTAGGCCACGGAGGCGGCAATGTAAAATTTATATATGTCATTGAACAAAATTAGATTATTGTTCAAAAAACATAACTGTTTTTACTATACTTTACAATTTTTCTGTAAAATGTAAGTACTACTAGAGAAAAATCTGATGTTATAATCTTTATCAGATCCTTGTTGATCCCCATTAGAATTTGAATATTATAATAAAGCAGGGTCCACATTAACTGGCTATTCGAAAAAATAATGGCCCGTTAAGCTGTCGTTACGCTAAATATTAGTCCTTCGTGAATACATTATTCTATCATTATCTAATGAAAAATTTGGATTAATCTATTCTTTTTTTTCCTTAATCTTCAATTTTGTAACATCATGAGCCTGTGATAGTCCACTGTTGGACATAGGCCTCCCCTAATACACCCTATCTATTAGGGAGTTTTAGACCGTATCCCACCACGCAAGTCCAATGCAGGTTGGCGGGTGGACCGCCTTTTACATGCCCATCCAACGCATGGATCATCGTACTTTTCAGACAATTGGGTGATCGGCCCCAATTGCCCTAAACAACTAGGAAACAACAATGAAAATTTGTTGAGTCCCCGCAGGATTTGAACCCACGACCTCCGGTTTCTAAAGCACACGCCCATACCACAAGGCTACGGAAGCCGTAACTTGTAACGAACAAACAAATTTTAATATTTTTAAAGCTAAACTGGTTCAGAGCTTATTTTAATTTATTTGCAGTAATATTTCAGTAAAAAATAATCTATAACTAAACAACCACCAGGATTCAAGTACAGTAGGTATAGTTTTTTATAACGAAATTTATTATATTTTTAAATAGAATAGACAATAAATAGAAAACTTTCAAACGGCAATACACTAGTGCAAGGCTTTACATCAAATGCCAAGCTTAAAATGATTGAAAACGAGGTTTGCCGCAAGTTCAGTGGTAACGTTAGATGATTTGCTTTAGTTAATTAATCACCATTTATCGAAGCTTTTACAATCGAAACCAGGAAATATATTATATGTTACATACATTTTGTATACAATTATATTTAAAAATATTATTTTAATAAGTATTTGACAATAATAAATGCACACATATGGAAGTGCATGCATACACTACAGTAGTCAACTGTAAATCTCTCGAGAAATGTTGATGGCTAAATATTATAATAGAATTCACCTATAATAATATCAAATATAATAACAAATAAACCGCTGAGTCTCTTATATCGATTTTCCTAAAGTAATTTCCTAACTTATTTCATCCATCAATTACATTCAATAATCAAAAACAAAACGCTATTTTTTAATATGAATAGAGATTATTAAATTTAACTTGATTGATTATTGATACTAACACGATTAACGTCCTAGACTTAAGAATATCGATAGTAAATCAAAAATTACATAATATCGACAATATGTGATAATAATATAAAATTATATAAATTACAGAATATCGATAGTAAATTAAAAAATTAGGAAAAAAACCTTCAACTTAGGTTAAAAAGGTTACAATGATTAAGGGCATTAATGTACAATAAAATAATCCGCTAGACAAATACTAAATTCTGTCATTAAGTGATGTGAAAATTTTGGTTGCAGTCGCTAAATGCGGACTAAAGCGGGCCGTTTAAGTGTAATAATTAACATCAAAATTTTCGAAGAACAAAACCGCTGGAAACATTTTCTATATAATAATTTTATTAGGGTCATTGTTCCTGAGCGTCAGATTCTAAAAGCCAACATTATGTACAAGTTTTTTTTATTATATTTTTTATGGAATTTGTGATAAAATTTTTCTGTAACTTCAATTTTGTGTGATCGTCAATTTTGTGTACTTAATAAAGAACACCAATTAGTAAACTTTAAATTTGAAAATTCATATCTCTTAAAAACGACTCCCAATTTATCTCAATTAGTCAAATGTTTGCATATTAAAAATAAACAATAAATCAAGAGCTGTTTTATATTTTTACATGCAAAACTGACTGTACTTTTACCGTTAACATGAAATTTGGTTTGTAAATAGGTTTTGTCTGAATGAATCAAACATATTTCATAAACATAAAATATCCTGCTCTTACATATAGATTAGTAAACTGTAGCAGGCAATTGACAATATAAAATATTAAACATCAATGCTTAGCCTTTTAGAGATTTTAAATTTGATGTTGTTTAGTTTTAAAGTTATTTATAATTTTGCTAAACTATTATTACTAATAGAAAGTAACAATAGATGAATATATAATCGTTTAAATAAATGAGCTTGTTATATAGTAATCGAGTTTAACTTTTTGTGAAAATAATTCCTGAGCAACCTATCAGTGTAAATGTAAATTATTGTTGGAAAATGTAGCTGTAGGGGTTCGTAGAGTACGTACGCATACGAGCGTATGAAAATTGCTTTGCAAAATTAATTTCAGATGTGAAATAAACCGTGATTGAATGTTGTGCGACTCGTTTGAATTAACAGGATTGAGCAAATGAGTTAAAGTTTTATAGAACGGACGTTCTAAATAGCAAATGGTTTTCAGAAATATTAATTACAATACTGTCTTGACTTAAAGTATTCATTTATTTATTTAAACTTTATGTACACACAAAATTAGAAATGGGTACAAAGGTGGGCTTAATGCCGAAGGCATTCTCTCTCAGTCAACCTTTGGGTGGTGTAGAAAAATTTAAGGTAGGCGTACAATTAAAACAAAGAAAAAATAAATGTTAAGAATATCAGACCTATGCTAATATATATATATATATATATATATATATATATATATATATATAATAAAACTATATTGAACGTCATAATATGTATCCATATACATACACAAACATATACCATACTCAAATAAAAAAAATATTATACTTAAATATATATATAAATATATATATATTGATATAAAATAAATATATAGGAATTACTCAAATAAAAATTAATACATAAATAATATAAGCTCTTACGTGTTAAAGAACAAATAAAATAGTTGAAGCAAAAAAAAAATCTGGTTGTTTAAATTTGTTTTAGGAGACATTCGCGAACTTTACTTTTAAACTCAAAGCGATTCTTAGCCATCCTAATATCGGAAGGCAGCTCATTCCACAAAGTTATTGATTTAATAGAAAAAGAGGAGTGCGTAAAGTCAGAACGGTGAATAGGACATTGAAGAAGACGGTTATGCGTCGATCGAAGGTTTTTGTTACTGATTTCACGAAGGTACTGGAAATGCGAAGATATGTAAATAGGAGTGCTAGGAGAATCAAGAAAAGAATAAAGAGTAGTGAGAGCCCGTAACGAGCGTCGCTGGCGAATGGGTAGCCACTGCAATTGTGCACGATGGGAAGACACATGATCATATTTACGAAGGTTGAAAACAAATCGAATGCAGTTATTTAAAAGTCGGTCTAGTTTATTGAGTTGATCTGCATTCAGGTCAAAGTAGCACATGTCACCATAGTCGGTGAGAGGGAAAATCAAAGCCTGTACGAGCATTGCTTTTGTTGGCGCCGGCAGAAAGTTTTTAAGCCTGTAGAGATGTCGCATGGAACCGGTTACTTTTTGACTAACATTAGAAATATGCGAATTCCAGTTTAATGTGCTATCAACGAACAGGCCCAAGTTTTTAACGCTTTTTAACATTTAATGAAGACTATTTCAATCTAGTAGTACTAGGAAATATTTAGCAAACCTTGACTACTGAGGATAAGAATCTATAACCTGTGTTACTTGAAACACTAGTTATATAATTTACACGTTTAAACTTCAACCCTTTTTACCATATGGTGCATGTAGGTAATGTTTAACTTTGAGAAACAAACAACCCCACTCGACAATTACAGCATAAGAAAGTAGATCAAGATGAAAACGTACTGAAGTCTCATACAAGAAACATAAACGAAACAAAATTTTCATCTGATAAAGATTCTTATTAAAGGAGTGTCTAGATAGCCATCATAATTTCACTTATTTCGGTCGCACAGCAGTATACGAACGCAATAATTTGTTACGGTGATAAGGGTATCGTAACTAGTGTATTCACTAAGTAAAGCAGGTGTAGGATACATGGGTGACAAAGCGATTAACAGATTTATACTGTACGAGGCTGCTTGTCCCTTAATTTAATATAACAAACACTTTATTTATAAATATCATAACATGTCGGTCTCTTTTTTATTATAGTATTTTTACTATAGTATTTCATACTTGCTAAGACTATTGTTTTGCCTGTTTTGATTGTTTCGATAATTCGTAGTTCGTTAAATTAATATATTTACGAATTAAAAATCGTCAATTAATAATCTGAACTTTATAACACATTTTAGGATCGTCGAGTGTATATAAAAAGTTGAGTTATAAAATATTGATATCATTAAATATTGGTTTAAATTCTTTCATTTTTATGCATTAATACGCGCAGCTCAAATATGTACATTAATCAATTTATGGATAATAACAACCTGTTTCGATTATATAGATAAAGCCTTTATATAAGCTTCTAAGTTCATAAACAGGTTTGTATTAAACTAGCAAAACGCCAACGGCTCTGCTCGTATTATTTTCAAATTTTTAGTGTATTTTCCTAGAGTAAAAATAGCGTATTTTACTTAAAATAGCTTATTTTTTATTTAAAATAGCTTATTTTTAGTTATTCTAGGTGAATTTAGCTTACTAATGGTGAAAGAATTTAAAATCGACACAGTAGTTATTGTGTTTATTCATTAAAAACATACGAACAAAAATACAAATCTTTTCTCTTTATTATATTAGTATAGATAGATAAACTTTAGTTTAAGTAGCAATTTTAATTCATTATTGTATTCATGTTTTATTTTCTGATAACTTAAGTTTGTAAGTTGGCTTTTAGTTTGTTGGAAATTTAGTCCGAATTGATCTCGACAGATTAGTATGATAGTGAAAATGTAGATATTTTATAAATATAAAACTATTGGAACTCAGTGAAAAGATTTCTCGATTCCTCTCGATCGCCATAACGTCGTAACACTCGCTACTACATCCATAAAAATCGTAACGCTTAATGACTTCAACTTTACTAATTTCTTCCTTAAAGGGTTTTATCACATTGTGTGCTAAAATTCATTCAGTATCCGATTATTGACCGACTTCCCAAAAGTAGGAGATACTCAATTCGGAGCGCATGTTTTTTTTAAATATGTTACCTCGTTGCTCCGTTCCTAGTGGTCTGAATTTGTTCATTCTTTTTTAATGCTAGGTATTAGCTGTAATTTGGTTCAATTTTTTGTAAATAATTTTGTGTTAAATCCAAAAATCACAACCTCGTGCGAATAAATTGCAAACACTGCCGAAACCGTAAAAGATTGACGTAAAGTATGCTCTGAGCGGATACCTCTATATTTTAAGAATAACCCACAATAAGCATATTAATGTAAAACATTGTAAAGAAATGCAATAGAATTCAAACCTCATTTGAGGTCATATAGTGTAAGTTTACATAAAAAGATATTATATTTAAAGAATCTACATCCCATGTGCATAAAACGACTCATATATGACATTTTGATTGAATGATAACCTCAAAAGATATTAGAGATTTAAAATGCAGTGGCGCAAATCGCGCAATAGTTTCTTGCAGAAGGCACATTATCAGTCGTACATTGCACAAAATGGTTCTGTTTAATGTCGGTCACATTTATTTTGTTAAAATTTCTCTAGTTCGCAATTGTCATTACGTTATCGTTTAAAATCATGGAGGTTAATTTATATGCATATTGGACTCCGTTTTACTTCAGAAGAAATGACTAATTGATATAGCTTAGGAAAGCTGTAGTTAATTTTTTACTTCAGAAATTTAATATAATACTTGATAAATATAAATAAAGGCAATAATCATTAAGGTGTGATCTATAACAAACACCTTTGTGTTTCCAAGTGCTAGAAGAGAGTCTTTCTAGCTTATTACTAATTTTTCTGTAAACATTAAATACATCAACCTAATTTTACATGTATAATATAAACTAATTTTATTTTTTCTTTTTTCCTCAAAAGTTATCAATTTTTGAGTTATCAACTTAATGTCAGAAGAATAGAAAAAAAAGTTTCTAGTAATTAAAAATTGTATTTCTACAAAAGACCCTGGTCCTGAACGTTTGGCACGCTATAGGTGTATTTAAATATAAAAATGAATAATATTTATTTTATGTTAAGCTACGTTAGACTCATGGATAAAATATGGATATGCTTATTGTAAAAAAAAAAACAAAAATCATGCACAAAAATAACGTTTTGATGGGCTGCACTCTGTGAACACTTGCCGTTGGCATATCAAATCTCGGCCGGAAATGAAGCTGGTGTGTGCTGAAAACAGTGGCGCCAGCTGCGGAATATTCTTGCAATTTTTTCACTTTAAAAAAGTTCAGAGTTCATTAATTTAAAATATATGTAATAATATTTTTATATACATACGTGATGTTTTTGGATGAAGTTTATAACATTAAGAGGTCATCATAATTGCATCTACATTATATAATATTATTATAAGGTATTAGTATTATTTACAATATTATTATGAGGGTTATTATATTATAAGGCATTATTAATTCCCACCTGGGACTTTTTGAGTTGATAGGTATAATCATCATCATCAGCCTGTGTTAGTCCACTGCTGGTCATAGTCCTCCCATAATGTACACCTTCATTATCAGGGGTTTTTGGACCGTATCCCACCTCGCTGGTCCATTGCGGGTTGGTGGGTAGGCTAACTTTTTACATGCCCATCCGACTCATGGATTACACATCGGATCTCACTTTTCAGACAACTGAGTGATAGACCTGACTTGTACTAATTAACCAGAAAACAACCATAACCCAAAGCTGTTTTCCCGCTGGAGTCGAACCTTCGATTTAAAGGCCTAGTGGTATTGGCCCTTGCTGGAGGCGGTTAGTCAGTTGATAAGTAACAGATATAAATTTATATTTTATTGGGATCTCTTTAATGTTACTTAAAATTATAAAATAAACCTTATATTTTGCATTATGTTATAGGAAAACATGTGCAAACTCGTTCAGCAGAATTGATTATGCATGAAGCCGTCTTCGGAGGGAAATGGCTTATGTTGAAATAGAGAACGATTTTCTAGTGCCAGCTCTCTGTCTTGTCTCGTTTAATATAAATCTATTTTTAACAAGATAATTATTTATATATTTCATGCATATCGATATTTTTTTTAAAAAAGTAACAGATTATCTTATTTATACAAAAAGTCGAAATTTCACACATTCAATTACTTTATAAATTCTATTAGAAAATGTCGTATAAAATCTAATCTTAATGTCTAAATTTCCAATTAGATATTTAAAAAATCCACACATAGATATCAAACTACATAGTGACAAACCTTATTTTTCAGAATATAATCTGATCTATTATTTGTAATGCATATACATTTCTTATTAAATATTTATACAATCGAAGTCGCCTGTAAATAGTTCTCAACAAAATATATTAGCCTGTATTTTATTCATTATCGAATCTCCATTAATCCCTATTAGATCTTAGGCCTTAAAATAAAGCAACGTGACAGGAACAGACTATTTAGAAAAATAATGGCCGATAAGAAGTCGTTACGCTAGATTTTACTGTCTCGTTAATACATTTTACCGTCTTTACGTCAATTTACTTAAGATATATACATACATAATATATTTGAATATTATAACAAAACATATAAAAAACATAAATTTTGTTTTTGAATTATTTTTAGCCACTTTACTTACGTGTCTATTTTAGTTCTTTTAGCATATAAGAGCGCTATATGTTTTAGCCCGGTTATCTCCTTCACATAAGAACTAAACAGATGGATTCTAAATTTCATGTAGAACACGTATAGAACATTACAATTTTTATCATGTGTATTTTAAACATGTTTTTCCCTGATATGAATAGTATACTTACTTTGTATATATTAATTACAAATGAAAGGATAAAAGAAGAATCCTCTAAACACAACCCGAATCACCCTGTCAAGGCACTTATTAATTAAAGAGAAAATGTAGCTTCTGTATGCGGGAGCTTTAAACGTGGCGTTAAAGGATGATACTTGACGTATTAATATTCATAGCACAAAACATCCGGAAAGATTTTTCATTTACGAAATACTGTAATTGTCCGCTTAGCAACTGCTTCTAGAATGTACAGGTTTTTTCAAATTATATTTTAAAATTTGTCACTTGAGTTTGAAGTCACCAATTAGTGAAAACTTTATAACAATTTGCAGTTCAATAACTTTAATTGACGACATAAATTTGATTTAATTACATATAAACCAATTACAAATAAAATTTCATGTCAAAAGTTGTCGGGAGATAAAAAAACTGAGTATTAAAAAAACTTAAAATCAAAATCAACGGCATTAAAAATTAAACTAGTATTGTAAAAGTGTCATAGCTGCACTGGCCCTTCGTTTTTCTTTTTATTGACTACGCAGGCAGATGAACTGTCGGGCCACCTGATGGAAAGTGGTCACTGACGTCCATAGACATTGGCAAAACCAGTGATATCACCAACGCGCAGCCTACCGTGAGATGTAATATGTTAAATCTCGTTTACCCAGAAAATACGCTGGCTACGGTGCCCTTTAAACCGCAACGCAGTAGTTTTTTGCGGCAGAAATAGACACCGCCATGGTACTGCCCCAGATGGTCACCTGTAAAAGGGGTCCTACCACCTACAAAAAGGGCCTACCACCTACAGCTTGCTTACCAAAAAGAAAGTTGGGGAATTCAATCCGTTGAATTCTGCAAAGGGATTTCGTGTTGCTTTCTTTTCTGTTTGGCCTCGGCACTAGGTCGATCACCCAGTCGACCGGCAATTTGGTGATGGAGCTATATAAAAAGTCTGTTCTGCCAGTTAAGATCACCTTTGGCAGCCGTCACTTACCTGTTTTCTGATATCTATTCTCGTTAACTGTTTTCCTGGTAAATTAAGATGGATAAAAGCCTGGGAGAAAATAACCGACATTAAAAATTTTATTTAATTTGACAAAGATATAAAAGAATATCAGATATAAAAGAAACAAAGATGAAATGTTATCCAGGTAGGTTAGAACAAAGAAGATTGAGCTCAAGAGCTAAAATTGTATACCATAGATATTTATCAAAGATATAACAGTTAGTTTTATAAGCAAAATCGGATATATTCTATGTTAGTACACATAAAATATATCTGAAAATAACATCTACGATATTAAATACTAAAGCATACTTGTTTTAGGGAGTACATAATACCAATAAAACTTTTAACGTAAAACGAACATTTATCAAATATGAATGCAGAAAAGATTTAATCGAAAAGTGGAAATACTAAATTTTTGCTGGCATTCTTGAGTGTCGTGAAAATGTAGCTGCAAATACTACATGCGGGCTGAAAACGTGGACTGTGGAAGTGTGATATTCAACATGCAAATTTACGTAAAACAAAGCCGGGAACATTTTACATTTATGAAAACATAAAAACCGGGTCGTTGTCCGAAGAGCGGCTGTTTCTATAAACTAGCGTTTTCGCTGTTAATATGCTAACGGTCAAAAGTTTCTTTCTCTAAACGTACTATATAATTTGTCCTATCTACAAATAGGGCGTATCAAATGACATTAGTCGTGTTAGCATCTGCAATCAATTTTTAATAATATAAAACAATAACTATACAGCATTATAATATGTTCTTTGTTTATGTACTTGTTGTGTCTTATATGCCTTTATTATATTTTTTCCTTATTGCTTAGTCGTTCGCCTATTTCTATGCTATAGTCTATAGTAATTAATTAATACGCTTTCAATAAAATGAAATAATCATAGTACATTATAAAACACAAAGTTACGATTATAAATATCAAATTACAAAAGATTCAAAGATTTTTTACCGGTGGTAGGTTCCCTTTTTACAGGGGACCGTCTGGGTGGGTTGCCTATTTCTACCGCAAAGCAGTAGTGTCAAAACACTACTGTGTTCCGGTTTGAAGGGCACCGCAGCCAGCGTATTTACTGGGTAAACTAGACTTAACATCTTATGTCTCACGGTAGGCAGTGCGTTGGTAATACTAGTATTGCCAATGTCTATGGGTGTCGGTGACCAGTTTCCATCAGGTGCCCCGACTGCTGGCCTGCCTGTGTAGGCAATAAAAAATTTAAAATGCAATTTATATTATTTATCGATAGATTCGAATTTCCAAAGATATCAATAGATTTGTGAATAATAAATTCTTATGTGAGATGAACTTGTGAACATTATGAAAGTTACTTGTATGGCTTTCAAATAATTAAGTTTAACTGACATCAGATAAAGACAACAATACACTTTTTTGTATAAACATTATTTTAACTGTTCCTTGATTTATCTAGTTCATGATTAGGTTATAATTAAATAGATAAGTATCACAAATAATGAATAAAATCTAGAACCCTACACAAGTCAAGAATAAAATCTATTAAAAAATTATTTTATTTTTGATAACATAATTCATTGTCAATCTTAGAAAGTAATGGAATACTGCATAAATTATTGTTACGTTTTTTTGCGAATTTTACATTAAACTCAACAGATCACATTTCCGTTGAAACCCAATTATTCCCAATTCTCACGGTTGCCATAAAATCACGGACACACCCAAAAAAGGATCGTAACACGAAATTACTTTTACATTTCAGTTTGACAAAATTCACGCTTTCAGCGCTTTTATCCTTTTGCGCACAAATATTTCAGCGGGTATTGATTATTTGTTTTTTCGGTGTTTATTTGCGAGCAGGGGAAACCTAATAATGTACATACGTTTTTTCAATCATCTTGATTGTCTTACTTAGTCTTACCCTTTGTCCACTGCTGGACATAGGCCTCCCCTAATGCACGCCACCGCTTCCGATCCTCGACTATTCTCATCCAGTCTACACCGGCCATTTTACGCATGTCGTCATTCCATACAGCCGCGTCTCACATTACATTTGCTGAGCCTCGGTCTCCACTCCAGAACTTTCCGACTCCAGGGGTCGTCAGTTCTGCTGCTTATGTGACCAGCCACGGTGACTCTGGTTCTCTGACCGGACCATCACATCGTTTCTGATGCGGTCCTTAAGAAACACTACGAGCCTAGCCCTCTTCATAGCTCGCTGTGCGACTTTAAATTTGAACCAGTCGAACCGTAAGTGTCCAAGTCTTAACACCGTAGGTCATGTCAAACAGAAGGCACTAATCGAAGACTTTTGGTTTGAAGCATTGTGCAATAGGTGAATACCTAAATATCTTTCTGTAAAATTGTCTCGTGTACAATTTCAATTACGAACAGTCATAACTTCTTAAACTAATCCGGTTCTGCCGCACGTTTATGTTTAAGAAAAAATATTATTAATTTAGACTAAATTGCGTCGTGCGAATTTAACCGTATTTCATACTATGTAAGAAATACGGTCCTTGACTATCAAAGAAAAACTCCGTTATTCCTTCAATAACGTATGCAATTTAGTTTGTTAATAAATATTATTTATCGACTAAAATTATTTCAGGATTAGTTTTAAGAAAAATCAAAATTCCATTTTATAATTGGTTATTAAGATCTATACATTATTAAATAACGTTTAATTAAACTCTTAGGCGAATGGCGAATAAAAATAAACAACCTGATAAAGCATTACAAATCGAATAGTAGCAAGAAGTAAGATTAAGTTTTAAATTGAAATATAGAATTAAATATCTTAAGTTTAATTGAAAGTTTTAATGTACAGTTTACATTTTTAGGGCGATTTTCTTTGTCATGAATCTTAAATTCAGTTTGAAATTTAATACGTTTAGTTATTTAGTCTAAGCCGATTTCAATAAGACAAGTAAAAATAGAATATTATTTTAAAAGTTGAAATGGACTTACGTCTTTGTTTTTAGGAGTAGTTTTGCGATCTTTAAGGATGAATCCGTTAAAATGAATATTACTGAGTTCGTTAATCATTTTAGGTATACTTTTCAGCTTATAATTCATATTTGTGATGCCTATGCCTATTATACCATTACCTAACGTCGACAATGGGCCTGTTTAAAAATAGTAATCTGAGATTATTTTAATACCGTATTATTAGAAAGATATTAATAAAGGCCTAAAAACAATTTGTTCGACGTTTTTATATTTTAAACAAATACCGTACCCAAAAGTACTATATGACGAACACACCGAAAATATTTGCTCTGGCGTATCAAAACTCGGCCACGTTCACCGGAAATGAAGCCAGCGTGTGCTGAAGTATAGTGTCGCTAGTTGCGAAATATTGTTATGACTTTGAACCAACTGTGTTTGTGTTGGCCGCCTTTTAAAATTCTCGATGAGCCGTTCAGGTTATAGGAGAAAATGATTCATCAATTACTTGGAATCTAATAAAATTTTTGCACATTATCCGTATCTATAGCCCGTTTGTTATTATTAGTCCAAACATTTAAAATGTTAGTATGTAAAGTAAACATATAAAAACATTTACAGTCACGTAACTTAGATTCTTCATGAAAAAATATCTTTCAAACTGGTTATGAGATGAAAATCATTGTTTTTTTAAAGACAATGAAAATATACAAATTACTAACTCATACAGAAATGACTAATATTGTAGTTACACTATTTAACATTTAGTATATAAACTTCACTTTACTTCTACATCATAAATAGTATATTGGGAAAGCATGTGTGCTTTCGTACAATCGTTTGATAAAGGAAATCGCTAGACTTTATCTCGGAAATACTGATCATGTATGAATCCCTCTTCGAAAGGAAGAGACTTAGTGGCAATATAGAATATTTTTAAAGAGAGCTTATTTCCTCTTTGTAGCTCGACCAACTCTAGCAAGCTGACAATATATATGTTTGAAGTTAATCATACCGTTATATATATGAAATATATATAAATACATAAGGAAAAATCCTAAAAGCTACTATTAATACAATACTAGAAAATCGACGTTTAAATTGTTTTTTAAGACATGTTAACAACATTCAGCATATTTATTTAAGAGGAATATATTCCTTAAATTATACTTCTATTTCTAAAGTCAATATTTTGACAGAAACTCTTTTAAAATCTTGCACAAGCAAAATGTCTAGAACATCACTGACTAGTATAACGATTATCTTATAACAAAACTGTAAAAATCGTACCTACACTAACTAGCCTAAAATATAACTTTATGTACATAGCTTTGGCAAAAAAAACCGTCACTTTATTATTATAGTTAAAATACGTTCTTACTTTGCAAGAATGATAACTGTAAATTTTAGTTCTTCTGCTGCATGTTAAGATTAAAGATATTTAATTTAGCCTGAAGTTGTTCACTCAGCAAATTGCCTTTGCCAAGGATTAAATTACCTTTAAGCAAACTAATTGAGCGTTTTAAGCAAATCCCGAGGACTAAGGGATGGAGATAAAATAAAAAATCAGACAAAGGTTGTAACAATGAATTGAATTCATAGTTATTTTAAATATACAAAAAATGGCAATACAACCTAGTTTGTTGATTACACAATATAATATATATTTTTAATAAAATTTATAATTTTAGTCAATATTTCATCCATATGAAAAAAATTTTAGTATACATTCAATTTATCATTATAGTAATATATAATAAATAGAGTACTTTAATACTTGCATATCTGGTTTAAAGAGTGAATTTTTCGTTGAATCAATACGCATTACAGAAAAGAAACTTTTTCATTTTTTCAAAACGGAAATTTTGAAGGTTTTTTAAAAGATTTTACAGTTGAATAATATTTTATTTAAAAATAAAGCACCAAAACATCTAAATGTACATTGAACCTATATATATTTTTAAGAGCGCGTAGTTCAAGCGTATTGTAGTGTCGTCCTTTCCGCCCTTTCCTTTTGCAAAAGGAGTTGTTGCATTATTCAATTTACATTTATTTGTAAAGGAAAAAGGTGTAAAGCAAATAAAATTCCCCAAGATCTTGATAGGGTGCTGAGGAATTCAATACATAAGGCCCTTTTTTGATTAACCTTTCATTTCTATAAGCGATTTTTCTTTTTCTAATAAACAATTCAGCTATGTAGGTTTAAAAGTTGGAATTACACAATTTTTATATGTTTTTTGTTTCTATCGCGTGCATTTTTAAAACGTGAAAAGCATAAATTGTTTATTAATGAGATCAAGCAACATCCATCTATGAACGAACAAAACCGGTGGTAGGTCCCCTTTTTACAGGAGACCGTCTGGGTGGGTACCACCGCGGTGCCTATTTCTGCCGCGAAGCAGTAGTGTGAAAACACTGCTGTGTTCCGATTTGAAGGGCACCGTAGCCAGCGTATTTACTGGGTAAACGAGACTTAACACCCTATGTCTCACGGTAGGCAGCGCGTTGGCGATACCACTGGTATTGCCAATGTCTATGGGCGTCGGTGACCACTTTCCATCAGGTGGCCCGACTGCTCGTCTGCCTACGTATGCCATAAAAAAAACACACCACAAAAATATGTTTTCATATTTATGGATGGATATTTGAAAACTTACATATTTGATGTCTCGATGTGAAAAACACATTATTAATAATTAAGTGGGATACATGTTGAGATCAATTTATTGTGTTTTATAAGGTATAACCTATTTTATAAAAAAAAAGTATAAAAGTAGTGTTGTAAATACTATTATTTAATTCTTTAAAATTGTTCATTTGCAAATATTCACTCTTATACCAAATTTAAGATATTTATTTTCCATATTACGTGTCATAAAATATTGAAAATTTTTATTGAACCTCACCTCAACTCACATTCACATTAAAACCAATTAAATCTTCATATTATAAACAAAAATACTTAAATTTTCATATTGTAATTAAGTTGAACTAGTCTTATGTTGGATTATCTATTATTTTGTAACATTCATTGAGTCACACTTAAAATTTGGAAGTTACATATAAAACTATGGATATAGATCTATGTTTGACTAACTACACGAATGAAAATGTATGTTAGTGTTTTTGAAAAAATTACTTGTAACTAAAGATATAATACATCCTTCGTTTTATTTACCAAGACAGCTTCGTGTTTAATAAATAATTAGTATCCACTAGATAACGTCGAACGATTTCCGTCGATCGGAACGGACGCATTCGGAACAAAAGATAACTAGTTATTTAATGAACTAGTTATTTATTGTTAGTCAAATAACTAGTTTATGTGATAGCCGTGAAATCTATTTTATTTAAAGTAATATTTTTAATACACAAGATATATGGGTAATTTATCGGTACACTTAAAGAAACATTTTCACAAATTAATGAATTAAGAACTTTTTTTCACAATTAGATGACTCATCCAGGAATTAATGGCATTACCATTCATTATGTTTGTTCAATGTTGCAACAATATTCCGCAACTGACGCCACCATATATCAGAACACGCTGTCTTCATTTCCTGAAAATGCAGCCGAGTCTTGATACGCGAACGGCAAATATTCACTCGAGAGCGTTCCTAATCGTGATATTGTACTTGTGAGTACAGTTTTTTTACTTTTTATATGATATGTAAGTTCATATGTAAGTTGCATAAACAGTGTAGTTGTGATGAATATTCAAAAACATATAACAATAAAATGTACTATTTTATTATAAAAAAATGTTTCTTAATACGCGAAGATCTACCCGCTTTTTTGATACATTTAACATTACCATAACACTTACGTGACAGCCTTAATAGGCAAATAAACGTATTACTTGCCTATTAGGGCTAGAGTTGTGTCCGCGTTAGAAGGATCAGAATTTGACAATTAAGACACACAAGATGCTTTAGAAGTGGATATTTATGACCATTTAATTGAACGCAGTATTAAACGAAAAGTTAATAAAAAGCTAAGAATTTTATCTTTCATCCATAATTACAATTACCTCGACGATTAAATGTACCTACCAGATATGATAATTTTTATATCATCAAAAAGCTTGCGTAGTAAATGCCTAGTGCATGCTGCACCTTAAATTTATAAAGAAATTCGAGCGATAGAGACTGACGATTATCTATGCAATATTGAACAGAAAATTATCATTTGGAGTAGTAATATTGATACTCTACAATTGCTCAAAAGTATAGCGAAGTACAAGGAACATCAATAAATTTCTCCAGTCACATATCATGTCACCAGACCATTTTATTCTATACAGCAATCATTGCTGCAGTTGTAAAAGTCTGATTAAAAAAAGTATGGTATAGATGACTTATCCGATAAAATTTTTGTGTTGCTCATTTGATCGCCTTTTTATTACTTAACATTATTGATTCCTATTATTCGTAAGGATTCTCTACTTAAGGTGTAAAATTTTAAGTATATAGCGTGTTGCTAATAGTTTTAACTAAGGAAAGAGTCTTGTCTGTTAAACAGTCATTAAGATTATTGATTATTAAGGTAGTGTCGCCGAAGATGGCCCAGTTCCTAGGATAGCCCACTTTTAAGAAAATACACCTATGATAATTCGAAACACTTGAAATTTTGCGGGTGTATTCTACTAGTACCATATACAAAAGTGCAAGTGTATTTCATTACCGGCGCGTCGCCATTTTGAATACAGATGACAGTTTGCTCGTTCATATCACGACAATACACGTTTTATAACCTCCACTATCTAAATCCTTTTAAAAGTTAACAAATCAAAAAAAAAACTGTTTTTCTAAACTGCGAAAATTCATATTTAATCTATTTATTAGCCAATTACGTAAGAGTGTTATTATTTTATTTAGTTTTTGTTATTTTAAGATTATATTCAATCCGAGTGTAATTTCCTATCATGGCCCATAGCATAATTCCCAAAGATAGCCTGGCCTTTCTAGGGTTATTGGAATATAGTGTTAGTATATTTTTGTGTTTGTATGATTGATTTTCTGTCTGCGCACGTTTCGGACTTTATGTTGGATTGCATAAAATCTTAAATTAGGTACCTATAGTCCGGCTTAAAAATAGGGCAAGTTTCAACAAAATTGCTTAAGTGGTTTTTGAGATTGAATAAGCATATATTAATTTGGAAGTCAGCAATTTTATTTTAAATAACTATTGGAGGTACCAATTTTTTCTTTGTTTTACTCTATTTTTTATCGCAGATTGAAATGGAACCTTCTACTAAGAAACGGCGTAGGGAATAGACCGAAACACAGTTGTTTGTTAGTTGTTGTTTTAAAAGTATATTTTGATTGATCTCGAAGTTAATTTTCAGTATTCCTTTGATAGCCCACCTATGAATGGCAAAAAAAAATATTTAAGAAATAGAACTAATTTATTTTTATTTTGATAAATTACTTTCAAAGTTGATCTCCCAATTTAAATTTAATTTTATTTAGTAGTTTGTTCTTATTTTGTAATTGATTTTTATTTTGATATATTTAAGATAGCCACATTAAAATTTTTGGTTGATTTTATTACCTTTTATGACAAAAACGTTAAAGTGCTTATAATGCATATATTTTCATTAATATTTTCGAGCCATCTTAAGTGATTATCTTCCCAAGATAGCCCAATACCATGTTTTTAAAAAGTGTTTAAATTTGTGTTAAAATGCCAAAAGCTGTACTACTTTTTTAGATATCTTGTTTCTCGAATAAATATATTACAACTTCCATTAGGTTTTTTGCTTACTCTACTTATCTGCAAGATTTTACAAGGTTTTGAAATTAAGTGGGCCTTCATCGGCGTCTGTACCTTAGGTCAATAAATTTATTAAAAAAAATCGATTAAACCCGGGCCAAAAAGGCACGGTATCATCATACAAGTAAGATATTTAATTAACAATATATAATAAAGTGTAATGTATTGGTTGCTAAAAAGAAAGCTTTTTTGTTTACTGTCGTTGTAGTACGGCCTTTTAACAAGTTTTGGCTTGACTGTTGTCAATGTATTTAATGACCGAGAGAATCTTAATGTACGTTTTCCCTGAAGTATAACTTGAAAAGATAAAACAAGTTAATGTAACTGTTATGTAAATTTCAAGTCGTTGCATTTAAAGTTGGCAGGGACATGATGTTTTTCTCTTGTTTGTACCGTACATTTATTTGTGTATCTTAACTTGTATGTATAATGTAATTTATTCACGTTTCTTTGCTTTAGAAACCGGAGGTCGTGGGTCCGAATCCTGCGGGGACTCAACAAATTTTCGTTAATGTTGCCAAGTTGGTTAGGGAAATTTGGGCCGATCACCTACTGGTCTGAAAAGTAAGATGATCCATGCGTCGGATGGGCATGTAAAAAGTCGATTCAACCACTAACCCGCATTGAACCAGCGTGGCGGGATGCGGTACTAATGGAGAAGGCGTGCACTAGGGGAGGCCTATGCTATCAGTAGACTAACACAGGCTGATGATGATGATGATGCTGAACTTTCTTAATTATATTTCACCGCATTGCTAATACAGATATATTCCATTAGGTTAAGTGAGTAATTACTGGAAACAAATTTAGGAAAAACATGCTATTTAGCAGATGTAAGAAGCATGCAAAAGTTATATATCTATTTTACTCAAGCGAGTTGAAATAAAATTAATGTTATACTTCTTGAACTGTAACAAAATATTTGTCACCTCTGTGGTATATTTCTCCTAAACATAATATAGGCGTGGGCGTGGAGGTAAGCTTTTACAAAGCCCACTTAGGATTATGTTTCTGCTTACAACCTTTTAGAATGTAATATCCATCCTTGACATTATATTGTATTGGGGTGCGTATTTAAGTCGAAGTATTACTTATGTCTTTAGTTAAAATAGCTATCAAGTTATCTTTTTAAAGTCGTCATAAAAATCCTGAAAATAATAATTATGTAACAGTTAATTATTCTATTGGACACAAAACCCGTTAACTCGTGAAGTGTCGCTCTTACATTGAAACAAAAAATCCCTCGTACTTCTTTAATTATTAGTATACTTAAAAAGTTTCTACAAGTTTGTATTCAATTAAAAGTTAAGAATGGATATTCAATATTCATTGAATTAAATAGTTTTAATTCCTTCTTTATGCGTATGTATGTGAATATCTACTAAATTGTTGGTTCAATATGATTTAGCTGTAAAATTCAACGAAATTGGTTTTATAAACAAGCACCTAAAAAAATTCACAATTTAAAATTTTCGTCATTTAAGTATTCACTATACTTATATGCACTAGGTAAAGAATTTATATTAAATAAAAGCATGAAAAGGCAATAATCCAAAAAAAAAATTCTACTCGGAGCTTTGCGTTATCCAAGATAATTTTGAAATGGAATTTCTTCTGAAATAATTTGTCCTTGTAACTTCCTTAAACACTAAGGTGTAACTAAAAAAATATTCCATACACTTGAGAAGACGAAACTCGTATTTGAAAAAATGTGTGCCTATGTCTAGCAGATGACTGCTGAACATGATGACACTTCGGATATACCTGTTTTAATAAGTTAAAAACTATTCTCCTACAAAACTAGTTTCATGTAAATATATACTTTTATATAATAAAATATATATTTTATAATTTTCTAACATTCTACGAATGTCCGCACCGTTTTGGGTGTAATATTTTTGGGTATAACGTTTTTTACGTGACCCATTCGCATGAAAAACGATCCTTGAAATGTTGATATTTCATTACAATTTTAAACAACATTCATATGTTAAATCACATAAAAAGTTGGCTAAATAAAATCAATACGCGCTGAAATGTTTTGTTCGATAAACGGTGTAAGCGCTGTAAGTGAAAATGTTGTCAAATCGAAGCGTTGAGGTAATTTTTCGATACGATGGTTTTATGGTGATTTTTTGACGACCGTAAGAAGTTCATTTAATTTGATTCTGACGTAGATTGCATATTAACAATTTTTAAAACAATAAAAAAACTCAATCGAAATTGATTTCATCCCAGCAACGTCATCATCAACGCTATGTCAGCCTAACAAAGTCCACTACTGCACATAGGCCTCCATAGGAGTTCTAGTTAGCCCAGCTTTTCTTTTGATTATTCAAAATTTATATATAAACACTTTTCTATTTTCCTCGATTGGATAAAGAAAATTTATATTATCATCTGCCCGCCGGGTTGCTAGCTTTAGCAACTGTATTTTCAAACTATTCCTGACTAAGCTTTCAAATAATATGAATTGAAGAACTATAAATATGTAATATAACAGTATACATAGATCATTGTTAACAACGCTCCCTGTTTTATACGTATACGACAACAAGAATAAGTCTTCTTACAACTTCCAGTTTTTATTTGAGTTTATGTTACATTTGCTACGGAAAACAAGCATCATGTTAGCCCCATATTTTCACATTTATGAAAACTTAATTTGACGTATAACATTTGAATTTCATTTCAAAATAAAAATATGGACTATTTTCTTTCGAAAAAACATAAATATTTAAAATAAAATCTTGATCATCACTTCTTTTATTAAAGTGTTTCATGTCTAGTTTTCTTTGTAGATTAAATTACTTAAAAAAGTAACAAAATAAAATTATAGAACCGTTGTCCTTGCTTTAAACACCAAGTTTTGGATTCAAACCATGTGGGAAACAGTTATCTTGGTTAGAGCAATAAGGGCCAATAACTCAACATCTGAGTAAGATGATGGGCATGTAAAAAGTAGATTCCGGTTGCCTAGACTATTTTTCGTACTAGGTATAGGATGTCAGCCCCTTCCTATTTTGTGCTGTGGAGATGATATGCCAATCAGTCTGCGTAAAAAATGTTTTAACGTAAACGTGGATAGATTAGTGGTTAACATTATAATACATTGGTAACAGCTAGAAAACAGAAAGGGTAATGAAGTTTGAAATTATTGAATAACAAACTGACCTTAAGAAAATAAGCTAATAATAATATTAGATTTTTGTGTAATACATTTTGTTTTTTTAGCGGAGCAAACCGTAAAATAAATGAGGCCCTGAGGCTTTTAAACACAATTAATCAAATCATTAAATAGGTACGTGATGTTTTTAATTAATTACAAAAAAAAATAGAAACGAAAATTAATGGTAGTTTGAAAAATGTGTTTTTCTGTATAGCAAGGACTATTACCTCATACTAAATTAGTTTATTGTGTTAAAATATGCCTACGCATTACCGTCTTTTAAAAAGCAAAAAATATGATTTCAGATTGCCGCACAATACAATAACCAAATAAATAAATCTATTTTAGCATAAATTAACACCAGAGCCAAATGAAAAAGTTTATGCGCGATTTGTGTTTGAAATTAGATTCTGTTAAATTAGATTCAAAGTTTTTTGCTAACATAAATGAAATATTTGCATATGTCGACATGGGTTCAATAACGACTGCATTAACAAAACGTATCAAGTGAGAGCTGTTAGTATTATGAAAGGATTAATGGTTTAAAGGAGTTGTTTGTTTGAACATGTGTGATGTTAGTTTTTCTTATGTATTAATAATCATATTCATTTCAGAATATCTAAATAATTAAATTAAAAAATAACAGAACAATATAAGCTTACTTTATTTCTGTACTCTGTACGCAAATACTATTTTGGGTACCAAACGTAAGATTTGAACTTCATCATCATCATCATCATGATCATCATCCGCCTGTGATAGTCCACTGCTGAACATAGGCCTCCCCTAATACACCCCTATCCATTCGAGGGTTTTTGGACCGTATCCCACCACGCTGGTCCAATGCGGGTTTGTGGGTGGACGACTTTTACATGCCCATCCGACGCATGGATCATCTTACTTTTCAGACAATTGGGTGATCAGCCCAAATTGCCTAACCAACTAGGAAACAACAATGGAAATTTGTTGAGTCCCTGCAGGATTCGAACCACGGCCTCCGCTTACTAAAGCACACGCCCATACCACTAGGCTACGCAGGCAGTTATTAAATATTAAGGTTAAGATTTGAACTTATTATTCTATTTAAAACATATTTTTACGTATTCAATTTATACTTTATGCGTCTTAATAAATAACATATAAATCTCTAATGCTTTCTATTTCATCTATAACAGCTAAGGCATCTTTTTAAATTTTTAGTTCATGTGGCAGATAGCCTTTATACCTACCTTTTACCATTATCGCACTGTTTAAATGCTTGTGTATCTATCTTTTCTTTGTTAATAAATATAAAAATGTTAACTTTCTTACGCAGCACATTTTATGGCATAAAAAATAACGTAAATTTACATAAAACAAGAGTATTTTATATATTATATTACATATAACAGTATATTATATTACATTTCTTACAGCACAAGTATCAAATGTATGATTATATTCTACATAATAAGATAAAAATGCATTACGAAAATAATCCTGAGCTAATTTAATTATATGGCAAGTATAAAAGAACCACATATTTTATTACAAGGACACTCGAACAGATTTGAGTACGCAATCAGTACTTTTAGAGCTACGTTATGGTTATGTCGATATTTACGAGGTTATGTCGATTTGCAGATTTTTACGATCAACTAAATTATCGTAATGGTCGTGTTTACATCCACGTCTAGCTTTTGTTTTTCTTCTTCGTCCTATCCAAAGTAAGTTTTCCAAACTTATGGGGTGGGCTTTATGAGAAATTCTTAGACATACGGCCGTAAGAGTTTTCTGTTTGTGATTGGTTAATTAAGATTTTTGTTTAAACGTAAGTTATATGCGTGTTATATTAGCTGTGCAAATAGTCCTTCTATTGTACAATTAGTTCTCGCGGAACAAAAACTATTAATATTATATTTGGCCTTCCTTGATGTGAGCAGACTTGTTTTAGTTGCTTATGTATTTTTTACAATCGTCTTATATATAGATTTTTACGAACTGTGACCTTTAGCAGTTCTATAAGATTTATGTATTCGATGGATGAATTAAACGTCTCGTTTGAAACCATTAATATAATTTATTATTAATATATTTTCGAGTATTTTTTATACATATTCGAAATTCTAATGTACTGGCGTTTGTGTTTAATTTTTTTTTCCCGTTTTTAGTGTCAAAAAAACATTAAAATTACGTTTCTTTAAATTTTGGACATGATCATAGTTTAATTTGAGATTGTTAATAATAATATATTACAAACTCGTGCAATGAAAGAAGTTTTTAGAAAATGGGATAACCGATTAGTAAAGTTTAGATAGGTCCAAAAATTTTTTTTCTGTTGCTTACGCATATAGTGATCGCATATAATCATATTGAATTATACAGTTTCTATGGATTTTATCTAGTTAAATTACTTTCCTATTATTTAAAGTTATATCCGACGTTTTAAACCCTTTCCAGGGTCCATGGCCGGTCCCGTAACCATGTATTAATTACCATCCTTACAAATATTATTATGTTAATTAATACTCGATTATTTCCTTTTTATATTTAAATAATTTAAAAACTCTTAACGAACGGATTCAAACTAGATCAGTATTTCCAAAATAACGGTTAGTCATTTTACTTTTACAGCGCAAAGTCTATTCTTAGCAATATTGCCGTAAAACTGTATTTATTGCTGTTACAAGTTCTTAATTGTTTTAAAATAATCTTATTTATAATATAAACTTGCATAACATTAGTTTTCTCAGTGTGCAATTTTTGTTTAGGGCACTGAATATTTAATATATTGATTGTTTATACATATCTTGTACTTAAAACGTCTTGTGCATAAAATAGTTTGAATGTTTAAAATATACAATCAGAAATTGTGAATCAATTTATTACCAACGAATGTTCTCTCAATCTCAATCATACGAAACGAAAAATAGTAAAAGTAAAAAAAAACTTGTCCACCAACCAGCATAAGTAATAAATCGATGAGAACATGCATAATTATCTTTTATAATTACTATTAAGTCATTGACATCATTACTTGAATAGCTGATTTAGTACTTTAAAAGCTTTTATGCTAGCGATGAGCGGGACTTGTTAAAAGTTGCCACAATATACCATAGCTCGAGCCACTATATCGCTGCTTTTATTTCCGGAGAACGCGGCCGACTTTTATATTCCTACGGAAAATATTCACTCGAATGCATTCCCGATCGACATATACCTCAACTGTATTTGGTTTACGCTTATGTATAAACGTAGAAGCTGAATTTAAAGTTAATATTATTCTACTAAACGTTTACCTTTGTTTAAAAAGGACGTTTGGGTGAGGAAAACGTAAGTTATATAGAAAGCGCCTTTGTGCTGCCTTTCGGTCATATATGTCATGTATCTATTTTCGTTCTATTATCTCAGAAACACTACCACTGGTTTGGAATAAAGGCCTCTGATCTGAGAAAAACCGGCGAAAGGAACTCCGCAAGTTTTTTTTAACTAACAATTAAATTGTCATTATCAAATGTTAACCTTAAAGCATTCAATGTCTATCTTTTAAAGCATCTTTATTAAGTCCTTTAAAAAATTTTTAACATTTTAGAAGAAAATTGAAGTTATTATTGAATCGTTCAATAAAATATGCAAATTACAGAATATGTAATCATTTCGCCATCAGGTACATTTTAGCATCGA
This sequence comes from Lamproptera curius, assembly GCA_029286875.1. Classification (NCBI taxonomy): domain Eukaryota; kingdom Metazoa; phylum Arthropoda; class Insecta; order Lepidoptera; family Papilionidae; genus Lamproptera; species Lamproptera curius. The sequence goes on along the minus strand of JAGSMT010000085.1, from coordinate 434,087 downwards.
TTAGACTGAATATTGTGAAATTACATCATCTGGCAAAGATGTAATTATTATCAGTAGTTAGTATTAAATAAATAATTAACTATCTAATGATACTTTCCCTATTCAAGATGAAGACGATCTTCTCATGTAAATCATCGTTGAATCAAGTAAAATTTATTATTAAATAAAATGACTTTAATGGATATTTTACAATTTATTTTCATTTTAAATTCTGAAGTTTCGATACTTCTCAGACGCTGTGGTCAAGGGAATTGTATAAAAAATTACTTTTTTCGTTTCATCGTTTGATTTGATTAATAATTGACATGATAAATTTTATCATTCTCTTTTATTTTATTCTTATTAAATTCATAAATGTGTCGATGTCAGTAAGTACCGATACTTTTAGGGTAATCATATAATAGAATAGTAAAATTATTTGAATAATAATTAAATGTGGACGTATTCAACCGTATCTTGATACCAGCTAAATATTTAGCTCGATTTTATGTTTTGAGCAATAGCATTAACAATTTATTAATTATCCATGTTATATGTATAGCTTTTCTATTCTTCAACATAAATCAAAATCAATTATGTATATTTCAAAACTGATGTATATTTTTCTAATAATTTTGATGACAGTTCTTTAAAATAATTTTGACGCAAACAAATAAACCCGATACACCTTCGCAGAAAACAAAAATAAGCTTTTTCCTACATTGATTTTTTTACGGGGGAATCCTGTACTGGATAACCGATATGCAAATAAAAGGGGAGTGGATTAGGTTATGTCGCCTTCACACCGACTAAAACCTCACTGAAAATATCCTAATTTGTTGTTTTAGAAGTTAAGGGATATCTGAAATAACAACCGCGACCTTTTAACCTGCTACTTGCTAGTAGCCCGCCTCAGGATTATATTAGTATCCCTCAAGCTTAATAGCCGCCTCATTGACATGGAAACTGTGTTCTCCCCCATTCCATGTCCAATTTTCTAGTATTCGTCGTTCATAAACACCGACTAAAACCCCACAGAACATATCCTAATTTGTTGTTTTAGAAGTCAAGGGATCTCTGAAAGAACGCAACTTTGATCTCTTAACTTGCTCGCCTCAGTACATTAGTATTTCTTTAAGCTTCTGAAAATGGATATTAGCCGCCTTATTGACATAAAACTGTTTTGTCCCCTACTTCAAGTCAGAATTGTTATTAGGATTATGGTCATATTGTTAGGAGGGTTCACGATCTACCTACACTCGGAGTCGACACTATCTACTCTGAGAATGAATTCAATTCTATATTTTTAAAGATTTTTGAAGTTATACTTTTAGGCGCGTTATGAAAAAATTATGAGAGTGAAATTTTAGATTTGTCACACAAAATTAACAGTTTATAATGAAAACGGTGAAAATGTAATAAGGTCCATATTACATAGTGATAAGGTTGATTTTTGTGTAGTGATAATGGAGTTGTCGTTTTTTATTTGCGATAGTTGTTGCATAATGTGCTCTATGAGTTAGGATTAAGGTTCGTTTTTGGTATATATATATATATATATATTATTATTAATAATATATTTTATATTATTTAAATTTATATTAAATATATTATTATATAAATATATTAATATTTGTAATGATGTTTATTCAACTTGATATAATGGTAATATTTTTATTCATTTAATATATCAACATTGTGATTTATCTATGTAATACGTTTTAGATAAGCGCCATTTAGTCTATCTAGATATTACTTACTATTTGTGAATATTAGTGAAAAAATTGTGCTAATATACTTTTCAAGTGTTCCGATATAATTGAGGTTAACTATCCGTATGTATTATTTATTGATATAAATTAAAATACTTTTATTTAATATAATTAACACTAAATATTATTAAATTATTAAATTTAAATACTTATTATTGGTTATTTAATATTCACAAAATAAAGAAATAAATTTAATAAAAAGTTTGTGATAAAATTAAAATTGAACATCAAATTATAATATTAATTTTTAATATTTGCTATTAAATTGAATAAATAATAAATATTTATAAAAATAACTAAATAAATTTAATGAAAACTTTTTGATAAAAATGATAACTGAAGTTCCGATTCAGACATTACGGGAAGATACTATGGAAGTGGACATCATTTAATTAAAAATACAATTCGAATAATAAGACAATTTAATAAATAATAAATATTTATTTATTTAATTTTTCAAATTTAAACTGAACTTTGTTGATTATCCTTTTCCAATCCTTCTATTATTTTATTGTAATTAATTATTTGCATGCAATTAAAACTATTTTTAATGATGCCAAAGAAATATATCTTCTCACGCGCGTACATAAGTACACGCACCCATTTTTTTAGGAACAAGTTTTATATTGACGTCTGCACTAAATTCAAAATCGACTTTAGAGCATTGAATTGAGGTAAATTTTAGTATGTTAAAACATTAATTGTACGATAACCAAGAAATTTTCTCGCATAAATAAATGACTTGTACCATCAATTTTATTACATCAGTGACGTAAATTATTTTCTTCCACTTATCACAAAAGAAAGTTCAATGAACAAAACAATTAAATTACCAGCTTCGTATTACATTACATTATGTTAAGCATCAGCTCGTCGTAGCGTCGCCTTGCAAAATGTGGAATTACATTAATCCCGACACCGCTTATAAATCTGTGAATAGAGCGTAAACGAGCGAGGCTGTTTGGCTATTCGAGATGATTATCTTAACTGAAATATCATTAAGCCCGTCTATGTACTATCTGTGTAAACAGATTAAATAAATGAAAAGTTTCCTTGCACATGGCAGCGTTACACCAATTTTCGCGTTCCTTCTGACGCTAGTACTGTTTAACATTACACTTTATTCACGGAAACTCCGTCTTAAATTACACTTGGGTTGTCAGATCGCCTCCGTGGTCTAGCGGTATTGACCCTTGCTTTATAAACTAGAGGTAGTGGCTTCGAATCCCGCGGGGAAACAACTTTGTGTTATCGTTGTTTTCTGGTAGGTTAGAACAATTTGGCCGAACACCCAATTGTCTGAAAAGTGAGATGATCCATGCGTCCGATGGGCTTGTAAAAAGACGGTCTATCCTTCAACCCGCATTGGACCAGCGTGGTGGTATATGGTCCAAAACCCCTAATGGAGAAGGCGTGTATTAGGGGAGGCCTATGAGGCAGATGATCATAGGTTGTCATAGTCACGCCTGCGTCCATTATTGAATTTATTATTAATTTTAGATTTTTCGTATTATTTTACTGGTGTGAATTAATAGTTATTTTCATCAATCTAATAACGGAACGCTCCCGTCTTTTAGTACAAGTATAAAAAGATATTTTTCGTATTACCAGGGGAATTAAATTGCATGAATGAGAATAAATGACAAACACATTTATTCTCGAAAATAAAATATGCATTTCGACACCAATGTGAGTTCCATTCAAGTTTAATCCTAAATTATGCAAAATGCATTCAACTTTATTTCATACATATAAATGGAGTTTGCAATTTGCAAAGCAATAAAAGCGAGCACTTCTAGCAAATCGGAAATAGAAAAGATGATTTCTATTTAAATTCAGCTTTAATAAACAATAAAGGTAAGAATAAAGAATTTAAGAAATACCTACCAGATTCATGTTCTGGCCCTGAATCAAAATTCAAATGTGATGCCCTAACTCAGGTCCTCGTAATAATGAGAGTAAGTAACTGATGAAATGCTCATCTTCAAGACAAATCTCACGTAAAACACGAATAAAACGTGAATTTTGTTACGAAACAAACCACGACTGTGTACGCCATCAAAATATCGTTCCTTTTTTATCAGTTAATGTCGTTTCTAAAAGTATTGTCTCTAGGAATTATTCTTGTAATAATATTAAGGGACATTTACACCATTTATACGTTTAAAATTGCATCCATTCTTCAAGCTAAGCTACGGTAACGTTGTATCGTCATCTCGTTGCTTAATTTAGTCCTTAAATGTCCAAAATTGCATGCCCTTTTAGAAAACAAACTAAAAATTACGCTATAATATACACTACTTTAACTCATCACTTGTTGTATAAACAAGCCGACAAGGTGACCGATATAATGTCACAAATTTTATCCTATTTATAAAGGAGAAGAAATATAGAATAAGTATTCCAAAAATCTGATGGGAAACGATACAAAATAACAAGACAAAATGCAAAAGCGCCATTGAAATGCAACAAGCAAACAACCAAAAATATGACTGACTTTTCCAAAAATATGACTGACTTCAAACAATTTAAAATATAATTGAGCGCTCCGCGATTACTGCCACGGCATTTTAAATCTCTGATATCATTTATGGTATTCATTTTATCAAAATGTCATGTATGAAACGTTTTATTCACATAGAATAAATATTTTTTTAAACATTAACTTTTACTTAATCTTATACTAAATTACCCTTAAATAATCTTTGAATATGCCTTATTGAAATTTTTGAAAATATTTATATTACAATAGTTATTTTAGGTAGTTATTTTAGAAACAAATAAATGCGCACGCGGATTTTATTATAGACCATTTTAAGATGTACAATTATGCGTTTTATCGCATATTACGTTTAAAGTATTCAAATCACACCAAGTTGCGATTTTTGTTGGCGTAATTTTTTTTATTTCCTAAATATGTATTTAACTACTTGTCACAATATTATTAAAAAGAAGAACCACATGGCAGCTAGTACTTTTCGTTTTAAAAAAAAAAGTAAAAAAAATCGGATGGCTAGGAGCGGAGCAACGACTTAACATATTAAAAAAAAATATGCGCTCCGAATTGAGTACCTTCTTCTTTTAGGAAGTCGGTCAAAAAAGTATCAGATAATCATCAGATATCAGGCAGAAGCAGGCATAACAAAATATTTTTGAAAGAAATTTAAAATAATATTACAGAGCTTTATAATTACGTCTTTATAATTAAATGTCTCCGGCATTTGTCGTTCGAAACATTCCTTTTGCAAAGTACTTGTAATTCGCCTCGCATTTTTCGCGTCCTTCTCAAATATTAACTTTGTTTCGTATTTAACATCATACAAAACGTTCCTCATAAACTCTGAAAACATTTATAATAGACAGTCATACTAATTGAAATATCAACGCATATATTAAGTATCTAATCTGTATATGCATATAATTAAAGGGCATAGTTAAAAGTCATGTTACTTAGCCTCGAAGCAGTTCTTTACGAGTACTGCTACATTCCTGCTTATATACAGTTTCTTTTAAAAATTTATTAAGTTCAACATTATATACTCCAAGGCGCCTAGCGTTGAGCTATAACTACAGCATGTATTAGCCAGATTGTATCGCTTAGGTGAAATTATTTGACGTCTTGTTATCTTTGTTACCATATCTGTTATGATTCACAATGTTATAAAGGCTTTAGTTCTGACACCGCTTTACTTTATGTCTGTAAACATGTAAATGGTAGGTGCAAGTATGAGATGGAATCAACGTTAGGTAAGTCTAATGTCAAACTCAATTGACGACAAAATATTCGACACTCTTATCGCTTGGGCCACTAATATGAATGTTTTCGCTACTCGCGCAAATTTTCTAACGTATTCATCTAGATTTTATTTAAACGAAAAGGTGTTAAGTATAGCCATCTAGACTTACCAGCTTTAAAAGTTACATTTCAATGTATTTTTGATCAGTATCAGTTCTCTTTTAATCTACATAATCTTTAAAATATATAGATGGGAATCTCTTTAATATATATATTGACTAATCACGATATATCTGGAACCATAAGGCGTAGCGACTTGAAATTTGGTAGGAATATTTTCGCCGAGTAGAGATCAGCTAAGAACGGATTTTACGAAATTCCACCCACAAGGGGCTTGGGGGGGTTGCTAGTTATGTATAAAAAAAGCAGGAGTCGATTGGACAAAATTATCAAGATTGTTAAACCTATAACAAACCTGCTAAGATCTTGGGTTGATTGATTGCTTATTAAAATTTTCTTACATGACATTGTCTTTAATTATAGATTAATAATTACAATCATAATAGTACATGATATGTATTAATAAAATGGAAATTGTTCACAAGGGGGCATTTTATTATAGCATTGTATCTATTCAAGAAATTTTACGTCCATTGAACCGACAATTTTCAAAGTTATATCAGGAAAAACCTATATAAATCTATTCAAAATAAGTTTTAAACGAGACGTAAAAGACAAAAGCAGTACTATATTAAGGTAACACTGGTTGATGTTTTTTAGCCAAAAAATGTATTCAAATGAGATACCATAAAAATGTTCTCGTAAAAGTGAGAACAGGGATCTGATGAAGATTTTATTTATAGTAACAAATCTGGCATAAAACTCGAAAAAAAGTTACGCTGTATTCGAATAATAAAATAAACATTAAGGGAAATAAACTCCGGTGCCTATTTTATTTATGATATCTGTTTGTTTACTTTTCATTCAGGAAAATACTCGTATAATTATATTCATAAATTATATAATCTTAATAACTTTTTAAGTCTTACAACAATAGCTACAGTTTTATCAAAATTGGGAAAAATACACTTTTTAAGAAAATAAGCTTTTAAAATCATTTATTGGCATCCAAAAATTGTTAAGTGTAAATTAACTTTTTGCTAGTTATTTTCTTACACCGTATATACGTAACAGTTCAAAAAAGTCTTTAAGGTGTAAATAGGAATGTGAATAGATTAAGTTTACTCATCAAATAGTAAATATTAATACGAATTATGATAATATTTGTAGTACCAAAACAACCACAGGTTCGATAAAAAAGTAATACGTTTGCCTTTACTTGTACTTTAAAATTATTGTTAAACATTACAAAAATAATGAAATATTACAAAAAAAATGTATATTTGGTAGAATCTTTGTGGTTCAGACAAAAAGATAATATTCGTAAAATTTTAAGTTATAAACTAATATTATTAATTTTTATATTACCATTTAAATGGTCAGGTTATATAAATTAAATGAAATCTAATATTTTTCATACTAAAATGAAAACCGCTAATAAAAAAACCTTTCTATGTATTCAACCCCTAGGCAACCTTTCGTGTTCAGGGAACCATTTATAACTTTATCCCTTCTTCCCTTCTCGAATGGATTCGATATAAAATTCAATAAGGAGACGCAATTTTCGCAAAGGAACCCATTGTACGCTTATGCTGTGCGCCCTTTTAGGAATAAATGGGTGCTGTTAAATAAGACATTGCGAACGTTTCTATTGAAATTTATTAAAATGGATCATGACAATATCCAAACGAGCTAATAATACATTTTACATGTGTGCCAACAAAGTCACTGAATAATATTGTTTGTTTCTCGCTTTATTAATTGTCTCCAAAAAGTTTTTTAAAGATAATAACCTTTTTTCAATTTAACTACAACAATTTAAATAAGGTATTTCATCAATTGACTTATCGTGTGCGACGAATGGAGCAGATAGAAAAATCTAGACACACAAAAAAATTTGGAATAAATGCACAGGTTAGCACTAAGTTATTTAGTCTATACACTCTTTCTTGGTTTATTTACTTATAAATCTGTATAACATATCTCATCTGATACCTACTCCTAAAATAATAATTTGTCTTACTATACTTTAAAAAAACTGCCTCCGTAGCCTAGTGGTATAGGCGTGTGCTTTAGAATCCGGAGGTCGTGGGTTCGAATCCTGCGGGGACTCAATAAATTTTCATTGTTTGTTTCCTAGTCGGTTAGGGCAATTTGGGCCGATCACCCATTTGTTTGAAAAGTAAGATGATCCATGCGTCGGATGGGCATGTAAAAAGTCGGTCCACCCACTAACCCGCATTGGACCAGCGTGGTGGGATACGGCCCAAAAACCACATATGGATAGGGGTGTATTAGGGGAGGACTATGTCCATCAGTGGACTATCAAAGGCTGATGATGATAATGATGATTCTTAAAAAAGTGAATAATTATGTTATTACGTAAAGTTGAAAATATTGATCGATACCTACGTAAAATCATTTGAATGAAATTGTAAAGTTTTGTTATTAACACAATTTTTTAAGCTTATTGCAATATGTAGATAACATTGTAGGACATTAAACGTTCACAAGTACCTTTATCTCATCAGTTAATTTATCCTAATCCCTTAGTCCCTAAACATCCGCCTTAAAACGGCCTAATTATTTCGCTTACAGGTAATTTAACTCTTGATAGCACAAGTAATTTGCAGAGTGAACAACTTTTAGCCAAATTTAATCTATTTTGGAATTAAAATATGTTAAAAGGAAACACGTCTTTAAAATTTTATACTAGTAAAATGGAATTCTATGTAGGCTATTATATAATATTTAATAAGAAAGATATTATTTACAAGTAAGAACTTTTTCTTGTATCTTTGCTTTTGTCAAAATTATAGCACATGTTGTAAGCCAATAGACCCATAATTTATTTAATGTTATGTTTCATATCCGTAAACTAATATTGAAAGGTTTTATTTTAAACAAGATTTATACAAATAAGGTACACCAAGCGCAATTCACAGCTGTGAAGCATGCCTAATTATTAAAATTTTACTATATTTATTCATGCAATTTACATTCGGGCCCTTATTTAGAATAAAATTTTAAAATGAACCTGCATTAATTCAAATATACGACACTCACAGATAACAAAGGCTTTTTAAATCCTGTTTTATGTCATTATATTCGAAAAATAAGAACATTACAAAGCTTCATAATTACGTATGCGTACTTCACAACAATTTTCCGCGTTCTCGGTACTCAAATAAGCTATCGTATATGGGATTCAGTCTCATGCAATTTTTAATTAAAAGCATCCATTTTCTAAAGTACTTGGCATACCTAACGCTTTCAGTTATTTCCTTCCTATTTAAATATTTATGTTGTTTAGCTATTCATCTTTACCAAAAATGTATATAAAATAAGACAATTGATAGCAATTAAAAGTAATAATGCGTTTTCATACGATTTCTTTATGTTTATAACCGCAGTAACAGGCGTTAACATGTACCGGTGGTAGGTCCTCTGTTTACAAGAGACCGTCTTGGTGGTACCACGCGGTGCCTTATTTGCTGCGAAGCAGTAGTGTGAAACACTAATGCGTTCCGGTTTGAAGAGCTCCGTAGCCAGCGTATTTACTGGGTAAACAAGACTTAACACCCTATGTCTCACGGTAGGCAGCGCGTCGGCGATACCACTGGTATTGTCAACGTCTATGGGTGTCGGTGACCACTTCCCATCAGGTGGCCCGACTGCTCGTCTGCCTGCGTATGCCATAAAAAAACCAGATAAACTAGGTCATTATTTTAGACTTGCACTCATGAAACAAACTAAAATAACAATATAACTTCATAATAACGAATTTCTTTAGTGTGTGTCTTAGTCAGTGTGTGTGTCTAAGAGGTTTCAAAAGGCTTTACCAATCCATCTAGATTTACCAAAATAAAAGTTTTAACGCAGAACTAGCATTTTTTTCTCTGCAACCGAAAGAAGTGAAAATTTGAGGCAATAAAGTCCTATAACATCATCCGTCTGATCATGAAACTTCTCAGTCAATTGGATAAACGGCCTATTTTGCCATAACCAATCGAATAGCAACAATAACACAAAATCGTTTCCCTGTATTCGTATCCACGACCTTAGGTAAAGCTAATACCACTAGGCTACGGAGGCATTTTTAAACAATGTACCTCTTACATTACGCAAATTTCATAAGTTATTCGTACTTGCCTTAAACTATACCAAAATTACTCCACTTTGTATATTGGCACAATTAATAAATTTTTTCTCATTATAGGTATAAGATATCTATGCAAACATTTAAGTTATTATATCCACAAAATAATAATAAAGTCTACAAATAAACAATGGAAATATTTCCGTCATTAGAAATGAAAGTGTATTTCTCAACACGCTTTTAAAACTTATATCTGAAGTATTCAGTTATATTTTGGCTTTTTTCATTTAAAAAATTAACCACCGCACAGTGACGTTTGCCCAAATATGTTCTAGAACATTTCAATAAGACACCTAAAAAGTAGAGAATGATTTTAAGTTAACATTTAGATATATAAATATATATAAATCTGTTGAAATTCTACCGTTACTAATCAAAAAAGATCTACCACCAATAGAAATCGCAAAGCTCGATAGTTTTTTGTCACATCAAATATTATCTACTAAAAGACTATTCGATATAAATAAGAGTTGAACCCTTTCTACCCTTGGTAATAATTGTAGTACGATGATTTGTGAAAAAAATATTTATTTTTAATGAAGTACAATGAAGTACAAAACACAAACAGGCAGGCAGTTCCCTTTACTTATCAGCTGTCCCTGTATATCTAATACATTAAAATATTGATATTTGAAAAAACTTTACCGAGCCTGCAAACGAATGAACATTAATTCTCGTTCTAGACATTAGTACATACAGCTACTTTAGAAACATGTTGAAAAAGGGGCAATCTGCCAAAGTGCCAGTTTAGCTCCTCTTGAAAAGGCTTATATTCTTTGAACCTAACATCTGTAATGCCGATATACAGCTTTGACGCCTTCCGAAGTTTTACACACTATCATATGAATTCGAAATAGTTGCAATATTTTTGTTTTTCTTATATGAAGTTAGTAGAAATGTTATTAGATTATAATTTTACATTTATTTCGTTATTGTTGAAAAGATATACGTGACAAGCAAGCCAAGCGTCTGGTTAGCAGTAGGTCATGCTCATGAGAAGTGTAGTGCAAGACGCTTCTTCAGCCGACTCTTAATAAATTGGACGTTATATATTTTTCAACCAGTAATCACTTTGCAAGCCGTGCCTGTCAAACCTTAAAGCAGTGTGATTTCATACTACTACTTTGCGTTTAATAAGAAACAGTAGTGCTAATTTCCCAATAGGTCCCGTGTAAAAAAGGAACTACCATTTCTAACACCTCCACTGCATTGTATTGATTAGAGTCACGATTAGTTACTCAGCTTTTACAGAATGTAATTCAAACATATTAATTTATACCAAACAGCTAATGTTAATGACTTTAATGTTAGGCTCATGTTTTACCGAAAAAATGAGCTTCAAGTGTCCTTTGAGAAATTCAAGAATCGCGGGGCGCCTTTGTAATGAAAACGAAATTACGAAAATCTCAACAGATTGTAATTTAGAGCCGACGGGTAGTAGGTACTGCGTTGGCGTGGGCAAGGGCGGTTTGAATATTTTAGCGTCTCGAATACAAACGTATTTTCAGTCCGTACTGACGTACAAACAAAGCATATACACTCGCTTAATGTCTGATGTTAACTTTTTTAAAACTGCTATCCAAATATACAAAAATTGAGACAGCCCTGTAGTGGGTCTATTGTTATCGTTGAACGTGGTTACTTAAATGACCATCACTAGCACATTAGGTAATGCAAATAAAATATATATGTATGCATGTCATACAAAACTATTTTTAAGAATATGAAAATATCTCCTATTTGTTCGTTGCATATAGAGTTCACACCTGCGTGTATTCGTAAACTTCAGTGATGAAGTTACAATTATTATCAAAGCTCCTGGCCCGAATAGTTTCTAAAATACATTTAATATTAATAATAAACCTCCCATCTTATCTTTCATATAGCATTGAGACTTTGTTTATTATGATTAAAGTGTAGATATTGCATAGCCGGGAAATTTCAAAATTACAGTTCAAAGATCTGTTACAAATTGATTGTAAACAGAACACGTATTAGCAAAACATTATCAACATGTTAAATATATGCTGATTGTACAGAACATACGAATACTATAATTTATATAGTATACGGTTTGAAGATCTAATACGTCATAAAATGTAGAACAGTTATGAAGAATACATTGTATAAAGGTGAACAATAAAGGCAATTCGCATTTACGAACCGATCAATACAATATTTTAGACATTTAATATAGAAGGATAATAATAAAAACTTTCTTACTTACTACTAATACTTACCATGCATGTTGCTAAAATCTCTCACAATTTCATTACTGACACAAAACCACAAAGTAATGCCTATTACAGAAAAATTATCAAACATTCAGTACATTAAACACCTCGTTAAAATCAAACCACTCAAATTCGTAAAAATAATCACGATAGCATTTCAAGCATTCCGTTTGAAATCGCAAGCGCGTAAATAAATAATGAAAATGTTCGAGTTTATCACTGGAAAGTGTTCTTCAATCACAATATCTATGTCAAATCGGTGGTAATACAGTGTTTTTAATTCAATTGTTTGTAATTTAATTCATGTAACGTGTAATAGTGATTACGGCTGTAATTAAACGCACCGGATGCCTCAGGGCGGCACACGCGGGCAGACTGTTGCTCTTGGCCGGGCTAGCTAAGGTGCGCAGGTCTAAAACCCTACCCCCACTACCCCCTACTGGCCGCGCCTTCGTGACACTCCTGTCACTACACCCCTGCACTCACCTCTTTTCCTTCTCCTTTGTTTAACGACACTTGTTACACTACTTTAGTTACTTTCTACGCGCGGAGTCTCTAGTAGCAGCTTGTTTTCTTAAGCTTTCTTAAGCACCGAAATCAATAGTCACGTACGTTAAGATGCTTCTTATATTTGCTGTAAAATATTTGTACGGTTACGACTTTTTTTTTCAATGTTTATTAACATTAACAGCTCTACGAATTGATTTCTATAGATGATTGTAGGTCGTAGATCATAAATTTATTAAAATGCATATCTTTCATGTTTAGTACATAACGTAAAACATAATAATTAATTCATGACTTTGTATTTAGAAAGTGCTTTTTAATCATGATGTTTTGACTGTGACTATAGGTTCTTTTCTGAGGAATAGGAAGTAAATAAAAGTTATTTTTGAATAAAACAAAATGTAAAACATCATTTTTGTGTTTTTATTATATATGGAAAATGATAATCTTGTTAATTAAACAATTTAATTTAGTTTACTTCACACTCTTCGTTTAAGCAGCTTGTATATTGTTTTCGATGGATTAAGGGTATATCATGCAACTTTTCATATGACTATTAGTACGTTTTACTAACCAACATTGTATTTTAATATAAGGATATTAAATAAAAGCAAAACTTTAAGCCGATTTATTTATACATATATATGGTAAAATAAAAAAACTAAAAAAATAATGCTCATGTAAATGGTAAAAATATGTTAACGAACCGAAAATCACACAACATTTAAACGGCCACACTCTTATCGGTTTATTTTAAGTTCATTTTAACGTAATCTCTTGGGTTTCAGAACGGCACAGAAGCTTTCCAATGACCGGTAGGTCACCTACATTTCCCTCAAATTGACAGATCGCTTGGCGCCGCGATTCATTTGAAATGTGCTTTCAGCCTCCACACAGCTTACATTTTAAACTCGTTAACATTTTCGGATAAAGTAATGATATGTTACGATTATTTGATTTGTTCCAGTTCTTTAACGTATTTTTGGTATCATAAAAGCGATTTAAAGGAACGAACATATCTTGTTCTTTCTACAAAAAATACTGTAATTAAAAAATGTCTAACGTTTTTTGCCAAGAACAACTTATACTGTAGTCATCAAGTCGCTTAATTTGGATGCACAAATAATAATTTTATAAAAACATATTAAGAGGTTTTTTCATTAAATCTTGCTGCTAAGGGTGTTAACTGTTATGCGTTAGTTATAAATTATTATTTTCTCGTATAAAACCATTTTGACAATCAATAAAAAAATTAAATGTAATAACACAACGCTTCCCACTTTGTGAATAAATTATTAATACTATGAGCAAATTTAAAAGTAAAGCACACAAAAAACAGCTCACATTTTAAATAAGTTTGACGATGTATATGTAAGGGCTGATAGATGGTCAAAAAACCATGATCCTATCATTATATATTCATTATATTTTTCTGTATATGTAAGTACTCCTCATTATATTCTCGAGGGACTGTTACTTCCCTACAGTTTTAATGCATCATCTTTTTCTTATTCCTAACCATTTTGCTAAATTATCACGCTAGTCCTATCATGCCCATGAAACCTTTGAACCTACCCAATCTACTAAAGAAAAGTTTTTACAGAGTGTTAGGTCCCATTTTTACAGGGAACCGTCCGCGGTGGTACTGCTGTGCCTATTTGTGTCGCAAAGCAGTAGTGTGAAAACACTACTGTGTTCCGGTTTAAAGGGCATCTTAATCAGCATATTTACCGGGTAAACGAGACTTAATATCCTATATCTCAAGTTAGGCACCGCGTTGGTGATATCACTGGTATTGCCAATGTCTATGGGCGTGGGTGACCACTTTGCATCAGTTGGCCTGACTATTCGTCTATCTGCGTAGCGAATGAAAGTAAAAAAAAGAGTTACTGGCGTCTAATCTCCACAGTCAAAAACGCAATTTGCATTTGTGAGATTGATTAGTTATCATTTGAAAAGCTGCAGGAGAATAGGATGATATGGTATGGCCACGTGATGAAACCCGACCGTGGAAATTTGCCACTTCAGCTTTCCATCCTCGGTCGAAGACCAAGGGTAGACCCAAAACAACATGGAGATATGTAGTTGCCAAAGACATGGTAGAAAGCCTAGTTTTCAAGGAAGATGCTGAAGTTAGGGCAAAGTGGAGGAAAAATATAAGGAAATCTGACCCCACCACCATGTGGGATATTAGCTAGGGAAAGAGAGATTAGTTGACATCGAATTTTATTCGCCTATCTAACGCATTGGCCAACATTTTCCTTACCTACCAAATAACCCACAATATTCGAAAAGTAATCAAAAATTCATAATATGCGGTTTGTAATACAGAGCCCACACCGATAAATTACGGAGGTTATCTTTTATACCAGTATTGTATTTATCTACTTTACTTACATCATCCATAGGCATAAAAAATTATATGAAGGACGATTGTTTATAATACGTATGTATAAGTTCTTAATTATACATACATTTATAAAAGTAAAATTGAATTGCTAAAACCAAAAAAATTATGGGTTACAGGTCTAGGGTATAAAACTTATAAAATTTTGTAAAAGTATTGTGTTTTACCATCAGCGGTCATAAAGTGAGTACCAATACATACAAAAAATATAATTGCAGTGTCTGTTTTTAACATTAAAAACAGTCACTACAATTTTTAATATAATGCATTATGATATATAAAACAACATTTATAAAAAATTGTCTGTCTGTCTGTTTGTTTGTTCCGCCTAATCTCTGGAATAGCTGATTAGATTTCGCCGGAACTTTCTCTTAAAGATAGATGATGTAACTGGGAGTAAATTTGGCTGTTTTTTACTATTAGATTATTTTTTTTTAATATACATTCGTTTTCTTTTAATTAATATATATTTGTATCAAATAAACTGAATAACCACCTACCAACTCGGATTGGGCCAGCGTGGTGGGATATGGTCCAAAACCCCCTAAATTATCTTTAGCCACTGTTAGTTAGTCCATTGCTGGACATAGGCCTCCAACTATGCCCAGCAGTTGACTAACACAGGCTGATGATGACGGTGAAACTGAATAACCAAATCTAAAAATAAACGCAATTTCTTAAGGTACATTTTGTAAAATTTTAATCATCTACTAATATAATTTGCAAATTAATAAATATATATTTGATTATACTACAACCACAGAATATAAAATACTTGCTAATAAAATTCTTAATTAATGTTTACCCAAAAATTATAAATATAGAAATATTTTAAAATAAATTGGAATATTATTTCGTGAAGCGATTGGAAATATAATAAATAAAAAGCGATCTATATTACTTCGATATTTATTAATTTAATCAATACAATTTTCACATATACCTACAACTCGTTTTTACTATTTATAGATCAAATATTACTACAACAAACTCATCCATTAATGACATGGATATTCTGATTGTTATTAGGTAAATATAACGCAAAAATTTCCATTTTATTTTATTTTTAATACAGTTAGATATGAAGACTTTTAACGAGTAAGATTTTAATAAACTTATAATATGTCACAATAATGTTATTTAAGGTCTGATCATATATGTACATTAAATAATCCCATATAAATTTATGAAAGCATGCAATTTTATTTTTTCTTTAATAAAATGTTAAAATTTTTCTTAAAAATCATATAGACTTTTAAATCAATCATATTTTTTATTACTATTTGAGATTTTAAAGTTGGATAAATAAGTAACATAATATATAATCATAAAAGTTTAAAACACGCGATCAGTTTTTAAATTTTGTTTACAAATTCTTATAAAATATTTTATATAAATAGTTTTATATCATCTATATTTTGAAAAAGATTAATGTGATTAATATAAAAAATAACATAAAAAAGAAAAAAAAAAACAATACAAATACAGTTCAATGTAAAATTAATTAGTTAATATTTTTTAAACAAATGCAAAAACATAACATAATATTTCACTTACATATATGAATTCTTTAAACGTTTCATAATTTTTTTCAAATTTTCATTATCATATCAAAATGCATTGAAAAGTCGTAGTAGAAACCATTACGTGCTTACATTTTTTTCAAATAAACCCGCCTTTCGTAACTCAGGTAGCAACTTTACAACAGCTATGTTACTTACCAACATGTCAATTTTCCTTTACACATTTAAGCCATTAAATAGGACAAAACGTAAATTTTACACATGTCAATATTACTAAAATGCTTTTCTACATTGTTTTATTATTTTAACAATTTTTTTTAGCAGTTTTAGTACACTTCGGAATAAAAAATCGGTCAACAGCGTCGTATCCGGTCTTATTAAATGAACACCAGACGGCGCCTCTAGTACAACGTCACTCGTGTGTAATGTGTATCTATAGTTTCCTTCTGTTTTGAAACCCAAGCAAGCTTAGTGATTTAGTTCTTTGGACAATATAAAAGGTGATCCAACAGTGTTGTGTGCCAATAAAAAACCTACATATTCGAGAAGATGGAAAAAAGGGTTATTTTGGAATTGAGGGGAAGGAATCCTTCGCAGGTAAATAGATCTACACTTCGTTATTGGAATGTTTTGTCGATACGTATTTTGTTAGGCATCTATGTGTAATGTATTAAAAACTGTATTTTCGATATGAAATGAAGGTTCGTTATTAGTAAATTCATAAAACTTCTTATAACATGCAAATGCCCTCTTTCGATGTAGCGTTATTGTTTATAACGATAGCTATTACTGATTGTTACGTCTCATACATGTCCACGTTCTAATATTTCTTAGGATTCAATTAGGACTTATAATTCTGCTTTAATTGCCTTTTTTATGCTTTACACGTTAAGCAGAAAAAAGTAGCATAACAAATAGAATATTTACATAAAATATTGTTAAATTTGAGGTTAAGTATAGAAAATGTTCTAAACATAATAAGAACGTCTCAAAAGATAAAAAAAGGTAAGGCATACGAAATAGGTGTGAATATAGGTTTTTTACATGTATGTTTCTATTCAATTTGCATAATTGTTATGGATCGTACACCTGATTACTTTAGTTTTTACGTCTATTATCACGGTGTTGACCATAATTCTCATGTGGGCTTGACAATTCTATGGTAAAATTGACGCTTAATTATGTATTATACGTAATGATATTAAAAATTGCGATGTAAAATTTTACTATTTGGGTTAAGTGTAAATTTTGCTATAAAATTTATGACGACTCGACGTAAGACATTTCGCGCCCTTTCACCTGAGCAACATTTACTTAGTAAGATAGAAAAGTAACTAATCAGTTTTATGTATTACGATAGTTTTTTTACTAATTATGTTTGCAATATATCAGAATATGGATTTAAGCTGTAAACAAATACTTGATTTTTAGTCGCACGCCTTACCAATACAGCGGCCATTTTTATTGCGTCGTGATGATTCGTGTCATCCGCCATTGCAAATTTTAAACTTATCTAATTTTAGCGGCAACCAGAACACGGTATTGATATTTTATGATACAATCGGGTCCAGTTACACATGCGTCTATTATTTTTGTTTAATATTTGCGGATTTAATCACTTGCTTGTAAATTATTGCAAACTACGCCAATATGGACCTTTGACAACTTGCACCATTTTGACGTTTTGAATGGTTTGTCTTCTAAATGTATCGTTAGGCCAGTTGTTATACTTATTTATTTTAAACTGCTGTATACGTTACATTACTAAGATTTCTGGAAATGTAAAAATATTTTGTTATTTGTCATCAAGTCATACTTTTTATATTGTACGTATTTAAAATGTATTGTTGACGTAACCCAGTAAAGGCGTGGGGTTACCATCTCTTACGCAAATTCCATTTCGAAATAAAAATTTGCTTGTTCTTATATGTAAATGAAGAATATTATTTTAAAGTTTTGTTTAGTAAAAATATTACCTTTGTATCACCCTGTTTTTTAGTAAATTTATAAGGCATACATTTCTTTGAATATTTTTTTTTTCCTTGCAGGTGAAGGAGCTTAATTTGGATAACTGCAGAAGTACCAGCATTGTAGGGCTTACAGATGAATTCACCAATCTTGAAGTACTGAGCCTCAACAATGTTGGTCTTACAACTTTAAAGGGGTTTCCAAAACTTCCAAATTTGTTGAAGTTGGAACTCTCGGACAACAGAATATCCTGTGGGCTCAATTTCCTCAATGGTTGCAAAAAGTTGACATACCTTAACTTGTCTGGCAACAAAATAAAAGTGTTGGAGAACTTGAAACCATTGGAGGAGTTTGAAAAGTTGGTTAATCTTGATCTCTTCAATAATGAAGTCACCAACATTGAAGATTACAGGCGTAAAGTTTTTGCTTTACATCCCCTTGAATATTTGGATGGGTATTTATCATCTTTAATAGTTTGCTATTAAAAAGTTTCTATAAGAGTAGCTTATTAATTTTTTTTTTTCTTATAGATATGACAAGGAAGATAGGGAAGCAGACAGCGACAGTGAAGAGATGAATGGAAATAATGACAGTGAGGATGATGGTTAGTAAAATCTTATAAAGTATCTTTAAACTATAAGGGCCTTTTGGCTAACGCATCATACTGACATATATGTCCTGGGTTACAGATGTGGATATAGATTTTGGTCCATTGGTGATTGACGATGACAGTTTATCACAAAGGCCTGCTGACACAAAACCCTCCCTCCTTATGTCGTTGTATAGTGTCTATGGTCTTCTATTCCACATGGGTTACCTATTGAAAAGTAAGCATCATACATTATCAGTGATGCTTATTCTGTACATGTACAAAATTATGTATTTTATTATCTAAATGTTGCTCACATTTCACAAATTTTCTTCATTAATCTACTGAGAGAGTATTTTATTAAGTTAATTTCATTTTGCTTATCCTCTAAGAGTTATCCTCCAAGTTTACGGTCTTTTTTTTAACTTTTTTAAATATTCAATATACATTTCATACAGTTTCTTATGTTAATTAGATTGCTGTTCCTTGTAGTATGTAGAAGAGACTAAACCCTAAAAACTTTACAATATTATAAGTGTAATTCCTAATGTAACAATAACTTCAATCAGATTTAATCTCTTGTATTTATTAGGATTTCTTCATATTTCAGTTATGTTCCTTGCATAAACTGAATTTTTGGAATTTTGTCCGTCACAGTACTACAGATACATAAATATTCCATCACTTATTATCTAATACCATTTTATTTTTACAATATTAAAGGCTTGGCTCATTTTGTTAGACAACCAAAATATTTAACATTTTTAAAAATTGATTGTTTTATAGTGCATTAACAAAAATTAAACTAAAGGGAAAGAGATAAATAATATGATGATTTTAACAATTTATATTGCATTCAATTATTTACAATTGTACAGACTGTTTCAATTCCTTCCCATGTTTATTATTTATCAATTAGAGTGTTCGCGTAAACTATAATATTAAAGCAAACAATGCAATTTTCAATGTTGTTAAAACATTGAAGGGTCTTAGACAGCAATAAGTTATGTGGTGTTTATAATTTTATTGCAACCCTTGTAGCTACTTCAATTGCTTGATAGATCATCAATAAAAATATTTTTGTTACATTAAATAAAATTCATTTAATACTGATTTTATGTTTATACAAATAGTTTGTTTTTGATAAAATTTTCTTATGATCTTATAAAATTAATTATGCAATGTAAAAAATATATGTTATTTATAAACCTCTCTATTGTATAATATAAACATGATGATAAAAATAGGTGTGATGTGATAATGGTAGCTACGACAATGAAATCAATTCCAAAAATATTAACATAAAAAATGTCATATAAGTTGTTGCAATATGGATTTATTTGGGTATAACTTGTATGTGATTGATATGTCCGCTTATTCTGGTGTTTGCATATCAAATTTCATTTCCAAAAGTGTTAGTTTTGTTCTTCCGATAAGAAAATTTTAACTGTTTGCAGATTCTGATGAAGATGTAGAAGAAGAGGAGGATGATGATTTATCTCTATGTGAAGTCTACAATGAGAATCTAGGTATGGAAGCAATAATATTGTACATAAAACGTTGACTTATTTATAATTGAATTAAGTTATGATAAGTTTTAATTGCCGTGTCATATTTTTTTTTTGTTTTAATAAAATGGTGTTATATTTAGCTATTAATATTTCTAATAAGTATAAATAAAAAAGGCACAATGATGTAATATTTTTATTTTTTTAACAGAAGAAGAGAGCTCTGCCAGTCCGTTATATACCTCGGCTGTGAGGTATTCCGATGAGGAGTATGATCATGACTTTGAGGAGGAAGAGGAAAATGATGCTAATGGCGAGCACAATTCCAAAAATCAAGGTATAAACACAATATATTAGGATAAAATAATGGGGATATATATATATAATTTTTTAGAAGCAGTTTAGCGGATTTTATTATTCTAATTACATTTTTTTGACAGAATTCCCTAAAGGAGATACTCAATTCGGTGTTTTTTTATATATATACTAGCCATCCGCCCTGGCTCCGCACGGGTGCAATACTGATATTTATAAAATCTATGAAAAAATATATAAATTTATTAGGATTTCTCTACAGTATTATGCATAA
Organism: Lamproptera curius; assembly: GCA_029286875.1. Classification (NCBI taxonomy): domain Eukaryota; kingdom Metazoa; phylum Arthropoda; class Insecta; order Lepidoptera; family Papilionidae; genus Lamproptera; species Lamproptera curius. The sequence continues at coordinate 412,996 of JAGSMT010000085.1, read as the reverse complement.
ATTATACATATAAACCTTCCCCTTAATCACTCTATCCATTAAAATAACAGCATCAAAATCCGTGGCGTAGTTTTAAAAGATATAAGTAGTTTTATAGGTTTTTGAAAAATAAATTATGGCTCTAAAAATTACAACCTCCTGCGATTAAATTACAAACACTGCCAAAACCGTAAAAGACAGACATAAAGTATGCGGTAGCATATATCTATTTTTTTAAAATAGGGCACAATAAGCATTTGATTATAAAATTGCAATTGGGCACATGCAAAGCTTATTTAAGACACATTAAGTTTAAGTTCACATAAAGGTTAAATTCTTAATTCTATGTACATAAAACGTGTCATACACGACAATTTTGATAAAATTGGATACCTTTAAAGTTTATCAGCGATTTAAAATGCGGTGGCAGATACGCGACGCCATTTCTAAGGGAGGCACGTTGTTACCTGCTTATATTGCGTTAAATAGTTAGAAGTCGATCATATTTTTTTTGTTATTAAAGACCTTGATTTGTTAACAATAAGATAATTCAATTTTCTAATACTGTATGTCAATCGTTTTAGATGATGACAATACGAACGAGAATCCCGAAGAGAGCACTCGAGGTAAAAAGCGGAAACATGAGGACGATGAAGAGAATTGAGTTGCCTTAAGCGGAGTTATCTTACTAGTTTGTAAGTGTACAGCGCTCCGATGCATCGGACAATAAATCACGATACATTGAAGTAATACCTATAGACTAGTTGTCATTTGTGAGATTGATATGAACATCCTGAGAGGCTTACGTCCCAATAGACAAACGGCAAGACAAAGCATTGAATTTTTATATATACATGTCTATTGTGTGGAGACTGTAGATTGTTGTCCTGCAGGTTAATGTTTCAATTAAATTGTTTATGTAATAATCATTTTTTATTCTATTGACATGCTTAATTTTTAGTCTAATGATTGAAATGGAAGTGCATGATTTTAAAGGTTAAATTAGCTCTCAACAAGACGTGAAACATAAAATGTAATTTAGATTAAGGTAAAGGGATTGGATTTTAAACAATTCTTTTTTTTTTAACTTTAAAAATTGAACATCTTTAATTTGATGATGATATTCCGCCTCTGCGCTTAATATGACTGGTTCAGACATATTAAAGAGAATGAAACTGTGACTGGCGTCGTCTATTTCATATTTATGTACAAATTGATAATACAAAGTAAATTATAAACTATGATTAGAAGACACAAACTTAAAAATTTTGATGACAATTTGTATAAATTTTGTCGTGATGACATTTTGTTTATTTAGAAAATGTATTATTGCCCTTGGCCACCAATAATATCAAATTTATATTTTAGATTACACTTGTAAATTATTTCATTTTGTATGAACATAAAATTTTGTTGGATGTAAAAAAAGTGTTAACAATATGCCAGAGATAAAAAAAAATTACTAGTTATTACAAGTGTAATCTAAAGTTACCAATGAAAAACTAGGTACAATTTTACAGTTCTTTGATGAATTTTCAATTTGGTAGTGTTCAAGGATCGTCAATTTATATTAAACACTAGATAAAGGTTTCGACGATTTAGTTGTTATGAACATTAGTGCAAATAAATGTGAATTTTTTGGCTTTCTAAATTTTATTGTAATCTCACTTATGATAACTTCACTCGTCAGTGTTTGCATAATAAAATAACAAAGGCGTAGCGAATGACACTTTTTAGATCAAATTCTTTCACCTGATGAGTTAAGAGAATATTTTTCTACAATATTTTTAAAATCTTAAAGAGCAATTTATGCACTTAAGTATATCAATGATAATTTATATAATGTTTGGTTGATGCATCATGGTGAATGTGCCAGATATGTTAAAGAGAATTTTAGTTATTGTATTATGTAAGTCATTAAGTTTAAGTAATTTACAACTTGGCCTGTTGATATATATTATATAATCCTATTAAGACTTTATTTCTGGGATTGTAAAATAAAAACTAAACCTTATGTTGCAGACTTTTATTATCATTTTTCAAAAATAAGCTTTTAACGAGTTCAGATGATTACTATTCACACATTGAATGTCAATTATTTTGCTGTTCTAAGAATTGTTGTAATAAAGCACTATCTATTGGTATGATTAAGTTTTCACTCCCATCAAATGTCCTTTTTATTTTCACCAGTTTGTGGTCCAAAAATTCCGTCAGCTGTGCTCTCAGAGCCAGATCAGAACTCACTAAGAATTGTTCACGTGACTTAGAGTACAGATCTTTGAAGGGCAAACCTGAAATAAAAATCAAAATATTTTTTACAAAATAATTATCATATGAATTCACAGCAAAAAAAGTACTTGGCCACCTGCATTTCAAAAATTGTTTTATTTACTATCTTTTTTGTTCACATTTCAGCAAAAAACATGTCTAAAAGATGAAAAATTACAATTTATTTATACTAACGAGTAAAATCTTTTAGTGTACAGTACAATTAACAAGTTAAATCATAACATAGTGTCACCAACTACAAAACCAAGCAGAATTTATAATTTAAATTACGAGATGACGCTAGCCGATGATACTCCTCGGCGACTGTCTAGCCTCATTTCCCATCGCAACTTAAATTTCTTTTAACTTATAAGATATTCGTGATACAATGTACTACACATTTTTGGTTTAAATCTGCGTGAAAAAGTTTGATATGTATTTATTTTATAAGCAACTCTTTTTCACATTTACAGAAGGATTTAATGTAGTCTTTAATAGTCGGGTCAATTTAGACATTTACAAATTTTTTTGGTCTAGTTTGTTTGGACTATACGTACCTTTGCTTTTTTTAAATATGTTTACATATAAGGTCACAGGCTATTGGGCATATAATTTAATGTGAAAAAAAAATATTCCTCTGTTAAGGCTTCCAAAGTACACAAGATAATATTTTTATATTGATCTAAAACTTTGTGTCATATAACCCTTAAATAAATAGACCACGTAACAGGCACTACCTTTTAACAAAATAAATAATTGTCCACACAGTTCGGCAGGAGCAAAGAACTAAAGTTACATAAAAAACGCTCTGAATTGAATATCTCTTTCGCCAGAAGTTTCTAGATTGTATGGAAAGAGATTGATGAAATCGATACTACGGATGCCAATGTTTGCATCAAATAAAATTAATCATCGTCAGCCTGTGTTAGTCTACTGCTGGGGACATAAGCCTCCCCAAATGCACGACTCCAACATTAGCATGCTTTTGGACCGTATCCCAACACGCTGGTCCAATGCAGGTTGGTGGGTGGACCGACTTTCGACATGTCCATCCGACGCATACAATTGATAATAAATAGGTATTTTGTTTTTTTTTTATAATAGACTTTAGTCCTGTGGTCAGATTTAAACGAACTAGTGGTAATTAGTTGAAAAGATATTTCAAAAATGATTTAACTTGTGCAATAATATTTAAGTATTAGTATTGTTTCATTGATAGCACATACACTGTTAGTTAAGGTGTCAGCAGAATACCGTTGGTCGCCAACATAAAACACATTGTTATATATATTTTGATCATATTTTCTTTTGTCGTGATGGTTTTTGCTATGATTTTTGGTATATCTGTTAAAACTGGACTGATTAAATGAGTTTTTTATCATTATAAAATAGCTGATGGAACTGGGAGGAACCTTATTAAAAACCAACAATTCTTTTCATATATTACCACGCGAACGAAGGCGCGAGTAACTGCTAGTCTAAACACGAGTGTAAATATTATACAAAGGTTAATTAGCAAACAGCGTAATTTGTTTACACATTTTGTGGTCAGTTAAAGAGCTTTTTACTTGTAAAGAAAATATAAGACATCTGGCAAAGTCGTAGAATATATCGCTAAAGCTATAGATAACGTTGCTACATCATTGGCTTCGATATACCTAAATAACTAAAAACAGCAAACCGCACTATCTAGCAATAATTTTGTAGTGAAAAAAAGCTTAGTTTACATAGTGTAAAGCGCTTGATTTGATACATTAAAGTAACAAAACACTTTTATCGTATTGGAGTCTATTCAACAATTAATTCCGTAATTTGGTTCTTTAGTACCGCTAGTATAATCATTATAATATTCATCATCATCATCATCATCAGACTTTGATAGTCCACTGCTGGACATAGGCCTCCCTAATACACCCCTATCCATTCGGGGTTTTGGACCGTATCCCACCACGCTGGTCCAATGCGGGTTGGTGGGTGGATCGCCTTTTACACGCCCATCCGACGCATGGATCATCTTACTTTTCAGACAATTGGGTGATCGGCCCAAACTGTCCTAACCAAGTAGGAAACAATAACGAAAATTTGTTGAGTCCCGCAGGATTCGAACCACGACCTCCAGTTTCTAAAGCAAACGCCAATACCACTAGGCTACGGAGGCAGTTATAATATTTAAAAATACAATTTTAAAGTGATGAATTAAACTAAATTTTCAGTGAATCTCTTTTTTGCGTGTCGGTCTATTTGTTCCTCGTACGCGGGCGCTATTATTATTGTTTTAAGCATTGGGTTAGATGCGACAGAAGTACAACATCTGTGTATCTCAACTGGCTTACTATGTAAGTTTTATGTTACACTGCCTAGTGTCTAACGAACAGTGAAATCTTTTTTTTATTGGTTACAGCAATCAGAGGAGGAAATCGTTCACGGTGGCAAATAATACCTCCCCTGTCCATAAGAAAAGAAGCTTAAAACGCCACAAATCCGCTTACCGCCCCGAGATTATGAGATGTTGTCTCGGATACCCAGTAGTTACGCTGGCAACGGTGCCCCTCAAACCGGAAGACAGTAATGTTTACACACTACCAATTTGCAGCAGAAATAGGCGATCGAATAGACTTCAGACGATCCTTTATAAAAGGTACTTCCTCTAATCTGCTGGCCCAGTACATACAGCCTAAGGCAAAAGTAATCATACCTTGATAATGCCCCTGTTTATGGTTGTCCAGCTGGTATTGTATGATAATGTTGAATATCCCTCTAGCGTTGGTAGTGAGCGATTGGTAGACGCTCTTTAGCGAGGAAAGTTGCAAAGTTCCCTTGCGATGCGTCATCAGTGAATTCTCGAAGGATGTCTCCTCGGTGTATGGCAGAAAGGTGGTCACGTCCCACCAGGTGAAGTTGAATTTGCTCAGTTTCGAATGGTCCCACACTGCAATTGGCAAAGAATATATTAAATATTGGCAGATACTATTAAAGCAAATAAAATATAAATATGATTAAATCATAGGCAGATTCCAATTTTAGCTGAATAAACTGAAACGACAAGTAAGTCTTTCTTTCAACTTCTTTTTGTTAAAATGGCGCCACCAAGAGTAACTTGGTGATTCAGGCAATGTTAAGGTTGGGTGATACACGAGAGTTGTACATGAAAATGATCAGTATCAAAAGAGCAATGTATGGTTTAAAGAGTGGTTGACACTTAGATGGTAAGTCTTTTTAAAATAATAGAGGGTTTTACATGTATAATATTACCCTAGAGTTAAACAAGTTGTTTAAGTTATGTTTAATTCTTCAAAACATTACACTTATATAAGTAAAGTCAAAACCTTATAACTATAATAAATGGCGAAAGTTTGTAATATTAGATTATTGAAATTTACCCTATAACGCAAAAATAAGTAAACAGATTTTGATTAAACTTCACAGTATAAAAGCTTATACATCAGAATAACACGGAACTTATGACCTGTTCTAACGTGTAAACTAACACACACTCAAAATTATAAAAATCGTCAAGTAATTAACTTATTGCGTATGAACTAAACGTTTCGTAATTGTTTTAGATTCTTAAGTGGTGATGCATCATCAGCATTTATATTTTTCTTTCACGTTAAAAAACGTATTTGAGTTGCATTTAAAACACTCATATTAATAAAGAATAATATAATATTGATCTACCAATACCAAAAAAGCGGTTCGCTGCCTAACATTAATCATCGTGATGGCTTAAACTATTAAAAGCGCCTTTACTTACACATGTGAATTTTATTGAAATTTTGTGTTGAACATTTTGACTATAATTTTTTTATATCATATAAAGTTTATGTCAAAGAAATTTTGTAAACGAAATTTTCCCTGCAAAAGTTACAAAAGACATTGTTTGGATAAATATCAAGATCAATGTATCAACGATGATAAAGCAAAAACAAACATCGTCCACATATTTCTTTCACTTGTAAAACCGCTGAGTAAAGGCTTTCCCAAAAACAAATTAAATTTTACTTGTAAAGTGGTTATTCCAAATATTATGTTACATAGTATGTTATATAATTAGTGATAAAAATCTAATTAAATCGTATAAGTACTTACAAAGGGGTGCATTTATATGGTCAATCGTCGCAACAGTATGCACTTTACTCAATCTGGACAGATTCGCGAACGTAGACTGCGTCTTGGCATTCCTCAACATTACACCATCGATGTTGTGGATTATCAAAAACAAATCGATATTATTCTCCCTCAACTGAGAATCGATTAGATTGATCGCATCACTCACGTTAGACGGCACTCGATTGTTTTCCAATAAATCGATTATTACACTTTCCAAAACACTTTTGATCGTGAGACTCGGGAAGAAGCCATTAACGACCACACAGGGTAGCTCGTTCAGTCTTTGCGCTTGGAACTGGTTGAGCACCGCCCTTTTGGAGCCAATCCCGTATAATATTACATTAAAATCCTCGCTCAGTACGTACAACCATCGATTGAATAGCTGTTCGCATGATTGAATCAATTCTACGACTTTTTCCTTGTGCTCGTCCGATATGTAGCTGCTTGCATCTCTCTCCTCGTCCAGATTCATACTCTTTAACTTGGCTAGAGTGTGATCCGATGTTGTTATCTGAAATGATTAGTAACTCTAAGTTAATTATATGGATATTTATTATATTATTTACTGGTAAGCGTATGGCTAATTGAATTATTCTGCATTTTGAAACCACATAAGCTGTTTTGTCACTCATTTTTTTACCACCTTTACGGGTATTTTTAGTAAAAGCTGCTCTTAGCTTATGCTAGGCACTATATTACAGCTACTCCCAGTATTCTACTTGCTATATCCCGTCCAAATATGAGATAAAAATAATAAAAGAAAATCCAACGGCGAAATCGTTTGGCGCCGGGATTACTATTTGAGGGGATTGAACCTACTAGTAAGAAGTTTTAGGCGACATGAGACTTTGCTTAAGTGAATTCCATCTTTTATTTGGCTCAATAAAATAAAAAAAATAGAAAGGTAACACAAATAAACAATAAAGAAATATAATTATTTCTATTGCTTGCGCGAATATTAGACATTATTAAATAAAATGACTTTACGGATTTTATCGCGTTTAAATTCCCGACGTTTCGAACACTTTCCAGCCGCCGTGGTCACGGGGTAGTCTACCCCAAAGTAAAGTGAAGTCCCAAGTAATGTCATTTTATTTAATAATAAAGAAATAAATAGTAATATTATAAAGAAAAGCTAAATCTAGTGGAATTATAGCAAATCACAAACACATAATAAAAAACTGATTCTGTAATAATCAATTCAAAATCGTAATCAAAACAAATTGTATGGATACAAAAACAGAGATTATTGATTCAGTTGAGGGAATCAAACCCGCACTGAGTTAAGTTACTAATCACACATTTTGGTCAATAAGGTGTGAATAACTGCCCCGTAGCTTAGTGGTAATGTGGTGGGCGTGTGCTTTAGAAACCGGAGGTCGGGGGTTCTAATCCTGCGGGGCCTCAACTAATTTTCATTGCTCTTTCCTAATTGGTTAGAGCAATTTGGACCGATCGCCCAATTGTCTGAACAGTAAGATGATCCATGCGTCCACCCACCAATCCGCATTAGACCAGCTAGGTGGGATACGGTCCAAAACCCCCTAATGGATAGGGGTGTATTAGATTGATTCTATTCGGTACCTTTTTTGTAGAGTGCATCATGAAATAGTTGTCAGGGGTCACTACATATTCCGAGTCCTTTGGTTTTGCCCTCTTCTCCTTGCTTATAACAATTTTCATTTTCACTGCTTTTCTAGGTTGTTCATCTTCACTCTCTTCTGAACTTTCTTCTACGTTTTCTTCAGCACACTCAGAGGCAGATGATGATATTGACTGTCAGAGTAATGTAATTGATAAATGTAAGGAATAAGTTAATTAGTGATCATATTAAAAACTTAAATACATACGTTAATTAAAAATTTTGAAATATATCTATGCAGTCTCGATAATTATTTTTCCGATGTAACAATGAAAAGGTTCACATTACTCGGAATGCATAATCTTACCATTAATAAGTGATTCACTGTTCCAAACATACATATTATAAATATAAAAGTTTGTATGTACTTTTGGAGACGCGTTAGAAATTATTCTTTTTTAGCGTAACAAGATAAAGATCATTTCATTATTTTTTTTCTTTCGACCTATTCTACATTTGCAGAAAAAAAACGTAAATACAGTTGTCATTAACTAATTGGTGTCGGTTTCTTGACGGCGTGTGCGCCCGTAAGTAATATAAGTAGTAAGTGCGATTGTAAAAATTTTCTTTGATATTACCAGAACGTACAAAAAGAAGTATCACTTCAATTATTACAATTATTAAATAAATCCACATGGAGTAAACTTTGAAAATACCACCAAATTTGATAGATTTCCTAAAAATATATTATATAAATTTTACGGGCGTAATAAATACAGTAACAAATATTAAATGTATTTGTAGTGATTCATATTCAAGTACAGTTACACCACTCACTTTTAATCGATAAAATTAAAAAATTAAAATTTGCTGAAACTAGAATATATCCGAAGCCAAAATCACGAAACATGCAAACCCTTCAATTATACGAGGTATAAAAGTGTTCCTAAGCTTATGTTTCTTGCAAACTTTATTGCATGAAAATATAGAGAGAGTTCTCTGTATTAGAAATTGAATACTTATCTTAACAGATCTTCTACAGAATTAATTATTATGTAGTATTAAATAACTTAACTGTCTCCGTAGCCTAATTGTATGGGTGTGTGCATTAGAAACCGGAGGTCGTGGGTTTGAATTCTGTGGGGACTCAACAAATTTTTAATGTTGTTTCTCAGTTGGTTAGAGCAATTTGGGCCGATTACCTAATTGTCTAAAAGTAAGATGATCCATGCGTCGGATGGACATGTGAAAAGTCGTCTTGGTCCACTAACCAACCTGCATTGGACTAGTGTAATGGGATACGGTCCAAAAACTACCTAATAGAGAAGGCTTGCATTTGGAGAGGCCTATGTCCAGCAGTGGACTAACATAGGCTGATGATGACAATTGATTTATAACAACTCAAAAGGCATTATTTGGTCTGATTGAATATTTGATTAATTGTTTTAGATAATGCCCCAGCTTTGTCAAATAGTGCAACAAAGCTGTAAACCTGTGGTAAAAAATAAGATACCTCTTCATCACATTTTTCAGGCACAAAGTCGCTACTACTGCCATCAGAAAAGTCGCTCTGCACTTTCACTCTCAACTTCGCGATTATTCCTGTAATTTCATAAGAGTAATGTTCAACAGAAGAGGCAATAAATACAAGGAAATCAGCTTATGCAAACAAACACTAGTGTGTTCCAGTTTAAAAAGAGCCTAATATGGTTTAGCGTGATAAGATGATTTGTGACACCACAAACTTTTGATTAATTTATATTAAGTTTAGCTATCATTTTATAGTTATTGTATATTTTAATCTAACATGACACAAGAAGTGTCTGCTTGTAACATTAAAATTACAGTTTTTAAATAATGGCAATATGTAACCGATGCATATAAGGAACCAACACTTTAAAATTTTACTGTCTGTTTGTTATGGCTAATCTCTGGAATGGCTGGCCCTATTTTGACGGGACTTTCACTAGAAGATAGCTGATGTACTAGGTGTAGCTTAGACTACTTTTTTTAGATAAAAAAATATATGTATTATGTAAAACTTTTTTTGTGGTAAAATCTGCTCTTAATATATCAATAAAATTTAATTTATCTTATATAAATTTAAAAATTAAGTTCAACCTTAATTTCCTTATAACACACTATATTTTTTTATTATGTATACATAGTAATGTTCGTATTATACAAAATATTGAAAATAATGGGCTCAAATTAAGGATTGCCTAGTTATATTTTATTTTGAACGTTCAAGTTTTGTTTTATTTTCTATTTGTTATGTGCATAATTCAGGTTTATACAATATCAGACAACAAAAATAGTTATTTGGTAATATAATTAGGAATATGTAATGTTCAGTTGGAAATATTACTACAGCTTGTGGTTTGCATGGCAAATTCATTCTAAAAATAGCAGTTGAAGTCAAACAGGTGAATGATAAAAGCAAGTAAATAAAGCAAAATATAAATAACAATGCTGTACCCCTATATTATAATGTGTACTTTGTAATGAGCCCAATCAGAGCAGAATGTTTTTCAATTTTTCATAAACACAAAAACAAACTTAAGGAATATATCAATAAAAACATCTATATTTAGATAGTATAAAAATTCATCATTAAAGCAATCCATAACATAAATCAAATATATAAAGATATACAGAAATTCTTACAAATTTGAGTAACAGGAATTTTGTAATCAAACCTATTAAAATTTATAAAAAAAACATAAAGGATCAATCTATATTATGTGTATTACTTTACCAATGACTTTACTTGTACAATAACAAGAAAGTTTTATGGCCTATAATCTTTTACTGTTAAAGAGTTATTATATAAGATACGGTTTTAACAAAGCAATTGACTGTACAATTCGAATTTCGATTCAAACCCACAACCTCCAGTTTCTAAAAAAACTTCTCTTTTTGAAAAAAGGAGCTTAAGAAATAAGATACCTTTTTTTTCGACATATAATCTATAATAAAGAATAGAATATGGTATTACCCTATCTGAATTCAAAAATAAGTATATATTTGTTTCTGAGCCTGTATTGTTTTATAAACCTCCAAATATTATTATTAAAACTAACTATGTAAATAAACATCATAATATGAAACCCTTGTGGTACTTAAACTATATATGCAACAAATGGTATTTACTACCCACCATTATAATATAATGTTGGTCAAGAAAAGCCACTTTGAGTTTACTTTAGACTTTACATTAATTCTTGATAAATAAAACTAGATATACCAGCTTTTTGTTTCAAATATAAATTACCTACTAAAACCAGGGAGAATGACTGGTTTATTAGATCTAGTGTTGATAAAGAAGGTACAAATTAAAATACTTACTTTTCTTCATTATTTCATTGACTTGTTTAGGTGTAGCTTCAAATTTTCTCAGATGAATTAATAGTTTTTTGGGAGTACACAAAGGTGAGTTAGCAACAATTGGTGAGTTATTAACAGCTGTTTTAACCATATTGTGCAAATCATTCTTTGTGTGCCGAGATTTAAACTTAAACATATCTTGGCCATCCACATCATCACTGCAAAACAAAGCTGAAAGGTAATTTATAAACTTGGTATAATTAAAGTAGAAGTAATAATATATTATTATGTGTAGAGATACAAAGTTTTCAAAATAAGATAAGTGAAAAACCCAATATTGAAAAAAAATGATTAATAAATCATACATGTAATATTGTATATTCTGGCTTCTCGATTTTATTAAAAATTATGTCTGGAATTGATGAAAACATTGTAATCCACGGGGTGGTCATGCATTTAGCTTTTATTATTGATGGATTGCCACTGAGATGTCAACCACTGCATAAATAAAGTGATAATAACACCAAACAGAATGCATCTTTGTTGCTATAGGTTACACTATTTACATTGTTCCAAGACTTAATTCGCTCTGATATAGTTGTAGAGCTGACCATTACTGCATGGAAGAAGCTCACAAACTTTGACAATCCAGGTACCTTAAAAATTTCACTTGATCATGAGTAAAATAAATAATAATTTCCTATCTTTATTTTTACTAAGACATGTTACACCCTCAAATGAAGTTTGTACAGTTAGTATGTAATACAAACCAGTAGGTTTTTCTGAACATGATTGTTTTATTTCATCTTCATCTGAACTTTCAATATCTACTCTGCCCTTTCTTCTTGTGGGTGATAATTCTATGAAGTCACCATACTTTTTCACTTTTTGACGTATTCGAACACTTCTTTTCGGTGTCATTGCAGAATTTTCTTGGCTCCTATCTTAAATACGTGTAAATAGTTATCATTAATTATCAAGAAAAATAAATAATAGATCTACTAAGACTTTTACAATTAAAATTTACCAGAATCAGCAGAAATGTCCTCTTTTTCCGATCCATTACGATAGCGACGCCCACTGGACATTTTAATGTGCAAGTATTATTAATATTAGTTAAATATTTAAAAGTGTAAAAAGATCAATGAAAATTTAAATTATAATTTTAGCCGCCAATATCCATTATACTATGAATGACAGTGACATTGACAGAAATAATATTTCATATGCTCTACTTCATCCATCTGTGGCATGGATTAAGGTTAATATAATTTATAAAATTGTAACAAAAAAACGACTTCAAAACAAAAAACTATTTTAAAACAAATTAAAATGCCTAAGAAACTAAAATATTGTCGGAGGTTTAGGACTAGTTTGCTCCCCATCATTCATCCTTTCCTCCCCTTTCGATCCTCACGTGATTAACGAACGGCCCTTAGCCGACGAAATATTCCTTCGAGTATCGTTAATTTGATCCTAAGATTTGAAAAGTTCCGTTGCTTTTTCATAGATCCCATTAGCAGAACCTAACCAAACTCTTATCAGCCATCTAATTACATTCTTTCCTATAAATAAAAAAAAAAAAATTAATTGTCCATTAGTTGAGCACATACCTTATGTAAAATATCAGACTTATTCAGTTTTTTATGGATGCTACTGTCAGAACTGGATCAAATTGCTATGGGACCAAACGGGAAGCACCAGCTTTCAAATTTAAAAAAAAGCATCCAAATCGGTCCACCCAGGCGAAAGTTCTAAGGTAACAAACATAAAAAAAATACAGAAGAATTGAGAATCTCCTCTTTTTTTTAAGGTCGGTTAAAAATAATAAAAAAACCGTTGCTTCCTGAAAATTATTCCGATGCCTTTAAAGTAAAAATCACTGTTTGTATTATCAATATTTCGACTCATTGAATTTTAAAGTACTCTTGCAATTTTAAGGCTTCACTTTTTTTCTGGCTATTAGTACGAACGCTTTTCTGACTCTGTTATATTTTCCATAAATAACTGTACCGATTTTACCCAGGTCAAACCTAGCTCGATTAGCGGTGCCCGGTGTTACACTGATGTTGAGCTAAATCAAATATCAATATATTCTAATACTTTATAAAGTACATAATTATTCTTTGTTTACGTTTGTTTCTTAGGTTAGGTATGCAATCCCAGCTACCGAAAAATAGTAAACATTGACACATAATAATTATATCAGATTCGAAATAAAAGTGGCGGGTCTTAAAATTAGCCCCATGACGCACGACCCTACTGACTGATCACTTGTATAATAACTTAAGCACATAATGCTCGTAGTTAAAGACGGTCTGTTATCAAACCACGTGCGTGGTATTTGATGTCTTGTACTTTTGATATTAACATCAAGTCAATTGTATGCGTAAATTATGCTTAATTTTTTATAATTAGCGTATTTTTTTTGTCCAACTAATGAGAAATTGCTGATGACAGAAAATCTGTTAAAACTTTGTGGTGTCTCTCTCCCAATTTGACTCGTTGTCCCATAGTTAAGGGTAAAAAAACAATATAATAAATTAACACTTAAAGTCACTTAATTGACAGTTGTGTCGATCTGGTGATACCATGAAGGCTGCGGTGGGCGCTCCCATATATAAATGTGCCCGATTGAAGAACAGCAGGCAAAAGTAGCGGGCAGTCGTGCGGTAGGCACTATCTACTGCCCAAAGCCCAGGAGCTTGAGGAAGATGTGAGTTTAATTTTTTGATCGGCTGCCTATAAATATTATTTATCTTTTGCTCATATCTACTTTCATTAAGAAAAACCCACGCACCTTAGGGCCGCCTGGCTTAATCAGCCGTTTTATATGATCTATGTTATTTAAACCATGCAAAGTCGTTTTGAGGGCGAAAAAGTGGACTAAACCTCGCCTCGAATTAGATACTTTTAAACTCTACTTTACTGTTTATAATGTACTTTAAATAAAATTCAATTAAATTAACGACTAGGGAAGTATCACAACGGTCCGTAGTCTTCCGGAAACGATTAAAGAACAGAGATTAAACTTTCCGTGCTAAGGCCTCAAGCGCATTTGTGTTGTATTACAGAAAAATAGAAATGATTTTCTTAAACAATGCATGTGCATCATGACATAAAAGTTATAAAAAAAACGTAATGAACTTCTTGTAGCAACTACTGTCTAGTTGCTGCAAGAAGTTCGAAGAATGTTTTACGTTTTTACAACAAGCTCAAAACAAACTGTTCAAATTTTATGTATAATAAATTTAAAAAGATTTAGTGGTCAACTATTTTTCATTCAAAAAGAGTATAATTTAGAAGTAATTGATAAAAAAAGTCGATACAAAAATAGCCATAAAAACTTTTTTCATTAATCATTTTTTGCCCTTTAGTGATTTTTTTTGCTAAATGAGGATGTTCTAATAATATAGCTACATCCAATCAACTTTTATTTTGCATTTTGACTGTTAAGGTGGCATACAATGTGTTTACAGAATGTTACGACTTCTCATTTCTTTAATAAATATTCTCGGTAAAAACACCCGTTATGCGAATTTTATGAACTTATCATATGTAGCGCCAAATTTTAAACGAGATATAACGTGTGTCAGACAAATTTGAATTGATAATGGGATTTTTTTTAAGCTAAGAATTGTCATAACTACACTATAAAACTTAATTTCTTAGCATTTGAGAATTTCGTTTGATTCTTTTTTACTATTTTATCGCATGAAAATACACCAGAGAATTGGTCTCTGTCTTTGCTAACAAAATTTTTCGTAATATCATTAAAATTGACTAATAATACTCTGCAAAAAAATTACTAATGATAAACGCAAAATTTTTTGTTAAATAAAAACGAGATTTGAGGGCAATGATTGAAATTGTCTCAATTCGTACACCTTTTCTGTTTACAAATTAAGACAATTTCAATTTAATACTTATTTTTCTTAATGATAAATGGAACTGCATAATCTGTTTAATACTATTGTTCTATGGCAAAAATACAACCACATAGTTAAAGCAGTTTTATTACAAATGATATAGTGAGGCTAAATAAACAAAGAGATAACTGAAAGTTTAATACAAAAAAAGTTAAAAATTTCAAACTAATTATTTGGTGTGTTCAAGCAACATAAAATATATACAAAACTGTTGTTCAAATGAAATAAAAAAAAATATAGCATCGCAATCTGAAAATGACAAGCGGCATAAAACATACATAAATAAAAAATATACAAGTTTACATCATTTCATTTATTTGCTCAACTTATTGACAATTTCGAAAATCACAGTTGTTATTACTGACAAATGTTTTGCTTGTAACTATCACATTACACGAAAACAGTTGCCAGTTATGTAAATGGGAAGTGGGTATAAAATGGTAATTTATAAATATTTATTATATTGGCCACAGTATACTATTACTAATGCAGGGTAATAATTATTTCTAAATGGGAAACTTCATTCGGAGAAAGGAATTAAAGGTAAAGTGAAAGACGCGCAAAAAGATGTATTTTAGGACCAAATAAGAAGTGTTTTCGTGAAGCGAGCAAAAATAAAGAGAAACTGAAACGTTGTTCGACTAGTTCTTATCAAAAACTAGGGAAAGAATGCGAAAACCAATGAAAAAAAAAGTACACGTGAATAATGAATACATATTAGAATACATACATGTGTGTGTTTATAATTCATAGAGGCAATTTACATTTTTATAATCAAAACAAAAAGCGTGTGTGTTCTTTAATCCTATGGGAATTTGTAAGAAAGAAAAATCACAATAAGTCATTGGAATAACACCTATAGTTACAATAAAATAATATAAAGGTGTCACCTGTGATACCACTTACAATTTAGTACTTAGAAATATTTAATGGTGGGATCATAGCTCCTCTATATACAACACCAACAATTTCAATATACCTTATTACAGTTACACTCGAGTCGCCTACAGCTTCTAAATGTCACACAGATTTGTACACGTTGCAACATGTTCCGCAACACCCGCACAAACATGTCTCGTACATTAATCGACAACGATGTACAAAACTGTGCGACACACACTTTACATAGATTTATTGCATTCAATTACCACGCTACCTTCAAGGATCATCAAAATGTGCTACATTAAAACCTCTAACATTCCAATATTACTCGCTTTATACAGGGACCGTTAGACATCGATTGCATTACACAATATATGAACATTACAAAACTATTAATTCTTTACACAGTGCTCGCCGATAACTAATTATTGATCATGTCCTGCGATTAAATATATCACGACAGCGCACGTTTATTATTATTATATACCGAGGTTTTACACTTCGAATAATTTACAATTTAAAAATAATAACCGTAAGAGAAGTTCACAGAGACGACATACAATAAAACAACATTATCATATAAACCGTGCCTACATCGTATAATAAACTACAACGCGCAAAAAGCGTCCAGCTCCGTACACAACATTAAAAGTAATCATTTAAAAGCGGTACCACTAAACGACAAAAAAAAAATATTAGGATCGAATATCGTCTTGAGATCAATCATAGTAAATGAAAGGGATGAATCCTACGATTCACGACTTATCATAAAAAATACCATCCGTCAATCCGGCCAATCTCACAGTACACAAACACTGCGCATATCCTACATAGTAACATTGCTTCCGGCCGTAGTTGTATGCCACACAATATGCACGCTGCGTATGATGAAACAGTTCGTTCGTCTCACAGCACACCGGTCGCGGAGGAAACACATTAATATTTACATTACATATATGCAGCAAAAACTAGCCATCGAGCGATTTCCGACTGCGTTGATATTGAATTCATTAATTAAATAAGACCTAAACACGAATCTCGTACACAATACACGATGAAACATGATACGGTGTCCACACCCACACTCGACAGTTAAAGCCACCGCGCCAGCGTCACAGTTCATTTGCGTACATAACTATTTTCCTGCTCCTATTCGCTTGTATTATTTAAAAAAATAGGAATCCGATGCGGAACACAGCCGTTGGAACAAAAATTCTCACAGTGATCATGCACACCAACGCTGCGCACATTCAAACGTGTCCAAGATGACATAGTCATTGCCGCCACAAAACACGGGCAGGAACGCCACAACACCGCGGCACCGGTCGGCACTAACAAGCCCCAATAGGCGCTAAGTAGCACCAATCGGCACTAAGTGGCACCAATCGGCACTAAGTGGCACCAATCGGCACCCAGTGGCACCAATCGGCACAGTGGCACCAATCGGCACTAAAAGCACCAGTCGGCGCTAATCGGCACCATACGGGCTCAGTCCGCGTAGTAGTGGAAGGGCCTCGGGCCGTCCGCGCCTGCGTCCTTGGCGTGGTCGCGCGGGGGCTAGGCCTGCTTGACTCTCTTTCGCGGCGGCCCGATGGGCGGGATCTGCTGCTGCTGCGTGGCGAGCGCGCGGAACGCCTCCGCGATCAGGTGCGGGTGCGACGAGATCATGTTCTTCCAGCCGGCGGTGTCCATCACGTCCGTCGCGTGACTCCTGAGGGGACGAATGGTGATGATCAAAATTATGCACGGAACGTAACGATGTAGGAGACGAAGAACTTGAAGTTTTTTATAAACGAAAGTCTTTTTTATTTTCTTTAATGGCGCCTCTGACACTAATATTAAACGAAGCGGTCGGCAACGAAAAGCAAACCCAATCAAGTATAATGGATTACGTCAATTGAACGATTCATTACTTTGCAAAAGTTCATAAAGGGTAAGAGACAAAATGTCATGTGTTATTGTTATTATTACATTATATTTTAATTTTTTTTATGTAAAACATACATACTACATACAAAGTACAATATTGTGTGACTATATA
The DNA here is from genome assembly GCA_029286875.1 of Lamproptera curius. Classification (NCBI taxonomy): domain Eukaryota; kingdom Metazoa; phylum Arthropoda; class Insecta; order Lepidoptera; family Papilionidae; genus Lamproptera; species Lamproptera curius. The sequence continues at coordinate 394,878 of JAGSMT010000085.1, read as the reverse complement.
GGAAGATCAAAAGCGAATGAATATTCCAATAAAACACAATAACACGTATAAAATGTACTGACGTGTTTATAAAGTCGATGGTCTGCGCCTTGAGTTGGTCGGCGGAGTGCAGGTCCGCCAGTATGAGCGTGTCGGCCGCAGTTTCCACCGAGAGGCTGAGGCACAGCGCCTCCTCGCACATCACTTTTAATCTGTCCAACGCGTACTGAAACAATCATTATATCACTGTCAATAATTATTCATTTCACTTACGCGATTATTATACATATTAAATCCACTTTTCTGGATCTGTGATCACAGGCAGACTGTGTTAGTCACTACGCCCACGATCACGGACTCTGGAAAGAGCCAGATATGTCGGAAATAAACATAAAGAACTAACGCGAAAAATACGTAAAAAGTGGATTTAATACCACAATTTTTTATCCGTCATCAGAAGGATTAACATAAAATTTAACCATTTAACTCATGTTTACCGCTTTAAAAGACCCAATACACACATTCGCAAGAATAAAAACAGCCAAAATATTTAATAACCGTGAATGTAAATTAAGTAGCAGTAACAAATTAAAATAAAAAAAAATAACATTTGTAGTAGGTACCTAATAAAATAAACGCATATTTAGAATATGAGTGTTTCAAATAAAAAGGTTTACAGTTTATATTACATTCAAAAATGTAATGGCATTTTTTATACATTTACGTTCATACATAAAGTTACATCGAGGCAAATGTTTTTTGTAACAATACTTTTGATAAAAAAACTGATATCGCTAATTACTAAAAAAAATTAAAAATATACGATATAAAATACATCGATAGCGCTGAAAAGAGAGAAAAAGACACATCTTTATCGCATGTTTTAAGAAAATAGCTAATGAGTACCATGTTTATAGTTTTTAAAGTAAGCATAATTGTGTGTCTTTATTGCCATTTTACATTGAAGTATATTTTTTATAAAATGTCATGTTGTTTGTTATCTATGTGTGAAAATATGTAATTAGCATTCAATGTTTAATTTGTTGTATTGATTATTTTAACGTTAGTACGGCCTCCGTAGCCTAGTGCTTGCGTTTCACAACAGCTTTTCCAAAACAAATTTCATTGCTTTTTACTAGTCGGTTACTGCCTCCGTAGCCTAGTGGTATAGGCGTTTGCTTTAGAAACCGGAGGTCGTGGGTTCGAATCCTGCGGGGACTTCACAAATTTTCATTGTTGTTTCCTAGTTGGTTAGGACAACTTGGGCCGATCACCCAATTGTCTGAAAAGTAAGATGACCCATGCGTCGGATGGGCATGTAAAAAGGCGGTCCACCCACCAACCCGCATTGGACCAGCGTGGTGGGATACGGTCCAAAATCCCCTAATGGATAGGGGTGTATTAGGGGAGGCCTATGTCCAGCAGTGGACTATTAAAGGCTGATGATGATGATGATGAGTCGGTTAGGGCAATGCGGGCTGACCACCCGACAGTAAGATGATCCATGCATCGAATGAGAATGTACAACGTCGCTCCTATTCTGACCTCTCCGATCGTTTAGGTTATCCTTCCTATAAGAGTCAAGGAAGAGGAAGGTCGCCAGTGTTTGCGCGTACACTTATACGCAGTTGGTTAATTTCTAATAAAAATCGGCCGCCGTAATAGAAATCGCCACTATATTTTTATGTTAGCTGTCAGTTGCGTAAAGTAGACCATGAAAATTAAAAAATATATCTATCAACGTACTTTATCCGCAGCCGCTAATAAGTCGTCCGCCATCTTGTCCAGATTCGGCGCGCGATCCGTGTATATGAAACGTAACATCTCTCTGAGCACTTCGTGGTCCACGTCGGTTATGTCCACTCTATTCCTTTTCCTCTCCTCCATTTCGTGCTCGAACATGGCCGCGAACACAGGACTTCGGGCTGGAAGAAAATGCAAAACAAAAAATTAAATACCTATATGTTATCATCTTATTAGCCGCCTATTAACCGATTAAATTATTACCGAAAACGCTGAGTAAAAGAATTGAGATGACATAGCTAATTTTCTTCCAAATACTTTTTTTCGAAACATATTTTATTTGAAATAAAACGAAACCTTTCTTTGTAACAATAGATCAAATTATTTGCATTCAGTCGTGATTTGCTTAAATTTATATACATTTTATAATCTAGATAATAGATCCATTAAAAATATTGGTATCAATTCTATTATTCTTATAATCTCAAACTTCTAAAGAGCTCAGAACAAACAACTATACGTAACAAATAATTTTACGCGACATAGTATGCAGCATACACGTTTAAGTACCAAAATTATTAGTGACATAACCGTTAAAAATTAGAAATCAAGGATACACAACCACAATAACAGTAAGGTCATTAGAAACAATGGTTATTATTTTAACCACAATGTGTGTCACCTCGAAAACAATGTTGTTATCTGTTATTCCATAATCGTCAAAGACTAACACATTTTCAGTATTGCCCTATTAAATCAATGTTATAATATAAACCAACATTGAATTTTTCGATACGCCCTACGCCCTTACATTTAATAAACCGCCATCTTTAATTTGCCCGTGTTGAGGGCATCTAAAATTAACAACGTGTCAGCATATTAATAATTGTAACTACGCAGTACATTTTCCGCATTGTTACTAACGCAGTACGTGTACCGCTATGTACAGAGTATTGCTGTTTGTTTACAGAACGATTACGTCAACGACTCATGGCACCTAATGAAAATCTAAACATCGGATCAACTGATTATTACAAAGATATCTCGGCTAATAGTGGATAAATGTTTAATACGCAATAAGATATTTTAATTGCACATATCGTTTATATGCTTAGAAACATACTAGTACCAATTTAATTAACACCTACTTAAAAATTTCTATCGTGAATAAATAGCAAGTAATCAGTTTCATGTAGTAATTTCTCTACACTGAACACTAATTTTATGTCAAGAACTCGAGTGAATGGCTTCTGCTTTAATTCGAATGTAACTTAAAAGAAGGCATACAAACAATTTCTACGGTGTATTAGCATCAGGAGAAAGGCAAATGTGAAAATACTTAAGGAGGTCATAAGATGCATAAGATGGTAAAAATGGCCAGTAGGTACGATTTTGCCGTCAACAAAAATTTTATAATTACAATACAACATCGAGTCGATTTACCAAGTAACTACTTTAAATATGCGCTTTTGCTGTATTAAGTGATCAAAATAATATATGAAAAAAAGTGATTATGAATCAAGGCATATGGAACTAGTGGAAAGTGCCACCTTAACCTTTAGAATTCTAATATAAACAAACATACTTTCACCTCAAATTGATTGATTGCATGCTTTCTATGTTAGAGGTCAGCTATAAAGTAATTAACGGTTATCAACTAAAAATGCAAAGAAGTTAATAAATTGTGTCTTAACCTTGAGACCCACAATTTCCAATTATGCATTTTTTAACAAGCTTATAAGAAAGCTAATGTACTTTCAATAACACTAAAAAGTAATTAAACAGTTAGGTTTTTAGACACAACAAAAATTTAATTTGAATGATAACGTTGAATTTTGTACCAAAACTGTATATTTCTATACCCGCTGCCAAATAAGAGAAAGAATTAGAATGAAAAAAAGAAAGTTTGACATTATTCTTTACGTAATTTTCATTCATTATTTAAATCGGTGTGGTCTAGCGGTATTGGCCCTTGCTTTATAAACCGGTGGTCGTGTGTTCGAATCCCGTGGGAAACAACTTTGTGTTATCGTTGTTTTCTGGTTCGTTAGGGCAATTTGGGCCAATCACCCATTTGTGTGAAAAGTACGATGATCCATGCGTCGGATAGGCATGTAAAAAGTCGGTGAACCCACCAACCCGCATTGGACCAGCGTGGTGGGATACGGTCCAAAAACTCCCTAATGGAGGAGTAAAATATTAAACACATTCAATTAACATCAACATAAAAATGCTATTTATTGAAGTTTAACTTGCTGATTTTGTACTACATTACAATAATTAGGAAAAATATAGATATATAAAATAAACAGACAGTTACCTACGCGTACTATCTTAAGCGATACGAACATATAGAACCATTTCAATAATGCCTGTTATTCTGTCCCATCGAGATGACCCAAGTGGGTGGTTCGTCATTTTCCTAATGCCAAAACTATATAAACGCACAAACAAACCGTGTACACTTCTCATCTACTGAAATAGCCTTTCCCCCTTCGCAAATAGCTCCACTCCATCGCCTAGATAGACTCATTGGGCCTTGATTTAACTAATGGAAGGTTGTGACAACAGCGAGGTAATACTAACGCACAATACACATTTACTTTGTCATCCAATCGTGTCGTTGTAGCAGTAGTTTTTAAATGAAGTGCGTTAAAACCTTATATACGATGGAGCATATAATACTTTTTATTTTAAATTTAAATGATTTATATTGTACAGAAGAGTAGAAATAAAATATATAGATATAACCAATCAAATGTCTTGGCCGCGAAACTACGTGTCAAGTAAATATACAGCCTGCTAACTACGGGGGTTACACTTTAAATGAATTATTTCTACTATTACATATAAAATATGCACGCCAGCATATCCTAAATTATATCATATAACAAATTCGGCAAATACGATTGGCGTCAAAATATACGGTATTCAGAATTTTTTAATATATACGCGAATATTTAGCGGATTAGTCAACCAATTAAAACACATTAATTAGCATCACACGTCATCATAGTTCGAAATTACAATTCGTTCACGTTAATCCCATGTAGCATTTGGCCTACTAGGGTTAATAATCATCTTTACAAATAGATCAACATAGCTACACTCACCGGCCAGTATCGCCTTGTGCGCCTGGAACTCCCTGCCGCCCACGGCAAGCGTCACATCAGAGAACCGCTCGTTGTCGAACAACGCTCCCAGGTCGTCCGAGAGACGGCACTCGGGCACCTTGAACTGCACCACGTTGCTCTGACCGCTGATGTTGATGCTGTCCGCCACGACAGACACCTCGCAGAATATCGTCAGCTTGTCCTCGGGTAATAGACCGTTCGCCTCGTCGAGCAGGAAGTCCCTGGAAGCCGAATGTCCACTGTTAATAGCGTTATGGTGGCAAAGTCAAAGTTAAATATCATATTGTACACTTTTTTATTGATTGTTAAATAAACTACCACCCGTTCAGAAATGAAAACCTCTGACTTAAAAAGACCCGCCGTAAGAAACTCAAGTCGAGCCTGAGCTGAATAAAATTAGATAAACATAGTCTAATTTCTAAATCTGACGCCAAAAGGTATTAGCGTTGCTTTTGATAAATAATAGAGTACAACGTATTTGATCGCAATTACTTTACAGTTTCTGTTTTTTTATTATAGCCGACGTTACTGACAGTATCCAGCGTCCGTAGTAACGAGACGAGACTGAGATGTTAAGCGTCATGAATCCAGTGTGTATTCGGCTACCGTCTCATATAGTAAAACTATCCAAAGACCATTGTCGTTGGGCGGCTTTTATTCGTCATTAAGAGTTTTGACATTATAATTTGTTTATATGAACTCCACAGTCTATTTGGATCTGTTACAATCGCCTTTTAATGCGAAACAAGCTTAGCTTTAAGGTTAAATGGACGTCACGCGGCAGATTGTATAGTAATTGACATCTTGAATACGTCTACCAATAAGGATATTACACCATGACATCAGAGCCACGTATGAGTTACGCAATTCACAGATAGTATTTATCTTAATCAAAGTAGGTATGGTCAATGTTAATATCGAAAACACGACAGCTTATTTAATAACAATAGCGATAATAATAAAACTACCTACTTTTCGTTTCTATTATATATTTAAATGTTTCAACCTTTTTACATTCTGCCAAGATTTTTGTCAGTAAGTAATTATAGGAATGTTTTTAAATAATTTACTTAATCAGAAAAAAAATCTAGTCTCCAAGTTTAATGAAAGTATTTATATAATTTATACAAAAACGCTTCGAGTTATCTTTGACTACGTTTAAAGGACTAAAGCAATAGATTATTGTCCATTTAACCTCCCGACTAAGTTCCACCGTCGAAGTTTAAATGTCGATGACATAACTTCATAGGAACATACGGGGAGTGCCATTTAAAGAGCCATAGAAGGCACTGGACGCCAACTCATTTCCGGCATTGTCTAAATTAGAGGCGATCAACGTATTGTTTGTGTGCCTTGTTATAACTTCGACGTTTTTAAATAATTTTTCGTTCTTCGAAGATTAATAAAAGCTAATATGAGTGCTTCGAATATAAGAAACCACAGCATTGCTAAAACTTGAATAAATAATACAATGTATATGTTTGAAAAATATAAATACTTAAAAAAAAAGATATATCCATTTTAACCCTTGTTTAGAATAGGTTTTTTATAGCTTGCATATAAGATTCAAAGTAAAATTACGACATCACCTCTTTTTAAAGAGAGATTCTTAATGGTCGTAGTCATCGAGGAGAGAAACCACCACGGCGTATGTTACTGCTCGTAGCAATCTCAAAACAATAGTGTGTTCTTATTCGGAGGGCCCCATAGTATATTTACTGGGAGAATTTGACGTAACATCCATAGCGTAGGACGGGAGCGTACTTTTGTACAGTTGACTTATTACTCTGCATTTCTTAGACAAGCAGGGCGTAACTTACTAACAGGTGTCGTCAATAATTTTTAAAACACTAAAAAGCACAGTGTCGTAGAAAAATTAGCATATGAGTAGAAGTACCACGGCACGAACCGAATAGACACATTCAAACAGAATCAAACACACACACACAAACGCTCGCAACAACAACAACCTTGCGCCAAGCCCAAATGCGATATTTACCTTCTAATAAACTTTTTGAAGCCCCAGTCCTTGCCTTGAACGAATCTGTACGCCCGCTGCGACTCCATAGCCTTTGTCTCCTCTCGCTTCGCGTTCAATATCGAGAACTTAAACTTCGCGCGCACTTCCGATTTGTTACACGACACTAATAATAAATATAACGACAGATAGTCCTTGCTCTCTTCGTCGAGCCCCTTCGGGTTTACGCGGAGGCACCATTTTAATTTGTCACTAGCACCGGCCGAGAAAGTCGATGATTTCAACACTTCACCCATCTCTTCTCTACAGAAACTAAAATTGTTTATTGTCCACATGTAACTGAATTTCACCACTTTTACCTGAAACAAAAACAGATATATCGGTTAGTAATAAAGCTGAGCACAGTTTTCGTCAGTGATTCTATAATATATTTTTAAACTATTATCAGATAAACGTAACGGTAATATATAATATCATAATCCAAGTAATAATCTTTATACTAGCTGTAACATGACTGGTATTTTTTTATTCTTGTCATCGTACCATCACACACATGTAACACGTACATTGTTAATAATCAACTGTATAGTATGGTTGGTACTTAGACGAGGCAAGTGCCCGTTATGAGAGGGCACATACTGCGATAGTTTTACCGTAAACAAACCGCTACGTTAATTACATATTAATCGAGAGCCCGCAAAAACGAACGCACCTACACTACACAAACTTCAGCCACGAACCCGTGCGGATGTAGAAAACGCATTAATAATGTATGTTTCGAGGCATAAACTTGTTGCTCTGTACAAAAGCTCCGCAAGGTGCCCATCGTGGTCATAAAGCACGTGATACCTTTTTAATACATGCAAATATCGGCTCATCCTTCGGATGAATTATTTATTGTCACTAAATACGGTAAAGAGCGCGTTACACCTCAAGTCGAATGTATCGGTGGCCAATCTTTATTCATTCCATGATTCAAGGTCGAGCTTTATGTACACAGATCAACGTAAGAATGTCACGTATCGTGTTGCCTCGACGCAATCGCGTCTCAAGAGTGCGTTACGATCGACTTTCGTCGGGCTTCAAGTCAGTCAATATTGGCGGTTTAATGTCTCTCGAAATATGTGGCGTACACTGTTATAAACGGGCGACGAGCTGTAGGTGCGATATTGAAATTTCAATAAACCCGCTCTCGCGAAGATATTCAATCGCTCGTCAGAACTTTGCGAGAAGGTTGATTTTGGTTGTGTTCATTTTTTAATCACAAAGCCGACCCGACCCGGCACCGTAAACGCTTTATACGCTGACCTTTTAGGATTCATGATGCTACAACGAAGAAAAATGTAAAAGGGCACACGTGCAGGTTAGAACAGTCGCTTGATACGTCCAGAATGCGCTAGGTAAACAACGCGCGAGTGCTATCCTCTCGGCTCACACAGAGGTCTTTAACCAGCGGAACCTGATACAAGGTCACCCGTGGGCACCTATCCCGTCGCGATGTACGGTCGTCGGCGTCGCGGGCCTAGAGGACTAGCCGGTGCGCCGTCGGCTGGTCGTTGCCCCCGACCGTTGCTTGAGCCCGCTGGCTGGGCTTGCGGTCTTGGCCGGGGTCTTCGGCCGGTCGACGACCCGCCCGCCCGCAAGGCCGGCCCGCAACCCCGCACCGCCTTTGTCCAAGCGACGTGCCATCTTCGCGCGCCACTAATGGGATTCCCTACGCGATCCTAGGCTTCTACTTGTCGAGCATACTTATATTTGCAATGCCCAGTAAAAAACCCCATGTGTAAAATCTTTGTTATATCGTATTCGTTTTAGCAAAACCTAAATAGTACCATCAAGCCGGTCACGATTGGCTAGATAAGTCTTAGTGATGCGCTTTGAAGAATTTAGAGATACTATTATTGTACCCAATGTATGTATTTTCATATGCTAGTTTATATTACAGGGTAAATAGTACACTTTAAATTGCATATATGTATCATTGACGGCGCGTATTAAAAGGTAAAACAAAATGTAATCAACCGAATAGCTATCGAAGCACACATAATGATAACGTTTGTTTTACAAAATAAGTAAAATAGTTTTAAACTTTTAAAATAATTACCAAACGGAGTACACACATTCCGTGCAATGACGGTTGCCCAAATACTCATTAATAACAGGAGAACACGACCGTATTAATAGAAATTCGCAACGCCATCGACTATTCACGAATGCTCGTATAGCGGAGCGAATTTTTATGGGCAATAAACTTTGACGTCTCCGACTTATGATAAGTGTATGACGGCAACAAACCTTGCCGTAGGAAATGCTATTCAAAACGTCTACGTTCGTCGCAGCGCGCGTGGGTACGAATTCGATGAGGTATAAATTATGTATCCCATGCAGATTCGATACTGCAACGCGCTCCGTTACCACAACAACTACACGTGGATATGAGCTCACGTGATTCGAGCACATTGTACACTACAAGGAACCTAGTTGGAAGTTAACAGCACTGCGCAAAAACGTAAACACATGCCGTTTCTTAATGACGCGAAAAGCATATCGATCGCTCTTTATCCTATTATCCACACTACTATAGTTGTTTACGACGACTAAACGATAAAACTCCGCACGTTTTAAGACTCATGTTAATTAACTTTAATATATAACGGAGAAGGAAATCAACCTATCGTAAATAAGTTACACATCGTGCGACCATATTGTACTAATAATCGTTCCCAAAATAGTGCTTGCTCGGGTGATATACGTGTGAATCTTAATAAGACATAATCAGAGACCGAACGGCGTCGGAACAAATCGAAAATTCGGAACTTCGGTTGTGATATTCGAGGCGATACAATCACCCGAGTTATTCGTGTCGCCAGCGCGCTACTCAAAAGTTTACCGTTAATGTTCGCGAACTAAATAGATCTTTTTGGGCAAAAAATCGTTGTACTGAAATGGTAACGGCCGGGTCGACCGAGCGGCGAGCGTTCGTTCCGATTCTCCGAGCGCGCATCGACAAACAATTTTTTCCTCCTATCCATCTTCCCCAGTTATCAGAGATTGGTTTTTATTAATTTTACCTGAATAACAGTTTTACGCAGAGCGATTGGTATCTGAACTCCACACTCAAAGGGTGAACTGTATTCGATGGATTAATCAGTTTTTAGTAAAGTTTAAAGCACTGACATCTAAAGATAATGACAGGTTTATCGAGACCGACTATTTTCTACATGCCTACCTAATGCATAAATCATATTACTTTTCAGACGATTGGATAATCGACATCGAACCAGAAAACAACGATGACACAAAATTGTTTTACCGCAGGATTCTTACCCACAACCCCCAGTTTATAAAGCAAGGGCTACCACTACACCTGGAGGTGGTTCGAGACACAAATGTAATGTGCAATTATAAACAATTCGACCTCGGCGATACCGGTCACAACAGCGTACGAATTTCACCGTGCAGTGTAGCACTAGGGCCGTCGTGTTGCGGTTCAATGAAACAGGAAAGGAAAAAAAATATTCGAAAGTGGAGCGCATTGTGCGCTGACACATCCGCGATAGGATGTAATGGTAACGCAAGGCGAACTGCGCTATTCGTATTGTGACGTACGAATGCCGTAAGTTAGAAGCTAGTGTTATTGTGACTATATCAAGTAGGGCGTGGCCGTCCGTATAAAACGTTTTCTGCGACAAGAAAAACGATATAGGATAATAAATAACATTATTAACTCAGTTCAGACATTAAAAGCTTCAAGTGAATCGGTTTATTTTTTGTGACTTATAGTAGTGACTTAGCATTGAGACATATTACTCTAACATAAACTAAGGATAAGCATATCTTTAACGTCTACATTTTATAATCAATTGCTCTTTTATTATTATTTACCATTAAAATCCTACTTTATTGTAGACTAATATGCTACACTATCACAATCAATTGATAAATTGCCCGTCCATAGTGACAAAACCCACAAACTCAATAACAACCAATTGATCCACGAGTCGCGAGACCTTGTGGGACATATTAAAACGACCGGCCTAGGAAGCTCCGATGATCATCACGCCTTCCGCATCTACGTCCCCGTTCCAAAACAAATTAACTTACGCAGTTGTTTACGATACGTACAGGTACACGTATATGTTCACGTAAACGTGCGTACCGGGACGTTAAATTTGCAATGTCATAACACGAGTCAATGTCGCCGCATCGCCATTGGTCACTTTGCGCCATTGTTGAAGCGCCATTGGCTGCGATCACCTTGTATACGGTGTTGCCGGGGCAGCCGTCCACTTCCTAGTTGACGGTCTCATTAGCACTCCGCATCGGCGCGCTCGATACTACAACAGGGACGATAATGGCCGCGACGAGCAATGTGCGAATCACAACGATAAATAGAGCCGATCTTAATATCGATTAATATAAACGTGTTCATAACCATACTATTAAAAATGTCTTCGCTAGTTTGTTGTGAATAAAGATAATTTTAAGACACATCAATTAGCCACCTAAAATGACGACATAAGAACTATTTTAACTCTTTACTGGATAAATAAGTACCCTACTCTAAAACTAATTTTGTTACAGTTAAGTATAGCTTGTTACGTTCAATATACGGAAATCAGTTAGCATTACAATAACCGCCCACGTGACAGTGGAACCGTCAAATTTTACGAGCATACGTCGGTCGGAGTCTCAATGCAAAGCCACGTCGAGGTCAAGGATGACAATTTGGATAAAGCCGCTCGCAATAATAAAGGACACTTCCGCCATATCGAGTTTGGAAGGTCATTAGGTGCGCTTAATTAATTACCTGCGTAATATAAACATTGTGTGCTGCAATTAATTCAATATAAATAATAAAATGTCGAAGACCGATGTTACTTGTTGTTACGTTACGGTATTGGACTATGAAAAAGATAAAACAAAAATGAAACGTAGAATTACAAAATAATTTAATAGATTATCGCTGATTGATTTACATCTTGTTTACAATAAGAACGTTTGGCGTATGAAGCCATTTCGTTGCTAAAGGTTACATTAACTACTTCCACTCCGTGGTTCAGGCATAATCGACCATCACCAAATAAATTGACAAATCGCTAGGTCACCCAACAACCACACAATGGCCTACCACACATTTCCATCGCTATCTTCTTCTGGGCCTAAATAAAAGGTCTGCGTCGTGGCAAAGCAACCTATCTATGTCTATCTTCGTTTGTGCCTATATAAAGAAGTCACCCATAAAAATGTCACACAAATTTAGTGATTTTTTCATCCCTTCCCGTCTTTGTCACAGCTGGGCACATTTGCAAGACCCCATTCCCTAGAGTGACGACACAAATTTTTAAACTTTTCATTGAAAAATTATTAAATTACACATAAGTTCCAAAAATAGTATTGTTATTTTAACACGTAGTTTTAGAAATGTGATGTCAGAAAATTTTGCCTCTTCACCAACTCTTAAATTTTTAACAGGTCTTCACAAATCCCTCATTACCTCTCCTACCCCTTAACGTGTAACCAAATTTATGGATGGTCCCAAAAGGTTCGTCGGGAGTGAGTAACGGATCATCTGCCACAGATCAGTCGATTAGCTACAGGTTGGGTGGTTACCTGCGTGAAGCACCAGTTCTCCGCTACGGGCGTGTTGCCGTCGTGCAGGGGGCTGGGCACGCGGCTCACCGCCATCCCGCCGGCGCCGTTCGACGTGACGCGCGCCGACTGCGGTGCGGCCGCGCCGCCGCCCGACCCGCCGCCGCCGCACTCGCTGCCCGAGCCCAGCCTGCAACAACACGCGCGCACTGATATACCGCGACATGTACATGCAATTCACACCTAACTTCAAGTCCAGGAAAGTTAAAATTGACAAAAAATGTAACCAATTGCAACAAAATGGCGTCGTACCTCTTGAGTTCTTGATAGGATATCGTCACCGAGATATCATAACTGATGGAAAATCTAGTAAAACTACGCAATACGTACACGCCATTTCGTTGCTAAGAGAAACAATTATTTACTTTAATTACATTTTATTTTTGGTCCATTGGTAATTGGAGGGAACAGAAGCTACCTTTACAGTTAGACATAGCCTAAAAGAGCTGAGAATGATGATGCCTCAGAGAACCCTTTATAATCAATCATCCCGCGAGTGTAACGCAGGTTATGTGAGATTGTTGAAGATAATCTCGACGAATTGCATATTGCAAGTTGAGTCATTTTAACAACAGTATTCTTTAAATGACTCCATGCACGACAGCAATTCGTCAAACAGCCCAGTGTTTTACACTTTTCTCTTATAAGGCACACAAGTAAACGTAAGTATCGTTCTTTATCTCATCAATTGAACAATTACGACAACAACATTCCACATTATTGATACTATCTGATAACACACAGAAGATGACGCCTTGCTCCAAAATCGACTTGGTCGACTTTTTTATCAATCGTCGCTTACAAACGAAGCTTATCAACACCAAAAGTAACTCAATCCTAAAATATATGGCAATGTGCTGTGAAATCGTTATACGCTTAATGAGGTGTTTTATTAACCGAATTGATAATCAATTTAGAGCTAAATTGTTAAAATAAAACAAAGAAACCCCGATATGCAATAAAAACATATATAGACACCCAAGTTTTTGCTTAAACTAAATCTATATTGTAGCGCTATTGACTTTAGTATGATAAACTTAACGTGGGATAAACTAAAGGAGCGTTATTTAGCCTTAATAAAAATTAGACCTTCGCATTAAAATAAGATTGAATGACTATCGGCCATTTTAAATATTGTAACTATTCTTTGAAAAATTTTAATTATTCCATAGAACCTTTAGATCGCTGTCACAGATAAAAAAAAGATCGTATCTATCAGTAACTTTAGCCTTTAAATTATTGAATTATTCTATTAATCCGTCAAATGATTAATGAAATTGAAGTAATGATAGATTTGACAATAATTAAGAAGACGAATCTAATGATAGATTATTGTAAACTTCCGAAGTTGTTATAGCACGCTGACCCAATACAAGCAGTATGATCTTTATTGTTAATACCCAACTGGGGTGCTGTTAATCTCGTGCTTGGATCATTGCTACCACTACTACTACGTTAAAAGCCGATTTAAGCACTCCGATAGCCGTTTCGCATCCAAAATGTGGGACAAGAACAAAACTTCACGTTCCACTTGCGCGTCCGCCGTTTCGACGGAACAATGACGTCCGACGAAAAAGCGAGCTTGGGGCGTTATTTAAGAACCGTCGTCTCCGCGCTCGCATTTTGGGTTTCGGTGCCGTGCGTCGTGTGTGTGTGTATGTGCGTGTGTGCGTATTTGTGTGTGTATATGTGTGTGTGTGCGTGTCGACAGTGGGCAAAGTGGGACGCGTACACAATGCGAGATATTGCCGTCCTGCGCGGTGCCGGCTTGAGACTTTCACGAGGTTCGATTACCAAATGCGCGTTAGAATCTGTGTCAGTTTCATCATCAGAACGCACTGCATCCGTCGGCGGCGCGCGCGCGCACCCGCTTTGTTGGGCCGACGTGTACACGGGGAGCTACAATTTATCCCCACTATCCTAGTCTACGCTTTAATTTAAATCCAACTTTGAGATAAGTAAATTGTGGACTAATTACTTTACGCTGCGGTGCATTAAGATAGGTTAATATTCTTTTTTTTTAAACTAAGCTAGTAAATGAATTTAGGCGAGGGAAGATATTTTGATCTTTGTACCTTAGCTATTGTGGCTAGTATTTTGATTCAAGCGGTGGTTACAAACCGGATTAGTGTTCGGTTGCGTGGGGCGTAATAGACTAGGATAGTGGATTAAACTGCACCCTTACAATGAACGCATTTAAACACACCGGCGGCGGATTTGCGCCGATTGATCAACGTTACTCAATTTACAACTTACAAACCGTTAGAATGCGAGGCTTCCATTTAAGTTCGTTTTTTTGTCGTAATTTGCACGGTCACGGTAGACGTAAACAGCTGTGCCTTTACATAAACATTTTTACCGTTAAGCTTTATATAATTTTCAACTTAATTTATGTCATATATGACAAAATAATAATTTAAATATTTTTTGTTTTCACGTCCCAAATTTATTTTCAATGTCTGATTGCTATACTTTTGACTATTAGCTTGATGATTAGATTGCACGATATAGCCATTAATAATAAAAGTAAAAAAAAATGTTTCACACGAGAACAAACTGCGCTCAATGATAGTTCAACATATAAAACAACACATAATGTATAAAAATTCAACATGCACTTACAATAAAGTCAAGGCGCGCGACGTAGTATCTAACTGTACACACACAAAACAATCGAGCGGCACAGAAGAGAAGAGAACGATGCCACACGAGTCATATCCGTAAAGAAAACGGGCGACCGAGTCACCGCACAAACTGGGCTGAATTATTTCGCTAATCGTCGCGACCCAGAAACTAAGCTTGTCACTGCGAAGCGAAAGAGTTTAATAGCCGAAATCAATTACGTAGTTTGCGGCCGTTACGACTTTCGTTCGCGTCATTCGCTCGATACTGTTACATGGAACAATTCAAAAATCGGGCAACATTCGCAAACGATAATTCGCCGGTACACGCCTAGTCCGTAGTATCGATCGAAATAGCCAAGTGTAGGCCAGCAGAAGGACGCTGTCGAGGTTTTCCCCATACAACATGGCCGCCACTACAGTCACCCCACCGAATCGAATATTGGGCGTTGGCGACACGTGGTAATTTTTTGTTCATAGCCGTCGAGTGCTGATAAGTTATCACACGAGGTCGCCGAGGGAATTCGCCACAGTGGCGAGCGCCGCGACCCGAACGACCTACATTCAATTTGACCGAAACGTTTGTATCAAGAACGAACGGCGTCGCATCGCATCGCTCTTGTTCTCTTTTTTTTATATATAAATTCTTGACACACAAACAACGTCAGCGCTGTACTTGAACCACCTGTCTGCGTTTAATGTATCTATCTGTTCGATAAGCGCTGATAATTCGATAAATTTGGTAACGCTACGACACGTTCAAATTGGTTGTGCGAGTTTTGAAACAGTGCAAGCGTTTTAGAAAGATATCGTTATGCACTAATGTAGGTATTAATTAATATTAATCAATAATCTTAATGTAAACAAAACATTTAAACCACTGGAATGTTAATAGTAAAGTTGAAAGACTTATAAACATAATCAGTATTGAATAAAAAATTAATGTAACTACAGAATGCGAAGGATTGTAATCAATGATCACGCGTACATTTAGTTGTTTACGTTAAGTTTTTCTATTATATCCTTGGTATAAACGGTATTTAGCCATGAAAGATTATTCCACCACAAAAACAACTGAACAATCATAAATAAATACGGAATTAACATAGCGTTCAAACAAGTTACGTTTATGTGGCGAGATATCGCCTTCCTTATTACTTCAGTTAATCCGTAGTACGAAAGAATAAATGTTGAATCAAGGCACTTGACTGTATCAGCTATAAGTTTATTCTGTACAGAATTAAAATCAAGAAATGAATATCTATTCTAAATAACAACAAAACATGCATTCGTGTACATGGAAAGGAATTAAATGAATTCAACTTTGTGTGAAGGCGGTCGTTGCGTCGAAGTCAATAACCCGTAAAAGCTTGAGCAATCTCATACGCGTATACCTACCACCGGTCTCTCGTGATCTTATTATAGATGTGTCATCCAACGTGCTAGTATCTTTTCTATATTTAAGCCCACTCGCGCGACGTTACTACCCATCGGATGGAGCGCTTGGATAAACCTCGACTGTAATAAACTATACCAATAACCCACCAACGATTTGTGATATAAGTGCAAGAATATTTAATTAGTATTTTGTTCCAGTTTTATTGAATAAAAGGATGAGACGAGCCGACGTGGAGTTCTATTGACGGTAAATGATATGCCCTGCCTTTAAGAATTGCAGCGTGAGACGCCGCAATTTGCTTACACATAACATGTTATATCTCGTTTACTCTGTAATTACGCTGGCTATAGACCCCTTCAAATCGGATAATAGTTACGTTTACACTACAGATCGTAGCAGAAATAAGCACCGTGGTTGTACAAACCCTCCTCCATTTTGAAAAAGATACCAACATTACATTTATTACAGCGTTATGAGAACACAAAATAATAAAAATAACATGTTTTGTTACTTTATTATATGAACGCAGCATTTAGTGCGTAACGGGGCGACACGGGTCGTCGAAATTAATTCCAACCAACGGCTAATAAAATGAATCACGATGAAAATGTCGCGCGTCGAAACACTTGAAAGTCAAAAGTTCCACAACCCAGCGCGGCACGAGCTTGGCCGACGTACGTTTCAAACTTACAATGTGCTACCGAAACGAGTATAATATTGGCAACATTGAAACACAATTAAAAGAGACAATGGCGTAAGAATCGGGACGTGTGACAATGCCAGGATTTTAAAGGAGCGAGGTGGCATACAATACAGTGCGGGGTGGGGACGGGTAGGGTTGCCAGCTTTTATTAAGGAAAACTATACAATGCACAAGAAAAATGGACAGCAGTTCTAATAGCTAATTGTTAAATTGAACGCTTTAAAAAAACCGGGGGCGGTTGTCTTACTATGAAGAGAGTTGAACATGGAAGCGCCTAAAACAGTATTTCGTATACCTTATTTTTGTTAAACAGTAAAAAGTACACAATATATAACATAATATATGTTTTAAACAATGTAGTTGGCAACCCTAGGTCGGAGTGAGCAACGGCCGCTAAACAACCCAGTGACTCAGACGCCCTGAGGACGAACCGACAATAGGGTCCTCGACTGCGCCTCTGAAGGACGGATTATTTACAGCGGACCGCGATATCGGGCGTTTGACACGACAATGCTGAATAAATAACGTGCGCCTTTTTTTTCCATTGTGGCTCACTTCGAAACGATATAAGGCACGCGCGCTATAAATCTGCTTAAAGTACGATGCGCTTTGCGCGGTCAATGAGAGGGTAAACTGAAATTTTTATACACATCGCAACATTGCCGACGTAAAATTTGTAATATAAGTATGGGGCGATCACTGTGTCCCTAAAAATCTTTGTGATGCAAACACAGTGTAATTTGTTTTTAAGTACAATCGAGAAATAGAAGAAACAACAGATAACGGTAATAGACAAATAATGGCAAACGTGTCATTATAATCCACTATATCATGTCGCCGATGAACGGTGCCAGTAATCTTTACATGACATAAATCCCCCACCAAGTAAAGCCCTCCACTTGGCAGCTTATTAGGGCTTATCCATTCACGCGGCCCCGTTTAGAACTACTTTGCGTATCTTCTAAAGTTTATTTTTGTAAATTCATTATTAATGAAGTGAATGTCCGCTTTATACTTTCGAAAGTCAATAGAATTATTATTATCAACAATCGAAATTAGGTTAGTTAAGGTTTTACTGACCAAAACCTTTACGATGGATTCATTAATTGAAATATTATATATTGCGATATTCCATCAAAAAGACCGCTATTGCCACGCTTCCTATAAAGACTCTCTTATTTAATTCAAACTCTGCTTCCAAGATGGATACCCGAGGCCGTGAGACGTCACAAAGCGGGCGACAAACGTTGCCTATCAAGAACCATTGTTTAAAGTCTTTAAAGCCTTGTGCCGGGGTAAAGACGAGAAGCGAGCCGCGCAAACAAAAGTGGGAAGTTAGATTGGCACACGCGTCCGTGGAATATTCTAGTGCATTTACGCAACGCGTTACGTCCCATCCTATAAGCATATCAATCAATAGTTTAGCTTCAACGTGATGTAAACGTGTGAAAATCTATCGTGAGCATATGCGGAATGGCTCACGCCCAAGTCCAACTCGTGTATATAGCGACAAAGCTGTGCAGATTGCGTGAGTTAGTTCGCTGTTTGTGAAGCAGAACGCGATTTTCTTTCTCTTGTATTATCGAATAACATCTTTAAAATTTTCCAATGGTCGCTGGAAATTTTCCAAAACGTCGGGTGTTGTCAAATGAACGTAAATTTTGTTAGGCCAGTGAAAACTAATTGTTTAGTAAATTTTACATTATTTAATTTTAGATTAATTAAACACAAATTTAACTGCCACTGGCAATTTGGGCCGATCACCCAATTGTCTGAAAAGTAAGATGATCAATGCGTCGGATGGGTAAATAAAAAAAGGGTCCACCACCAACCCGCATTAGACCAGCGTGGTGGGATACGGTCTAAAACCCCCTTATGGATAGGGGTGTGTTAGGGGAGGCCTATGTCCAGCAGTGGACTATTACAGGCTGATGATGTGTGTGATGTGAAACACAAATTTACACAATATATAAATTTTAGTAACCGATTGACTGTTCAGTGACAATACTATCTTATTCGCGACGCAGTTCATTCATACAGGGAACAGCGGGAAACCATTTAAATCGTCATAACTTAATAAACTCTTGCCGTGAATTGGTATCGGGCGGAAACTTGTATGCTGGCGGATTGTTCGATTTCTCGCTCTAATAGAAATTGAGTTTATTAGCAGAACTTGGTGAAGGAACTTTAAAGCTGACGAAATAAGTAAAATAATAACTTCAAAGTTCGTGGGTGTGGGTTTTATTACCACTACCGCGAAAAATATTGTGCGATAAACTGAGCGTTTTCCTCTTATCTGCATTTTGTATCTAAATTATCTGTCTTTATTTTGTAAGTATGTGTTTGTCAGTCGCCTGGTTTCCATAGTACCAGCTTTGCCTTGTGTAAGAATTGATGTTGTGTTTTAGTCCTAAATATTAATATTTCTAATGTTTAAATTATCTATTGATAAAAAATAACATGATAGATATATGGAATTGCGTTTATAAACAACCCACATATATGTATTTTTTTTGCAATTTTAATACCGTTCAAATTTTAGCCAGTATTGATCGCATATTTGTAACAGAAAACATACTTGTACCCTTTTTTTACATTAGCGTCGAGAATCTAAATAAATGGTTACCGTATGGATATCTTAGTCGTTTTACGGTTGCATAAAACGCGGTAGAAAGATTGATTAAATATCTAACGAGTAGGCGACCGGTTTCAATGAAACAACTACATTTAGGTAACAGCGTTTATGTACACACTATATATCAATAATAATTTGGCAGTAACACGTTCCAAAACTAAGAACTACACGGGGAATGTTTGCTTACTCCTAGTTTGACTCGATACAAATCACAACTCAAGTGAATCAGTTAAACTTCGATAACAACGTATATGTTTTGTTTGTTTTAATTACCGGAATACAGAGCTTATTTAAATGTACGATTATTCCTTACAGTTATCGCTCAGGATTGTCTCAATAATTTAATCGTCTTATTACAATTGAGGCACATTTGCCCTTGCCGTTTCCGATTCTTACAAAAGTCAGATATTCAGGCCCACACAATAGGACGTGAGGTACACACGAGACGTCGGGAACGAGCAAACACGGCACTCGGCACAGCACAGCCAAGGTCACAGCGGCCGTCATAGTCTCGCAGACCGTTGTAATTCGCAACAATAACTGTTCAATGTCAGAGCGGACCGTTTAAACGCACCCGCGGAAAGTGGGAATCGCAAAAATGTACAATTTCGCATTGTACAGTAGTACAAAGGCAACGGGCGGAGGGCAGCAGAGGGCCCCGAGATTTTACTCGTACGCGGAGATAAGACACGAACACGCCGCGCACAAAGCTTTGAGCGTAATCGCAGTGTACGCTTCTATAGATGTAGGAATACATTAGCAGATAAAAAAAAAACAGTTGATCGCATCGTTACAATTTTTCTGGCTAAGTGGTTTATTAATTTTCGTAAACATCCAAAACGTTCAGACGTAGCTGTCAAATTTTATAAAAGAACGCGCTTTAGTTTGTTAGCCGTCGAGTTTAGTGATATCGTTTACTTCCAGTTTCTAATCAATTAGACGGTACAGTCCAACATCTAACGTCTTCTAGTCCAGTAGCATACATATTCATAATATCATTTAAATATTAATCCGCAAGAAAACTGCTGCGCCAAACGGGAGCGGCCAGTGCAAGGCGCGAAACGCGGAACCGCGCCCGGCCACCTCTATTCGTCCGAGATGCGCAGGGACGCGCAAGGTGACCGCGACACGGGCGTCACGTAACAACGCGATTGTTCGCGTGACATTCGCCGCCAATTGTGCGACGGCGGCGATTATTATTTATTTGTCATTAACTAACTGTTGCCTGCCACTTTGTCCGCCTGTTCACAAATTCAGTTACATTTTTTTTCTAAAAACAAAGTAGCGCCAGTTAATCCCAGTTACAGCAACTGTCATCCAGTGAGAGTTCTCTCAAATTCGGAGCAGCTATTCTAGATATTAGCTACAACAAACAGATAGACAAAAATAATATAATTTAAATTAAATTTGAAAAAAAAATGTTATGACATATGTACTGGTTGTATATTAAAGTGTACTCATTCAAAAACGATTACTTTTTAATGTTACAACAAATATTGTTAAATATTACAACAGATACTGCAATTTTATTTATTTGTATAGATACGACACCAAACACCGCGGCAAAAGCAGCCACCAAGCGCAGTCGAATAACTTATAGATAAAAAGCTCAGATGCAGTATCAATCCTCCATTATACAACAACAAATGATGATTTGGAAATAATGGAACAAGTGGCGTTAAGCATTTATTTCTTAATTATCTATTGTCGCCGAGGAACCAATGCTGAGCGTTAAATTGTTTACATCACGTCCGAATCTGCTCTGGTAGTTTAGTTAGATGCAAAGAAATGTAACACTACAAACTAACGATGTATTATGCTTTATATCTAACTTTTAAGTCACTTACTTTACCGGGTATACACACACATATTTTGCACAGTAACACAATACATGATATATATAATCCGCCTCCGTGGTGTTATCGTTGTTTTCTAGTTGGTTAGGAAAATTTTGGCCGATCACCCAATTGTTTGAAAAGTAAGATGATCCATGGGCATGTAAAAAGTAGGTTCACCCACTAAACCGCATTGGACCAGCGTGGTGGGATATGGTACAAAACCCCTTAATGGATAAGGCGTTAATTGGGGGAGACCTATGTCCAGCGGTGGACTAACGCAGGTTGATGATGATGATGATCACATTAATCTTCCTTTAACACATAAGCCCTTTTTTATTTACTTGCACTAATTTGAACACACCAGGACTTAGTATTGCTTTAGTAATAATTTATTTGACAATCGTTTAAGCGTGTCCATATTCCAATTTTATTGCTTTTTCCAGTCTAAAGGCGAAATTCCAATATAACGTAACTTAAAATGGCAGTATAAAGGCTGCCTAAATTTAATATTACAACAGAAAAATAATTCTGGTTTTAATGTTAGCATAATTCCTAAACGTCATTATGAGGCTTAGTCGTACCATTAAAAACGTGATATTGAAGCTATCTGCGAAGCCAGTTATACGTTTATTATCAACAAAACCGTTTCCTCAATACGTGTCATACACAAAAACCAATTTAATACCAAGGTTTAAATAATCGTAATTCATTTACACGACCATTAGTTGATAACATTGAAAAAATTACATTCAATAATATCCGTTTATACAAGAGTTTATGCGAAAATTTAAAACGTAACGAATGATTATTGCAATAAATCTAAATCCACTTTTGTCGAATTATCGCGTCCATGGTCAAAGATATTTGGTGATTAAATAATTATTACTTGAAAATTAATGTACCTACAGATATCACTAAAACATGTCTTTTGAACAAACGAACGGGTAAATGTTAAAGTTACTACGACTCATTTAACTTATCACCAGGAAATGATGACATAAGTTTTGATTGGCAGCTGATATTGTGATAAGCACTTCGGTTATCGCTCAGGTACTGATAAGCGCAGCAGTATTCGTACGATCCGGGCCCACTATTTACTACATAAATTTACCTTATTACACTGCCTCGTGAAACAATAAAGATACCAAATAGAAAAACATTAAACCGGCACATAGCAACAAAAAGCAAATTCTCAACTTACACAACGTTATAATAAAACCGAAAAGACTAAATTCTTTCACTGTGTAATATTTAAAAGCGTACATAAAACTTAAAGACGAGTTATGACCTCGCCATTTCATTTCCTGGTAGTATTATTGGAATTATTATTCATAGACGATTTCTAGATGGCTGCATGACGAGGTTGTAATTTACTCGGCAACGTGTCATATGAGATAAAAGGGACGTGACATTCAGATTATGAAAATCAATGACGAGCTCACCGTTCTTTAAGTTACTAAATTAAAAATATTTTAAAGTATATGAAAATTAATAAAACACATGCGGAACAAGGTTCTGTCGAGATTATCAGGCTCAATAATTTAATTTTACCAAGCCGGCCTCGCGAGGAATCGGGCGACGGATCGCTAGACATGAGACCACGGCTGTTACGTCATGACCTTCACAGTCCGTTAATGTGACGTCGGTACGCCTACTACAATAACACGTGCTCCTTCAAATAACACCAGTTACACAAACTGGTATTGAATTTGCAACTTCATCTTTGGCATTTCCACGACACGGTGTAGCAGTACAGGTTTCTAATTTACAAAAACCAACTTATATAACACCAATTGAGCCATTAAATATGTTGAA
Organism: Lamproptera curius; assembly: GCA_029286875.1. Lineage (NCBI taxonomy): Eukaryota > Metazoa > Arthropoda > Insecta > Lepidoptera > Papilionidae > Lamproptera > Lamproptera curius. Next base: position 371,381 of record JAGSMT010000085.1, on the reverse strand, counting down.
AGGCAATAAAAATGTATAGGAAGAGAGAGATAAAATAATAAAAAAAAACTAAACCTAGGAAATAATTCAAATTACGTACTTTAACCAAGGCGAGCGCGCGCTTTGCTGATTATACCTAGAAAGGAAATACGTTAATGTAATATTGACAAATCAATGTGGCAAACATGCGGAGTCAGCGGAAGGTCTAGGATCAAGGTTTGCAGCGAAAAGATTATGACGGGCAGCCGAACGAGGATAAGCGACGCGGAAGCGTTCCGAGCGAGGACGAGGACGCGGCCAATTCACAAGCCGAACGCACTTCCACCTGGGCCGATAAAACTTTCAGTGTATACACTATCCGTTCACACGTTCCGTTCAGCCGTGAATGGGCCAATAAAAAAAAGAACATAAAACATATCATCAAGCAGTGCGGTTCGAATACGCCACAAAACGAGCGAACAGCAACCGACCGTAGGCGTCGTACCATAGTGCGAAACACGCGCTTGCCGTCGGGAGGGAATCATTTTGAAACGATTACGTGTACACGGACACTTGACATGTTTTAAATACAAAGAGCAACGAGACATGTGTCCGTTCGGTTATGCAACAATCCAGTCATACGTGACGTGTCGCGCTGAGCGGCGGCAGAGTCGACTGCGGGCGCGGCCACAGTACAATCCGCAACATCAAGCACGCAACGAAACGAGCGTTTGGCAATTCGGCCGTTGGAAAGCACAGACACCGCCGCCTATGTAACGCCGCATAGGCATTAATCTAACTGGGACACAATGATTTATAACTCAAACAAGAAACTGTGCCACCTCGGCCCTACTGCAGCGCGTGCCACATTGTTTTACCATGAATATGCAAACAGATAATCGGAGACTGTGCGAAATTGTGTTCTCGTTTCGCAATTGAGTGGCCGCTCGTGGTTCACTAAGTTTAGTGCACTATGCCTTTGGATCGGTTTCTGTTCGAATTGGCCCGCTTGCGAAGAAACGACTACATAGATTAAGACGCCCTTGACTCCGGCCTAATATAAATTGTACGAACTACTTCCTCGAAAAATTCGCGAGACGCGTCATCGTTCATTTTGGCCCAAACGTTACTATTTTTCCGTTGGTTACAGTGTGTGACCTTTGTAGAGAATAGTAATAAAAAGAACTAGTATTTTGCGAGCATCATTTTATACGCGGATTATAGTTGCAACTTGGGGATTAATTTAACAAAGCGTATAACTAAGTTTATTATTTAAATAATGTTTTATTTTATTATCAAAACATACAACTAAATTTGACGTTATCTACCTTAACACTTTAAAGATATTATATACCAGGCTAAAGTTAGCACTGTAGAATAAATTTCAAGACCTTATTACACGAAACATTTGATTATTCAAACAGGATATTTACAAAAAATTATCCTTTAAGATAAGGTTTTTTTCATTTTCGCAACATTTAAACCTCCTTTTCCAAACCAAGAAATGATTTATATCACGTAATCGGTAACGGTCTCCAGCGAACTTTAATATTATATAGCGACGAGCACTAAACCAAAACTTATATAACTTATTAAACCTCCATAAATTAATAACATTTTATTATCTTTACCCTTCAGAGCTTATAACCTCTCCTATATTATAACGACCATGACTAAAGTAGTGATTTAGGCAAAGGCCTTAATAACTTTATATTTTGATATAAAATGATATGTATATAAACTTAAAAATACTTTTTAGACTACTATTACTTATTGTGTTAAAGAAGCAAGCTACTTTAACGATTTCTAAAGTAAATAAGTAGTCAAAATTAAAGACAAAGATATGAATTTAAAATTAAAATTAACTAACTAAAACTGTCAACATGGACATTTAGTCAACGTTAAACTCGAATAGTTAAACTGTTTAGCTTAACCATTTGCGTTATGAAACTTGGCTTTTAATGCTATTAAATCGTCTATGTAAGTTATTAGTTTGTTTTACGTTTTAAGAATTTTCCTTAAAACACAAAGTAATCGTCACGAGTGCATTAATAACGTGAAAAAATAGCAAATATTTCGAATGGACTATCGCTTATAACAGATAACATAAAAAAATTCGTCTCTCTACATCTCACACCACATTGAACATTTCAATCACTGATACGTATAATCTCAAGCTGTCAATGGTGCAGTACGTAACATTACACTCGTCACTTCCAAGCAGTTTAGAAGCAAACTATTACTAGTTAGTAATTACCGGTAGTCTTACATCAAAATATACTGCAAATTATACTTGAACCTAAGAAATGATGAAACAAGTCAACCCACAGCAAAGAAGTGGCTTCATGTAAATGTTGCTTGTCTGTCAGTGATTAATATTTAAGTGTCAATTCAGAAATAAGAACCCTAGACGTACGTTTGTTTTACTTCGTAGATCTCTTGTTTACATAATTTTCGCCTTTTCTTTGGAACAGTTAACAGTATAACTGATACCAGCTGATGCTGGCATACAGTATACATGACTGCATCGTTTAAAAAAAAAATTGTTACATGTGCCGGTTAAATATAAAAGTCATTTAAAATTGTTATTTTAATGTAGAGACAGATACTAAAATTTTATTTAATTGTATATAACCCAGCGTGTAGTCACTGACTGGTAACTAGTGAGCCATTTTGCTCGCTGTATCCATAACAGCATGGCAGGTAGTTTCCCGCCAACTCTGTGTAAGACGTAGCTTAGCATATACAAGAATCTGGAAGCATGGCTTCGTCGCTAACAAACAAAAGTACCTACAACACCATGGTATAATACCTAGCGGTAATTAGGATGGTTGAAGTATACACTGATTGTATCGATTCCGTCTTCTCTTTGGCGCGTGTATAACGAGAGACGAGTGTATAGCAACGTCGGCCTGTGCTCTCGCATCAGCGCGCTTGGCATGGTGAACGCGACCCGGTTCCACGATCGAGAAAGCATCTACGAAACTCGGTTGAGGCCGCGCGCGACGCGATGAGGACGTGTCTTCGTATACAAAAGGCTGTACGGTATACAATTTAGCGGTGCGACGGTCCGTTTGTACGTGCGAACGGCTCGGGACACCGGACGACAGTTATTGTAATACACCAAAATTAATTTCTATACAGTATATCGTAAATATTAAGTCTGTAAGCCATCATATACGAATTTACGTAACGCGAAAGACCTCATATACTTTAAATAGCATTACAGGCTTTGTACCGAAGTACCTTTAAGTAATAAAAGTACCATTTACAAATTTTTTAGCAAGTCCATATTATGCATATTTAGTAAATTATATAACGTAATTGATAATTATAAAAATATATATACACAGAGTAAAAATACAGGAATCTGCAGGAAATCTTTTTAATGATGCATGATTTAAAAGTAGATACTTATTTGCGCGTAAGCTAATAGCGACATGTTCGCCTAATCGCACTTGTAAAGTTTCACTAAAACAAAAGCGAGCCTATACGACGATGGTATTGCCAAATATTTTAGCTTGTGCTAAATATCGTTAAATTTAATTTGTTCAGCCACGTCCTAGGCCTTGAGCTGTATGCCCCCGTTCTACTTTTCTACGTCTTAACAATGCATTAATCACCATATACCGAAACCCGAGCGGACGAATATTTAGAATCGTTTCACAGTTACAAAAAAGTATATATACGCTATTATGAAAATAATTCAACTTAAATAATATTATGTTATACAAAGAGAAATTACCACGTTCCATTGAGAATTGTCAAGTTAGTAATTGTGACGAGAACTGGGTCAAATTTGACATCGCAATGCATTTCGACCTACATGGAAATGAACGCGCGCGTTCAAAAGAATTGGGCAAATCGGAAGCGCGTACCACTTTCGGCAATTAAAAACTAAAAAAAACTAAAGACTACCAACCTTTTTTTTCGTACAGAGAACATAAAAGTGAACACGATTTAAATGCGAAAAGTTTAACACCGCCCTGCTATTAAATTGACTGTAGCCCAGATATTTGTTATAAAAGAAAAAATCACTCGTGCGCTTGCGTTCTCGCGTTCAACTATTGCGGCCAGTGGCGTCTGTTTTGGGTCACGCCGCGGAGTAAGGGGCACAAGGTAAAAGATGGTGCATTGAATAGTGGCCTTAAGTCCAATAGCGATCTGCGACCGTGTCGCTTCCTACTGGCGCGGAGGCGACAATGCCAGCAGCTGCTCTGAACCGAAGGTGACGGAACGACTAAGGTTGAACACCACTTGATCGATTATCGGATGCTAGAGGGAGAGAACTATTGAAATAGAGTATAATACGCTCAGTCTCGTGTGAATATTGAGAAGTTAATACACGTTCAATACATATATAACAACAGGGAATACAGAGCAACTCTGCGTCTTAAAATTCAAAACAAATGAACCCTTGAAAGTGAGTTAAAATGCGAATGTATCGACCTCTACTGTAGACAACTTTTCTTTGCCGACGCAGCGGGGCCGCCATTCTAATAGTTAATGTCTGAAATGTTTATTGAATGCCTGTGCGTTGATCAGAGGCGATTCACGAAAGGTCCCCAGGTGTAGTGGAGGAAAAGTAGTCAATAGCAAACAATTTATCTTACGCGACAAGAGGAAACATTGCAATTTTCAATGCTGTATGCGAACGTAAACTGACACACGATAACCGTTGACCCCAAATCATTAAACAAGCCCGCGGGAGGTGAAACACAAATACTCGAGTTTTATGGGTCAACTGTCGTAGGGGAGTTCGCGAGTGGGCGGTTTCAGGGGTAACATAGCGCGGAGGTGGGGGGCGAGGGAAGGCGGGAGGGTGTAGGGTCTGTGGGGGGAGACCCTGACACGGATCCTACTCCATCAGTGAAGGGCTGCCGGGACCTCGAGATTCGGATGCTACAATGTCACCATCGATTCCCTTTACGCAGCCCGCCGTGCCCACGCACAAAATGGGTCGCAGCGCCGCCTATACAAGCGGCGGCATGCGCTGTCCCCATTACGAATCGCTTCCTTAGCGAATTAACGCCGCGCGCGATCATTTACTAAGTTGGCCGCGCGCTCTGTCCACGATTATCGTGGCGTGTGCAACGTCAGATCTATAATTTCCGCGGCATTATCTAGTTTATGCGTCGCCGCCGATACTCGAGTTTCACAAGCGGCGGTCGGTTGCTACAATGCGTTCCCGTTTACGACGCGAACAAAGGGCCATCTTGATACTGCAACGTGTGCTATTTGCAGGCGAATTGAGAGGACGCACATGACCCGGTCTCGGTAGTGGCGGGGCCACTTTCAGCTTAGTAATGACAAGTTGGGCGAGCGTTGCATTGGAGTTGCGACACTTCACGTCCGCGCCGCTGACGATCGCCCTAATGAACACGCATTTTGTAAAACGTGTACAATAATGTTTTATTGTAAGCCAACTAACACAAATGTGTTCTCGTCTTCATTTAAAATAATTTCAAAATGGAGTGACAGTTGTTGGCAATTTTAAGATAATAATTGAACCCATTCGTACGAGCAAAACCTGTAGCATCAACCTCGCGTCATGCTTCCGCTTTGTGTAAATATATTATTTTATATTGTTGTTTTTATACATTGTATTCGGAAGCTAAATTTAACGGACTGTAAACCTTTATCAACAACACACATTTAAAATTAATGTTACTTAATACCGTTATGTTTTATTTAATTGAAAACAGATTTATTATTATTCGATCTTTTTACCTTGGCGTTTACATCCGTACGTACGCCCGCGGAAGCAAAACGACAGGACGTCTTAAATAATGTTATAGAATAAAAGCAGTGTAGAAAGTTGATTCAATTTGAAGTAGCAAATCGATTTACAAACCAATTTTATAACTTCACGCCGATTACAGTCATGCAACTGAATCGTGGTGATTACGTGTATCAGTAAACGGTGAAAAATACAATATTGATAAGCGCCTTCATTAAATAACCGAAAACGAACGAGAGTGGCCTTGCACTCTTGAAGTGCAAACTGTAAACTCTTTAAGTAAGAATACGCTCACTTGTTGCGCGTATAAAGAAGTGTAGAGTAGTAAAATTACGATAACAACAATTTTATAGCATCTACGCAAGTATGCCACAAATATTAATACCGCATAATGTTTTCAAATGGTACACGAATACCTTTACCACTAGAACTGGCATGATTCAATTTCGAAAAGAGGTCAGAATTATTGAAAGATATACGCGCTCGAATCCCACATTGAAATAAGTTTTACAAAAATACATATTTGTTACGCACCGTTGTGATTTTTATAAATGTAATAGCTGCTTAATTGGGATTTGAAAGCGGGACAGACAATTTGGCAACCCAACGTTTTGACTCTAAAAATGTTTGAATATTTGAATGTAAGAGGTTGTAAACGTTTGTTTTACAAAAACGCTTTAAGCCGTTTTCGTTAACGACTAGCGTGCTTTATTGCGACTGTTATAGTATTTTTACTGAACCACATCTGCTATCCGTCATTATACATTTAGCACTTTTATCTTGAAACTTAATGAGTGTTAACACAAAACTAAAGGTATTCAAATATCAATAAGAAATTTTCTCATATTCTTTGAACAATACATATATTCGTTTTCACGTTTAATAAGTATCATATCTAACATATTAAAAGCTTATAAAATCTGTTTCCGGAATTGACGCGTTTCTAGTAAAAAAAACATTTGACTTATTCAACTCATATGATCTTAGTTCCACTAGTCATGGCATAAAATAATATGTATACTATATATTAAAGCTTCCAGTTTTTCCGCAGATCGTCCCAACACATATTAGAGCATCTACACTAACCAAACCGCGTGGCGCCGTTCGCACTATCGCAACCAAATTACGCGCACAAACAGCCCGATTTCGGAACGCATACCGCATGTCAACGGGAGCGGTGGGCCGGGCCGCGCCGAGCCCTAGGCCAAATTGGACACCGTTGCGAAACAACCTCGCCCAAGTTGTTCAAACACAATCGGATTTAATGGTGGCCACGCTGTTTTGCATTTCGGTGGCGATAGTGGCTGGGTCCCTTTGTATTTAAGCGACTGGTTGAGCTTTTTTGGAATCAATTTAGTCCAGGATGCTCATTACACAACTTTATTACAAGTCTGTTAGGATTCAGAGAACGGTCTGAAGGTGATAATCATTAGACACTGCCTATTACAAAAATAATGTACCATACCTTGACGACGATAGTACGAAATTATAATTTAGCATTGGTCCTTTGTGTAAGCCGGTACTAAATGCTTTAAAAAGCCCTATTAAAGAAATATGTTGTAATATATATAATGTGTATTTGTAGGCATGTTTATGCATTAAAATATCAGTGGACAATCCAAAGCAGCCGTTAACTCCAACGGGTACGATCAACGCATCAACGTGCCTTAATGTGATGTGCGCACGATCGACGGCAACATTTCGAGGGTACATAATGTGAAGAAACAAGTTATAAAATGTGTAGGGTGCACTGTCTGTGTAGTGGCGGAGGGGCAGACGGTGACTTTCGTGCAACCTCCGTGACGGGAGGACGTTGACCTCGGCCGGGCTCATCCCTGCAAATCCTTGACGCACCTTCGCGAACCACCGGCCGACCGTCTTGCTTGCATTATTATTCGAACGACGTATAGCAATAAATAACCGTAGACTTTGTGTTATTATTAGCTGATGTGTTTGCGATTGTCTGTATGCCTTCAAGTGTCTTTTTTTAAAGGAAACATTTAAAGAAATGTCAATTTGAGGCTGGGATTTGTTACAATACAATATGCGATATTGTAAAATGATGCGAAACCATTCTTTTCGTTACTACCGAGCAAGGATCTTTAAGGATATGGCCAAATCGAAGCAACATAAAGGGCGAAATGTTAAATTTAGAATCCCAACAAAAAGAAAGGGAGAAAATTTTTTTGGGTTATTATGAAGCCACCGCTTTCCGGTCTCGGCATTTTGTTACCTGCCGATACACTGCTCTCGCTTATAATACATCTATATAACCCACGGCCTCCTCTTTTGTAAATAACCTTTTTGACGAAGACAACAAAGTATGCAAGGGACAATATACACAATATACCTTATATAGATACAATGAGGGACTGCTTTGAACGATGTCTTATGTTGATACATAAACTTAGGAGGTTATTTAGCTTAAATATTTTATTAAAATAAGTCAAAAAAAGTAATGTTTGAAGCTCTAGGTAATATCAATGGAAGAATACACATAACGAAATACAACGAAGGCTACATTTAGGGTTCGCATTTTGGGGTAAGCGCATCAGACGAGGGTGCGAGAAATATAGAGGAAACACGGGCATCGCATTAACCGAACGTATTTGGGGGTGCTCGGGGAATCGGGGAAACCGTTAAATAACTCGAAACGTTACAAACATCCACGGGGACACCGTTCTACTCTAATCGGGCAATGATTTGTTAATCCAACGACTGTAAAAGCGGCTCGATTTCTAAGTTCCTCCCTCTACTTGTCGTACGGCGCTTAGCTTACACAACAAAGAAAGTCATATTAAACGCATGCGGGGGGAACATTAACTTTCGCTGTTTGTAGCATTGCTGTCTAATTGATACCAACACAGCGTAGTGAAACAACTGTTGCCACAAAACCGTACGTAACGAGACCACGGCGGTGCGCGTAACCCGACACACGCACCGAACGCGTTACCTGTTACACATACGTACGTGTATGTATATATATATATATATTGTTTTTTATTCAACAAACAAAATCAAACAACGAAACGGCGTAAAGGTCCTTCGGCACATAGCGAAACTAGTTCCGAGTTGACTCCAACAACCGAAATAGCTCACCTAGCTAAGGCCATTGTCTCTGTGTAATCCAAATTGCGGGAGCACACCGTTGTCACAAATCACCACGCTTCGGATGCGACGCGGGGGCCCGTTGTGTGCACAGGGTAACGTTTCACTTTTTTTATTTGACAGTTTCACTTCACCGCATGGTTGGGTGGTGCGCGCGCGTGCACGTGACAGACGTCCGCTGCGTTGGGCGCGTGGAGGGCGACTGAGGCGTCGCGCCGCCCGTCCCCCCGCCCGCCCGCCGCCGCGGCCCGAGAACAGCTGCGCGGACCCTTTCTCCCCGCGCCACCATTGTGACGGTGAAAGCTCGCCGCTCCGCTCATAATGCTCGGCTTAGCGACAAACCGTATTAGTACTTTTACTTCGCTCTTTTTCGAATATAAACCGGTTGTCCTTAGATATAGGTACATTTAATTCAAACCAAAACACGCATTTTTTGACTTTGAAAATTCATAAATCAATGTCATTGACTTAATTCTATTGTTATCTGTGCAACAAAGTCGAATTGGTACGATTCCAATATAAATGCGGGAACAATAAAACTTGTAAGGCCGGCCCCTATTTATGTAGCTAATATTGTATGAAATGATATTGGAGATGATAATATATATATATATATGCCTGTAACTTGCCAAATAAAATAAACAGGTGTAAATTTGAAACCCTTTTAACCGTCACATCGCACGGCATGCGCCTTGCACAAACATTACAACTATATAGCTATTCCTACGAGATGTTCAACGAAAAAAATAAAAACATTACATAATGTCTATTCCCTCATCCGTCCACTTGTTGATAACGCGCTCGTTTAATACAACACAAAGTGCGACGATTAACGCCAGTTTTGCGCGCGTGCACTTTCCACGATAAACTTTCTCGGTACGCTATCGGATTGACCTTTCGTTTCCATAGCACGAAATCAGGGGCGATTGACAATTGAAAAAGTTGAACGTGTGACGTCACGAACAACGCACGTTGTCTTTGTGTAGGGTCATTGAAATGCGCAAGGAAATTAGGTCTTTATTTAGCTAGTAATTAGGTGTTTTATGCGTTGCTGGGAGTTGTTATGGTTTAAGCGGAGATGTGCTCTCTTTCGCGGGTGGGGTGAATGGAAAGTCATAACGATTATATCGTAATTGGTACAGGACGAAAGTACATTTGCATACAATGTGTTAAAATATTTAATCAGCGATAATGCCGCCTAATTTTGAAGCAATGTTAATATGGTCGCTGATTAATAAATCAACAATTGAATGTAGATTTTTTAATGTCGTAAAAAATTATGTACATTATTTAAACGTAAACAAAGATATATCGCAAACCGTGACGTTCCATTCATTGTATTTATATACACTTATTTTTTTTAACAATATAAATACTATAAAAATCATTACTACCCGTACAATGCAAGCAGCGTTAAATGAAACAGATTGTGGGCGTTTACAACCATTAGTAATCTGCCATGGCACACCAATACCGGGAAGGCTTAATGAGCCTTCCACGAATTCATCGCTCAACTCCCTGGATCCATTCATACAATACCACCTTTCATCGTCTGTACCTGATAATAAACAATTACCGATTGTTTATGAGGTACTTTCAGGACTCAAATACGGCATACAAACTGTTCCGAAAGCAATTGTAACCAAAAACAAAATTATCTTTATCAGAGCTAAATAGGCGATTTATGAGTATTTGCGTGGCAAAGTAAATGGTAATAAGTGGACTGCCGTCCTATTCAATAATCGCGTCATCATCGTCATCATCATCATCATCATCAGCCTGTGATAGTCCACTGCTAGACATAGGCCTCCTCTAACACACCGTTATCCATTAGGGGGGTTGTAATAAATAAATAATCGATACAATTCCACAAATAACGCATCGGAGCCCATTGGCGTAACCGTCTTTGACAATATGGTTTTGTCTACATAAATCCCGGCCCTTGATTGTTCCAGGTATAAGCGCACAGAGGAATAATATTTTAGACGAGCGCGTATTAATAGAGAGTGGTGCATAAATCCGCTCTCCACTCTCACGTTGTTCACCAGCACCGCGAGAAAGCTCCACCAGCACGGTGAAAACCCTACGGGGGCAGCGTCATAGCTGCCGCGCATATTTTAAGTGCGGGCGGGCAGCTTTCAAAAACGGCCCGCGCACCAAACGAAACTGCACGCTCGTGAAAGTGAGCGTTCGCGCGCGCTCCGAAAGCGTACCATTGCACGTTAAAGGATGCGGCCGAGGGAAAAGAACAATAACCACGCGGTGTAGTGGGGGACGCGAGGAGGAGAAGAGGAGAGGAGAAAAGGAGAAAAACAACACTTTTGATCCGTAAAAGCGTAACAGTGCAGTGAAAGTGCATCATCGCGCGCCCATTGTAGCGGCGGGCGATTTCAGCGCACGAGAGCGCGCAGGGCCCAAAAAGCGAGCGCGGGAGATGGCGGCGGCAAGAAATTTGAAAGCCGACGCACAATGGAGCGTTGTCGAAATTGGAAAGTCGAGTGGTGCGCCTCCGTGTCGGTTGCATAAGCGGCTCTTACGGCGTGGTGGCGGTGACGAAAGCGCGGTGACGTCACGCGCGCCACGAAAGTGCATCGGCCGCACCAGCGCGAGGGGGCGGGTGCAGCGCTCGCTCGCTTCCTGCACGGGACTTTCTATTGGGAAACTGGCGGCCTCTCTCCGCGGGCCGTTGGGAAATTTGACTCTCTACCGAGATGCATCCGATTGGGTAACGACACAGTCCACTTTGCCGCACGCTTACACAACAGTGAAACGCGCCGTTTGTTTCAATTATAGCCCGCGATCGCCGCCCGTTTTCTGCACGCCGCTCGCGCCAGTTTCCAATGCGATTAATTATTCATACCGAAACAATGAACAATTCAAACTGTTTATTTATACTCACAATTTTGCAACGCGACTAGCGCGAGATACCTGAAACGATTGAAATGTTATTAGTGTCAACTCGTACTAAAGATCTATTTATTGAACGTCAATAAGGTTGGTGTTGATAAAATTAATATTAACGAATTGAAATATTCGATCGAAAGAACAGAGTTTTATTTAAATTAACGTCGAGCGTTCATTAGTGGGTGGCAATCACTTCTTTGCGCCTTGACACTGTTAAGACACACAAAATGAGCACTTAAACAATATTCCGTCAATGCATACACGGCTACGACAAAAATGTAAAAGGGAACCTTCGAACATGCAAATATCGAACATTTCTAGCGATATTTCTTTGGCCCCATGAGTTATTGCAATGACCGTTTTATAACAATGGTATTACTGTACAAATGTCACGCTGATTGACCAATAAGTAAGAGTTTAAAAAATTGAGGTCTCCACTATGCGGGACGCTCCTCGAAGGAGTTCATGGTTGAATGGAACATGTACAGTATTAAACCAAGTGTTACCATCACAAAATATATCATATCACCACACGATAAGGTTTATTATTGAAAGCCACCGTTAAAGTAGTTCCTAATTGTCAGATTGAGAACGGCTGCGCGAGGCTCAATCGATTTCATCTCTAAACTCAAACGCAATAAAGTCGTTTCTCGTTTACACAATGGCGACATTCAAGAAGTAGGTTGACATAACTCACACCTAGATACACTTGTATATCACAAAGATTCATTAACTATTCGGCATGAGATTTTGTGCAATCAATAATTAAGCTTAAGAATACAGTAGAAACGGTAGCCTGGAGTTTGACAGTTGACAGTGCATCATTTTCAAGGCATAAGGCTTGAAAATTTTTAATGAGAAAAAGTTTATTGAGAGCCAATTTTTAATATGTTACATAAAACGTAGGTCATTAATATAAATGCGACATGAGGCATATCCTATTAAAAAGATTGCTTCTTTAATTTATACAACTGCAATATTTATTTTATATCGGTAAACCTGGTGATAAAAAGTACTACAAAAAAATAATAATAGATTAAGAAATAGATCTGGTATCTATTTCTTAATCTCTTTCCAATTTTTTTCTAGAAGGCCTGATAGAAAAAAGAAACGGACTTAAAGAACCGCATTAAATTTTAATGACATAGTGACCTTAATCTGATTCAGTGTCATCATAGGATCTGAAAGGACGACGATACAACTTATAAAATGGGTATATATACGACTTAATAACATTTCACTTATAGCATATCGTGTATAATTTTCACCCGAGCCGAGCACCGAGGCAATACCGTGAAAGTCACTAAATGAATTAAAACGGAGACTCAAAAGCGACGCCCGAACGGCGGTTTCCTATGTAATGGATGGCCAAAGAGAAGCGAGTGGGCCGTGCACTTTCTAGTGGAACAGTGGGCAAAGTTACGATATCTCGGGTGATATAAGAGCCAGCGGCGCCGGCGCCTGCATACTGCGGACGCGCGACAAACAATACCGTTTTCGCATTACAATAATCTAACACAGTTTATAATCAATCCATCAGTATGAATTCGCAAGTATAATAAAGACACGTGAGGCGTTCGGCATTTGTAGGAGCTCGAGAAGGAACAAATTGGACACCGAACTTACTGATCAAAAAATATATTTTACTACATTTCGCGTACTTTAAATAGTTTTAGTCGAAAGCTCATTATGACGACGATTTGACTTGTAGCACATCACGCTGTTTGGTACGGGAAAGGTTTATTTCTTATTAAAAAAAACTACATTTACAAAGTAGAGTAGAAGGTTATTTTATTTTCAAGTATTGCAACAAAAATGTATTAGAACCGTCTTGTCCGTAGCCTTTGTGAGCTTCTTCAAAGTGAAACAAACAAAAGGTTGACTTCCCCCTTCGTATAGACGTCAATCCTACTTCCCGTGGCGGTGGACGCTGCCAAGAATGCAGTCTAGACGTAAATATATATAACGTAATGCTTCAATCCCTTTAAAAAGATCTTATAGGCTTACCAATAAATAATCATAAAATGTAAGTAAAGTATTCTGGAAAGTATCCTATTCGCTAAAACATTAACAAAACGTGGTAGGTTCAGCTGTAAATGTTTATGTCCTATTAAGCCTGCAGCTGGATATTAGATCCATTCTTAGAGAAAAGGTAAAGAATCAAGGCAAACAATGGTACACAAAATCTCTATTGCTCAAAAGCGCAACTTTTATTTGATCAATGTTAATATATCTTATATATTATAACTAAAACGGTATATTAAAAACATTTTTGGCAGCTATAAATTTAGTTACTATATAACATAAAGATCAATATCTCACAACGGGGGCACAAAGAGACCCGTACAAGGGGAAACTTTAGTCTCTCGTTTAGCCCTAATCGAATTGGGCCGCGTGCGTTTGGAAACTCGAAAGAAATTAGGCGCTGGCAGAGATCGCGGCGATATTCGCGAGCCCGGCCCCGCTGAATCGCAACAGATCTCGAGAAATACGTTCACCGTCCTAGATGCGCGGGTACTTTCGTTTCGAAATCGGCCCGCACAATTGGCCGTATCGAGACGGCGGCCGTTGCGGCGCGTCGGTATCCGACGTTTCTAATATCACCATTTTTTCTCCAGCGCTCTCCATACGCGAGCTATACGATAATAACGCACGGTTACATCCCCTTTAGCGCGTTCGCTGTTCGGTGAATGGTACCACGGCTCGAGGCCGCCGAGGCCATGGGACGCACCGATCTCCCATGGAAATTGTGTTGCCGTTTCGCTTTTGAAAGTCGACTCACATATCCTAACTTTTAACTTTCGAGAGCGTTCAAGGTTTCGCAATTGCGGTGTAAAAATTTAATGATTTATACATAATAATTAATGACTTCTTGTTTTATTCGACTGTCAAAGTTAATGGTTCCACTTGAGTATGATAGTAACAATTTTTTACAACTTACTTACAACTAATGCTGCATAAGTTATACGCATACCGTTATGAGCTTTAAAATAACTATTAAAAAAACTTGTAACCGATATAAATAATACTGAACCTAAATTTAAATTACAATTATAAAATATGACTAGTTATACCACGATAGAAAATAACGTTTGTAGTTTGTGAAGTATTTAAATCGATACCGGCAACTGATACTTTCGAATTCTTGGAAATATTGTAACGTTTCACTAAGTACAGTGTTGTTAAGATCCTTTGTCGTGATTCGTGATTACACCGAGCCGGTAGCCGCTTTCATTTACATAATAACTTTCAAAGCGCTTATGTAATTCGGATAAAATGGTGCCGTTTGCTTTCAGCTAGTTTTCTGTACTGCGATCATGCGGGAACAGTCAACCGCACACACTTCCCCATTTCTATAACTGAACCTAAAAATAATTGCCAAAGTAGGTACAAGATTCCACGTGACGCGGACAACACGTGACCGCGTCGACTGCGAAGGGTCTGAAACGTGACATTCGTAAACTAATTAAACGCGATAAAAACCGGAGCGCTTTCACGTGCACGTGACTGTTAATACTTCATGTACTAAAATACCCTGAAACGTAAATATTTCCGATAAGGATTTTCGTCGTAATCGCCACCGGTACGCATACGGCCCTAGCGCTCGCTGGCCCGGCACGAGATACGTGGGCATGCCGCTTATGCAGCGTGCGCCAGATTTCATAAGCGATCTCTCCACACCCTGATCTAGGTTAGGTGGTCGACAGCGTATCGAGCGTCCGATGTTAACCTACATACACACATAGCTGGGGTCGAGGGGACCCGCGGCCGTAAAATTCGTGACCCAATACGGGGGGGGAGGTGGGAGCCGCGGCGGCGTAGTGGGGTCGGCGCGGCTGAACCGAGTTAGATAAGTCAGCACACAATGGCGCTGCCGGAGGTTTAAGCTGCCACGAAGCACGGCGGGACGGGAGCTAGTGACATCCTCTATATTACTGCAGTCGAACGGACAAGCATATTTAGCCATTTAACGCTTCTCTTGTTTTAGGTAAACTAAGTGACTGCTAAAGGTAACGAATAAAGGTGTTAAAATGTTGCCTACATGAATTAATGTAGGCAACATAGCCAGAATAATAAAGCCTATGGATCGTGTTCATTCTAAAAATAGAAATGATTAAATATTAATGACGTTCACATTAATGCCAACATCTTCGACTCCTCAGCTACAATACGCGTATGATATTAATATTTATAATGAAATATGCATAAACCATAAAGATACTATAAATAAAGTTTACATTTAAGAGATTTTTGTTTCTCGGCGTCAAAAATTTTATTCAACGACTTTGAAATGAGCAGAAATCTAATGGTAAAAAGATACGAAAATGTTATATAATACATTACACAACTGACTCCTCAAAACAATTTACCGTCATTTTAAAAACGCATTATGAAAACACAATAAACGCACTAAGGAGTATACAAAACCGTTATCATTAAATTTTCCTGGAGTTTAAAGTGCAAAGTTAAATCGCTCTCGCAAAAATTAACATATAGTTGAAAGTAAAATATGTTTATATATGCATGACATGGTAACAGAGCAATGAGATACAAAAGCGAAATCGCATGAAAAAAATATAGGTACAACAATCTGCCTCGGTACCCTAGTTGTAAAGGCGAGTGCTATAGATACCGTAGGGTCGTGGGTTCTAATCCTGCGAGGACTCGACAAATTTTTATTGTTGATTCCTAGCTGGTTAGGGCAATTTGTGCTGATCACCCAATTGTCTGAAAAGTAAAGGTAAGCCATGCGTCGAATGGGCATGTAAAAAGTCGGTCCACCCACCGACCTGCATTGGACCAGCGTGGTAGGATACGGTCCAAAAACCCCCTATTAAGGCATATAAGTGTTATAGTAAAAAGAACCAAAACAACTGGCATAAGAACATAAATTTCTATTACACGCGAATTGCATTAAAAACTGCTTCTTCAAAAGTAGAAGCTAATCGCATCAGGATATCATAAAACATACAAAATACCGAGTCTTACGTTGACAAGGTCTTTGACAAAGGCACGTTATAAATACGTCAATAATAATTAATATGAACTAACAAATGCTTACAATACCAAGCCACATGCCTACCACGGAAACATTGCGAGGTATAATAATATGAAGTCGCGGTAAATGACGCCATTAAATAGTTGTGTTCTATATATAATAAAACAACTAGAAACAATCAACCAGTTTCCTTATCTATAACACGTGTATTTTCACGACAATATGTAAACGTTTAGGATTGCAACTTGCGGTATGTATGCGTTAATTGAATAAAATTACCTTGTTAAATGTATTAAGGTAAATAGTATCGATGAATGATAACTTGTCAACAAGAATATAATTTCAATACAAACTGAAAACTTAAATTAGAGGACTTCATTATTCTGCATAAAATGTCGTCGGCTTAATTATAAAAGTTATCCCTTCACTTTTCTAAGTAATGTAGAAACATAATTACAAAATAAAATAAACGAAAACAGTTATGAACGCAACTAATTTACTTCGGTGCCATCGTTTACTATTAGAAATATCTCTATTAAAAACAAAGATGCTAGACACGAAAGCTTAAGCTGATTTGAAAGTCCGAGTACTAGAGGCCAGGGTTTACGCGAGTTCATTTAGACCTTTAGGCGTCTAACCTTAGTACTAAGGGTAGACAGACTTAAGCTTAGAGAAGCTTTCAAAGATGCCACAGGGAGCCAAGTGTGAGCCCAGAGTCAAGAGTGATGACCGGGACGCGGCGATACAGGCGGGTGCAATTGTGCGCTTAAAGGTTCGACGCCCGCCAGACCCCTAGTACGAGAGCAGGGTTGGCGCAGTTGGAACTTGTAACGCACTTTAAGTCTTATTTATACGAAAAACTGCTCGATAAAATTCTATGTTGCTTGTTGGATTAAAGGTTTGAAATTCAAGTAAAAATAGTAAAAATAAAAAAATTCCCGGTTTATGTCTTGACATTAATTGATTTTACAATTTAGTAAAAACTAATTTTGACAATTTTCCTAAATTTGGCTTCAATTGCAGTTTTTTTCAATGTCAATACTATAAAATTTAAATTAAAAATTAATTAGAATAAACAAAATATATGTACAAGATCAATTAACAAAATACAATTTGATTATAAAAACACTTGCCTTCAAAATGGGTGAACGACTTATAGTTTTTTTCATATAAACAAAGTCAAAGTAAGCAATATTGCGCATATCGAGATCATTACCCTTTTTTTTTCTTGCATTATTCATACACATTCAGAGTGCTGCTTTCATATTAACAGATGGAAAAGCTATCTTTGTTCTTTTAGGGACAGTTCATGCAAAATTAAGTAATTTTGACATATTATTATAATGAATACGACATACATTATCTAAGTAAATATTATCACATCTATTGTCCGTCTATATCTTTGCGGAATTAAAAATTTACTGGAAGGGGTTTATCTTATTTTTTTTATAAACATAGAAAACGAAATATTTGTTTAGATCTTATTTACACATTTAAGCGAAATGCACCGTTATACATCTTATCGTCTCAGAGTTGCGTAAATTACTTATACATGCAGTATTTAACACAAACAATGGCGATATTGGCAACCCTGTACATCACAAATCGATAACTCGATTTGCACAGCACACCGCCACTTGTCATTAATCATTCAATAAACTATAACCGGAATACTAACTGGCCGTTTCCATATCGGGCGTGCGTTCAGTACTACGATACGACCGACAAAGAAACGAGACCTTTGTTTACTTTGCACTCTATACGAGGTAATCGAGTGTTATCAGCATTCTAAAACTACAACAACCGCTGTTGTGTACACCGCATTCCATGCCAAAGACCTTCGTGAACGTGTCTAATTTAAACTTAAGGTAGTTATACCCCCTTTTACGGGGATTGGACAGGGAAAGAACCACCGCGGTGTTAGTTTCTGCGTGTAATGACGCTGCTGTGTTCCAGTGTGTAGGGCACAGTGCGTTATTGATGGACCGAGACGTAACATCCGATTCTTTGGGTGGTACGCGGACTGACATGCAGTATCAAGTCGTATCAATCACCATCAGGTTACTGGCCAGCCCATCACAACTTTTAAGGGCATGGACTATTTTAATAAGTTATTAGACGTTAAAGCATAGCAAGGCACTATGTTCCAAAGAACCAAGTTCCAAGAGATAGTTCTTGGAACTTGATTGCTGAATAGTCACCTATATTGCCATATATAAAGGGCATAGAGTACTTTTAATACATTGCAGGTTCGAACCGCACATGGGAATCGAAACGGAGCTTTAATTCAAAGCACGTGAGGCGTGGCGACAATGCAAGCGTCCAGGGGAGTCGCATTAAGCGGGGTCGATGGCCCCGCGATGGACGAGCCACCGCTGGATACAGATTATACGTCCATCACCAAATGCACTTCAATACGCGGCGCAATGCGTTTAGTAATTAAAATACGATAACACAATCGCTACTAATATTTAGACTGGACCTCACATAGAATATTTAGATAAAATGCTAACGCCAGTGCCGTTAAACTAATTTACTTTTGAATGATCGGAAAACTTTTTTTGTCATTTACGGCAAAAGTAAGTATTATATTACATGTACTGAAACTAAAATTATATAAATAATTGATTGTTGATATTCTCGACGTATCCATAAAAATTGTACAAATATTTCGTTTTAGTTTAGTTTAGTTTAGTCGTATTAGTTTTAGAGTAAAAAAAAGAGATATTACATAGGATCTTGGGTCTCAGTTAAGCAGTAAACACACAACATACGATACTCGTTAAACCGAATCCATATAGTATCTTCACACTACTTGCTTTGCTGCAGAATTACTACGTGCATTGTCAGTCCGATGTCATGTAAAGTGAGACCTACGTTAAAAATCCATAAATTTTAAAATTTTTTCATGCCTAAAAAGTACAATAACACTCAAAACAATGTTATCATTGCTCTCGGTATTTAATTTCGAACACGCGGTGTAGCCACACTCAATTGGATCAGCACAACAGTGACCAAAGCGATAACGGCCCGATAGATAAGCTATCAAGGGACACATTGTGCAAAACTGCTTAACCTACAATAATAACCGGTTTAGTCAAATAAACCAACCTTATTACGGTTCACGTTTGATCTCTAATTAGCCAACGAACTAATGAATGCGATATGAATGTGTGGCCGAATTCAATTAACACGAGTGCGTTCTATTCCGTAATTTACGTAAGTATAAGTCGTAATGGTGTCTACACCAAAAGTGTAAATTGCCTAAGGAAAATACTTGAAATGAGGTAGTATCAGATAGATATGGATTGTGCACTTTTTAATACAGCAATAACAAAAGTACTTAGTTTATATAAAGATGTAAATGTTCAGCTACTGCCTCCGTAGCCTAGTGGAGGCATGGGTTCGGATCCTGGGGGGCCCCAACAAATTTTATTGTTGTTTCCGAGTTGGTTAGGGCAATTTGGGCCGTTTACCCATTATTGGGCGTAGTGACATACGGTCCAAAAACCCCCAAAAATGGAGAAGGCGTGCATTAGGGCTCAGCAGTGGACTAACACAAGGATGATGATGATGATAAATTTACTACACAATGCTCGAACCAGAATTTCTTATTTTAATAGTAATATATTATAATTGATCTCGCATCATTATTACTACATTACAATATGAAAAGGTAATAAATGCAAAAATGCGGTCTGAATTTAGTTCAAAGTTGTTCGGTGCAACTTATGCTCAGCTATTGTTTATAGTGGCAAGCTGTCAGCTTGTCGCTCCGGCTGCGTAATACTCTGAACAATTATATACAATATTTTATGCATTAATTTTCAATTGCTAGTAAGCGTTATGCAAATTGCAATAATGAAAACTAAAAAGAATAAAAGTGGACGTGTAATCACAGTTATGTGTGTTATATATGTATGGATATAAGTATGTACGTACAAAATCAAAAGTAATCAACAAGGTGGTAAGAAGCATCATCATCATCATCAGCCTATGGTCAGCCTACGGCTGGACGTAGGCCTCCCCTAATGTACGCAATCACGCGAATCGCTCCCGATTTTCGGCTATTCTCATCCAGTCCACATCTGCCACTTTGTGAATGTCGTCACTCCATTTTGGCCTAGGGCGTCCCACATTACGTTTACAGAACACATAAGAAGCGTACGAAGATAGTATCTTTAATATTTCTTTTATGTTTTTGCAAGTTTGATCTAATTTGTTTCAATATAGGTAAGCTGTTCTATTGATTTTTAAAAAGTTAGATTAAATATCTTGCGTAAGTTTCGTGCACCTACGAATGGAAACGAAACGGCATAATTTGTCGCCGAAGGCGAATCTTCTGTTTGCACTGACAAAGGTTTTGCAACGCCTTCAGTGTTGCGAAAATCAAATAGGCGATGGTAATGTCTAACGATAAAATGAACTGTTTGCATGTTTCCCTTTTAACAAAACAAAAAATATATGAAAACATAAAAAGACAAGAATATCTATGAATATAATATGTGTAACTGATTTACGATCAAATCGATTTGCTTGTATAATAAACAAGCGATTCTGACAAACATTTTACAAACATTAAACATTATTATCCACAGAAATCAACATAGAGTTACATATTTGGTTTGTAAATTTGATTTCTTTCCCCTATCTATATTTATTCATAATTTGTAATAACGAATTATAAAGAAAAGTAAGGCCATACAAGGTATTATATGATCAAAGAACGATTTCGGTAAAAAAGAACAAAAGGTGTAATGTTCGTTATTCTTTAGAGAGTTTCCGGTTGCTACTGGCATTCATCCAAATAAAAAAAAGGAAAAGAAATTTTGTACAGCGAAACTGTCGATGAGAGGCTAAATAAGAAAACGTTGAGATGTTAGTGGTTTTACGTCGGTGATTAAGCCAGAAGGAGAAATCGTAAAAAAAATCAGAACCATTTACTTAAAAACTTGCAGACTTTTACTTGTCTTTATAAAATCATTAGCAGAACGCTTTTAAGACGGGTAGATTATAACCGTTTTAAAAGTTTAAACTAAAAGATTTAAATAAAATCATTGCTCCTCTATATCCTTAACGCATCCTGAACACTTAACAAACAATAACATAAATATATAGATAATTCGGAACACTTAAATTAGTTCTCCGTGTAATTGCAAATACAAAGAAATACTCGGAAAGCATATCCGAAATGAGATTAGGGGGTCGTAACAATTTCGTATTCAGGGCAGATCGGCCGGGAGGGGTCGCGGGGATGGGGTGAGGATAGCCTCCAAACAACCTGAAGCCGCTTTTCCTTTATCATTGAGTCCTTGGAACTAACTCAAGGACTGCTGCTTCGCGGAAATATCCTTCGCAGCGGGGGGGGGGGAGGTGCGTAGGCTATGACGCAAGGTCAGAAGGGTTTCAGGAAGTGGAGCGAGACCTCGAGTGACGAATTCGTGAAAGATTATCGTAAATAATACCTAAGGAAATATTGCTGTACGTTCATAATCTGCCTCCGTAGCCTAGTAGTATGGGCGTGTGCTTTAAAAACCGGAGGTCGTGGGTTCGAATCGTGCGGGGACTCAACAAACTTTCATAGTTGTTTCTTAGTTGGTTACGGCAATTTGGGCTGATCACCCAATTGTCTGAAAGGTAAGATGATCCATGCGTCGGATGGGCATATAAAAAGTCGGTCCATCCACCAACCCGCATTGGACCAGCGTGGTGGGATACGGTCCAAAACTCCCTAATTGATAGGGGTGTGTTAGGGGAGGCCTATGTCCAACAGTGGACTATTACAGGCTGATGATGATGATGATGATGTTCATAATATTTTGTTATTAGAAAAAAAAGTTACTGACGTGAAGATTACAGATTAAATGCTAAGCAAAAGGTGTTCTCGTAAATGCATTTTTTTTTATTTTAATTGGATATTCAAAACGTTTTATACCTTTTGCACCGGACTTAGTGAGATATTAAAACGTCGACTGTGACTACAATTAACGACTATAATTTTAAAAAAAAACCTGAAAAAAGTGCTATTTGTGTATTCATAATAGTATTTGTTAAGTGTATTATGCAATATGCATTGAATTGGCAGCAGTGCTATATGTATGAGTCGGAATTTCTTAAGCGGGCCATTAAAAATTTACAATTCTGAGTATATGCTCATAAATACATTTTATCAAACAACGAAAGTTCTGTCATAAAGGTTACAAAATTAGTAAAGAAAAAAATTAAAAATTTTAATTAATATTCATTAACGTTATTTATTTTTTAAGTTTTATTTAGCCTGGAAAACTGCAAAAGGTAGAAGTATGTTCAGGAGCCCGATGTAGGCGTGACTCGCTGTCTCGCACATTCAATCTTTCATATTTTTTTCCTAGTAAGGGAGCACTAAAATCTTCTTGTGTCATCTTTTAGTTAATGCTCTAACGAATATTTAAAAGAAAATTTTGTACAACACCAAGAAGCAGGTTAAATTTGCATCTGTTTGTTAGAAAACTAATAAATAATAAACAATTTTTTTTTACGTAGATTTTTCTAAATCTTCGACTATTCCTTAGTATACAACCCTACTTTTTATTACAATTCAGTTATTATTCACTGATATCTTTTTATTTAAAGAAAAGAACTGGAAATTGTTAGCCAATCATAAATTTTGGAAAATATGGAGTTTTCAAGAATCGTCTTAGGGTTTTACTTGGTAGCTTTAACCTTATACGCCTATAAATGCATTAAAATCGAATAGCAGATTTTTAGTGGCCCGCTTAAGAAATTCTGACTCTATACAAGTTTAAATAAATAAAAAATACCTTATATATAATTATTTTAATAATAATAGACCTTGAGTTATATAATTACAATATATTTCATTGCAATTAAAAGATTTAATAAAGACCATGAGAAATTTATGTGAAATTTCTTTTTAAAACATTTAATAATAAGTTATTTTTACCAAAAAAATTCCTAATGTAATTTCCTTTCCATTATTTTTATTATTTTTATTAGGTTCTAATGTGTTGTGCATTCACAGATGCTCCATGCATGCACTTTTTTTCATCTTGCACTCTGATACTTTGTTTCTTGTTTGAACATGACTTAATAATGAGAATAAAGAAAAATAACTTACTAACTATAAATGTATAAACTGGCACGGATGACAACTACCTCATATTTTAAAAAGTAATTTTAAAAGTGGTAGAATAAATAGTATTAATAATGCAATGGGTAGTGGTAGTGCTACCTTAATGTAGGTTTCATTTAAAGAGGAAATAGTGAGATGGGCATGTTAAAAGTCAGTCCTGGTTGTCAAAATCATCTTTGGCATTTGATATAGGATGTCAGAGCAGTCAGATGGATTAGAAAATGACCACGTGATAACTTGTGAAAATGGCTGGAAAAAGAGTTGGTCTACCTTCATGAGTAATCACTTAATCGCCTGATAAAAAATAATCCATGCACTGGGCATGTAGAATCCTAGATAATGGAGCTTGATTTTTAGGAAGTCAGTACCTTAAATTTATTGACAACTAATAATCAAAAAGAGTTAAACTTTAGGTTACAGAAGTCAGCTATCAGTTGGAATGAGAAAAAAATCAGAAACTAGAAAGAATTTCTAACAAGTAATATAGGCTCATGGCCTCACTCTCTGGTAAGTTAGATGATACCAAATATAGTGAAATTGAAACCCTTGATATTAAATTAAATCAAGCTGTTCTGGAGGTCCGATAGCAATTTTGTTGCATAAAAATGTTACATAAGATAAAATGCTTTGCTTACAACATAAGGAATACTTAGTAAATAGTTAAAACAAGAGGATATCCAAAAAAATTAAGACAGATTTTACTGACCTTTCTTAGTTTTATATACAAGTATAATTAAAGTAGCTTTTATTAGTACAGCAGTAGCAGAGCCAAAAATGGTGATAAACACTGGACTAATTGCACAATTGTCTAAAAAGAACTATGAAATACTTTTAGATGTTCGTATAATTAGCCGAAACTATAAACTAATAGCAGTATTCAACATTTTATATATGAACTATGTCATGTCTGGATTGGGAAAAGTGAAATTTTAACAAAAAAAATATGAGAGACTTCAAACAACATTCACACAGTATAATATAACGTAACTACATGCTCTCAGTACGAAATTGCCTCGCGATTTCTGCCACTGCATTTTAAATTTTTGATATCTTTGAAGGAATTAATTTAATCAAAATTTCGACTATGACATGTAAAAATACTTAGAATGAAGACTTTTTTTTAATGCAATAAGTTTTGTCTGTTGTCCTTGAACTGTATTATCTAAAATAAACTTTGATTGTAACTGAGAGCAATTTTTACAAATTTAAAAACGTTTACATTAAAATGATTATTGTGCGTTATTCTTAATAGATAGATAAATGCTATCCCAGACTTTTCTGTTGACCAATTGAAGTAACACAATTATGCAAAACTTTTATGGTTTTGGCAAAATTTGTAATTTAGTCGCACAAAGCTATGATTTTTGGTGCGTAATTTTTTTTATTTTTTAAATATCCATTAAACTATCACAAAATTATTAAAAAAAAATAGCACCAATTGAAAGCATATATCTATCATTTAAAAACTGAGTGTACAAAATCAGAGCTCTAGGAGTAGAGCAACGAGATAACATACATTAAAAAAAAGCCTATGCTCCAAATTGAGTACCTCCTTTTGGGAAGTCGATCAAAAAGAAAAAATAAAAATTATAGACAGCTATCAATACTTTCAAGCATAAAAATCTGTATTATGTTATAATAAAGCACAAAGAAGAAAATAATGCCCAGAAAACAAAGCAATTTTCTTGGTACATTTAATATTGCATTAGAAAGTAATAAAAAAATTATTTGAGCAAAGTTTTATACCAATATCTGCATATTAGTCAAATCTCATTTGGTAAATTATGCATTGAAAGATAAAACATACACTCACAGACATTTACAATTTGGCATCATTTAAAAATAAGACAAATTCTTTAAATTTCAGGTCCTATTTGGCTCTCTAGGGAAGTAAAGTTTTTTGTTATTTTTGGATCTTCAATGTTTACATTTTAATTTTAAATTATATGTTTATACTTAATTTGTCAATAACATTGTTTAATTATTAAAATAGTCTTAATAACATTAGAACAAAGATTCTCAAATACATATTTGAAGAATTAATAAAATTGCAGAAATGCAATTAAAATTTTTAAGGCAAGGTAACGCACATCATAAAAATACTACAAGTAAAAATAGACTAACTCTGTTTGATTTCAGGAAGCAACCGAACTCCAAAGAATAACTAAATCTTTTGTGCAACAAAAACATCCCAATAAATTATTCAAAAGTAAACCATTAATAAAATTAAAAAAGCTGTAAAGGTGTTTGCATGTTTGCTGGCTAAGGGTTATTATAATGTAAATTAATATTTATCACATACTCTGGCAATTGAATGCTCTCCGGGTTGTTTCAATAATACTTGTTTGTTGATTGTATCAAGTAAATTATTGTTTTGCCAAATTATGAGCGACAGACATTAAGCCAGACAATTTTATTTCTTTTCTCATGTAACATACATCTATTATGAAGCAAACCTACTTTAGAACAGTTGTTAAATAATGGTGTTTGAGTTTGAATAATAGATATATTCATCAATATTAAGGGATTTTTTAATGAAGACAACAATAACAGGCTTGCATTCCTGCAGAAAGGAATATCATACCCTTCTAAAAGAATCCAAAATTCACACCGGGTTGTTGTTAATATCAGCATCAGCATCAACAAATTATTAAGAAATTGTACCAAAATATATTGTTTATTATTATGATTTTTATTGCATTTATAAAATATTTGTTTAATGGCAATCACTGTTATAATAATATCTCTATAACTTTATAATTATTTTGCTATTTTTTTTACTGGTTGGACTACAGAATGAGATATATAATGTAAATAAGAAGCCTGAAAGTTCTATTTAAATGGAGCTTTCAAGTATTTTTCAAAAACTTAAAAATCATCGTTGTTTCATATGGATTGTAAAACTAAGTCATTTCCTATGAGCGTTTAGTGGCATTTGCTCAACAGACAACTCGGAAAAATGAAAGTTATTTGTCTTGGTGCAAAACAAGTAAACTTGATTTTTGTTATTTTATGACACTTAAATGTTCATTAATTCTCAAATTTTAGTTTTGACTGTAATTCGAAAATTAAAAACAAAATAAAATAAATTACTATTAGAAAAAAATATATAATAACTATTCTTTTGGAAAAATTAAAGGTGACTGCAATTCTCTCACCCCAGCTTGGAGGTTTTAAATGATTAGTTGTTTTTTTTTTCAACACAGTAATACCCGCAAGAACAATTATAAATGTTTTAGTACTATTTTAAAAATACACTTTAATTTTAATTTATTTATAATTTAGGCAGCATCAGAATTAGCAACAGCTGATATCAGGAAAACCTAGAGCGATAACCCTGATTCGTATTACAAACTTCAACATGATGACTTCTACAATTAGCTAATATAATTTCAAATAACATCCATAAAAATAAATTAACGAGTAAATAAAACCTACGGCATTAATACCAATATATCAACATTGGTGTATTAAAAGATATGAAATAAGTCAATGTTTGACAAAAGGCAGTTTTATGTCAATAACAAATACTCCATGTTGGTTGGCATTTGCTATACCTTAGGAAAAAATGTAGAGGATATTTTTATGCATCACGTTACATATAAAATTGACATCGAAACGTTCAAACCATTTAAAAAAATCCTCACCAAGGCCAAAATACTATTTTTTGTCTAGCAAGTGGGTAGACGCATGTACAAATTGAAAACGTTTGACGTTTAACGTAATAATTCTCAACTTACCAATTATAGCCTCCAGCACGATGTATTGATGTTATATCATGACACTTTTTAACTATCTATTTTAACATTTAAATTTAGTTCAAAAATAATTATTTGCCATTAAAAAATAAAAACAAAAGATAATCGCAATGCAAACACACCTCACTCTGCCATAAAGCATACCATAGACATTGTCTAATAGAATATACTAAAAATAAATACATAAATATCATAATCGAATTAAATAAAAGAACATATTTTTAAAATTGAGTCATAAAATAGGAAAATATTAGCATAACGTCTTTAATTTATTTTAGATTTATCTATTTTCAGAGGGCAAAATAGAGAGAATTAAATTTTATTGTTAAGACTAAGCTTTTCTCCCGTCGTAACCTACCTAATAGTGCTAAAACACAATTTTTTTCTACTGTAGTTGTTTAACGAATACCGAGTCGAGAAAAGTTGCTGTAAAGCATTTTATTAGTAATGCAAAATTATAGGTTCCAGTTTATTTCCGTTTTATAATTATGTTGGGTAAGGCTTGAATTTAAAAGGAAGGATATTTTTTTGATGGTTACTGTGACCGCTAGTCCAAAAAAAATCTAAGTGGCCTCAAATGCACTAGGCTTTTTGAGACAAGAGTTGTTACGTCCGATTACGTTTCGATTATCCAGTAATTACGCTGACTATGGCCCCTTAAACTGGAATTCAGGGTTTGTTTACACGATACCGATTTGTTTAATTTTTTATTACATACGAGTCCGGGATGGCGAAAGAATAATCATGATTGACTATTCGAAAATAGGAAGGGGAGTCAATGTCTGGCTATTACAACGCAGAGTTAGTGGATTCATTAAATAGCGAAAGCTGGAAAAACGCCCAAAATTACCCTCTAAGATATACTTTTTCATCAAGACAATGCTCCAGAGCACATCTTATTTTAGCAATGGCGAAAATTCACAAGTTGGGCTTCTAACTGTTGCTGTAGCTTTCTGATAACTTCCTGTTCCCGAATTTGAAAACATGGCTTGGCGGCAAAAATGTTTGACAAATAAGGGCAGCATCACATAAAAATTTATATATCCCTCACCTTATAGCACGCGATTTGAAAAACAATAAACATTTAAGCTGATATGGTAGCAGTATTTTGAGTCTTGTTCGTACAGAAATACATTACGTTTATATGAAACGGCTTTAGTTGCTCAGTTAACCTTAATAAACACCGCATTTACAACCTAAAAACTGTTACGAAAAATCAAAGTCAAACGCTTCAGCGTCGTACTGATGGAGTGGTAAGACCCTGCAGTTCAACTTGGAAGAAATAATTCAAAATCTAATTTACGGATTCCTAGACGCCGGTTCATTAAGTAAAGTAGCTCTTTCTTGCGCCATTAAATGCAGGCCAAAATAACATTTTATTCTGGGCTTTCTTCATGGGTGACAAGTCAGCATTACACTACCTAAATTCCCGGTCAAAAAATAACTTAAGGGCTTAAATCAACTTAGCCTTCTCTTAAAGAATACATCGTTATTAGAGCTTCCATAATAATTAAAACAAAAGATACATTTGTCGTTAATGACATGCAAAAAAACATACTTTTTGTGTTAGTTATTAATGCTATCTAATAGTAGTGTTAATAAAATATTTTTTTACTTATTGTGTGACATATTTTAACCAGTTTTTGTGGATAGTGACCGAAATTTAATTAAATATACAATTAATACACCCTATATACATTACTTTACAGTAAATTCAAATACACCTAGCCATTTGATGCGGACGCAGTCGCGGGTAACAGATAGTCTGGTAATAAAGAAACAGAGATAACCAGTCATGCAGTAACTTGTTCCGAATATCAAAGTGTGCTTATTTAGCAAAAGAAGATAGCAAAGAATACGACCAAAGGGCACGTGCTTTTTCAGCTATACACCTAATTTTTAGCATGATATAAGATGTCTTATTTAATTCAGACAATCTGAATTTATAGACGCGGATGCGAATATTCGTAACATTCTTTTTTTAAATTACTATCCTAAAAAAATTTAACGTTCAAAAGTATCTAGTAGGGTAAATTAAAACTGATTCAATATCTATTGTCATCTTATTAAAAATTGGGCTCGGAATTCATGATTGTTTTCATCAAATTATTAACAATTATTAAAATTGAACGATAGGCAATTATGAAAACATTAGGTAGTAATTTTGAATAATAGTGCTTTGATTTAAATGGAGGGAAAGTTTAGGAATAAAAGGCTTTTATTATAAGTAATAAATTTAAACATATTTATGTAATGTTAACTAACATAGGCAAAGTTTTAATCATCAAAAGATCTTGAAATTGTATACTTCAACAAATATATTAACAATAGCCTAAATAAATTCATAATTCTCATTAACATTAATCACTGGCGAACAAAATACAACTTATTTTGTTTTATACGTTTTTAATAATTAAACGTCGCTGATTGCAAATGATTAGCTCTCTGAAGAGGCAGTGGGCCGGTCACGTGGTCAGAATAACCGATGGTCGATAAGCTAATAAGGTTCTGGAGTGGAGGCCGCGTTTGGGAAGACGGAGCGTTGGTCGACCCCCGACCACGTGGGAAGCGGGATCATAGGTCCGTCTTGGCGTACATTGAAAAAGCCTATGTCCAGCAGTGGACGGATAAAGGCTGCTAATGAAGATGACTCATTGTTTTAAAAATACAGGTAGTCGTCATAATTTTACTACTCATTGCATAATTTGCTTCGATAAGGTAAGAAATTCAATAAATTTCGATAATTTAAATCTTGTCATAGTAATGTTTTTAGCACCATTTGTAACGAGTACACGTTTAAATAATGTCGTTTAAAAGTGTCCGACTTCGTAAAAATGGTAACTGACTCCCAGTTACTTACTACTACTAAGCCCTTAATTTCAAACAACAAGAGATGGATCCCGAACGTTGCGCATACTGTTACGGCTTTGTGGGAATATAAAAAAATATCCGTACAATACAAAGTCCAATGAATAGGCGTGTACCATCAAAATGTGCTATAACCTTAGTCATGGATAAAATCAACAATGTTGAACATAACTGGATTATATACGTATTCCTTTTGAGTGCAAAGCGGATATACTAAATACTCCTGTTTAATTTGCTCTGAACAAAGCTGGTGAATTATTTAAGTACGTAACTAAAACATTTTAAATACTGAAACTTTCAATACTGTGTACTGAAATGATCTATGCAGAGATTTTAGATAGTCATCAGATTAGAAAACTAATATTTGACCAACGCATTATCTAATGTATGACACATGTCAAAAAATCAGCGTGCATCGCGTTTGTTTTGGATGTCATGAATTTCCTAGGAAACAAAAAGCCGACTACTTTAAAAATATTACACAAAAATAACATACAAATATTATATGTTGCAGTACCAGCGACTTGGATGTAGCATGAGTATCAAGTTACACTTTTTTTTAATCATTTAGACCATTTCCTGAAAAATTTAAGCAGAGAGAGTTTGTTGCTTTTGGAATATTTGAACCACAACATAACTATACCCAGGTAGATGGAATTCAAATATGATGGCTGATTACTGCTGGAATATACAAAATCCTACTGGAGAAATACCCCATAAAAGTAAATTGTATAAAAGAAATTTTTTTCTTGTTAATTTTGTTTATTAAATATAATCCCTCTTTGCCAAAAGCACTTTTTATTCTAAAAGCTCCTACCCCAATATCTTTAAGAGTAGAGCTGCTTTGGAGAAACCGACTTTACATATGAAATCAGCTCGATGTAATCATTACAAATAAGGTTTCAAAATTACATAAAACAAAACCATTGTTCCCCAGTGATTTACTGTTTATTTTAAATTCAAATGAATGCTGAAGAGAAAAATTATTATATGAAGAAAATGTTGACATCATCAGCCTGTGAAAGTCCACTGCTGGACATAGGTCTCCCCTAATACACCCCTATCCATTAGGGGGTTTTTTTGGACCATATCCCACTATGCTGGTCCAATGCGGGTTGGTGGATGGACCGACTTTTTACATGCCCCTCCGATGCATAGATCATCTTACTTTTCAAACCAAAATACCCTAACCAACTAGAAAACATCAATGAAAATTTGTTGAGTCCCCATAGGATTCGAACCTACGATCTCCGGTTTCTAAAGCACACGCCCATTTCACTAGGCTACGGAAGCAGTCCTAGGAAATGCTGGTTCGTAAACTTTTTTATATCTGGAAGCAATAATATATATTCATTTCATAGGTTATAGTTCAATTAATAATTATGACTTAATTTTTACAAAATTCAGTTGAATCGTAAATCTTTCAATTTTCAGAACTTTTACAGCGTTCATGGTAACAGGACTGATTAAGATGAAATTTGTCAATTTGTAACTTTGCAGGAATAGTTTTATTGTGTTTTTATGAAGTAATCCATTAAAGGAGGCTCTATTTAAAGTGTATTAATAAATAAAACATTATAGTGACATAAAAAAATCTATTTAAACATCACCAATGTAAACAATGTAAATTTACCATTTGTAACATGGATATGAACATCATTCAGTTAGTAAGTGTTGTCAGAGCCGCCACCAAATCACCTCTGTGTTCACGAAGTGTTCTTTCCGCTAGTGTTCTTGATATTTCCATCTCTTTTACCTGGAATAAAGAAGGTAAAGCAT
Organism: Lamproptera curius; assembly: GCA_029286875.1. Classification (NCBI taxonomy): domain Eukaryota; kingdom Metazoa; phylum Arthropoda; class Insecta; order Lepidoptera; family Papilionidae; genus Lamproptera; species Lamproptera curius. The sequence goes on along the minus strand of JAGSMT010000085.1, from coordinate 339,135 downwards.
TATTTACCCAGAATGAACATATATTAAAAAAACATGCATAGTCCAGAAATGATTAAAGATACTAAAACATAAATATACTTAAAATATTATACTTTTAGAAGGGCTATGTTTACTGAGACTGCCTTCGCAGCCTAGTGGTAAGGGTCATGAGTTCAAAATTTCAGGGGGGACCCAACACATTTTCATTGTTGTTTTCTAGTTGGTTAGGGCAATTTGGGCTGATCACCAAATTGTTTGAAAAGTAAAATAATCCATGCATCGGATGGGCATGTAAAAAGTTAGTCCACTCACCAACCCTTATTTGCCCAGCGTGGTGGGATATGGTCCATAAACCCAGTAATGGAGAAGGCGTGCATTAGGGGAGGCCTATGTCCAGCACTGGACTTACACAGGCTGATGATGATGATGAAGTTTACTTTATATTTGTTTGATTTTTGTCTCATAATCAAATAAAAACTTGTGTTTGCAAAATAAATTTCCCTTTAGAAATAAATACCTAAGCTTAATAAGCATTAAAATTCTAACATTTTGTCATTGTAATGTAAACTTTAGGTAGCATTTGTTTTGATGGGGCTTAATAAATGGGACCAAGAGTTTACATAAACTAAGTCTTAACCAATGTCAAGCTATAATGGGGTCAAAACATACAGGAGTCATATCAAAAGAAAATTGTATAGTGATTGGCATTTTACAGCGGAAACCACTTAGAACACTTCATTTTATATGCTTTCTTTTCTATTTTCTCCTAGCTCTTTTTCTTGTAGTTTGCTTAAACTTAAAAACATTATAAGCTCAGTTTAATTGCCTTTTAACGAATCTGTCACAAATAAAAATTAGGAGAAATGTTAACTTACAATCAATTCTATATCATCTTTTCTGACTGATACTTTCTGAAGTTCTTTTTCTTTTTCTAAACGCTCAGCAGCTTCCTTGTTTCTCCTGTCACCAATAAGTGAGAGGGCCTGAAATTATTTCAATAAACATTATGTTACAGAGGTGCTAAATAAAGAACAGAAAAAGTTAAAATAGAAGTAAAGTAGACGGAATATAATTATTTCTTTTATTTACGCGATTATTATACATATCAAAAAGCTGAAAAGAATCCAAAACTTCGGGAATAAATATATTTAAGCAACACGGAAAATCTGTAAATTAGTGGATTAGATAGATGGAATATGAAAAGTTATTCATATATTTTCGTTCTTTAGCCAGTTGACTATAATAATAATAATATTTCGTTTATTTATATAAAATTGTACAATAATCATATTATAACTATGACTTTTTTGAGAATAATTAGTTTGAACAATTATACATACTTGTAAAAGTCACATTAACAAGATATGCAGAGATTTGGTATGATATTATAAACATAACAAAACAGTATCAATTAATGGAGCATGTATATGTTATTTTCACTTATTACACACATATTTTGCTTTAAAGTTATTATCCATTTAGGTAATATGAATATGGCATTGTACAATCCTGTTTGTTAGATATACTTTGAATATTACCAATTTATTACATCGATTGTAGCACGGAATAATAAGCGTAAATGTAACTTGTTGTTTATTATTGTAACTTAACCTCATTTTTTTTAGGTCAACTACTTACTCCAGATATGTCCTGAGAGGAAATTTCCTTCTCTTCGGCATAGTCTGTAACTTTTTCTAGATCAGCTACTCCGCTATCGTGTTTTGCAGTCTTCTTTTGGGTTTTATCTTTGTCATGCTGGATGTCGTCTGTGTCTCCGTTTATTTCCTCATCAGCCATAGCGGTTTTTAGTTAAAAGGTTTTTAGTTTTAGGTATTTGTTTATAATGAATTAATAATTACTTTAACTAAAATACTAAGCCCACATGACTTTATTTAACCCCTTTAGATTTGAGTTTCCTTGGATGCTAACTTCTGTCAATAATTCGCTGTATGTCAAATAGACGTTTACAGACAATGAAACATTAGTCTTTAAAAAATGTAGAATAATCTAGCTATCTACTAGCGTCTAAATTTGTTTATTGAAGTTACTAATATATTTTTACTTACTAATATATTTTTTGAAAAGTACGGTTAAAACACGCGAATCATTTTAATAGAAGTTCGTTTTGGCAATAACCAATCACAAAAATTAATAGTTGACACATGGCAAGCCGCGCAAGTTTTTTGGTATATTAAATCTCAAATGTTATGTATTTTTTTATTTACGTCAAAGAACTTTAATTTACATTAGTAATGATGCAAAGAAATTAATTTTATTTATTTTGCTTAATTTTTATATTATGTATATTATTCTATTAAACGGAGATCCATAAAGTCTAAATCATAAAAATTGGTGTAGCCATTAATTAGTTATAAATGCACCCTAATTTCTTATCGTATGGTGGGTTCTTTATAGTCGGTATTAAAGAATTTATTTTCGAGTACCAACCAATTTATCGCGTCGAAATGTGCGTTAGAATAGAATATTTTTTTATCCTACTCATGGTGCACATTGGCGTTAAAATATAGATACGTACAATCAAAAGGTTTTTTTAGCGAGAAGAATGTCGTAAATAATATACTTATATTTTTTGTACTAAGTTTCATTAAAAACATTAAGGTAGTTTTTCGTAAAAGTTTTATAAACATACATCCATGCATACTTTCGAAATTCGACGTTTGTAATGTTAGTAGAAAAATTCGTTCGTCATTACAAGCAATATATCTTTGTCAGGCAAGTGACAAAAACGAATTAAGGGCTCTATGGTACCTTTTACTCGGTCTAAAGCGCCTAAATCTTCTTTTAACCGTAATACCGGCAATTTATTTAAAACATTGTCACATTCTAACAGTACATAAAATGAACCGACAAGACTAGAAGTCCGTATACCTAATGGTTATTGAAATGACTTTTTGACGATTGACAACTGCCTCCGTAGCCTAGTGGTATGGGCGTGTGCTTTAGAAACCCGAGGTCGTGGGTTCGAATCCTGCGGGGACTCAACAATTTTTCATTGGGCCGATCACCCAATTGCCTGAAAAGTAAGATGATCCATGCGTCGGATGGGCTTTTAAAAAGTTGGTCCACCCACCAGCCCGCATTGGACCAGCGTGGTGGGATACGGTCCAAAACCTAGGATGGTGGAATAGAGGCCTACGTCCAGCAGTGGACTATCACAGGTTGATGATGATGATGATGGAATGACTTGCCAATAAGAAATACAGCTTAGAAATTCTCGAGTCAGCTCAATCTCCTGCGACACGAAATGATACAGCTCGTTAACCCATTAAATGCGCTACCCTTCAAACCGGGACACACTACTGCTTTATTTCAGGTAAAGGCACAAGGACAAGGCAGTGATACTTCTCTAAGTAAAGAAAAAACCTTAAGTAAAGAGAAAATACTATATATATATATATATATATATATATATATATATATATATATATATATATATATATATATATATATATATATATATATATATATAGTTAAAATTAAGTTTGACTCATAATTCCATTAGGCGGTATAATCTCATAAAACCAAGTCGAATATATGACATTTCAGTTATTTTGAAGTTTAGTGAGTTAGCCTATATTTAAAGCAAAAGCAAAATTTTAGTTTCCTAGCAATTGATAATCCGTAAAAATGTGCTATATTGATTAAAGAATTTTGACCAAATTCAACAAATGACATTTAAATATGATTTTAATTTCAAAGAAAGGTTATTAATTTTATTAATACATACATAATGAAAAGCTCCTAAATTTTGTACTTGACTAGTTTATATTTTTTCGGTATGTGAGACTTCTTCGCTCTAATACCCACTCTATCGTTTTATACGTGAACGAAGATAAGACTTTGTTTAAGAAGAGCTCCATTTCGAATTAATCTCGAACTGGACATAACGGCATTTTGCATTGAAGATCGCACTGAGTTACCGATTTCATGGTCTAGAAAGTACATTGGTCACCACGTTGTTTGTTATCACATTATCCTAACCATAGCTTCAAACAAATATTCGCTGCTTTTGATCTAAACATTTCAAATTTAAATGTAATTTTATTGCTAATCTTACGCACCTTATCTATTTACGGGTCTTTCCACCTATAAAGGGGTACTTTACTTTATCAATGATGACACCTGATTAACCAAGATAGAGAAAGATTAGGACCATAAAAACTCGTTTAATAAATATACATTGGAATGATAAAATAAGCTTAAACGTAATCGCAAAACAAAATAAACATAAGCGATTAAAATAAATCACAATAAACTCCCCTTAATCTCTAAGAAATGTTTTGTAATGTCTTAAAATTATACAAAAGAAGTAAATGTTAGATGATCTTCTGTGATAATAAAAATAAACTTGCTCATTTCAATTAACTCCTTACTATTTAAACATACACTTATTCAATGGTTTGCTAGTGAAAAAGATATTTATAAGTAGTCTCCAAATTTCGCCTCCGGATTTGCGATTATAAATAGCAAATCCGCAGTATTAAATATTATTTACAGGCGCCTTGTTTTTATTATAACTCTTCAATATTTCGAATAAAGAATTGTTCATATTAACAATATTCAGATTAACGACGTAGGTTGCATGGGTATATATGTACTAATGGTTTAACCTTTTTTAATATCCTTGAATGATTGATTACTGCGAACCATAAGTTAAATTGGAAGTAAGATTTGATTTTATTTTTACCGATGTCGTCGGACTTGATGGCTGTGACAACGAACCTAACTCTTACCAACTTGAAGCCCAGCACTAGACGCGCTAAAGCTACTAATTCTTCGAGACTGTCTCCGAGTCTCTTGATGCTTGAGGCGCTTTGGTGGGCTGAACCTTAGAGCATTGATCCGAGATAAATCTGATGGTGCTAACGAAACAGACATCCTGGCAAAACTAAATATGGTTTTTTGCTTACATCATTCACATGTTTATTAAAGGGATATTTACATCTTAATACACATATGTATTTATATATAATTTTGGATGGGGAGCGACTCCGGGCCTGATCAAATTGACGATATCGTTCAAATAGCGGATTGCTGTTAGAATAGTGTCTAAGTCACAATGGTGAGCATTAGTTTTGATCTGCATGATTCCGACATTGTCCGTCCTGTCACTCTCACATTGGCAAGGACGGATCATGCTAAGCCATCTTTACAAAACTATATGATACAGAGTTAATTGTTATTTTAAATAGTTCCTAAAACTATAAACTGAAGATTTTTTGTGTCAACATATTTACATAGTATATAAAAAAGGAAAATTAAACTAATTAGATGTTTTTTTTTTTAAGTTAGCCAACTAACCGATGTTGAGACAGCCCGTTTAGTATATTTAGTTATTTTCACAGTATGTCTTATGGCATTCTACTGTGGGGAAACGCGGCTGATATAAATACTATTTTCATAATTCAAAAGAGAGCGATTCGAGCAGTCTATAACCTGGGCCCCAAAGAATCGCTGAGAAAAAAAAATTACAGAAATCAATGTAATTACTGTTTTTTCTCAATATATATTTGAAAATATTATGTATGTTCATAAACATAAAAATTATTTTATAAAACATTGTGACACACATATTATAAATACTAGGAATAAGCATAATTGGTCTTCCAAAAACTGGGCTCCGAAGAACAATGAAATCTTTCATGGGACAATGTATAGTCTTCTACAATAAAATCCCAAAAAACGTTCAGCTTTTGTCTGCAAATAAAATTAAAAAAATTGTACTGAGTTTCTTACGCCGGTTCTTCTCAGGTCAGAGGCTTCCATTTCCGAACCGGTGGTAGATTATTTGACAATCAATAAGAAAGTGTAATGCTTCCATATTGAATAAAGATATTTGACTTTTACTTTGACTTGACTTTGATTAAGAAGGTAAGATATAACGAACTCGAATGTTTACTGAAGACAACGTTTTCAGCTGCTATTATGTCATGAGTAAATACAAAATATGTATGATTGCTTTGTATAATTACCAAAGAATTTGCATAACGTTCTTTACGCAAAATGTCACGCGATAACGGAATGTAAAGAATTATAAAAAGTGTTTGTTATTATTATATGTATTTTTTCCGGTAGCAGGCTAATTATATATAAATCATTACTATTTATAATGTATTGTTATTGTATAAGTTATATTGTATTAGTTTGTTCACTAGAGTTCTAGCGATTCAATGTTATGACAATATGGTAATTAATTTTTATTAAAGTAAAGGTTATTGTACTATATCTAGAAATCGTGTAAACAAAGTTAAATATCAACCTGTTGGCGCCTAAATGGACACTATTTTTGAGCTCGCATTAGGAAATGACTGCAGTACATTATTATGAACGCTTTAAGTTACAATGCTCTTGAGACTTAAAGCAAACATGGAATCGATCTTTACTTAGAATCACATACAGGTGAATGCGTCACAAGTAAGGCTACTTTGTCGTACATCACATTATCAGTGATAGTCCACTGGCCATAGTTTCTGGACATAGGCCTAATACGCCCTTATGTATTATGGGGTTTTGGACCGTACCCCATGTAATTGTAAACGTTTTTGTCGTAACAAGCGTGCGCACTGTTAAATATAGCCGCCAGTAGACGATGGCTAACTTCAAGGTGTCGGTTGTTCGTGACAGTGTGTGCGTGCATCATAAAAATTTAATCGCATTATAACACCCTAAAAGAAGTATAACTTCAATCTTTATGGCTTCAAAAATTTTTGCCTATTATATGGTAATATTACTTGTTACAGTAGAAAGAAATTTTATTAGAGTTGAGTATTAAGTTACGTCCCTATTAGGGATTCTTTTTGTTTTGGGGGCCAGAATCAAATTTTATGCGCTTTTAAACTAACAACTGAGTCGCTAAATAAAGACTTTCCTGAACCAATGTAAATCGCAGTCGCGGAATATATATAGCACTAGCGACCCGCCCCGACTCCGCACAAGTGCATTACTGATATTTGTAAAATCTATAGAACAATATAAAAATTTATCAGCATTTCTCTACAATATTATGCATGAGTTATACATATTAACCTTCCTCTCATCAAAATATGTTGCGCTGTTTAAAAGAAATAAGCATATTAAAACAGAGAAAGCAACCTTGATTTATACTACGTAGTGATATGTAACGTAACCATCAGTTTGAAATAATGCAAGAGCGAGTTGTAGTCTTATTTCTTTATTTGAACATTTTATTACTATGACTGGTTATAAAAGTTAAAACATAAACAGTAAATACTTTATTATCTATACGTATGAAAAATTATATTTTTGTCTATATGTACAATAAGATATGTGTTAGTAAGTTATATATGTATTGTTGGGGCATCAATGGTACTTGGCTTCGTGCTCGGCGTGTAGGGTGGTGGCGGAACAGTGCTGTCGTGTGTCTAAAATAACAAAAAATAATAACAAAATGTTTTTACCAAAATTGCTATAATGTTATACGATCGATATTTATGGAGTATTAGTTTTTAAGTACTTTCTATACTTTATTATTTGAACCTGAAGAGTATGTTTTTTGGTTTTTCTCGTTTATCACCAGAATTTTTAGTTGTGACTGACGGATATAAAATATTATGCGCGAAGAATTAATTTAGTGAATAGAATCAGTTTTAAAATTTGAATAATACGTTAAGCAACTTACAAATCCGGCATTAAGGTATGCAGCAGCCGGGTATATGGCGGATCCCGCGGGTGCAGTTCGTGTATATCTGCAAGAATTAAAGGTCGTAATATAATACTGAACAGTTAAAGGCAGGCTTTTAATTAGTCTCACATAATTAACAATCTACATTTGCGAGTAACTGTTTAGCCAACAATAACGACATTTGTATTACATTTATGTTGATTCCTTAATTGGAAACATAAATGTAAATTTTATAGATTATTAAAAAGGTGCTAGATTTAACGTTCACAATAATCCAAAGCTCCCAATTAATTGAAGTGTCTTTTAACAACACAAAACGTATTTTTCGAAAAGTTTTAAAAATTTTAAAGTCTCATAAAATTCTAAAAAAATATTTTACTTTTAAATAAAATTTTATATACATATACGTATATTTACCTTGGCGGCGCATCTCTTAATCTTTCCTCCACGTAAATTTGTAAGCTTCCGATAGAAAGGCGACTGTCGTAATTTTGCCTACTCCCCAAAGGTCTGCAAGGTGGAATAGGGTTTGATTAAACCATTTGTTTGCGATGGGACGTTTTTAAATGCAAATAACATCTAATATATATGTAATTGTAAGCATATATCGTATGAAGTTTAATATTAAATAAACCCTTTTTTCACACCACCGATTGAGTTAGCGTGTTGGGATGCGTAAAAATCCTAATGGAGAAGCGTCATTGCATTGCAGATGATAGAAACTAAATGAATGATTAAGTAAAGTATTAACTTACTGTAAATTAGCGGTAGCGGCACATAATCGGTACAAAAGAATTAACGTTGTAATTATTCCCAATACTAATGCGGCGGCCATGATTATTTGTGTGCTTGACACCAGTAGCATTTGGTCCAAAGATTCGCTGGGAATTGAAGAAGTTTTTATCTGTACTAACAGTTTGCAAGAGCTTGGTGCAATTTAATATCCATAGGTAACAGTTTTTAATATTTCTTGTAAAGTTTGATTGGAAGAAAAAAATAAGAAACATTTGACAAAATTTCTAAAAGTATTATTTTCTTTCTTACGTATTATTATTTAAACTTCTTGCACAAATAGTACAAAGGCCAGGGCATTCTCTACCAGTCAACCTTGAGATGGTGCAGGAGATAAAGTTGGGAGGTGCACTAATAAGTAGGATAAAAAACTATAATTTAATATATTTATACAATATACAGTAACAAAACTAGATTTATAAATATATATATATATATATATGTACATAAATATACAAAATACTAATATGTACGACATAAATAAATTGATGACTAAGAATCTGATAGCAGGTTACTTGACAGATGTCTTTAAATATAGTCTTAAACGCTACTTTATTTTTGGCCATCCTAATTTCGAGAGTGCGCATTCCAAAAGGATAGATTGGATAAAAATGAGAAGTGAGTGAAGTCAGAACGGTGAATAGGGCATTGAAGAGTCGATTATGCGTCGAGCGAAGATTCTTGTTGCTGACATCACGTTATTGAAACTTAGACGATGTGTACGATGGCGTAAGAAAAGAGTTGAGAAAGGGTAAAGAAAGTTAAGGCACGTAGGGAGCGTCGCTGGCGTATAGGTAGCCATTGAAGTTGGGGCGGTAGTTGAATATGATCAAACTTTCGAACATTAAAACAGAATCAGATAGTTGTTCTGATTGTTCAGAAGGAATTATGTAAATGTTTTATACTTTATTCTGTTTTGTTATAGATACTGATCAACGCTAAAGCCACGATAAAATTAAAAAAAGTTCAACCCGTTACGAAATTAAATACTGTGTATGAATAAGATGTAACATTATTCACAAACGTAATAAATATCTACATAAGAGAGTAGAAAACAAATGCCACACACCGACATATCCAGTTGCCATATGAATCGTAACACGGTTGGCAGATGCCCTGCCTGCACTGTAGAGTCCATTCCCGTACTGGTTGCAGCATGTACCAAAACACATCTCCCCTAAGCCTTGAAAATGTTTCACTTTTTAGTCTTAAGCATTAAATATACACAATAAAATACATTTTTTTTTCATTTATGTCTACATTTTCTGTGTTGTGGTTTAAACGGTTTGAGCGTACATTAACCCTCTTGTTACGCTGGGAAGTAATAAATAAAAAAAAAACTTGTCTTTCTAAAAACTAGGCATTATGTCGAGATAAGTACAGGGCTGTCCCCTAAAACCCTACCTTGTTGTGAAAAACACATAAGCTTGTTAATCAAACTTCCTTTTCTATTTAAAGTTTATTGGCGTAGTAAAACTTTCCTTCAGGGTGAGAATTCTATATTTCGAAAAAGTTGAAATATCGTGAACACCTCAGCTTGGCGTTCGTCACTACATTGTTTTGCAAGAAGCCGTGTTTATTGATATAATTCTATAAAGTTTTTAAAAGATCAAGACCTGGACATCTTACGCAACGTGTCTGGAAGTGGTTGGGAACATAACCCTCGGCGCAATAACACTCATTGTCCAGACAAACGTACGCCTCGCCAATACAGTATGTCACCGAACATTTATCTGAAAACAAATGTAGAATTATGGACCTTCTAACTTTTACTATATTTTAGTCAAGTTACACTAAGAGTAAATGTGAACATACCGAGTGTTAAACATAAATGACGCCAGCGAACGCTTTTAATCGGTGGCCATTTCGAATTCCCAAGCAATATTCAACCTATAAGAGTGCCGACATTCATATTTTTTAACTATGACCTTGTCATTTTTGAAGCTTGTAACATATAGCAGAGTCTAATCTAAATACTTGACGTTGGAGAAATCTATAAGGAAACGCCATTAAGCCAAAGAACTGAACTGAAACAAGAGTGCCGACTCTTTGGCCCTACTAGAGTTTGACATTATACTTTGTTTACGGTACGGTACGGTAATTCCATTGCTTTTAGCGGAGATATATAAACATCCATAAAAATTATTTGGGTATCTGTATAAAAATGATATAACTGGTAACGTCCAAAGCAAATGACAAAAGAACAGTAATATATTCTTATTGTATTCTTGTAAACGATGATACTTTATTCGATCTTTAACAAACATAGCTAGAAAATTACTGTGGCATCGGTCCTCCGAAAGGTTTTTAGCACAGATGTATGTTTACATTTTAGAGATAGTTAGAAATATGATCAGGATTAAAACGAAAAAAAAAGAATTATAATGTATTCAAAATACTTCATATAAACCACAAATATAAACCCTACAAAATAAACCAATATTCGCAAAATTAAAGAATGCAGGGTGCCTGACTTGCTGTACAAGAATACCTATTGTAATTTAAATATTAATACGATATATCAAACTGAAAAGATTATTTTCTAAGGAGAGGGAAGGCTGTTATCATAGATTTTTAGATATAATCAAAATATCAGACTCAATTAAGGTACGGATTTTAGTATAAACAAAGTTTAATGTCTAGGCCGAATATCATTTGATAACCGAAGAGAGCGTTTAGATTTGTCACCATTAGAACTATTCACCAATAGATTAGATATTAGATTAAAATAGGTATGTTTGCATGCACGTAACATTTCATTTCGATCAATAATGCGGTTAGCACGGGTTGTTACAAAAACGGATGAATTTTAACTTTATGTTATCCAGCGCAGTGGGTGTGTTTTATGTGTGGAATCTAAAACACAAAAAAATACTGCAAACCAACTATTTTTGCAATAAGGCTGTACCGATTTATGCCCTTTCTTTGTAAAATATGACAAATGTTTATCGAGCAATAAAATCAAGTGTTTAAATATCACATTTGCATGCAAACAAACTTCGGATTACAATAATCAAGAGTTGTAAAGATTATGTCAGATTGTTTATCTTGAAATTGTTTTAAGGTTATCTAAAGATGTTGATTTACATGAGAAACATGAGAATTTCATACAAAAGTATACAGAGATGCACATACGCTGCGAAAAGTAAAAAAAAAGAAATATTTAAAAAAACAACACTTGGAGCCTAATAAAATTAAGATAAGTAAAATAATCAAATTGATTTATGTCTATGTCCTCACATATTGCCTAATTAAATAAATAAATATATATATATTAATTAAAAGATAATTAAATTTTATAATCATCACGGGTATAGCAAAATCGCTAGAAGGGTCTTTTTTTATATAAAAAAATACATAAAAGTAAAAAAAATTTACAGTCGAAAGTTAGCTGTATCGATTTATCGTTATTCATACAATTTTTTGTCTTAGTCGGTTTAAAATTTAGGGTACAATTTTAGATAACTTTAAACAATTTATCATGCAAAGAATTCGCGTAAACACAAGAAAGTAGTATAACGATTTAGTTTGGTACCTAATCGTCACGTCAACACCGCCAACAAAAACGAAACTTAAAACGAATAAAACAAGGAAAAAGAGTTATGATTATTCTACATAACCAAAGTTTAAGCGTTATTTTTTTCTTTAAAAATGGATCTAGCTACGCGCTTACGTATTGTACTCTAGAGGTAGGGTAGACTAGTAGGTACCACTTGGAGTCTGTGTACTCCGACTATGTGTCTGTAATGTGATCTCTAACAAAAATGCGTTATTAATTATAAACAAATTTATGAAATATTAAAATTATTTTATTATTTCATTATGAATTTTCAAATATATCTCATGTACCTTAAATGCATTAAGTTATCTGCCCCAGAATCTGTTTCGTTGTTCGAAATAAATATAAGAACTGACAGAGAGAAAGCGACTTTGTTTTATATTATGTAGTAATTATAAGCCTTCGATTTAATTCCCTAATATTGAATAATTTACTCAAAACTTACTTTTACTTAATTAATTTTTTTTCAGTGGTAGTGCCCTCCATTCAAATTACTTATTAATTATAATACTATTTTTTCTATCAAACTAAGACTCAGCAATTTCGCTAAACACATACTGATTAAAAAAAGTATTAATTTTAAGTAATTATGTGTGACACTAAAATTACTCAAAATGATCGAGAGAGATATGGCATAGATCACAAATAAGGTATTTAAGATTGAAACTATACCTACCAATCATATCTTTAAATATAAAACATCATTACATATAACACGTTACGGAAGAATAGTAGGGGCGTTTAATAATATACTATAAATGTTGTTATTGAACTGTACATACCTTTAACGGCCTCGTTGAACCGAAACAGGCAGACAAGAGCGCATAAAAATATGACTCGATAAGCCATTTTAACACCGAATACCAATCGTCGTCACATAATTAAACACAACATCCTTCCAAAGGCACTCGTACTAAAATTATTTTCAGCGACATAATGAAACGGCCGCTTTAAAGGTACGCTATAATGTTAACGCATAAAAAGGAGCACTGATAACATATCAGAGATGTGCCGCACTGTAACGCAATATATTTATCATTACTTTCACGTCATTCGCAGCACTGGAGTGCTCGTGTCACAAGCGTATTACTTCTTATTCGACCTTGGATACGTTAAAAAACAATGGTTTCTCGCTCCGTTCAATTCATCGAAGCGTTACGTAGAAATTAACTGATTATTTGCTTCTTAGAAGGTGCAAAATTGAGGGTACTACGTTATTTTAGAAGCGGCTTGAGCCTTGAAAGTTGTTTTCAACGGGGGTATCTAAACAAAAGGCATTTCACGTGACGAGCGTTGCTTTATAAGTGTGCTAGTTTCTTAAAACTTAAATCATTAACTTTGCAGTACGTGAGAGTTTATTTTGGTATGTAATTAATAGTTAAGACATGATGATTTATATGGTTCACATACAAGTTTCGATAGATAGACCTGTGAAATTTGTATTATTCCGTAAATAGTACGCTAATACATTATTTTTTCCAACCTTACAGAATTGTTTAAAGTTTTGATGATATGAATCATTCGATAACAAAGATAACCTGATGCACGCTGATAGGTTGAGTTTTTATGTAAACATAAAGAACTAGATCCAATCAGTATGTGTACACGTCTACTTAAGAATAAACACCTGCTGATTTATAACGCACCTTGGCTGTAATTCAGATGACGCCTCTTGAAACAATGTTTATTATGTAACAGTCATTGACATTAAATGTTGTAAAGTTGTTCTGTTAATATGAATATAAATAAATTAATTTCTTTAGCAGTCATGATTCAATCTCAACGTCATGTAAATGAGTGCGTTTATTATCATTTGCGTGTCAGTTTTCAAAGAAGAAATGTTAAACTGCATACTTACAGTAATAAAAGTTTAAGGCGCTACTCCTGTTTTATAAACATTCTAGCGTCTAGTGTATCCTGTTCAAGACTAAAACAGGGTTTCATCTAGAAGTTTGAATTTGTGAGATCCTTTCTTAAATTACCAACCATATCAGAGTTTCTCAAGTTAGATTCAATTATCAGTGATCGCTGCATTGTCCTTTTCCGTAAATGTGTAACGCTTTATATTTTTTTATTACATAGTGTAAATTATAAATTATATATAATTATACAAGATGTAAATTATATCTAGTATTTACTAAAAAGAATTGAAAATTCTGTAACATTCTTGTCGAATTAGATAATTTGTACTTGTAACCATTTTGTCAGATCACAATTGACATTGTGCTGATTAGGAAATTATAAAAATAAAAACAGAATGTAATGTTTTTAGAGAGGGTATAATAAGTTATAAGCACGAGGTTAAGTAACTGAAATCATGTATTGTACATTAATATTTCAATAATGAAACATTTAAAATACATAAAAATGGTACACACCGTTTTGTTTAAGAATTATTGCGCTGTACGCTTCTGTGGTTTGTGTAGCATATCGCCAACTGCTGTTACCGGTCGGGTTGTAGATTCGAACACGAAAAGGGTCAAAAATATGTGTTCGTCATAAATACTGGATTCGGGTTGGGTAGTCCCTAACTTTCTTCGATAGAAAAAAAACTCTTGGTTAAAAATGTATCGTGGGGGCGGTTTGTAGCATTTTTAACATAATTTCAATTGCCAATAATTTACTAATATGAAATTATAATTTTTTGGGTAATAGACTATTATAATATGAATGAAAAAATACCGCAAGTTGGTAATCAATTTTGGAATTCGAATTGTTGCCGTGCGTACTCCTGTACAAAGTGTCTTTATACTGTATACTACACCTTTTAGATGCCATTGGAACTTTTCTTGTTGATTTAAGCTACAAGATGAATAGGACGTTCGCCTGGTAAGTGATACGCCTTGACAAATGCAGCGTAAAACGCTACAGATCCGCTTGCAGCCATTAGTCATAGGAAGTTACGTCTGCTTTATCCAGTAATTGCACGGGCTACGGTACCCTTTAAACCAAAAGACAATAGTATTTATACACTGGTAAATTGCGACTAAAATATGCACCACAGTTGTATTTCCCCAGACGGTCCACTTTCTAAGGAAAGCTACCTTTAAAACCCTGTTAGACTCCTATCCTGGTAATACTGAGAGGTATATAAGACTGACTCGTTTAACTTAGAAAAATGGTTATAATTTATATATTATTGAAAATATAATTTAAAACTTACAAGTTTGTTTTGAAGCCAAAATATTTTTTTAAGGAAGAAAGTACGTACCTTGGTATAAGGAATCGAACTCAAGACTGCTTAAAAATATATATATATATATATTTATAAATACAATTAAGGGCGCCGAACTTTTTGCCCCTTGTCAAAACTTGACACTTTTTGTATGAATAAACTTTTATAGAATTCTATTATAAATCTCATTTATATTCTGACAACTTGTTTAGCAGAAAAATATTACTTTGGTTCTCATAATTTGTTTAAATACGAAATGGAAACAGCATAATTCTCACAATACTTTTCCGTAATTAGTTTTATTATTGGGAAACAATTATTATTTAAAAACTATGGAATGTTGCAATATAATCTACTAATTGTTAAATTTTAATTTGACACTATAAACTTTTTTCAAATTTCTTAATTTAATTTTTAATCTAAATTAATTATTTAGATTAATTAAAAAATAATTAAAAATCTTTATTCTATGTGCATAAGACGTGTCATACATGACATTTCGATTGAATGAATACTTTAGGAGAAATAAAAGATTTATTACACAGTGGCAGAGATCGCGGGTTAGAGATGGCACGTTGTCAACCAATAAAGGGTTGTATGCTGTTTGAAATCGGTAATATTTTAAGGCAAAATGGCGACAGAAGCAAAAGACCATAAAGGATGTTTACTTTTTTGGTCACGAAATTTAGCGTAAGGCACCGCGATTCACTGGAAACCCAAAGACTTGTGATCTTACCTTTTATTTACTTAGTAAATAAATGGTTGCCATCAAAACTGAATATTACTGTTTTGTTATCTTACACAAAGGACACAAGGACCACATAAATAATCTCAGTACATTATATTTTAATGTACTAACAGAACAACTTAAATATTCAAACCTATGCAATGGATTTTGATGCCTTTTATAACAGAGAGATTAAAGGGTATAAAACATGCTTTTGATTTTTTTTATTGTAGACAAACTGTTTTAACTCTGAGGTATCTTTTAATATCGTAAATGAACACATGTTTTTGCGCTTACATTGCAAACGCTGGCTAAACCCCACGGAATAAATTAAAAATAAGTTTTCTTTTTTTTTAGGCATACGCACAGACGAGCAGTCGGGCCACCTGATGGGAGTGGTCACCGACCCATGGACTTAGCCATAGCAGTGGTAACCAACCGCTGCCTACCGTGAGACATAGGTGTTAAGTCTGGTTTACCCAGTAAATGCTGGCTACGGTGCCCTTCAAACCGGAACACAGCAGTGTTTCACACTACTGCTTTGCGGCAGAAATAGGCACCGCAGTGGTACCACCAGACGGTCTCCTGTAAGGGGACCTACCACCGGTAGAAAGGTACTACAGTATTGTACGCCTTAAAAAGATCAACAAAAAGTTCACGATGGTATACCTATGTCTATCACTTAAGGATAAATAGCACTTCGATCTTACCTAGTAAATCATTAGAAGTTTACTAATTAACGACCCGCATTTCATTGCGAGTAATATAACATTTTTTAATACTATATATTTGTTACTATGTTCAAAGTTTCGAATATAATAAATTCAGTGAATCGGTAAATTCCACTTGTTCATTCTAAGGATATAGGAAAAGTTGGAACTACTTTCAGAAATTATTTTCGATTTATCTTTGTTCGCGCAGTCCTAAATCTTACTTCGCTCTAAGTTTGATTAGTTTGATCTGAATGTAATCAAAGTGAAGAAGAAAGTTTTTTAACACTTACCCTAGATTTTCCGCATTAAAATCTTTAAAGTATCTTTTTCCTTATGTAATAAAAAAGGTGAAGTTTCAAACCACAAATTTGGTTGTCAATGTTTACTTGCCATATTTTTTTACCATCAACCTAAATATATAAAGCTGAGCAAGCACATTTTCAGCATTTGATGCAATTTTTAAATTTTCTCTTCTCGAGAGAACCAATCGACATAGTCTGACAGAGTTAAGAATAAACACTCACATTTTAGATGTTCCATTAAAACCATTTTATGTTAAATATCCAATAATACAGGATTTAGTCAAACATTTTTTAAGCAAATTTAATCTAGCTTTGGACAAAACTGATATAAGGATAGTACTTATCGTATAGTACGTCTACTGATTTACGATCAAAAAAATTATGTATTTTTATTTTACCAGTCATGGCTGCAGACTATCATCAATCTAATGCGAATAAATAATTGATCTGATGCTTACAGCGGCCCCTGTCAGTACCAGAGAAACATTTGTCATTTCACCACAGTTGAAATATTGTGCGTACGACAGATTTTTTTATCGTAATATTTTTTAACGAAATACTAATTGAAGCTTTAACTTATTCACCGTGCAACATCCTTGAATTGGTTAACCTTTATATACTGAAAATATTGAACTCTGTAACATTGAATCCTCTTAAGATTTTTTCAGATAATTACTACTTCAGATATAAACAGTAAAGCGTTATATGTATAGTTATTCATTTGTGAGAAATAGCATAATACGAACAAACAGTGCAATGCCTATTGATATTAAAGTATTACTGCCCTGATGGATTAATTTTGCAACAGTGGGTAGTTTAGTCCCCGCAGCCGGTTCCACTCGCAGTCCCCGCAGGGAAAGTTAAAAAACATATTTAAGAAGCATTGTTACAATGCAATCAATAAACCTTTAAACTATAAAACAAAATTACTGCTCTTTTGTTATCGAAAATTCTAAAAAAACAATTTTTCACGAGTATGTATTTTACTACACCGTCTGGCGCCGGAGGGCCAATAACCCTCACACTTAGAGTTACATTTAAAAGATTCTTTCTTGTAAAGCTTAAGAAGGGCGTGAGGTCAGTTGAAAAACGCTTAATTTGAAGGAGGTTACGGGGAACGTTTGTGGTCCTATCAAATATCCTAAAAGGCGAATGTGATACGTATTTATAAAAAACCATGAAAAAATTTACATAGACTCTCTTGCTACAGACTGATACAATTTATTTCAAAACTTTTTGTGTTTTGCAATAAAATTTATTTCAGTAGTAAAGTTTAGTTTCTCAGGCAATTTAGTCATGTTTATTCTCATAAGGGTATGAAATAAATTTAGATTTTCTTCATATAATTCTTATTGAAAAAGTTACCGAACGCGGTGTTGTTTTTCTATATCACGTTAAGTCGATTGTGTTATATTGAAAAAGTTTTGATAACATTGGATCACATTTTTTTCTGTTTCTTCCTCGATTGTAACGACAACGTGTTTTTGTTGATATTATATTTCGTTCAGGGCAAAAATAGTACAAATCACTATAGTATGTTATATGTACAAAGCCCTTAGCAAATTGCAACTATGCGCGTCATCTATTCATTGCAACATCGATTCACACGGTACAAATATGCTGCGTCAAACGAGTCGACACGAGCCAAATGCTCATCAAGGAACGGTTTCGACGAACCAAGGAGGCCGCTGCCATCCGACGCTGCACTTACTGGAAATTTCCATCGTGTTGAATTACTACATTACGATAATTTCAAGGTAGCTCGGTCATTCCATTTCTCGCATCGAAAGAGTCAGATAGGCTTAGCTTTAGCATAAGTTAAATTGTAATTTTTCATATTTTATTTTAATTAAATTTATATCCAATAATTTTGAGTTTTTGGGTCCTCCGACGGCGACTACCATAATTAGCGAGTCAGTAGGATACTAGGTAACAGGGATCTAGAATAGATACTCAACGCGGTATCCTGGAACCTGGAGTCCCGTGCTGGAGGAAAAATCCGAAAATCGATCCCGAAAGACCAGAATGAAATCCATGTGAGTACACTTAAGATTATCCTTGTGTGTTGCTCTCAATATCCTTATAAGTGTCCTTTTGGTTTCAAGATTTTCATCCTAAGTACTACCCTAAAGGGCCTGCACGTGCACAAATTGCTCGATAGGCTCAACTTGGATAACTATAGAGATATTAGTGTAGATTTAGATAAGCCATGAGATTCCTCGTTAGACTCGATATTAAATCAGTCCCTCGAGATGGCCGACGTAGCACGCAATTTTAAGCCCTACGCCTGGTACCCGATTTGCGGGAACTCGCATATATTACCTAGATTTATCCACTTATGTGACCAAATAGTAGCGAATATTTAGCTGCGTCCGGCAACGAGCTAGCTAGGTTATGCCTGGTAAACGGTATGTAATAAAATTACCGGTCAGCTGCACGGATAATTAACTCAAATGGCATTTCTGAAAGTTGGGATGCATAAAGAATACTCTAATTAATAATTTTTCGGACCGAGAGATGAGACCGCTTTATATAACGACCTATGTTGGCTACACGAGGAATAGTTCGCCGAAGAATTTTACGATAAATGTTTAAATTTATTCAGTACCATTATGACATACGTCAGCCTACATGAGGTGTCGTACACTATTGAAGCTAAACGTACTTTGATAAAAGTTAACAATGCGGCATTTGTGCGAGGTTTAAAAGAGCCCTTGGGCTCTCGTATCAGATGTATGCGTCCAGATGTGCTGAAAAAGCCTTAGAGTTCGTGCAAGAGGAATTGAATGTTATGTACTTACAAAACCGTAATGATTCAATTTCGGAAAAGAAGTCACAAGGTTTTCAATTACCCAAACAAGTGCCAATAGTTCTAATATCTTACCGCGTTAAACCATTCAATTCCGTTGCTCGACCACCACAATTGCAATTGGCAGCCCCTCAACAGACGTGGAAGCCTAGCTTCCAGCACCTCTGCCATCTAGACCAATAAATATGCCTAGCGCGCAACAAATGTTCCGTGCGCCCCGCCTAACTATAATGCGCTTCAAAATAAATTCCAATATCCTAGGTATATACCACAAAATCAAGGCCCTAAGCCTGAATGGTGTCATACTACGTTGCCGAAAGGCCTGCGGGTAACCAACACCGGTCATGATTGGCACAAATGTGATCCCCGCCTTCTAACTATTTTAAGACGAAAATGAATATTAATGAGTTGATAACTATAGTGATTTCTATTACCTGATTATTATATGTTGACCCCATGGTTATTATTGTGTAGTCCTTCAATGTTTATCCCACAGGAAGTGATTTTTATGATTGTGCAACCTCAGTAATTATATCGAGGCCCGGTTGGACGTGATTGACGAGTGCCCTTCAGGTAACTCGGTGAACCTCAGCCCTCTAGTAGTTCGGGAGAGGAGCAGAATTTTCGGAATCGTCAAATTCGAGACAACTTAAAAATAAATTGAATTTGCAAACTCAGAGACAGCTTCCATCACCTAAATTTTGGATCCACCGTTAAAACTACTTATAGATACAGGCGCAAACCAATCATTTATCTGCCCTGGTGCTATCGAAATGTTCTATTCGAATTTCCTAACTTTGACCGTTCAAGTAACCAATGTTCATGCCACCTCAAGAATAATTATTCATTAATATTCCTTGTTTCTCAGAGTTCAATGAAACGGACGACATAAAATTATACATTTATAAATTTCATAATTATTTCGACAGCCTTATCAGGTTGGTTATTGGAAAAATTTGAAGCTAAAATCGACTTAAGGACAAGGCTTATCACACGTAACTCGACCAATCCTTTTACATGTATAATTCATGCAACGTGAATTGGTACGAGAAATTATCCCACCAACTCATCTAAAATAGTTAGAATTCCGATAAATTTACATGACGGTGAATGTTTAATTAACGAACAAACTATTTCTAATTGTATTATAAGGGTGTCTAACCACCGTATGCAATAATCTGGATTTTAGAAATCACTAACCGACGCAGCACGATTTAATATTTTCCTAGACCAACCAATTCAAGCCGAGGTCCTACAACGTTCAATGTTCTCAATCCCGTCAGACTCGTCGCGCGCGATGTCCTATCTCGCTTACGCACGGATCATTTGAACGTAGAAGGCGCTAACAGACGAGTTATGTGCAAATTATGCTGATGTATTCTATATCGATGGTGAAAGTTAACCTTCACTAACAAAATTAAGCATAGCATTAAGACAACTGATGAGATACCGGTATACACAAAAGTTATCGGTACCCGTTATACATCAAGAGATGAAGTTAGGGACCAGATAGCAAGATGCTGAATCAGGCATTATCCGACCATCGGAATCGCGTGGAGCTCACCTATATGGGTGGTTCAAAAATCCGACGCATCCGGTAAAACTAATGGCGTGTCGTCATGAGATTTCCGCAAACTAAACGAGAAAACTTATGACGATAAGTATCCGATACCTAACATAAACGACGTCCTAGATAAACTTGGTAACTGTCAGTATTTTTCGACTTTGGACCTAGCTAGCAGGTTCTATCAGGTTGAGATGAATCCGACGACATACCCAAGACAGCATTCAATGTCGAGAATGGTCACTACAATTTTACGCATGCCAATGGGATTAAAAACTCTCCGTCCACCTTTCAGCGCGTAATGGACAATGTTCTCAAAGACCTACAAACACTATTTGTCTAGTTTATTTAGATGATATTGTAGTTTTCAGTACTTCTCTTCAGGAACATATGGTTAACCTGGAGAAGGTGTTCCAAAAGCTAAGAGATTCTAACTTTAAGATACAAATGGATAAGTCTGAATTTCTGAACTTGAAACAGCCTATCTTGGGCATATAATTAGTAAAGATGGTATCAAACCTAACGGATAAGATTTCCAACAATTCAAAAGTATCCGCTACTACTACACCAAAAGAAATAAAACAGTTTCTCGGTTTAGTAGGTTATTACAGAAATTTATTCTATTTCCACACGTTACCAAACCCTTAACGCAATGTTTAAAGAAAGGTAGGGAAAATCGTAATTAACGCCAGTATACAAGTTGTTTTGAAAAATGCAAGCAGCTCTAATTAATGACCCAATTCTTCAATACCCAGATTTTTCTAAAGATTTCGATCCCTTACAACTGACGCATCTAACAGTAATAGGCGCAGTATTATCACAAGACCTCTAGGTGCGGATAAGCCCGTATGCTACGCGTCGCGTACCTTAAACGATAGCGAAACTAACTATAGTACTATCGAAAGGAACTTCTTACTTGTATATGGGCGACTAAATATTTCCGACCTTATTTATTTGGACGAAAATTTAAAATCGTAACGGACCATAAAACCACTCCAGTGGGTTATGAACCTAAAGAACCTAACTCTCGTTTAACTCGTTGAAACTTAAACTCTCGGAATCGATTTCTCTGTAGTATATAAAAGGTAGTAGTAATTGTAATGCAGACGCTTTGTCTCGCATCCAAATTAATAACGAAGAAATCGTTCAGTTGTTGCAAACCCGTCAGAATCTCACCTTCTGGGAAAAATTCGTCTACAGCCTCGGCTCATACCAGTTTGAAAATCCAATTTTAGAAGTCCCAATCGTTGCCGAACCATTAAATAAATTTCATGAGGCAGAATGTATTACAGTTGTCGCGATATCAAAAAAGCGACCGACGGCTTCTAAACCTTCGATACGCATACTAGGACATCCGTACAGGTGTCCAAGTCCAACAGAATCAGATGTAGTGAATGTAATTAAAGAATATGTCAATCCAAAAGTAAAAACCGCGTTGCTTATTAATCCACCGCTTGCATTTTACGATATCATACCTATTATTCAAAATAAGTTTAAAACTCCGCTATGAATTTAGTGTTATCAAAATTGAAGTGGAAAATATAAAGAATACCTCAGGCAACAAAATAATAAAGCATTACCATGAAGGTAAAACCAACCACCGGAATAAACGAATGTCATCTCGCGTTATCCGTCGATATTATTGGCCTAAGATGAAGGACGATATCACAAAATTTATTAATAGTTGTGCAGTGTGCGGTCCAAGCAAAATATGACGTAATCATTAGACAACAGTTCAACATAGTTCCCCGGCTACGAAACCATTCGAAATTTCACATGGATTGCTTTCAATTCAAAACGAGAAATATTTAACTATTGTCGACGTATTCTCTGTATGCTCAAGCATACCATTCGCGACAGTACAGCAATCAGCACCTTAGCAAAGCCTTACTTAAATTTTGTACGTCACGGTTTACCGCTAACAATAGTATCGAATAACGGCACTGAATTTACGAACCAGTTGTTTAGCGAATTCGTAACTCTGCATAAAATAAACCATCATAAAATTTTGCCACATAGTCCAAACGATAACGGGATCGTAGAGAGGTTTCACTCTACATTGCTGGAACATCTTCGTATCCTAAAATTAACTCACAAAGATCAAGATATTTCTAATCTAGTCCCATACGGAATCTTAGCTTACAATAGTTCGATCCACTCGTTTACCAAGTGTGAACCGTTCGATCGTAACCAAGCACTTTGATCCGCGATCCTTTTCGATATTGATATGTCTAAGCATTTAATGCACAATACGAAAATCACGGAGATAGTATGAAAATTATATACAATACATTAAGGTCATCGTTACCAAATCGCACTAATATCTAAAATTAAATAAGGACGCAGACCAGAAATCGATACCAACCTGATCAGCGCGTCTTTATCAGCAATCCTAGAAACCGTCAAAATTAGCGCCGGATATAGTCAGGATAAAGTTCTTCGAATCTACCTATCATATTTATACATCCAAACTGGCCCCGTGGCGAAAAATCGATTAAAACAGTCCCTAAAAGTGCCAATTGTTGCAGGTGCTATGGTCCTGATTGCTCATTCGATACGCCTGGATATCAATCGAGGATAACGAGAGTCTCAAGCGATAGCGGATACTTCCTTTTCGACTAAAGTAACAGCGGCTAATTACTCACACCATGGTTTTACGTATATTGAGACTTAAGATATACCAGTGATAAAGCTCTATGTTGCAAATTCAATTATCGGTTTCAAAGTCAGTTTAGCATAATCATACGTACATGCTATATGAACTCCAAATAGAATATTTATCGTCTAAATTAAATAGTTTATACTCATTTAAAACATAGCCAATCGAACAAAAGAGGTCTCATTGATGGTTTAGGCTCATGTAATTAAGACTATCACGAGCACCTGGATTATTAGATGCAGTACGATATGACAATGCTATCAAAATTTTCAGAATAATGCAATAATTGCCAATCAAAGTAAATGCACGGTAGTTAAACACCGAATGGATGGCTCAGATTCGAAATTATAACTAAATTAGTAGAAAATCAATCCAAAATTAATGTAACCTTGCAGCTCATCTAAATACCCAAGCTCACGGATTCAATCTTATAAATACATGAGATTTGCTCCAACAGCTAAGTATAATTACAGAAAATGTAGATGATATATTAGCCAGGTAACAAGAATAAGAATATTTTAGCGTTTATTCGTGCATCAAGCACATCATTCTATTATAAGTATTGAGTTTTAGGTAACATGGTTAGAAATTAGAATCAATATATAAAAAGCAACATATGTTAGACTTAGAACTAAGAGAATATTACGAAATAATTAGCCAGGATATTATTTCGGAGACAGAATAGTTATAATTTTTAAAATACCTATATTTTCCCATGGCACGTTCGACTTATATAACTGTCGTCTCCCAATAAATACTGGCAGGCCCTCATCCTCCTTATCCATTGATAGCAACAAACAGGGATGGTTTGTGTCATGGAGGCTGAATGCCCGAAGTACGGTACTGGTCCTCTGCGGAGATAAGATGGACCATCAACTTGCATCAAGCGGACTGTACCAACGCTCATAATTAACCAAATCTTTGGCGGAAGCTGCGAGATGACCACCGAACTCTATCAAGGATCCTTGGAGGAACCTCGATCAAACGCACGTCATATCATTCCCTAATATGACGAAGATACGTCTGCAATGCTCAGTAGGGCTACAACAACGTCATCGGTACCTACCTGGTCACCATCCCGGCTAACTGTACCCTACATACGGCGGAATTTACCATCACAACAGCAACGAACAAGTTGAAGACACCTTTGAAGATCAGAATCCAGATGACACAACGAGCTGCTTAGCAATCTTCTCATGTTCACCTGAAATCAATTGATCTCAAGAGGTTGCAGGAAACTCAACATCGCAATTCTGGTACAACGGCTCTACAAGTCGAACAAATCTCGTCGAATTTCCTATACCATACGACGACATACCATTGTATGCTATTGTGTCCCATAAGCACTATCATCCTGATCTAGAGCACTAAGACTTGTTGTGGGATGTTGCGATGCTCTAAAGACCCTCTGAGGTGCCAGCCGAGAGGACGTCTATCGCACCTGCAAAACCTGGACCACATAGACAGCAATACTTCCTCATCTCAAGTCTCCAGAAGTAGTTGCTGTTTCAGGGAGGTGTTTATGTACAACCCTTAGCAAATTGCAACTATGCAGCGTCATCTCATTCATTGCAACATCGATTCACACGGTACAAATTGCTGCGTCAAACGAGTCGACACGAGGCAAATATGCTTCATCAACAGGAACGAACAGACCAGAAAGGGGCTGCCTCCGACGCTCACTTTACTGGAAATTTCCATCGTGTTGAATTACATTACGATAATTTCAGGTAGCTCGGTCATTCCATTTCTCGCATCGAAAGGAGTCAGACTAAACAGCTTTAGCTAAGTTAAATTGTAATTTTTCATATTTTATTTTAATTAAATTTATATCCAATAATTTTGAGTTTTTTGGGTCCTCCGACGGCGACTTTACCATAATTAGTATATAAACATTGTAATTTATTTGAAGAAAGATTTATTCAAGGTTTACAAACTGTAGGACATAAAGATCTATAAATGAATATATAAAAAAAAAGTGGTTGCCTGTAAAATCGGTATACGGGCGAAAGTTATACGTGACAACGTCTTTTAGTGATGGAATGATTCTAATGTGAATATTCATTCGTATAGTAGGAAGAAGGATCAAATAATAAATAGTAAATATGAATACAGACACTATTTGTTTACTCCGACGCTAAGAACGCTCGAGTGTAAGAGAGACGCATGGCATGAACCGGTAAGCATGCCTCTCTTTCTCTTTCTCTCTGTCTCTCTTTCACATAAACAGGCCAACTGCGACTGTTGCTTATGGAGAGCGTTACGTGAGCGGTTCTGTGACACAGTTTTCGAGAGTGCCTCCCTACCTTGGACCAATTTATAAGACGTTGTCACGTCAAAATCTTTAGACTTTTTTGGAAAGACTTTGACTCATTCTGCGACATTAATATCGTAAGTAAACATGCGTGTATTAGAATATTATAAAATTTTAAAACGGTAATAATTGATTATTTAAATGGATTTATTTCCAATATATATTATTAAAAAACATATTCTATTCGAAACTGTTATTCGGGGCTAACAAATACGTAAATACTGGTAAATGAAATGGCCGCTCAGTTGCTATTAATTTGGACATTGCCGTCTCTAAGTTGAAATTACTGTTACCCTTGTTTATAGAGGACCAGTTCAAATAGGTTGCTTGAACTATTTGTTGAACATTTAGCGAGAAACACCATATAGTAATATGAAACCGTTTTCATTTTGTTCGTTCTCAATTTATACATTAAAATATCAATGACATCTTAATTGATAGAAATTATATGTGATTTTGAGTGACGATACATAATAGTATAAATATTTGCAAAATAGATTTATACTGTTTAATTAAATAAAGCTCCCTCTTTTAAACTGCCGAAGAAAAATAAAAATAAAGCTATCTATTTGATGTTTATTTCCCAGCAAATCAAATCAATTTCCAGTCGATACCTTTTACCAAAAAGTACAATTAATGGGTTTATTATAAAAAGTTCAATTTTGATTACAAACTTTGCAACTACATAAACCCAGTTTTGTATTTATTTATTCTTTTCTCCACAGAAAAAAAGGCATCATCATCTCATCAGCCTGTAATAGTCCACTGCTGGACATAGGCCTCCCCTAATACACCCCTATCCATCAGGGGGTTTTGGACCGTATCCCACCACGCTGGTCCAATGCGGGTTGGTGGGTGGACCGAATTTTTACATGCCCATCCGACGCATGGATCATCTTACTTTTCAGACAATTGGATGATCGGCCCAAATTGCCCTAACCAACTAGGAAACAACAATGAAAATTTGTTGAGTCCCCGCAGGAATTAAACCCACGACCTCCGGTTTCTAAAGTACACGCCCATACAACTAGGCTACGGAGGCATTTAAAAAAAAGGCAGGTAAAACTTTTTTAAGAACATATAATCATATTTTTTTTCATATAAATATTTTTTTAATTAGACAACATTGAACAAATAAAAAACTCAACAAGTTTATTTATTATTATCATTATATATAATCTCTATAAAATACTAAGTGTTACCCGCTCCTCTATGGTTGTTAAATTTTCTAATTTACACCGCAACTTTCTTATTTTTTACACACATGAACCTTCTCCTAGTAGTGGCAAACACATTACCGAAATCAGTTCCACTGCGTTTGTGCTCTGCGCTTAGCGACACATTCAGCGATTGATTTTTATATTATAAAAAGAAGATAGATATGCCATAGTAGTACGGTTGTATTTTCATTTAGTTTATAGGAACGTCAAGCGACACGTAGTACGGCACTGAAACAATAGACATGGTTTACTTAGAGCTAATGGTATTAGAAAAGGAAACATTTCATTACTTAACTAAGATTTTGTGTTTTCCCGTTGTTTTCTTATTAACGCGTGGTCAGATACTGTTGAAAAGATCTTTTATTTTATCTGTGTCTAATCCGGGAAAACTTACCTCACATTTAATCTTATATCATAATGTGATATATACTATACTTTTGATATGACCACTATTTCAAAGAACGTTGACTCTGCTCAGCGTCTTTTATTCTAATAAAAATACTTATGTTACTACATGGCTAAGGCTAAATATAGTACTAGGTCTATTTTATTTGTCCTCCTAGTCTTAAACAAATTCGGAGGTAAATTTTGCACCTAAGATATAGTTAAGATTTATATTAACTACAAAGTTTAAACAATTATTATTGTTACGTTACTACTATCGCTCGGAAACCGGTGTGCCCTTCTGAATATGCAAGAACAATTTTGCGGTTCTTCATATTCCGATTCTGAACTGTTCCGAACTAAACAAATTTTTAATAAACGTTGTACTGATTTAAATTAATTGAAACATATTCATTTTTAAGGCGTTTATATACAAACTACTTAGAACGGTTATTTTGACTGAATTTTTATGCACAGTGATAGAAGAAAAATATTAAAGAAAGGGATATTCCTTAACTCCTTATTTTTTGATTGCCTGCGCAGGTAGACGAGCACTCGGGTCACCTGCTGGTAAGTGGTCGCCGACGCTCATAGACAATGGCAATACTGATATCACCATCGCGTTGCCTACCGTGAGACATAGCATGTTACGTCGCGTTTACCCAATAAATACTCTGGCTACGGTGCCCTTCAAACTGGAACACAGTTGTGTTTTCCCACTGCTGCTTTGCGGTAGAAATAGGCACCGCAGTGGTACCCACCCAGACGGTCCCCTGTAAAAATGGGGACCTACCACCGGTTCTCTTAGTCCGGTGGGATAAATAACCGACACGGCGGGTGAGAGATCTACCTTTTAACATGCCGAAACGACGATTGGATCATCTTATATTACAGTAAAGCTGATGATCAGCCCGCATTGCTCTTATCAACTGGGTAACAATAATAAAAAAGTTGCTGAGTCCCTGCAGGATTCGACGACCTACGGGTTTTTAGCGCAAGCCCTGACCACTAGAGTATAGCGGCCCTTAAGTACTGCGGCAGTCATAGCAGAATTTACGCTTTCAGTTTTAGCGCTATTGTTTAACATTAAACTGTGTTTACGTAAATTGAATATTTTTTAATTTTAACGCAGGCAGACAAACAGTTGGGCTACCAGTTGAAAAGTGGTCACCAACGCCCATTGACATCGGCAATACTAGGGGTATCACCAACGCGCTGCCTGCTAACTGCCAACCGTGAGACATAGAATGTTACATTTCGATTACCTAGTAATACGCTGGCTACGGTGCCCTGCAAACCCGAACACGGTAGCGTTTTCACTCTACCGTTTTGTGGCAGAAATAGGCACCGCGGTGGTACCTGTTTCAAACGATCCCAGTAAAAAGGGGACGAACCACCTCACACAGGGTATATATACGGGATATGTATATAAAGGAGACCTAAAAACCGTCATATATCGTTACTTAAAATATAAATCTGCATCATCGATATGAAGTTATTTACTTTATAAACGATATTTGCATATTTAAGAGAAAGTTTTTTTTTCTAAAGAAAAAAAGATCGTGTTGTTAACTTTTATGGGTGCGGAAAAAAATCTAGATATGTTTTTTGCACGTTCCGCTTTGAAATGGAACAGAATTCCTTTTTTTTTGGAGGACAGACATAAAACTGTGAAGTCATTTACCAGTAGAAGCATCATTAAACTTTCTTTCAGTTGGGGTCGTCTAAACAAGTAGCGCAAGGTCACCTACTTAAGCCCTAAGTCTGTGGCATCTTTACACTAGGTGTCTTAAAACGAATGTCTAAAAAATAAAACGAATTTTTTTTTTACTGTTTCATGTTGGTTTCAAAAAAAGTTTTTTTTTTTTCATATTTTTTTGTATTATTGCGTAATCAAAGAGTCATACATGTTCTATGTTGAATAATGGCATCTGTGTAAACTTTCGGATATAAATAAATTGATAAAAATACATGTAAAAATAAGTGTTTCTAATTACTGGGATTTTCTACGCAAGTAAAAATATTTTGTTCTTCTTCTCTTACTAAATTATGCTGACGGTCATCATCATCAACCTGTGTTAGTCCACGGCTGGACATATACACGACTTTTTACATGCGCATCCGGCGCATAGATCTTTTAACCTTTCAGACAATTAGGTGATCGGTCCGAATTGTCCTAACCAACCAGAAAACAACGTTAACTTTTATATTCGATATTAATTAAGTATTAAAAAAAAATAACGTTGTTTCCACGCGGATTCGAACCTATGACCTCCGGCTTATAAAGCAAGGGCCGCTAGGCCACGGAGACGATTATGTAGAACGTACACGGTTTTCTTTAAAGTATTTTGCAGCATAAACATTTATTTTATACCTACGTTTAATAAATTATTATAAAGCATTAAGGTAAATTTGGTTACCTAGTACTGTTTAACATACTTATCAAGTTCGAAATTACAATTTAGGCAACAAAGTACGCATGAGAGGAGTTATGAAACTTCTCTTAATAATATGCAAATGAGCGAATTATTACGTGGAAAGGTTTGAACTTTGACGTGAATATTCTCAGGTACGTAAATGGAGTGTGTTAAAGACATAGATAGCATTAAAACTGTCTGTCTTAACATCTAATACTATATATTCAGGCAATTTTCCCTTCATAACACGGCGTGCTGAAGAGTTTTTATACAAACGCGTAGACTTATTGACGCGTGTTTTACTACGAAAAAGTTATGATGAGGTTTTTTTATTTAGTTTGTCTTTGCTGAAAATTAGCTAGTTTATTTTTAGCACTAATCGTTATTAAATTTGAATAACTTATTTAATTTAACAATTTTACAAGAAAATACATTTCAATGTTTATTTTTATCTCTAACTTGTGAATGTAATGAAACTTGACTAAGTAGGTATAGTGTAATACGGAAGCCAGAAATGGAATACTAAAATAGATTCTGTGGCTAGATGGTATATAATTAGAACTTTACAGTATTATTAACATGCACACCGTTGTTAGGTAATTAAATAAATTTAATAAAAATGGTGTAATATTACATACTTTTTATTTACTGTAATATTATAATACAGCTTATACTCATAACGATATTAATAATGTCCTCTGAATCGATTTTGACCATGGCGGCTGGCCTGTATACGGAGAAAATATTACTGTGCACGAGTGTACACACAAGCACAGGTGTATTTCCTCGTCCTTTATTCCCATAGTCCAAGAAGAGAGATAATTAATATGACGGGATATAAATCAGGCGAAGAACCTACTTTTTACATGCCGATCCGGCGTATGGATTATTCATTCTACTTTGCAGGCAATCTATATAGAACTACACTGGGAAAAATACATATCCCATCATGTTCTACCCGTGACCATTGATGGTATAGAGAATCCGACATGTTAAGATCAAATTATTTACAATAAACGCGAAAAATGAGTAAAAGTAAATTTGATAAGTATTGAAAATTTGTTGAACTACTAAGAATTCAGACTCACGACCTCCGGTTTCTAAAGCGCAAGCCCATACCAAGGCTATAAAGGCCGTACAGCTATATATGCTATAACACAAAACTATAGAAAACTAATCTTTACTTTCGCACATAACTTAATTTGCTTACTTATCTAGTCTAGTTCTGTCCACTTTTCTAAATATGAATCTTACATAATAGTTTATTTACAAAATTACGAGTATATACAAAAGAAAGTTTAAGTCTTCTTCTGGTATCTTTAAAGACGGTCTATTTTTAGTGTAAGACCAACACTGCCTTTTCCTTTTGGTCAACTCTCCGACAGTAACATAGAAGGTATTCTATACTTATCGTTTGTTGTTTCAAGTGTTACGTCGTTGCTTCGCTCCTACTAAACTAATTATCATGCTTTTCTTTTGTTTATAAGTAAACATAGACGCTAATAAAAAGAGGTAATTTTAATTTATAGCACTACCGTGTGAGTCCTTGTGCAAGAATTTTATGCTAAAATAGCGTATCGTACATTTTAATGAAATAAATACCATAAAAATAACAGGCCTTTAATATATATTTTAAAAGAGCAGCGCCATGAAAAATCGTTTGTTATGTTTATTACTTAAGGTAGCTTAATCTTACAGAATAGATCGTATATATTATTTTCTAAAAAATAAATTCTTAGGACGATCTACAAATAAGTAAACACAGTCATCATTCTTATGAAAAAAAGCGTAATATGTCATTTATGAGGCAAGTTAAATAAATATTTATAAATATAAATCACACAATATTTTTTCCTGTGGTAGGAATTTAATTTATTACCATTGTCGTTGCAATGCGAGTAAACAAAAATGCACCATTAATTAAATAAGCTTTCTATTTTTAAGATAGCTTCAATTTTAGATCCCACGTCCCTTATTGTATTACTTAATATCTTGTTTATTTGTATTCAAATTAGTAAGTTGATCCCGATCCACAACAATTACTTTAACAATAACGTTAATCTAAAATGCACGACGTTGGCGATATCTTAATGACCAAACAGGATCTCAATATTGGTGTATAATTAAAAAAAAAACTATAAACAAATCAATTTATAAACAGTTTTAATTATCAATTTGAAGTTGTTGTTGCCCGCTATCGGTAAACAGAAGTAGGTCGCTCATATGCATGAGGAATCAAAACATATTTCAATGAAGTAACCTCACTGTATCAAAACTAATGTTGTTTTCGTGCAAACATTACATTGGATGACTTTTATTTTATTTCAGTAACTTGAAATTATTTAATTTATCAAAATATAAACGACTTCTATTGTTCATGCGAATACTATAAATATTAAATAAAAGGACATTAGATCGGATTTTATAGCGTATATTTATATTTTTAATTCCCGACATCTCGAACATTTTCCAGCGACAATGGTCATGGAGTAGGTGAAATGTCACGCGTCTTGTTGACAGTGCTAAAACGTCGGGAATTAAAATGTTAATGAACGCGATATAATCCTTTAAATTCCTTTTAGTCAATAAAATATAAAGAATTAAGATAAGGTGTTCGGGGGTCGGCTTGTTTATTTTTTTAGCGGCCATTAAAATTTTGAATGCTATGTTACACTTATATTTAGGATAGACGGCAGCAAAAGAAGAAGACGGAAGAAAGTTACGTCGGAGCCGATCCACATAAAAAAGAACTTAACGTGTGAGAGCTTTGTCACAGTTGTATGCAATGTTGTTATTTGCAGATTACGAGTTATTGTAAATTTTTTGTCCAATTAAACATGTTAAGAAAACAAGATAAGAGCAGTTACTTACTTGACTATCAACTTTATTGAATGTTATAGGTATCTATAGTCAATAGTATCCAAAGGCTAGGCTAATATGTATCTTATTTTAGATGTACTTAAAGAAAGAATAACAATGTTAATATTTTTTAAAAACTCATATTTAAATAAAGGGAAGAAAAACATATTTACCTTGCATTGTACTCTTGAGCGGTCGTTGAGGAGAAACGCATGAGGGATAAGACAGGCACGCATTTCACATAAGAGTATAACGGTGAGTGTATGCGCACGTACCGCTGTCCGGCGATACCTTTTTTCCAGTAGCCCTATTCTCGTGGGGGCAACGACGGGTTATATCGGACCCATACTGACTAAAACCACCACGTTGTTTCTTCTCCACGCAAGACTTCTAGGGCCGTTCTGTTCGATACCACTTACAGTCCCATTATTAGGGCAACAGACCAAAAGTTAGAACCAGATCTAGAAGAAGAAGATTCTTCTCGCCTCCAGCGGTGGTCTTGGTACCAGGCTCCGTTGCTAGCCTAATTTTGGCCGCGGATGGAAGAGAGATCAGCGACTCCGTCCCTAATGTCGCTTCCTCCCATGGCTCCTCCACACCGCTTTTGCTATCCGGCCCGCTAAATTCCGGAGGTTAAAGGAAGCGGCGCACTAAACTCTGACATTCCAGCTTTACTCCTCAGTTCCGTTTGATATTAGACTTGTATTGTATTTATATCATCATCAGCCTCTGATAGTCCACTGCTGGACATAGGCTTCCCCTAATGCACCCCTATCCATTAGGGGGTTTGGACCGTACCCCACCACGCTGGTCCAATGCGGGTTGGTGGATGGACCGACTTTTTACATGCCCATCCGACGCATGGATCATCTTACTTTTCAGACAATTGTTGTGATCGGCCCAAATTGTCCTAACCAACTAGGAAACAACAATGAAAATTTGTTGAGTCCCCGCAGGATTCGAACCCACGACCTCCGGTTTTTAAAGCACACGCCCATACCACTAGGCTACGGAGGCTAATTCTGATTAATACTGAGCTCTAATTTAGATGGTATCACAACCTTTG
Organism: Lamproptera curius; assembly: GCA_029286875.1. NCBI lineage: Eukaryota > Metazoa > Arthropoda > Insecta > Lepidoptera > Papilionidae > Lamproptera > Lamproptera curius. Next base: position 304,933 of record JAGSMT010000085.1, on the reverse strand, counting down.
GAAATATATTAGAAGGCAATGAGTGCAGACCGTAATTATTGACGTTAAGTGAAAGTGTATTCAGCAGTGGAAATGAATAGACTGTAAACATCATAATTAATAAGGCAATCAAAAAAGTTCTTAGCAACAAGATTGTTCATTATTTCCACTATCAATCAATCAATCAATTAATTCCAACTCCTGCACAGAATAAAAAAAAAAAACTAACAATAACAAACTAACAATTTTAATAAGTGACATAACACGACACGCGTTTGCAATCGCTTGTTTGTGAGAGCCCAGACACTATCAGGCGGCAACGCAAGGGATGTCTCACTTTTATCGACATTAATAAATAAAAACAATTTTAAGTCGGACAAATTCTCTGATGAACTTTGATCAAGACATTTTTCACGGATACGCTGTTATCAATTCATCGATAAATATGATTGAGGTATATCGAAATCGAAATTGTTCTTCCCTAGTAATAAGTATATTTATAAATGACCGCAGAAAAACACGATAAGTGAAAAATTTATAAATAATTGTGAGAGCATTGTTATTGGCTTTCCATAGTTTGTTGCAAAATATATAGATTTTTGTAATTGTTTACTCAAATAAAAATGATTGCTACATTTTAAAACAAAACAATTGTAGATTAACTTTAAATCTTCTACAGTTAGGTACCAAGCAATCAAAACAAAAACTATTACACGTAAAGTATTTAGGAGAGGGACGTTACTTAGTTTCTATTAGTTGTAAGTAGGTCATTAAGGCCGTCTAACACATATCGCGCTATGAAGTAAACAAGTGCACTATTCGTCTGGGCAAACAGTGACCCCTGACCTTTTATTTTTAGTATATTCGTATAATAAACTTCCTGCGTATCTATTTCCTATCACTTATAGATAAGGCTCTGTTGCTATGTGCCCTCAACGTCCTCGGTTATCGGCGTGTCATAATTTAGTTTAGGGCTCGACGCGGGCATAAATAACGTTTTTAAATGTAAAAAGTTATGTACCTGCATACTTTCAAGTTATTTGTTATTAAATACAAAGTTTAAATGTTATTAAAACCCCCTAATGAATAGGGGTGTATTTGGGGGAGGCCTATGTCCAGCAGTGGGCTATCACAGGCTGATGATGTGATGTGATACGTTATACCAATTAAAGTAGTTTTTGGAGGTTGCTTTAATTAATATGATGTTTTTATTTTATTTCTTGTAAATATGTATGTGAATTTGATTTAAATTCCATTGCTTCGCGTTTTTGTTAGTTGTACTATTGGTAAGACAGCAGCGGCAAACAGATGAAGTGGTGGTGGATGAAAGTGAAAAAAGGGGACCTTTTTACAGGGGCTGTCTGGGATTTTACTGGTGCCTATTTTTGTCGCAAAGCAGTAGTGCGAAAAAACTACCATGTTTTGATTTGAAGGGCATCGCAATCATTGTATTTACTGGGTAAACAAGACATAACATCCTTTCTCACGGTAGGCAGTGCGCTGGTGAAACCCCAGGTATTGCTGATGTCCATGGGTCTCGGTGACCACCTTCCATCAGGTAGCCCGACTGCTCGTCTTCCTTCGAAATAATAACATTAAACCTGCAATGAATGGTACGCTCCGCTAGTCATGTATTTTTTTTGCTTTAAACAAGAAAGAACTATTCCATGCTACATATTTTAGTCCTCCAGAACATAATAAGACTGTAGGTATTCTGGGCTTCATATTGGAGGAGTTCCAAGGCATGCTATACATCTTCAAATTACCAGTTCTTCTGTTTCCTCATGGTCGGCAAGAACAAAGCTAAAAACAAATGTTACTTCCTACATTTGTTTTAGCTTTGTTCTTGCCGACTTTTAACAAATGTAAGAAGTAACATTTGTTTTGGCTAGTTATATCTTGATTTAATGTAATATTATTTAGTAATATTGGACATAATATAACAAAACGAAAATATAAAAGATTTCTGATTCAATATTAGTAACTAATTGTGAAAAAGAAGTTGTTTTTGTTGAATAATTAACATAATTAAAAAAAAAAACAAAATTACTGATTCTTGCTTTGGTTTGCTTACATCGTCAGAATATCTCTAATATTGTGTCTGTCATATAATTATCTTAATATATTGAACAATAAATCGAATTTCACGCAAAATGAAAAGCAACGTCTTGTAATAAGCTTGGTAAGATTTTACGTACATATATATATGACAACTTACATACAATGTGGTCCTTTTTTACCCTTGAGAAAATTAATAATTTTAATTGGTTTTTTACAGACTTCAAATCAGAGTAGGAGAAAACCCTGGAGACATTATAGTGTTTAGTCACGGTAGTGTTTAGAGACGGAAGACAATGAATTATCTGACGGTTAGTTAGTTAATTATAACAATTTATTTTATATTTTATATTCAATTTAAAAATATAAATATATTATCATCTTTAAGAATTTTTTTTATTAACACTGATATTTTCCACCCTCGCAACTTTTACAAAATTTTTAATGTTTGAAGAGAACTTTATAAAGTACAGCACGTCCAAAAGACTTTGACAATATATATTGCTTTTTTTATGTTGGTACGAAAATTTATGACCTATATTTTTGATTTTTTTTTCCTACCCTTATACAACAAAGTTGTTGATCTTATAAAGGCATCTTAAACGTTTTCTTTCAGAGTTTTAATTATATTCAAATAGCTTTGATGCATTCAAGAATCTAAAACTTCTAAATGGCTTCTATATGAAAGGGTTTTTAGTATTAATTTTGCCCACAATTAAATTATTATAGGTTGACAACAAGCTCGTGTACTCTCCTAATAATAGATAAACGTTTTTGAGACAAATAAGAACGTGATAAATATTTGTGGGACAAACATATTGTTGATCTCAGGTCACGGCGCTTCTTTATTGAATTTCACGATAATAACAAACTCGTATATCGTATGTACAAAACTGAGCAACTGATTTGAAGTGTGCTCTTAATTTATTATAATAATATATGACTGTTTTATAACGTTGGTAATATATCCAATGAGCTGTAGAGGTTACGATATATCGCAAATAACGTGAAATACATAATGACAGTTACATTCGAAGACGCATTTATTGATAGAAAAATAACGATACGGACGGATACACTTACGATTATACAGTTATATCCTGTGAAAGAGATCAATAAAAAAATTGGGTTAAAACTTAGGCTGATATTACTATTTGGACTTTGTTTATAATGTGAACAAGTAAGTAACTAAAATTAATCAATGCATCATTAATATAATCAATCAGTTACCAAAGAGTTTTTAACTGCTAAGCCAAAATAATGAAAAATATGTTAATTAATTTAAGTTAAATGATACAACTACCTTCCTAGCCTAGCGGTAAGGGCGTGACTTTAGAAACCGGAGGTCGTGGGTTCGAATCTTGCGGAGACTCAACAAATTTTTATTGTTGTTTTCTAGATGGTTAGGGCAATTTGGGCCAATCACTCAATTGTCTGAAAAATAAGGTAATCCATCCGTCGGATGGGCACATAAAAAGTCGGTCCACCCACCAATCCCATTGGAGGGATACGGTCCAAAAACCCACTAATAGAGAGGCTGCGCAATAGGAGAGGCTTACGTCCAGCTGTGGACTATCACAGGCTGATGGTGAAATGATACCATCATTACGTTTTTCTGTAAATCAGGAATTTTACTATAACTCCAGTGCTAGTGACGTCATAACCCTTATTGATCAGAAATTTCGTAGTATTTTAAGACCGCCGTAACAACTTTACGATTTGGCGGCACTTCCATATATATACTTATTAAATAAGGAAACTAGTGGGCTTTGACCCTAATTTCTATTAGGTATACTTTAAGTACGCTTTAAGCATTTCGTGGTAATAGTATATCACTAAATCCATCCAAACTTTGAATGAATATGTGTATTTTTTTGTTTGTATCCGTATTTAATTAGCAGAACTGCCGCCAATACAAACACTGAAATAAAATGTGTTAAAAGAGATTAGACATGATCGTAAAAGTTATGAAACCGTCTTCATCACTAAAAAATTTAGCTATAGTTGAGACTGTCAACCATTGCAGCTCTTTTACTCTTATTTCATATTTTGTTTTTTGTTATATAAACCCTTTTAAAATAAATCTAGCGTTTATGGCCACGAATTGATTTTATTAGTTTATTTTAGGTCGTAACAGACATGGACCTTGAGGAGAACGATCGTGACCGTGGCCGCATTGATGCCTTTGTGATGTGCTGCTTGCGAAATATACTAAAGATTTTATGTAGAGCACTCGACGAACGTGTAGATATTACATAAGTCCACTCAATACTCTTTTCTGTCATAAATAATCTTTGAAGACTTTAGTCGTCGCTCACGTAATAATGCTTTCAGACATATCGCTTGTCATCCCCAAAAACAGTTCGCGCCTATCAAACCTCTGTGATTTATTTGGCCTCATGTATGATAAAAATACTCACAAACATACCTCAAGATATCTTTAGATATTTATTATTCTAATTATAGTTCAAAAATATAGTGATGTTTTTAATTTTAGTGCCAGTGAACACGTACTTGCAATTAGTATTTTATAAAGTTTTTATATGTTAAAAATATTAAATTAATACAATATAAAATAAATTTAATTAGGTTTTAAAGATGCCGTTGTAACAAATAACAATTACAGAATTATTAAATCTAAAGCAATTGTTTCTTATGGTCAAGAAAAGGTTTTAGGTTAGGTCAGGTAGTTTATTTAGTTATATAACAAATATTGTACATTATTTAAAACATATTTTAATTGCAATATTGTGCCACGATATCTGGGTAGGTACATAATAAATCCGGCATAAAATTACGGCGTAAAATTAGCGTTTATAACAAAACATGTTAATTGCTTCGCATGGAATTTTCATTAATTTTATTACATCAATTAGTTTGATGGTCCCAGTAAATTTTATAGTACTGAGAAAAAATTAATTAGTCTTATAAATCGCAAGATTATTACCTTTTTAAACTAACGAACTATAAATCACGCATTGTTTTTAATTATCTTTAATCTTATCAGTGTGATGTTTTGTAAATGACATTATCGAAGTGAGTTTTAAGTAATTCCGTACTACAGGACCGCGGCCGACTTATTTTTAGAGCGACTCTGCCGAGATAGTTTCATTCATCAGGTTACCGTTAACCGGACCAATCATTTATTGTGCTATTAGTGAAAATAGAATAAATTCAAAATGGATCTTAAATATTTTGTACGTATTCCTCTATTTTTTCTAAGTATACTCGGCTGTGATTAAAATTTTTTTCGGTTAAAATGACGCCTGCATATTTGTGTAACGGAAATTAATTGCACGTTGATTTAAAAAAAATATTTTTTGTGTGTGAATATTGCGTATAAATTGTGTCGAAGGTTTGGTTGTGTCCAAGAAAAAAAAATTAAGAAAATATTTCATTGTATTAATGTGGAATTATACAATATATAAATATTTATTTTGTGTTCTTAATAATAGCATTATATATTTTTGTAAACTTGATAAATGTTCGTATTCGAAGTAATATTAATGTTGAGTACCTAAAAAATATTTAGCACATTTACATTAATATATTTAAAAACAAAAAAAAACCTTGATTTAAGTGATAAAGAATAATAGCAGACAATAATAAGAAAATTACATATTTTATAACATACTTCGATGATTAAAATATCATTTAGTTTTAAAATTCTAATATTTCTTGTGACAACAATAAACATGTACATTATGTAGCTGTGAACATAAATAGTGCTAGATGCATCCCAATGTTAACGCTCTATTATCATAAATAGGTCGATCCTAACAATAGAACTAATGTAGATGATAGTAAAATTGTAACTTGTTATCCTCACTTGCACAGCATATTGGTAATTTAAATGTGTATTCATAATAGGCGTTTTGCGTGAGTATAGGTGTTAAGAAAATACCTATAACATGAAAGGAATCAATTTTAAATAAAGTCGATTAAAATTAGAGATTTATTTTTTTTAAGTATTGTAATTGACTTTTTAGCGAATGAATGATTTTTAGATTATGTATTTACTCATTCTAAAGCTTAAGTCATAGGCTTGCTTCCTAAAACGTATGAATACTTAAAATCGGTAATATAGTTACACCTTAATATTAGTATAAAGAAAACAATAAAAAATTTATAGATGTATATACTAAATATTTTACTATGATAACTTATGTCTTTTGGATGTAAACATAACTCTAAACGAGAACCAATATTATAATTTCAAATGTATTAGTATTTAATTTAACACGAACGCCTATTGTATTTAAATAGCAATTTAAATTTTGTAAAGAAATTTATTTAATTTTTTTTCCGTCAGTGTCGAATATTGTTCACGGTTACAAAAAACCTTTAAACAAATTCAATACACACCGAAACCTAAAAGTAATCGATGAAAAACATTGCTCTGTGGAGTTCGAACCCTAGCCAAAGCGTTAATTTGTTTGCCCCGTAATGTTGTTATTAAATGTTATCTTGTAACACGGTGCGTGAACGTATTGTTTTCTTTTTAGCTGTACGTTGTGCTTTTGTTAAATAGAGACAGCGTCGTATATGGAATGGATAATAGCGATACGTACAAAATAACGGACCGAGTGTTCAGCTGTAGCAAATGGCTGTCATCGCTAATAGACAACTTTTGCAACAACGTGTACAAAATCGTTAAGAGGGACACGTCGCTCATGGTCGGTACGTAACTTTGAGTTTTTCGCAATTGTTATGGGGCTTGTTAAATTGTTTCATCGACATTTATTTGAGAGAAATGTTATTTTTAATATAGCATACAGCACTGAAAATATTTTTTGGTTAAATATTTTTTCTCTGCTGCACGAAAACTTACAAATTTATAAGAATGTTTTTGTAAAAAGGAAATAGTGTATATTTCCTTTTCTAAACTGGTTTTTCTAAGCCGGATTCATGTATTAGTATTTATATATTTTAGAAGTATTTGTGTAGGTATAAAAATAAAGAGAAAAGCAACGCTTACTTACAACAAATACAAATATGTTTATATCCTCATGGTAACGACTTCAGACAACATAAATAAATTTTGTATATGAATCTCAAACTTTTTAAATACATTGTATTTGTTATATTCAATATAGATACTAATAGCGCCTTTAGCTAAATTACTAGAGTTTTTGTGATTGTATAATAACTACAGGTAAACACACAGGTACATATATATTAGAAAAACTATGATAAGTAGTAGTAATATATTAAGGCCTCGAACCCACATCCCTTGAGAACGAAGGTAACAAACCAATGTACCAGTAGAGTCAATACACAAATTCAAATGTTTGGTATGATTGTTGTTTAAATGAGCACGTGTACACCACACACAAGACATACACTAGTGGCGTGTGCATTGCACAGTTGTTACGGCACGTGTTGTTACTCTTGTTTGCAATATCGCGCTCGCGAATATACATACGAGTCGATTTGCACGAATATAACACTTCAATCTTATAAATGTAAATAATAACTACATATTAAAAATATAAGATAAGGCAATTAGATCAAAAAATATGTTTTCTTTTTTCTGTTGGTAGAATATAAAACTGTGATGAATATTTGATTTTTTAATATTTCTGCGAAGTTTTAAGTAAAACATGATAGTTAATCCTGTTGTTAGTTAAACTGCAACGTTATCAATATTTAATCGTTCGTAGGGTAGCTGTAAGTAAGTTGTGTACAATTATTATAAGTGGCTAAGGCGAAGAGATGTTTATTTGTGCCGAGCCTTGACTGCTTAATAACTAATAGAACATCATACTAGATACGATTATGTATAGTATAATCTTAATTTATTATGACTGTAAATAAATATATTACTTAGAGCTATTCAAGTTTAGAACCAGATTCATTATGATACCGTTTTGATTGAGGCCGAGGTTTAGTGTATCTAGGCTAGGCTCTGGATTTTTGCATGCCAACGGGCATTCCATAGAGACGGGCATAACCAAGCGAAGTTCTCCTTCTTTGCAGGCGTTGTTATAAAAGTCACTCGAGAGGGAGCACGGCTTTTTGCACGGGCCTTTCACACACTTAAGTAACAATCGCAAGGTTAATAAACTTCGTCCAAAACAAAATATACCAAAGTACAGACAGTATTGCAGGTACATTTCTAGTAAAGAAAGCGGAATTATTCGATAGAAAAAGCGAAGAACACGGTAGCATAGAAGAATAAAACTATTTTTGTGTTAATTCTTCTAACTGCCTTTGTCACCTTGTGGTGTAATCTTGCGGTTTAATGTTAAGGTTGCTAGATACAATTAACTGTGTGCTTATTTTTATGATAACTTAGAGTAATACGTGCCCTTAAATTAAGAATGTCATCAGCATCGTCTAGTTTTAAAGGCAACATTTAATGGTGGGCGCGTTAGCATGTCCTTGTCCTGATATCTCTTCAGCCATGTTGAACTACCATTGTAACTGGCTAGTTCGCCATAATATCAAAAACGAGGATGAATAAACTGAAGCGTAGATAACCTATTGCAATCTAATTTGGTGTTTGGTAGTCATTATCTTTGAACAAAACGAATATTGTTCAAAAATTATAAAAAACGCAATATTGTTCACACTCGTCATTAGACAAAAAACTCAGGTCTCAATCTTCACTATTCACATCACTTTGCAGAGAAGATGGCGCCGAGAAATCTCCAGAAGGGCATGTACAAGCAGCGGTTGCTCGCTGAAGAGCATTGGAGAAGAGTCAGGAGGCAGGTGGCCAGCGAATGCTGCGATCGACCGTGTACCGTCGGCAACATCATCATGTACTGCCCTGACGACGCGAAACTACTACGAGAGAACCCCGACATATTCTATTAAAGACGATCAGAAACAGCGATGGTTCTCTTGAGAAATTTTGTCGGTTCGCGGTGCGTGACATGCATCGATGCAACAGCTTTACAATACTACCTCATGGTTCCGAGACACTAATTTATTACCTACCGTTCCTCGGAACATACAACAATATGGTAAAGTATTCGTTGAGAGAAAAGCAGGCAAAGTTACATTCAAATCCGTCCAGTATTTACGAGGTTAACTGTGTGATCTGATGAATCAAAACTAGAAAGGAGGGAGAAGATTTTTTAATTGCCTCTTCTAAAACTACGAGTGGGCCGAGAATATGTTATAAGAAGACAAATATGAATAATAGTTCATAATTAATAGGTTACATAGTAATGCTTATTCAAAAAGAATCTCATGTAAAATATCCGTCACGTGGACGTTTCCCACTCTACTTATTATACCTTATTTAATTTGAAAAAGTATTACGAATAGGAAATCAAATAAATGAGGCAAAAGACATTTATTATTATCGTTTTATTACTTATCTTATATTTCTTCACCCAAGTGTATCGTATAAAAGTATAAAATAATTATATGATAACTTATTGTAGAAATATATACACATTCTTCCATTATATAGACATTCAATGCAATGAAACTCTTTTTTAGCCAAAACGTAAACGTTTTAACTATTCAATAGTTAAAACAAGGTGTGATTTGACGCCCTTGTGTTTGTCATAGGATTTGATTAATGAATTACATTTCTTATGGTGCTAAGTATGTTAGTAAATCTTTAAATAATCAACTTAACCTCAGACAGATTTACCATGATTTTATTGGGTTATTAAATAGATTAATTATTAACATAAATAATCAAATTTAAGGAATATTTCAGAACCACGTGACTATACGCAAGGTTTCAGTCCACACATCCGGTGATACTTCTGTTTGTTATATAATACCTTAAATTTAATTTATTGAATAAACATATCTGGCGCACATTAATTTTTCACGAAACTCTAGCTAAAAATAAAACCTTTACCTTTGACGACACTAAAACTGATAAATATTCCAGGCTTGCCTTTCTGTTTACGTTGTTCTTACTTTTAGAATATTTAACATGAGATAAATAAGCAACATCTTTATTATTCCGATATGAACTTAATCTAATACTAAAGGGCAAACATAAACCTTTTAGCCTTTTATAAGATACAGGAATGTTTTAAGTAGCTTCCTTGCAAAAGCAATCTCCTATAGCAAGCCAAGGGACCAAGGGCTCCGAATCGACGCAATTAGGAAGGCTAAAGACCGAAAAATTATATAATTGGATGCTGCATGACAAAAAGCAAAATAAATCAAGAAGGCACTCTACTTGTCGCAGAGGACATAGCAAATAAAGACCCGCTTGTCATGCTGCGGGACGTCGTGGGCTGCACCGCAGGCGAGGACCTCATAAAAGCGATCAAAAACCAGAATCAACAACTTTTGGAGGGGGTGAGTGAGGAAGACTTCCGACTAAAAGTCAGATATCGGAAGAAAACAAGGAACCCACTCACCACCCACGTGGTGTTAAGAGTATCGCCTCGCTTGTGGGGGCTCATGACGGGCCGGGGCGTAATATACATCGACCTGCAGAGAGTAAGGGTGGTGGACCAGTCCCCGCTCGTCCAATGTTCAAGATGCTTGGCATATGGACATACAAAGCATCTCTGCACCGAAACAACTGACACGTGTAGTCACTGTGGGGGACCGCATCTGCGAACTGACTGCGCTGGATGGTTGGCTGGAGAGCAACCAACATGCAGGAACTGCACCAAAGCAAAAAATTACAACACGCAGCACAACGTTTTCAGTGACCCTTGCCAAATACGGAGAAAGTGGGACGCATTGGCGAGGTCTTCTCCGAACTCAGCCTGGCAACTGGAACCGCGACACTCGGGGACTTCACAGAACTTGTACAATGAACGTGTAACAATGGTTTTCAAAAACGCTCCAGTAATCCGTGCGCTGCCCTGAAATATTGCATACATATCACTCGCAAACACGTTGTATTCACTCCTTAAGAAGCAATTTTTATTTTATTTTTTATTAGAAAGTAGATATACCTGAAAGTAAGTGGTCATGTCAGTAATAAACATTCGCAACAACAGGATTTAAAACGCGTTAATACTTATGTAATGTCTTCCTAATTGGTTCCGACTGCGGTGGCCGATCTTTATAAAATATTAGGCAACTGCGAAAGAGATATTTCTCTAAAAAATATTGCACGCCTTCGTCTTTTAAAGTCATTTCATATCACTACATAGTATAAAACAAAGTCACTTTCTCTGTCCCTATATCCTAATCTATGTACGCTTAAATCTTTCAAACTACGGACGGATTTCGATGCGGTTTGTTTTAATAGATAGATTGATTAGTCCGCCCGAAATTTCAGTTTCTATTTCGGTTTCGTTCAAATTTTGGCGAAAAGTCAAGTTTCGGTCACAGTTGTAGTTTCGGCCTACCTTGGCCGAAACTTTAGCCGAAACTGGTTTTCAGAAATTGTCGTGTTATCAAAATTGAAAAAAAATTGTTGCGACAGTTAAGTTGTATAATTGCTACAATCAAGTTTAGATTAGTCGATTTCAGTTAACTTTGAAAAGTCGACCTTAAGACGATCATAGGAAGTTTACTAAAGTCAAGAAGAGATTGATGATTCTTTTAGAACGACGAGAAGGGATCAAAAAGTAACATATCTCTGTACTCCTTGGTAAAATAAATACTGAATAAATACTGAAAGGTGTATCTCAGATATTTGATATGTTAATAAAATCCAGCGATATTTCCATCACAAAGTTTAAGCACCAACGCGCTATGTTGTTGTGTTCTGCTCTAAAGGGTTTCGATGTGCACCAAATTAGCTAAATTACAGCCAAATAGGATATGGAAATTTGAATGCCTCCGTAGCCTAGTGGTATAGGTGTGTACTTCAGAAACTGGAGGTCGTAGGTTCGAATCCTGCGGGGACAGAACAATTGGTGGTAGGTCCCCTGTTTACAGGAGACCGTCTGGTGGGTACCACCGCGGTACCTATTTCGCCTGCGAAGCAGTAGTGATAAAACACTGCTGTGTTCCGGTTTGAAGGGCACCGTAGCCAGCATATTTTCTAGGGAAACGAGACTAAACACCCTATGTCTCACGGTAGACAGCGCGTTGGCGATACCACTGGTATTGCTAATGTCTATGGCGTCGGTGATCACTTTCCATCAGGTGGCCCGAATGCTCGTCTGCTGCGTATGCTATAAAAAAAAAAAAACAATTTTTCATTGTTGTTTTCTAGTTGGTTAGGAAATTTGGGCCGATCACCCAATTGTCTGAAAAGTAAGATGATCCATGCGTTGGATGGGCATGTAAAAAGTCGGTCCACCCACCAACCCGCAATGGACCAGCGTGGTGGGGTACGGTCCAAAGGACCCTAATAAATAGGGGTGTGTTAGGGGAAGCCTATGTCCAGCAGTGGACTATCAAAAGCTGATGATGATGATGATGATGATGATGGAAATTTGACAAACGCAATCTTATGTCAAAGTTTCTGGCGCCCAAACGTTTTATTGTTTAAATATTGCGTGGAGATGAAACATGGCGATGGTTCACTAATGGGAACGCGTTAACTTTTAGCGTCTTTAATAATTTATATTAACTTTGATTATATAGAATCCATGTTTTATATGGCTCTCTTCTAATTTTCAAGTTGGCTGTTTATTAGCGATGGCAATTTTTTTGTGCAGGACATATTCTTTTATCATGAGTGTAATGGAATTAAGTACATTGTAATAATGTACATCTTTTATAGAGATAATATAATTTCAACAGAGATGAAAATTTAAGTGGGGCTTTTGACGTCGTTAGTCTGAACTTAATATAATTACATAAATTTTATTTATAGTATATTAATAAATATAATTAACCTTTGTATTCTAGTCTCTTGTTCCATGTATCGTACAGAAAATGTTTTGCGTTTGTAATATAAGATTACGTGATACTTTGCGTACATTATTCACCCGACTTTATTGCGAGATTTAATCTCATTATGTATGGTTGACATTTGTTGAACTAAAAATCTCATTTATTTTATATAATTCGCATACGAGTAATGTTTCAAAGTATTAAAATACTTTGATGCATTTAAGACGTATGACGAAACAAGTATAACGTGCAAATAATTAAATATCGTAGACTGCCACCGTAGCCTAGCGCTATGGGCGTGTGCTTTAGAAACCGGAGGTCGTGGGTTCGAGTCCCACGGGGACTCAACGAATTTTCATTGTTGTTTCCTTGTCGGTTAGGGCAATTCGGGCCGATCACCCAATTGTCTGAAAAGTAAGATGATCCATGCGTCGGATGAGCACGTAAATAGTCGGTCCACCCACCAACCCGCATTGACCAGCGTGGTGGGACACGGTCCAAAAATGCCTTAATGAAGAAGGCGTGAATTAGCCGAGGCTTATGTCCACAGTTGCACGTCATAACCATATTAACTAATAAATAAGCTTTATTAATTAAACATGTTTTTATTTATTCGGGATTGTTCAGGTAATTGGCAATCACTCCATTCATTGCCCTCATTAAACAGAAGCTTTTAGTTTTATTATTTATAATTAATTGTTACCGTTTCAACATCAGAACATTTCTATGGAACGTGAAAATAAAAAGGAATGATTGATAATTTGAAATCTCTCAGAATCATAATCAATGAAAACGACGATATAGATTTGTTTTAAATTATACGGATATCGATGCAATGCTTTTCGATGACTTATTCGTTTTTGTGTACTTTACGATTCGGTAAGAAATTTAAAAAAGGTCTTGTATTAGAGAACAATGTTGTTGTGCTGAAGTAAAAGCCCTGGTAAATTTCTAAAGCATTGACTAGGCAAAGTATTAAAATGGAAAGGTACTTTCTAATGATATGGTATCTATACATATTATATGCGTCTGTATGTCTGGCTGTTCGCGATAAAGTCAAATATTACAACACAGGTTGCCGTGCGGTTGTCACTAATCGATAGAATGATTCTTCCATAAGGTTTAGGTATATAATTTGTTTAATTATTTCTATTGTTTGCGCGAATATTATACATGATTGAATAAAATGACTTGTCACAGTCTACCCCGTGACCACGGCCGCTGGAAAGTGTCCGAAACGTCGGGAATCTAAATGTAAAAATAAACGCGATAAAATCCGTTAAGTCATTTTATTTAATAATTTGTATAATTTATACATTTAAGTAAAATATATCAATATTTGTCAGAGATGTCGTAAATAAATGAAGAAGTCTTCTAAGAAAACGCTGCCTAAATCCTATGATATATAACAAAACAATGTATGGTGGAGATATTCTTCTTTTTTATATCTTTAAAAAACTCTAGAGTTTTAGGCTGGTCCAATTTTGATGGGGATATCTCTAAAAGATATCTGATATAATAGGGAGTAAATTAGGCTTTTTTTTTTGAAAACTTTTTTTAAATCGGATCGCGGCAGAAGTCGTGGGTAACGGGTCGTTTATAATGTACCACATGTTTTATCTAATACTAAAAATTATGTAATAATTGTTGTCAGCCTTAAATTGCTAAGAAATAATGATAATAATGTATAATATATTTTAGTTTTACAAAATATAAAATTACTTTTATTATTTGTACGCTTTATACTGCCGAAAGAAAACAAAAGTTGAACGAAAGTTACTTTTTAAATTATTAACTGTTCCGTGCAAACAAACAACACTAAACACTTTCGTAATTTACAGCATACTTAAGTATTTACGAAACAAAACTTAGCAACAAATTATAATAATTTACTTTTATACGTAGTTATACGTATACCTAATAACATAGAGGGAAACTTGATCAGTACTTTTTATTCAGGTCATTTAAGCCGTCAATGTGTTGTGCAAAGAAAATTTTCTTTTACAAAAGACATAAAGAAAAGAATTTTTCCTATTTGAAGTTATTTAGGAGGCGATAAAAGTAGATCTACTAAATGATCAGTTTGCACCACAAATCAATAGCTTCAAAATATTGCTGTGTTCCAGTTTAAAGGGTACGATTGATTACTAGCTTGTGGCGATCGAACCGCGGTGTGTAATCTGATGATCTATACATTTTTAGCGGAACAACAGGAATTGTCATTATCGTGGTCTCTTATCCATTCCTTAATACTCGTCTCAAAATTTTAATTCTCTTAAGTATAAAGTAGATTAAAAATGGAGTAATAAAATCGTTATAAATCGTTTGGTACAAGTTTTAATTCTTACCTATACTTTTTCAATAGCATGCTTAAATTTCTAAATAAATATTTCCCTACGAGAATTGAAGTTTCGATTAAAAAAGCGCGTACATATGCCACTTGGTTAAAATTGATTGGCAGCCTGGGAGGCATCCTCGCAACGTTAGTAGACTAGATTGTTAGTATTTCATAAAAATGTTTTGATTTATTTTTATTTTGTGTACGTACTGTGTATGTATGTAAATAAAAATAGATTTGATTACTTATAACTCAGTCCATTGAAATTTTACCTGAGCTCAGCGTTTGATAAAAGATTCAATTTTATTTTTGGAACATGTGTAGGAGGTTTATGGAACCTCAACCCCTATTTGCGGGGTGGCTGGCCATGTCCCCCAGCCTCTATCTTGAAAAAAAAGTGCAAACACCTTTTCAGTGATATGGGTTGCAAAAAAAGTTTGTAGCAAATTACTTTTCCGAAAAATATATTCCTATAGCTTATGGCCCTAAACTTGAATTTTAATAAATCATAGGCTAAAAAGTAAAAAACATTCTATAAAAATTTTATAAAAAAATATGCCAAGTGTTGGATTTCAAAATTTCACTTATTTTGAAACTAGCTGGCAATATCGTCTGCGGGAGTAGGGTAAAGGAGATATATTGGTTATATAAGTAATTTGGTGATAGTTTTAAAACACTTTTGTATGACCGCGTTAGCGAAGCCTGCCTCTGGGCGCCAGAACTAACGCGCCCTTCGTCTCGGCCCCTATACACAGGTAACATACATGGTCCCTGAGTCTGTTACTCAGCGACCATGAGAGCTAGGAAATCCCAATTCACGCAGGGACAAGACTCCCAACCCCTAGCGGCGTAGCCCCGTTTCAGCCGCAGAAGGAGGAGAGATCGACGACACTATACCGAATGTCCGCGCCTCTCATGGCTCCTTCTCACCACATCAACGGTGCGGCCTTGCCGAGCCGAAGTCGAAGGGTAGCCTACGGAATACAGACACTCCTCTTCCCCCGCGACTCCACCTTGGCAGCGAAGGACAGGAAGGGTGGCACACCTACCTCCTGCAACCCGTATCCCGTACCCTCTAGTGTGCATTCAAAGCTGGCATATGATGCCAGCTTCGAGCAGTCTCCTCCACGGTCAGCCATACTCCTTAGGCTGGCCAGATTCCTCTTAACTTCCCCGCGAATAGGAGGCAGGCCGCAGGTACTTTGCCCCACCGCTACGAAAAAGCGAGAACCTGTTCGGGAGGATAGTAGTACGTACCTTCCGTGTCTAGCTCAAGACCGGCCTGATGTCGAATGAAGATCTATCTCTAAATACACAAATACCTACCTACCTAATCTCGCATGCTGGGCGCACCAAGCCCATAATTTTTAAAGCATCTCCTTCTAAGCTTTTTACTGAAGGTCGGCCTTGGTCATAGCGGAAGCATGCGCGCTTAGACCACTTTTCCGCCTTCTTGCCTACATCTATTTATTCTTCTAGTCGACTTCTTAGTTTATCTCAGTCTGTCCTAATTTATCATGTAGCTGGCTTGCAGTCTTACGATCACGTAGAGAGACGCCATTGTTTCGGCTTTGAGGTCCTCGGACAACAAACGGACACCAAAGATAGACCAATTGCTTCGCAAGGTACGGATTGCCAACACTCCTTAATATCTTAGGGGAGCGATACGCTCCTACGCTAGAACTTCATTCAGTATTATTCTACTGCTACGCTAGAACTTCATTCAGTATTATTCCTCAAGCGCGTAACGTAGAGGATGGCTATTGATTACTGAGTCTCCGAGGATGAGCAAGCTAGTTTGACGCATCTAGCGATATTTCCATCACAAAGTTTTGACATCAATGCGCTATGATGTTGTGTTCTACTGTGATTTCGATTTGCACTGAATAAGTAAACTTACAGCCAATCCTAATAGGACATGGAATTTAGACAAACGGAAGAAAAATCTAATGTTAAACTTTTAGCGTCCAAACATTTTATTGGTTAAATAACGCGTGGAGATTAAACATGGCGGTGGCTCAATAATGGGAACGCGTTAACTTCTAGTGTCGTTAGTGATTTACGATACATTAGACTTTGTTTATATAAAATTCATGTTTTATATAGCTCTCTTATCATTTTCAAGTTGGCTGTTGAATTTGTCGTGAGCGTTAGCGATGCCAATTCTTTTGTGCAGGACCTGTTTTTTTTATTATGTGCCTTATGGATTTAAGTATAATGTAATAATGTACATCTTTCATACAGTTAATATAATTTCAACAATGATGAAAATTTAAGTGGGGCTTTTGACGTAGTCAGTCTGAACTTAATATAATTACATAAATATTATTTCTAGAATTAATAATAAACCTTTGTATTCTAGTCGCTTGTTTATTGCATGTATCGTACAGAAAATGTTTTGCGTTTGTAATATAAGATTACGTGATACTTTGAGTACGTTATACACCCGACTTTATTAAGAGATTTAATATCATTATGTATGGTTGACATTTGTTTTTAAAGATATAATGAAATGGAATATCATTTTGAAACTTTAGAAACAAATATAACTCATATAGTTATATTTCAGTGTAAAGGCATCGGTGTCAGTATTTAATCGTAATGACATTAAAGCGACTAAATTTCATTATTTTCGAAACATATTTTCAGGAAAATGGTGACAAAAGAAAAGCGTCATAAGGTAAATTAGTTTTGTGGCCCTTTATTACTGTTAATTGTGATCCGTAAAGATTATGTCGCAACCCTGAGTTTAATATTATTTCTTATTCAAAGCTTTAGGAACATTTTACGGATTTAGTGTCTTAATATTTTTAGAACGGTCCGTGAAAATCCGTTCGAAAAAATGAAAAAACAATTGACAATACGCTATAAGAATAATTACCTCTTTTCTTATTATGGCTTTCGTAGTAATCATATCGAATCCAAGGTTTACCGGTGGTAGGTCCCCTGTTTACAGGAGACCGTCTGGTGGAGTACCATCGCGGTGCCTATTTCTGCCGCGAAACAGTGGTGTGAAAACACTGCTGTGTTCCGTTTGAAGGGCACCGTAGCCAGCGTATTTACTGGGAAACGAGACTTAACATCCTATGTCTCACGGTAGGCAGCGTGTTGGCGATACCACTGGTATTGCTAATGTCTATGGGCATCGGTGACCACTTTCCATCAGGTGGCCTGACTGCTCGTCTGTCTACGTATGCCATAAAAAAAGGAGAGAGTAGTCTATCATTGGGCTCTAAACTTGAATAATAAACTTTCATCCATCATTACAAACCACTCATATTTGATAATTATAAATTCCTTAGTGTTCAGTGTCATCGCCAAGCACGTAAATCTATACTTAGATTTAAATAAATTAATTTAAAATAATTAAATTCTGTGGGTGTTGACGAAGTCTGAACCTAAAACTACGAGTAATCTATATATAAGGCAACCTACTAGCGACTTTACTTTTTAATTACGTAATTAGCCTTATTATCCTATGCCCGCGATATCATGTTACGTTTTATAAACATCCTGAATTAACGAATGTTTAGGTTATTATTTTCATGAAGTTCTTTGAGGATAATAATTTTTGATCACTTCAATTAATAATAAAAAAAGGTGTATTCACGGTGACAACTGCAATTTTATTTATGATAAAAATGGAAAAGGATATCAAACAAAGAAGAAAAAGAAAACATATATATTTTGATTTATTTTAGTAACCCTTGCTTTCTTACTAACTCCTACGTGCTCTAAAATATTATCACAAACTCTGTTATATATTTAAAACAATTTAATTATAAACGATTAAATGAAATTATAAGAACGACTAAACATAACAGTTAGTCAGGAGTTTACTATTAATTTCCTACGCTTTTTCTAGCATTTCCAGATAACAAATTAATAACTTATAAGAGGTCCTTAAATTTTCTTAGTCTGGCTTAGCCTTGTTTACTCGACCTTCAGATACTAAATTCAATCTGACTATTTTTACAATAAAGAAAATGGACTAAATAGTGTTTATCTTTCAGTTAACACGAGGAAAATTTAGGCGTAATATTTTCGGTCGCTTTTTTATAGGAATTGTAAAATACATCCTAATTTTAATTATTTAGGTGCTTTTGTTAAAATTTGCGGTGAGATGATTGCATTATGACTTATATGTATAATATGAAGATTTTGTGTTTCCAATGATTTGTATTTTCCATAAAGAAAAAATACATTGTGTTACCCATAAAATACAACGGTTGATAAAATTTAGTATGCTAAATTAATATCTGCCTCCTAACCTAGTGGTTAAGGTGGCTTTTCAAAATAAGTAATGGGTTCGAATCATGGAACTCCAAAATTTTCATTGTTGTTTCCTAGTCGAGTTAGTGCAATTCGGGTCGATCTCCCAATTGTCTAAAAGTAAGATCATGAACACAGGCGCCCGATGGGTTGGGTAACCAGCACGACGGAAAAGAAAGCAGGGTAGGACCGAGTTTACAAGCCCTCTGACGCATGGATATTTTACCTTACTGATAATCGGAGATTAGCTGGCATTGTCGTAACGAACTAGGAAATAACAATAAAAATTGTATAGACCCTGCATGATTCGAGACCAACGGTTTCTAAAGTGCAAGCCTTTAAGACTAGGCTACGAGTCAGTTAAATAATTATTTGATACAACCAATAATTTCGGTAAACGTGAAAGTAGTTTTTCTTTGGAATTATATTATTTAAAAGCGATTGTTAAGAGAGCCAATACTGAGCTAACAAAGCTTATATAATTAATTCGACATTATATCGTAAGCAAAATTCTAAGACAAAAGAGGATGCCTTACAATTAAACTACCTTTTTCTCTTTTAAAAATATGGTACGCCTTTGTCCTTTATAGTCATTTCATATTAAAATTAAACGAATAACAAACACTACTTCACAGGTCATGTAGCTAGGAGGTGTCATTTTAAAGTAATTCTTGGTTATAAGTACCTTTTCATTTTTAACGTGGAAATGCCTAGCATACCGTCCTCTCAGGGCAAATACGGGTTATGCGGACTCGCAGCGACTAAAACCTTCACCTTGTTCCTCCTGGCGCCTTAGATGGCGTCCAGGAACTCTTTGGCAGTCTTCTGCGCCCCAGCACGCTAGCAGCCAATGCCGTCCCATATCGGCTGTAGGGCCATATGCCTACCTCTAGACGCGTCGGAACTAACGTCTCTTCATCTCGGCCCCTATACGTGAGTTAACAGACTTCCCCGAGTCCGTTACTCAGGGCCATGGGACCCAGGAGCCCAGAACATGCGGGATAAGACTCCCAACCCCAGCGGTGATTGGTGTTGGGCTACACCGCTAGCACCGTTTCGGCCGCGGATGGAGAAGAGATCGCTCAACTCTATGTCCAATATCCCATCTTCCCACGGCCCTCCACACCGCATCCAGGCCAGCACTGGCCAGCCAGGTTCCTCTTTGATTCTCCGTGGCTGAGTAGGGTAGGTGGGACTCAGTCTACCCTGCAACAAAGCTAAACCCTGTTTGAGAGGATAGTAGTACCCAACCGTGTCTTGATCAAGACTAGCCTGTTGTCGAATGGAGATCTAACTCTAGTAATATTATGTTATCGAGTAAAGTTTTAACCTGATGTTTTTCACCTCAGAACGTTCGCCTGCGTGAAATTATTTGGATGTTTGTTTTTATTTGAAAGCTGATGCTTCCGTTTGGTCCCGTTGGGCAAATTGGTCCAGTTCTGACAGTAGCATCTGATGAAAAATTTAATAACTCTGAAATTTATATTAACTATGTGCTGAAGAAATGGCAATATCACGCCAATCGATTTCGATGATTCTTTTGTATTTTTTATCGGAAAGAATGTAATTCGAAGGCGGTTTGATAAGAGTTTGTTGAGGTACTGATGATGGGATCTATGAAAAATAACGGAACTCTTCAAATCCGATGAGTAAATTAACAATACTCGAAGGAATCTGTCATCGTATAAGGGTCGTCCGTAAATCACGTGAGGATCGAAAGGGAAAGGATGACGAGGATTTTAGATTTTTATTTACTTTTAGTTTAGATTTTTTTTAATTTGTTTTGAAATAGTTTTTGTTTTGGATTTTTTTCAAATTTTATATTTTATGTTTGACTTACGCGCATTGATTTATTTAGGTAAATAAAATTTGTAAAGATGAAATTGTAATATTTTTGTGAATGTTTCTTCTGCAAGAGGTATGTTTTGATACATTTACCAGATGTAGACTTATAGCACTATAGAGCATGGAAAAGCAGTTCGATTTATAAATTAAATAAGAGGTAACAAATATTAAGAGTGTATATTTTACACCTTAACACTTATAGACAGTGGTGAGAGTCTTATTTTTCTGCAATTAAATAAAGTTATCGATATCTTATATTAATAAATAAACTTTGACTAAAATAGTATTATAATTGTGACAATATATCATATTTTTCGAAATATTGTTAGAAAAAGAAAAGTTTGTTATACAAATTGTTTTACAACGTGAGCTCTGAGAAGTATTAGTTGCTCCATTAAAACTAATATTCTTGCAAAATATTGAAAATTTGGTTCATCATTTATAAGCAACCAAATTTTCCAAAATCAACTCGAATATTAATGCCAGCAAGTATCCAAAAGAACAATACTAAGGTGTATTTCTTGTTTATTCTGAAACAAAGAATTTTTATATGTAACATATAAATCACAAACATTTTCCTTTTACTGCTGCAACAAACTTCAATAAACTAGACTTTTAAGAGTTTACACAGATGTGATGACAATAACAATGCGCAGATGGATCTGAGAGTGTTCAGGTTTAAATTGTTGATCATTTATAAGCGTTGACTTTAACATTTTAAATTACAAAAATAACACCTTATTTCTTTATCGCGTCGCTTTTGCCGAAGCTTTTATACTACTGGTGTTTATGCGTGGCCTTTGGCGGCTCGGCGTGAATTGGTCTCTATAGGTTTACTTAATCTGGTGTGCTGGGCCCTAAGCCCATCATTTTAAACACCTCCTTCTGAGCTCTTTACTGAAGCATTGCGCTTAGGCCACTTTTCGCCTTATTGTCTAATTCTGGCTAATCTTCTAGCTCCGTGTTATTTTATCTCAGTCTGTCCTAATTTTTCATGTGACTGGCTTGCGTTTTACGATCACGTAGAGAGACGCCATTGTTTCGGCTTTGAGGTCACAGGGAGGTGGACCAATTGCTTGCGATACGCTCGTAGAGATACTATCTAAGAGATAGATAACTAGCTATCAAGTCTCCGAGGATGAGCAAGCTTGTTTGACGCATCCAGTGATATTTCCATTACAAAGTTTTAGGATCAATGCGCTTTGTGTTCAACTGTAAAGAGTGTCAATGTGCACTGAATTAGGTAAATTACAGCCAATCCTAATAGGACATGGAATTTAGACAAACGGAAGAAAAATCTAATGTTAAACTTTTAGCGCCCAAACATTTTATTGGTTAAATATTGCTTAGAGATTAAACATGGCGGTGGCTCGATAATGGAACGCGTTAACTTCTAAGGTATGGGCGCGTACTTTAGAAACCGGAGGTCTGGGTTCGAATCCTGCGGGACGCAACAAATTTTCATTGTTGTTTCCTAGTTGGTTAGGGCAATTTGGGCCGATCACCAGCATTGGAACGCATTGGACCACCGTTGTGGGAAACGGTCAAAAACCCCTAATGAAGAAGGCGTGCATTAGGGAAGGCCTATGTCCAGCTGTGGACTAACACACGATGAAGATAATGATAATGATGAATTTTACCCGCAACACTGATACGTTAATCGTTGGTCCTTTATCGTTTTTAAAGTAAGTAAGAAATTATTTCTCTTTAACGAATTGTACGAACAAAGAAATGAATAACAAATATTGACACTTGATAAAAAGGCGTTATTTCATTATTTTCGATACACACTCTGATGGAAATGGCTACAAAATAAAAGCGTTATAAGGAAAATTAGTTTTGTGGGCCTTTATTCCTGTTAATTGTGAGCCGTAAAAATTATATCGCAACCCTGAGTTTCATGTTAATTCTTATTGAAAGTCATACCAATTAAATGTTTAATTTTTTACCTAAATAGGCATACATTTTTAAACAAATTATTCAAACGTTTGCTTAAAAAAATATTTATGTTATAAAATATAAATTCGACTAATGTTTTAAAGTATTTAAACACGTTGATCCATTTAAGAAGTATGTTAAACAAGTAAATCTTGCAAATAATTGATTGAGAAATCGAACATAAAATATATTTTTGTTATAGTTATATTTTGGTTTAATGACATAAATACACGTGTAACGCTTAGAGCTAACGGCTAAAAGTTATAAATCACTATAAATAGCAATAAATTAATGTCAATTTATGGATTTAGCGTCAATATTTTTAGAACGATCCCGTGAAAAATCGGTCCGAAATGAATAGAAAAAAAAATTTTACAATACGCTTTTTTTATGGCATACGCAGGCAGACAAGAAATCGGGCCACCAGATGGGAAGTGGTCACCGACGCCCATAGACATTGCCAATACCAGTGGTATCGCCAACGCGCTGCTTACCGTGAGATATAGAGTGTTAATACTCATTTTCCCAGTAAATACGCTGTCTATGGTGCCCTTCAAACTGTAACACAGCAGTGTTTTTACATTACTGCTTCGCGGCAGAAATAGGCTCCGCGGTGGTACCTCCCACCGGTAAATAAAAAGGGGACCTCTCACGCTATAAGAATAATACCTCTTTTCTTATTATGGCTTTCGGGGTAATCATATCGAATCCAGAGGGGAGAGTAGTCTATTGGGCTCTAAACTTGAATAACAAAATTTCATTCCATCATTACACACAATGTTAATTGTCATCGCCAAGCATGTAAATCTATACTTAGATTTTAATTAATTAATTTAAACTCTTAAACTCTGTGAGGGTTGACGAAGTCTCAACCTAAGAACCCAAGTAATCTATATATAAAGCAACCGCCGGGCACTGAGCTCATAAGGTAATTTAAGATCTAAAAATTCTACGAGCGTAAGAGACTGAGAACAACATAGCATTTAATTGCGACCATTGTCTCCTATATTTTACTTTTTAATTACGTAATTAGCCTTGTTATCCTACGCCCGTAGTATCATATTACGTTTTATAAACATCCTGAATTAACGAATGTTTCGGTTATTATTTTAGCAAAAATACTAGAGTTTTTTTTGTTTAAATTTTTTTATATCTACGTAGTATGTGTAACTTTGCAGCTACCACGTAATATTACGCTTAAATATTGTATTTACATTGAAAACCACTAGTAATATAAAAAGGAAAATGTTTCTTTGAAGATAATAATCATTTAATTACTTATAATAATACAATTAATAATAATAAAAAAAGCTACGGAATTTTAATTGCGATGAAAAAGAAAAAGGTCATTAAACAAAGAAGAAAAAGAAAAATATACTTTTCGTAGTAACCATTGCTTTCTTACTAACTCTTACGAGATCTATTATATTATCATTAATGAATAATTTCTATTATTATTCAATACATTCTAAACAAAAAAAGTTGAATAAAATTACAAAGACTACAAAATAGATAGTTACAAAAGACTAAAAACTCAATGTTTTATTTTACCTTTTTTTTCTAGCATTTCCAGATAACAAATTGATAATGTATAAGAGGTCCTTAAATTTACTTAGTCTAGCTTAGCCTCGTTTACTCGACCTTCAGATATCAAATTCAATCTGGGTTTTTTTTAGAATAAAAGAAAATGGACTAAATAGTGTTTATATTTCAGTCTTAACGAAGAAAATTCAGGCGTAATACTTTTTGTCGCTTTATTTATAGAAATGTTAAAATACATCCTAATTTATTTAATTATTTAGATCTTAAAACTTGCGGTGAGATGATAGCATTATGACTCATAATTATAATATAAAGATTTTTTATGAAGAATTTTTTTATAAAAAAAAAAATATGAAGAAACATACATTGTTGCGACCATAAAATACAACTGTTAATAAAATTATGTATGCTAAATTAATAAATGCCTCCGTAGCCTAGTGTTAGGGGCGTGTGCTTTATAAACCGGTGGTCGTAGATACGAATCCCACGGGGACTCAACAAATTTGTATTGTTGTTTCCTAGTCGGTTAGGGCAATTCGAGCCGCTCATCCAATCGTGTGGAAAGTAAGATGATCGATGTGTCGGATGAGCATGCAAAAAGTCGGTTTACCCACCAACCCGCATTGGACCAGCGTGGTGGGATAGGGTCCAAAAACCCCCTGATGGAAAAGGCGTGCATTAGGAGAGGCCTATGTCTAACAATGGACTAAGAAAGGCTGATGATGATGATGATGATGAAATTAATAAAATATTGTTATTGATTCAACTTTGTGAAATGATAAAATAAATTGATATTTTTACGTTCTAATATATTTATAAATCAGTTGCACGTCATAACCATATTTACCAATAAATAAGCGTTATTTATCAAACATGTTTTTATTTCTTCGAGATTATTAAGGTAATTGGCAATCAGTCCATTCATTGCCCTCATCAAACAGAAGCTTTTAGTTTTATTATTTCTAATCTATTGTTACCATTTCAATATCAGAACATTTCTATGGAACGTGAAAATAAAAGGGAATGATTGATAATTTGGAATCTCTCAGAAACATTATGTTGTTATTGTCAGAAATCAATACTGTACTTTAATGTATATATTATAAAGCAGTCCATCAGAAATTAAAAAAAGGTTCTTGTCCTTTGTAATAATGTTGTACCAATGAATATCTGAGTGGAACGTTTGTGCTGAAATAAAGACCGAAGCAAATGTTTGAATTTCTAAAGCTTGGAAAAAATTTGAAATGGAAATGGAAAGTAGTCATTTATACGTAATAATATATTTATTCGCGTTGACATTGATTGTAATGTTATGTGAATATGATGTTGACCTTGATAAGTTATTAATGATGAAAATAAGACATAAAAAAAAGAAAGATACAAAAAAAATAATGATAAATATTATTTTTTTTGTATCTTGCACGTTTACAAATTGTTGTGATTTTGTAGTGCCGAGGGATATAAACACTTATATGAGGTAAATATAAAAAAATTGACCGGAACATAATCATTTAAAGAAAAATAAAGTTCTCAGATAGCAATAAACATTAAAACTTCGTCGTTAATTACACATACAGAAACATCATTTTGAGTAATAATAAAGAAAATGTATGCTTACTTTTTTGTCTCAATTGAATGAATACTTGTATTATTTTTTTCAAATTTATTCTGCTTCTTAAATGTTGGCGGTTTTTTAATTAACAAAATATTAATTGAGTACATAACCTAAATAACATACTATTGTTGCACATATCGTTATATAATACTAGCATATATGGAAGAGATAGCAAACAATACGCGATGTTATTTATTCGATTTTAAAACTAATAAATATACCCTAGTAATACAATTCAACTACGAGCGTCACACTTTAGAACTGCAACAGTGCGTACGTTTGTCACTTTGTGAAAATTGATTGGCAGCCTGTGAGGCATCACGCAACGTTACTCGACTTGATTGTTAGTATTTCAGTTCGTGCAATTGTTTTGTTTAATTTTTATTTGCTTTGAAGCATTTTTAAGTTTACGATTTCATTCGTACGACGTAAATAAAAAAGTATTATCATGATTATGTATAAAAGAAGAGCATGATGAAAGATACATGAATATTAGAGACATTATTACAAAGAAAAAGCTTTTATTGAATAATATGGCCAATACGGAACTCTTGACGTTTTTAATGATAGGAATTCAGTGCCATCAAATTTACTGACAACTAATTCGTCCTTAGAATGTAGTTCGTCCTCTGGGTTGTGAAGGTCAGATAGCTGTCGTAAGCTGACCCCATGACAACTTCGGAAAATGGCTAGGGGAATGAATGACATCTTTTGGTGGGTTAAGGGCGTTTATTGGCGCGCACACTGCCTCGGATAACCGATACCCTGGATTTTGCTATAGCCATTTATTACAAGGCGCACGCGCAGCGTAACAAAAAAACGATATCTTTAAGTTAGCTTTTCACATCCAAATTGCGATACAACAGATACGTGGGTTACACCTCCTGCTTATAATTTGTTATGGATTGACAAAGTTCTGTGTATATATAAGTATATATGTATATAGAAAACTCAAAGAGATTCCAAAAAGTAAAAAGGATGATGACAACTGAACGTCTTTTATACTAAAAAACATTAAAACGGCTCACGTGATCCCGACATCAGCCAAGATGTTTAGTACGGACGGGTCGATGCATAACACCACTCAACACACTAACACTATCACAGACGCACAACACTTATCACACATGAGGAGGCTTACCTTCCGGGTAGCGGCTTACAACGAGATCTCCCATCTATATTTCAGACCCATCTTTTATAAACGATTTCGAACAGACAGACAGGTTGGTATTTACTTTTCATATAAAGTTACGTTGCTCGTTAGTAAGAACTATTAATGCTTTATGCTTATTACCAAAGGTTTAGTGAGATAATCTTTTATTTTATTTGATGTATTTCTTCAAGATAACTGCATTATGATTGCCTCAATATATATTATAAGAAGTGTACACACGGACACCGCTACAGTTTTAATTCCAGGGAAAAGAAAATAACGAGCTATGTTAGTGCTTGTGGCTATCCTAATTTTAATTTTGATAAAACTATCGATTTTTACAAAATATCTTATCTATGTTCATTATGTACTTAGTATTTCATGGTCACTTGTTTTCTGTTAATTATGCATAAAGGGTCCTTAATTTTAATTGCTCTGACTAAGCCCTGTTTACTCGACTTTGAGATGCTAAATCCGATGTAGCTTTATTTACAGAATAAGTAATCGGTTTAAATAAACCCTATGTCTCAGTTTTTACGACATAGATGGTAGACAAAACCTTTTATGTCGTAAAACTGAGATACACTAATTATAAGATTATTTAGTCGTACCTTTAAATGACGCCCTATTATACGTTTATAAATATAATAAGAACTTAATTAATTGTTTTTCATTGTTAAAGAAATATAAAATTTAAATCAGTTACCCAGTTAGTAGTATTCTCTTTTATTAAAGTATGATTAACATTTTATGGTATACAATACATCATTGTAAATTTTCGTTTAATTATATAAATAGTACGTACTAACCGTTACCAAGCGTTTCACTATTTCTTTACGCCTTTGAAGGCAATCAATCCATTAATTATCCGCATCAAGTAGAAGCTTTTAGTTTTATAGCCTCTAATCTATTGTTACAAATTCTATATCAAAATATTTGTATGGAACGTGAAAATAAAAGGGAATAACTGATAATTTGAAATCACTCAAAGTAATATTCAATAAAAACGACGTTAGAGATTTGTTTTAAACTATACGGATATCGATGCAATGCTTTTAGATGGATTATTCGTTTTTATGTAATTTACGAGTCTGTAAGAAATTTAAAAAATGTTTTTTGTCTTTCAGAACAATGTTGTTGTAGTACTCTTTCTCATGATATAACGGATCTCTACATATTATTACTGCCTTTGTAGCCTAGTGGTAAGGGCGTGTGCTTTGGAAACCGGAGGTCGTGGGTTCGAATCCTGCGGGGACTCAACAAATTTTCATTGTTTTTTCTTAGTTGGCTAGGGAAATTTGGGCCGATCACTCAATTGTAAAAAAGAAAATAAGATGATCCATTCGTCGGATGGGCATATAAAGCAGTCCACCACCAACCCGCATTGAACCAGCGTGAGTGGGATACGGTCCAAAACGTCCTAATGGATAGGGAATGCTGAGGTGAGCCTATGACCAGCAGTGGACTAACACAGGCTGATGATGATTCTGCGTCTGTATGTCTGTCTGTTCGATAAAATAAAAATACCTACAACATAGGTTGGCACGTGGTTTTCACTAATCCAAGGAATGATTCTTCCATAAGATTTAAGTATATATTTTGTATAGTTTATGTATACATTTGAGTAAAATCTATCTATATTAGTCAGAGATATCGAAAGTAAATTAAGCCGTCTGCGAGCATTCAACGAAAACACTGGCTAAACCCTATGAGATATAACAAAACAATGTATGGTGAAAATATTCTTCTTTTCTAGATCTATAAAAAAGTCCGCGATGCAATATGTAATAGGTGGTCCAATTTCGACGGGACTATCTCTAAAAGATAGCTGATATAATAGGGAGTAAATTAGGCTATTTTTTTTTTGGTAATTTTTTTACATATTATCAAGCGGACTAAGTCACGGGTAACAGCCAGTTTAAAGAAAACAAAAGTTTAACATAAATTATGTAAATACTAAAAGTTAGATAAAAACTTACTATTTAAATTATCAACTGCTCTGTGCAAAGAAACAACACTAAAACTCTTTCATTATTTACAGCGTACTTATATATTTACTAACCAAAACATTGCTATAAATTATAATTTACTTTTTAGACGTAGGTAAATGTATGCCCAATAACATAGAGGGAAACTTGACCAGTACTTTTTATTTAGGTCATTTAAGCTGTCAATGTCTCAATGAAAGAGTTATTCTTTTAAAGACACAAGAGAAAGAAAGTTTATTTAGTTTATTTTTCCTATTTAAAGTTTTTCAGGAGGCGATAGAAGCAGTTATACTAAAAGATCACCTTGTACCACAAAGCAATAGCTTAAAAATATTACTGTGTTCCAGTTTAAAGGGCCAGTTTGTTTAATAGCGTGTGGCTATCGGACTGCGGTGTGTAATCTAATCAGCATGATCTATTTATTTTTAGCGTAACAACAGGAATTTGCATTATCATGGTCTCTTTAGTATTTAATAAATGGTTTTTATCCATTCATTAATACTCGCCTCGGAAGATTTAATTCTCTAAAGTATAACTAAATTATGAAAGGAGTATTAAAATAGTTATATATCGTTTGGTACTAGATTTAATTCTTACCTATCCTTTTGAAGTAGGATTCATAAATTTCTAAATTAATATTTACGAATATCTACGAGAATTAAAGTTTCGATTAAAACACCGCGTACATATGCCACTTGGTTGAAATTGATTGACGGTCAGGGTGGTATCCCGCAACGTTAGTCAAATAGATTGTTAGTATTTCGTGAAAATATTTCGATTTTTTTTTTTATTTTGTGGACGTACTATGTATGTACGTAAATAAAAATAAATTTGATTATTTATAAGTTAGTCCATTGATATTTTTCCTGGGCTCTGCGTTTGTTAAAGGACTCAATTTTATTTTTGGAACATGTGTGGGAGGTCAATAGAACCTTAACTCCTAGTTTGTAGGGTCCCTTGTCCCTCAGCCTCTATCTTGAAAAATAAGTGCAAACACCTTTTTATGATATGAGTTGTACAAAAAAAGTTTGTAGCATTACTTTTCTTAAAAATATACTCCTATAGATTTAAACTAATAATAGCTTTTAACTAATAAAATAAACTTGAATTTAACCAAGTCATAGGCAGAAAAGTGAAAAATTTCTTATAACAATTTTATAAAACAATAAGCTAAGTGTTATATTTAAATATTTTACTTATTTTGAAACTAGCTGGCAGTGTCGTCCGCGGGGTGTGTATTTCATCAGCTATCTTTTAGTGAAAGTCCGACCAAAATCGGATCAGCCATTCTAGATATTAGCGAGAACAAATGAACGACAGACAAAAATTGAGATTTAACAAATATTAATTGAACAGACATTCCTTCGGACTCATTGTTCTATAACGCTATAAAAGTCCGAGTAGAGATTGGAAGCTTGGCACCAAGGCCAAAAAATTACTGGCATTGTCGTAACCGTCTAGAAAATAACAAGAAAAAGATGTTAAGACCCTTCATGAATCGAACCCACGACCCTCTGGTTCCTACAGCGCAAGCCATTACCACTAGGCTACGGACACAGTTAAATAATTATAAGATACAAACAATAATTACCCGTAAACACAACATCTAGGAGCTTAGTCATATTAAAGTAATTCTTGGTTATACCAACTACAGTAGTACGTACCTTTTTCTTTTTGTTTTTTTTTTACCGAGGGAACATGCCTACGCATTCCCGTTTTCGCGGAAGCAAAGACGGGTTATGTCGGACTCGCACCGACTAAGTCCACCTCGTTGTTCCTTTTAAGCGCCGCACAGAGGATTTGTTTAAGGAACTCTTTGGTAGCCTTCTGCGATACCACCAGCGCTAACTGCCGAAGCAGCCTCATCCCGGCCCTGTTGCCATCTGCCTGCGGGCGCGTTAGTTCCGACGCATCGAAACGCGCCCTTCGTCCCGGCCTCCCGCCTCTCGTAACCTCCAGGGCGCATCCAAAGCTGGCGTATGTTGCCAGCTTAGAGCAGCCTGCTCCACGGTCAGCCATACTACTTAGGCTGGCCAGGTTCCTCTTAGCTTCCCCGCGGCTAAGCAGGCCGCAGGTACAGAGCCCCACCGCTACGACAAAGCGAGAACCTGTTCGGGAGGACAGTAGAACGTACCTAACGTGTCTAGCTCAAGCCTGTGGCCGAATGGAGATCTAACTCTATCTAATATAATGTTATCGAGTAAGAATTTTTAACCAAAGTACGTAAGTTTATTTTTTTTCAATTTACTAACATGTATGCCTGAGTCAAAAGTATTGTGGGTTTTTTGCAATATCGTCACGCATAGTATATATACATATTGTCGCTTAAAAACGAGAAAATTAATAGAAAAAAATGCTCAATAATAATATTAATGGTTTTTTTCGCAGTAATTTGTATCTATATGACAATTCATCAAACGTCAGAAGCTTAACGTCGACTTTGTTGCTTTTTCATAAATTCTAAATTTTATTTTGCTCAGGTATGTGACAGCGGTCGTTCTGATCAGTGACAGCTTAGTGACAATGTACAGTTTAAACGATATGAAAAAGCCCTAAAGTTCCTATAAAAATAAAATTAATACGCCGGTATTATTTACAAATCTCTATTCTTATATTTGTATTTTAAACACGAAGTTGTAATATTTTTGTGAATGTGCCTTTTGCAAGAGGTATATTCTGATACATTTACTAGATGTATATTTACTTTATAGCGCTACAGAGCGTGGGAAAGCAGTTTGTTTTAAATTATTAAATAGTATTAAGGTGTATATGAGACAAAATAGCTATACAGCGTGGGCTCTTAGAAGTATTAAGTTCGTCCATTAAAAGTTTTATTCTTGCAAAATATTGAAAATTTTGTTCATAATTTATAAGCAAACAGTTTTTTTAAAGTCAACCGAATATTAATGCCAACAAATATCGAAAAAGAACAATACAAAGATCTAATTCTTTTTTATTATAAAACAAAGGAATTTTTACGAATAACATATATATCACAAACATTACCTCTTTATACTGTTGCAACAAACTTCATTGAACATGACAATTAAAAATGCGCAGATAGGTCTGGGAGTGTTCAGGTATAAGATTTTATTCAAATTCAAATTCAAATTCAAATATCTTTATTCAATATAGAAGTGTAACACTCGCTTATTGATTGTCAAGGACGCTACCACCGTTCGGAATAGGACGCCTCCGACCTGAGAAGAACCGGCGAAAGAAACTCAGGGCCTATTTTGTCATCTTTTAAAATAATCAAATATATACATATAAATTTTCTTATGAGCTACATACAGTACTATCATACGTATATTACACTTGAAAAGCCTGGAGCGAGCATTCCATTACTCAGCCTGTGTTATCATTTATAAATTCATTTATGTCATAATAACCTTTAACACATAAACGTTCCTTTACTACTTTTTAAATTTATTAACAGTTAAATTCTGAACGTTTACTGGGATTTTGTTGTAAAAGCGTATACATTGTCCCATAAAGATTTACTTATTCTTCGCAGTCTAGTTGCTGGAAGAATTAAATTATGTTTGTTTCTAGTATTTATGTTATGTGTCATCACAATGTCTAAGAAAATCATTTCTATTTTTTGCACATACATTAGGTTTTCGAAATGTATTGAGAAGTAACGGTTAGTATTTTAATCTCTGGGAACAATTTTTCAGGATTCCTTGGGGCCAGGTTATAAACCGCTCGAATAGCTCGTTTTTGGAGGACAAAAATAGTATTAGTATCCGTCGCACTTCCTCACAGTAGAATGTCATAAGACATTACACTGTGGAAATAGCTAAAGTATACTAACCGGGCCGTCTCCACGTCAGTTAATTGTCTGATTTTCTTGACAGCATATACTGCAGAGCTGAGTTTATTCGACAGTCTATTAATATGAGTGCCCCACTGCAATCTGGTATCTATTGTTATTCCCAGAAACACGGTTGACTCAACAACGTCTATCTCTTCCTCATCTATAAACACTTCACATTTACTCGGTCTTACATTTGGAGTCATAAATTTAATGCATATTGTCTTCTTCTGGTTTAGTAGAAAATTATTGACACTAAACCAGTGCGCACATCTAGATAGAGTATTATTGTTATTTATTGGTATGTCGTTTAACTTTAAAATTAAGGAAGTATCATCAGCAAATAATACTATCTCTTCGATTTTATTAATTACATATGGTAAATCATTTATATAGATGAGAAAGAGAAAAGGCCCAAGAATAGACATTGTCACCCATATTTACCGGGGCCCCGGGAGATCTTTTACCATTCACTTCAATCCTCTGAGTTTGGTGGCTCAAGTACGAAGACAGAAGATTGAGTGCGGCGTTTCTTACACCATAGTGACGTAATTTCCTGACCAGAGTTTCATGCTGTACGCAATCAAAAGTCATTTTGAGATTGCAAAAGATGCCTGTAGCATCTTGCGATGCTTCCCAAGCCTCAATGATGCTCTTAATGAGCATAACGCCAGCATCAATCGTGGAGCGACCCTAGTGAAGCCTGACTGTTTGAATGAGACAGTTACTGTTAAAATGTTTCATTAATTGGTTTAATAATAGTTTTTCAAATATTTTACTAAAAGTAGGCAAAATAGATATAGGTCTAAAATTATTTGGGTCCATATTACACCCTGCTTTAAAAACCGGTATAACTCTACTGTGCTTCATTAGGTCAGGAAACTCGCCTCTCGGATGCTTACATTAAATATTGTTGCTAGATGAGGTGATATTACATCAATAATCGAATTTATCACCTTAACAGAGATTCCCCAAAGGTCTGCTGTTTTTTAATATCTAATTGTCTACATGCACTTATAATGTCCTTGCTCATACATCAGTAAAATTAAACATTTTGTACATTCAATAACATTATCTTTTAATAGTGATTCGGCAACTGTTGAGAAGACAAAAGTGACTTGGTAGTCGAAACCGGAATGTCCGAAAAAAAACTCTCGAAATAGGTAGCAACATCTATGTCAGCTTCAATTGTATGGTTATCAACATTTAAAGTTATTTTAGAGCTGCTCCTCGGCCCTTCTGGTTTCGCTATTAATAACATTCCAAGTCATTTTCACTTTATCTGATGAATTTTTAATTTTATTTTTAAAGTATAAACATTTAGCCAGATAACACACTTTTTTAAATATTTTAGAATAGGCGCTAACATGTGCAACAAAGTTATTGTTATGGTTATATGTTCTTTGATTATAAAGCTCATATAATCTCCGCCTGCTTTTATGGATTCCGACTGTTGCCCACTCACTAAACACTGCAGAACCTTTAGATTTAACCGTTTTAGAAGTAAAAATAGTATTAAATTCTTTTCTTATTAAAGTGAATAATGAGCTAAAAAGTACATGTGGATTTTATCATAATGTAAATAATTAACTTTTGCAATATATTACTTCTGAACTTCTCAATACGCTTTTATACATAGGAACAAACATTCTTGTTTCTTGCGAACTTTGTTATATATCATTTATCTATTTGAAAGGAGGCAAATTGACCACAATGGTCAGAAGTTAACATTTTAATAATTGACTTATTTAATGGTTGACAATTAGTATATATATTATCTATACATGTTGCAGAAGTCTCAGTAATTCTTGTTGGTTCAATAAATAAATTTAAAGGTTATATGAACTTAACAATGATCTGAATCTAAGTGTGGTGTTGCAATTATCTAATAAATTAATGTTAAAGTCACCACAAATTATAATATACTTATTAGATTCAGATAGTTTTACTAATATTTCTTCTAGAACAACTTCAAAAGGTTCATATAACGCTGTGGGAGGTCTGTACACACATACAACAATGAAGTGCTCAAGCTCTGCACAGGCTATCTCAATAGTCCGTTCAACAGAGAGGCTCACAATATCTTTACGATTTTTAAATTTTAAAGTACTATTAATAATTATTAAAGAGCCACCGCGTATAGCTTTATCTCTACTGAACAGGCTAGCAACCTGGTGACATCCAAGATTTAACATTAACTGATATTCTTGTAGCCAGTGCTCAGTTATACATAATATATCAATTTTACAACTATTCAAGAAGAGTTCAATTTCAAGTTCTTTACTGGCTATTCCTGAATATTTTGATGTACCAGGTTCATACACTGTGTGCTTTTATTAGAAAATTTATTTTAATAACATTATTGTTTGATAATAATATATTATTGTTTAATATGAAGAGATTTTCTCCGTTGTCTCAATATTTAATTTAAATTATTGTTGGAACGGATTCCAAATTATTAGATGTCACAATTTGTTCCTGTTCAATAGAAGCAGGAGTCAAGTTAGCCAAACATTTGGCTGAATTATTTAAAATACAATAATATAGCATACAAGCTAATTTTTTCTAAAAAATTTGATAGGTGCAACCTACCATAAACCTGCCTCCGTAGCCTAGTGGTATGGGCGTGTGCTTTAGAAACCGGAGGTCGTGGGTTCAAACCCTGCGGGGTCGCAACAATTTTTCGTTGTTGTTTCCTAGTTGTTTAGGGCAATTGGGGCCGATCACCCAATCGTCTGAAGAGTGAGATGATCCATGCGTCGGATGGGCATGTAAAAAGTCGGTCCACCCACCAACCCGCATTGGACCAGCGTGGTGGGATACGGGCCAAAAACCCCCTGATGGATAGGGGTTTATTAGGGAGGCCTATGTCCAGCAGTGGACTAAAACAGGCTGATGATGTATGATGTAACCTACCATATGTCAAATGAAAATTGTTACAATTAATTATATTATTTATGTCAATAATATCAATTTTGTTATGATATTTGTGGGTTAAATGTTTACAATTATTATTATAACATATACAAATAGTTATTTAACTTATATCTATGTTGGTTTTCCTGTGGCAACTCCTTAATGTAGGGAAATGTGAACAAAATTACCTTTTTACATATAGTTTATTAAGTTGTTCATGAAATTGTTGTAGGTGTTGTCTATTAACATTTCCCCTACTCCCAATCAAGATAATCAAGATAGTGTTGGGGCAATGAGTATCAGTCAATATTTTTTTCATAATATGTAAGTAGGTTGCTCCTGGCATACAATAATTAGATACTGATTCCCCCATACACTTATCTAGAATTAATGAACCCATACTTCTTCCCAGTTCATCGCTGTATATTTTAATATAATTATGGGAAGAAATATGTTTTCTTTACTATTATCTAGAAGGCTACCGTGAGGCACCACACATATTAGGGTTGAACTTTTAAATAACAAAAAAAAGCTATTTCTTTATCTCGTCGCTATTGTTGAAGCTTTATTTACCTGTTGCAGCCTTTGGCGACTCGGCGCGAATTGGTGTTTAAGGGTTTCACCTAATTTGTTGTGCTAGGCGCACCAAGCCCATTTTGAAACACCTCCTTCTGAGCTCTATATTGAAGGTCGGCCTTGGTCATAGAAGAAACATGCGCGCTTAGGGCACATTTTTGCCCTCTTGTCTACTTATAGTTATTCTTCAAGTACTTCTTAGTTTACCTCAGTCTGCCCTAATTTCTCATGTAGCTGTCTTGCAGTCTTGGAATCACGTAAAGAGACGCTATTGTTTTGGCTTTGAGGTACCAGGGCAAAACGCAGGCTAGCAGAAACCTCGCCCCGCCGGAGGTAGACCAATTGCTTTGTAAGGCCCGGATTGCCAACACCCTTTAATATGTTAGAGGAGTGATACGCTCTACCTTCATTCGATACTATTTCACAAGCGCGCAATGTAGAGAATCGCTATCGATTACCGAGTCTCCGAGGATGAGCAAGCTTGTTTGACGCATCCAGCGATATTTCCCTGACAAAGTTTAAGCATCAATGCGCTATGTTGTTGTGTTATATTGTAAAGGGTTTCGATGTGCACTGAATCAGTTAAATTACTGCTAATCCTATTAGGTTTATTTTATAGGTTAAACATTGCGTGGAGATTTAACATGGCGGTAATTCACTAATGGGATGGTCTTTAGTGATTTAAATTTACTTTGTTAAAATAAAATCCATGTTTTAAATGGCTCTCTTCTAATTTTCAAGTTGGTTATTTATTAGTGATGGCAATTCTTTTGTGCAGGACATATTCTTTTATCATGAGTCTAATGGAATTACGTATAATGTAACAACGTATATCTTTCATACAGTTAATAAAATTTCAACAGTAATGAAAATTTAAGCGGGGCTTTTGGCGTAGTCAGTCTGAACTTAATGTAATTACATAAATATTATTGCTAGAATTAATAATTAACCTTTGTATTCTAGTCGCTTGTTCCATGTATTGTACAGAAATTGTTTTGCATTTATAATATACGGTTACGTGATAATTTGAGTACATTATACACCCGACTTTATTACGAGATTTAATCTCGTTATGTATGGTTGACATTTGTTTTTAAGGATATAACGAAATGGAATATAATTTTTAAAAGTTTGGAAACAACATAAACCTGTTATGGCTGGTTGATATGAATTTAGCCTTTTGTTTTATAAATAATAATATGTTTGCATTCAAATACTCAGAAGCCCTAAAAGCTCTAAGCTGATTATATAGTATTCTTTTACTGGTAAGAATCGCAAGATGAGGACGCCCTAATTTTACCCTTAACACTGATACGATAATCGTTGATCGTCCTTCATCGTTTTTAAAGTAAGTAAGAAATTGTTTCTGTTTAATGTATTGTACGAACGAAGAAATAAATAACAAATATTCACCCTTGATAAAAAGGCGTTGTTATGTCGCTTCTTGCGTATTTTACAAAAAAAATTGTATAGACATTATGGCGACTACATTTCATTATTTTCGAAATATACCCTCAGGTAAATGGCGACATAAGAAAAGCGTCATAAAGAAAATTAGTTTCGTGGACCTTTATTACTGTTAATTGAAAGCCGTAAAAGATTATGTCGCAACCCTGAGTTTAATGTTATTTCTTATTGAAAGCTATACAAGCAGACTAGTAATAACATCGAATTGTTGATTTTTTTTTACCAAAAATTAAAAAGAACATTAAATACTTTTCAAAAGAAATTATTTTAACGTATACTAAAAAATCACTTTTACTTTATACAATTCGCATACGAGTAATGTTTTAAAGTATTCAAATATTTTGATGCATTTAAGACGTGTGACAAACAAGTATAATGTGCAAATAATTAAATTTCGTAGACTTAATATTGAGAAATCGAATATAGAATATAATTATTATAGGAATGTTACAATTTCATTCCATCATTACAAACCACTCATATTTCATTAGTATAAATTCCTTAATGTTATTTGTCATCGCCAAGCTTGTGAATCTATACTTAGATTTGCATTAATTAATCAAAAATTCTAAAATTCTTTGGGATGTTGTTCGTCAACATAAGACCTAAGTCTGAACCTTAGACCCCCAAGTAATCCATATAAAAAGCAACCGCCGGGCACTGAGCTCATAAGGTACTTTAAGATCTAAAAATTCTACGAGCGTAACAAGAGCCTGAGAACAACATAGAATTTAATTGCGACCATTGTCTCCTATATTTTACTTTTTAATTACGTAATTAGCCTTATTATCCTACGCCCGCGGTATCATGTTACGTTTTATAAACGTCCTGAATTAACAAATGTTTAGGTTATTATTTTAGCGAAAATATTCGGGTTTTCTGTTTGGCACAAATTTTACTTTAATTAAAATCTGCGTGGTATATGTAACTTTGCAGTGAGCACGTAACATTACGCTTGAATATGTACATCGAGAACCTCTAGTGATATAAAAAAGAAAGTGTTCCACGAAGTTTCATGAAGTTCTTTGAGGATAATAATTTTTTGATCACTTCAAATAATAATAAAAAAAACGTGTATTCACGGTGACAACTGGAATTTTAATTACGATGGAAAAGGAAAAGGACATTAAACCAAGAAGAAAAAGAAAACATATATATTTTGATTTTTTGTAGTAACCCTTGCTTTCTTA
The DNA here is from genome assembly GCA_029286875.1 of Lamproptera curius. Classification (NCBI taxonomy): domain Eukaryota; kingdom Metazoa; phylum Arthropoda; class Insecta; order Lepidoptera; family Papilionidae; genus Lamproptera; species Lamproptera curius. Next base: position 265,508 of record JAGSMT010000085.1, on the reverse strand, counting down.
CTAACTCCTACGTGTTCTATAATATTATTATAAACTCCATTAACTTATATTGATATTTAACACATTTTAATCAAAAGCGATTTAAATAAATTACAAAAACGATTATATAAAACAGTTAGTCAGGAGCTAGAAACTTTCTATTCAATTTTTTCCCTTTTTTTCTAGCTTTTCCAGATAACAAATTAATAATGTATAAGAGGTCCTTAAATTTGCTTAGTCTGGCTTAGCCTCGTTTACTCGACCTTCAGATACCAAATTCAATCTGGCTTTCTTTACAATAAAAGCAAATGGATTAAACAGTGTTTTTCCTTCAGTTTTAACGAAGAAAATTCAGGCGCAATACTTTTTGTCTCTTATCTTAATTTACTTAATTCTTTAGATGCTTCTATACAAATCTGCGTTAAGATTATTGCATTATGAATCATGAAAGAATGCAACATTATTAAATTAAATGACTTTTTAGTTTTTTCGCGTTTATTTTACATATTTAAATTCCCGACGTCACGAACACTTTCCAGCGACCGTGGTCACGGGGAAGACTGAGATGTGGTCTTGTTGCCATGTTGAACAGGGGTTTCCAGATGTTAATTGTAATTAATAATTTTAGCCTGTACTCACGACCTATGCAAAATGAACTGATTTTATCATTACAGCTGGCATGGCATTGCTTGGGTTTAAATTTTAATTTATTAATTATGGGTTCCAAGCAGGTGGTAGAACCCAACCATTTTCTTTTGACTTTAGATGATTCTGGAATTTAAATATTAAAATAAACATAAAATCGATAAAAAGTTTTAGTTTAATAATGTATATATTCGGTAAAAATATAATTTGTTAAAGAATTCATTTTACATCATAAGTTTTCATAATCAAAATATCAGCTTTAATGAAATTTAGTATGAATAAATTAATAAATCTCCATAGCCTTCTAGGTCAGAAGCCAGGTCGTGGTTTTCAATCTGAGGGGACTTCAAAATTTCATAGTGTTTCGTTAGGGCAATTCGTATACCTTCTAATAATATTTATAAATCAGGCAGTCATATATCATTATTTAATTATAAATAAGCGTTGTTAACAAATCTTCTTATTTCTTCGGATTATTAGGAATTGGCAATCAGTCCATTCATTACCTCATAAAACAGAACTTAGTTATTATTATTTCTATCATTGTTACCGTTTCAATGATCAGAACATTTCTATGGAACGTGAAAATAAAAGGGAATGATTGATAATTTGAAATCTCTAAGAATTATTATGTTGTTGTTGTCAGGAATCAATACTGTATTTTTATTGTATAATACATTTTAAAGCAGTTCGTTAGAAATTAAAAAAAAAGGTTCTTGTCCTTCATAATAATGTTGTAACAATAAATATTTGAGTGGAACGTTTTGTGAAAAAATAAAGACCGAAGCAAATGTTTCAATTTCTAAAGATTGGAATTTTTTTTAAATGAAAATGGTTATAGTACTCATTTATACGTAATAACATATTTATTTGGGTTGACATTGATTGTGGTGTGATGTCAATTTGATGTTGACTTTGACAAGTTATTAATGACGTAAATTATATTTAGCATAATTTTTTGTATCTTGCACTTTTACAATTTAATGTGAATAAAAAATAGAAAGGAACATAAGTTTTTATCAGTTAATGAAAAACATACCTCTTTGATAGTAGACAGCCCTAAAACTTTGTCGTTATTTCATCATCATTAGCCTGTGATAGTCCACTGCTAGACATAGGCCTCCCTTAATTCACTCCTATCCATTAGAAGGGTTTTTTGGACATATCCACATCCATCGACAGTAATGTGTCGTTATTTACACATACAGATTGAGTGAGGTTCACTTGCTATCCATACTATTACTACCATCATCCATCCATAAATGTCTTTGAGACTTCAACTGGTCATCGTGTGGTATACTTCCTAGAAATGGAGTTGAGTTAATAAACGAAATGCATAATCAGGAATGGTTCAGTTCCTGTCGCCGCTTTGTTCCATAAACAAATAATTCACGCCTTATTGACTTCGCATCTTTATCCATCCATAATAATATGTCGATTTTTGAATTCAGAAAATATTTACTGAGTATTAAATCAAAATAACATACAATATATTGTTACATATATCGTTACATAATAATAGCATATAAAGAATAGATATCAAACAATACGCGATGTTACTTATTCGATTTCCAAACTAATAAATATACCATAGCAATACAATTTAACTACGAGCATCACACTTTAGAACTGCAACAGTGCGTACGTTTGTCACTTTGTGAAAATTGGTTGGCAGCCCGTGAGGCATCACGCAGCGTTACTCCACTTGATTGTTACTATTTAAATTCTTGCATATATTTCGATTTTTTTTTAGATTGTGCACCTACTATGTATGTACATAAATAAAAATAGATTTGATTATTTATTAGTTAGTCCATTGAAATTTTACTTGAGCTCTGCGTTTGTTAAAGGAATTAATTTTATTTTTGGAACATGTGTGGGAGGTCAATAGAACCTCAATCCCTTGTTTGCGGGGTGGCTGCCCATGTCCCCCCGCCACTTTCTTGGAAATAGAAGTGCAAACACCTTTTTAGTGATATGGGTTGTGTAAAAAAGTTTGAAGCAAATTACTTTTCCCAAAAACACATTTCTATAGCTTTTGGCCCTAAATTAGAATTCAAAGAAGTTATAAGCTAAAAAGGGCTAAAAAAATGTAATGAAAAAATTCTTTAAAAAAAAATTAAATGTAATGTTTCAATTATTTCACTTATTTTGTAACTAGCTGTTACATCGTCCGCGTCGTAGTATATTAAAACAAATCTAAAAAAAGTAGTTTAAGTTACTACCAGTCACATCAGCTATCTTCAGCTTTTAGTGAAAGTATCGTCAAAATCGGATCAGCCATTCCAGAGATTAGCAAGAACAAACACACAGACAGACGGACGTTATAGATGTCACTAACTTTTAAATAAATGTGAACGTCCCGTCAAAATATGATGCTGATACTGAGTAATTAAGTTAACTTACTCTATTTTAAATATTTCCACGCGAACGAAGACGTTTGATTAATAACTACAACAAAGCTCTGCATCCATTTTTTTCAGATTATTCAATAACATTGGCCGCTTTAAAATTAAAATTAATTTTGTAACTGTCCGTTAATACAACCTCGTAAAATTATAAATTATGACCAATTTTACGTAAATAACAGTATAGATAAACAAAAATATATCAATATTTATTACTCGCCAAGACCGAACGTCTTCATTGAGCATTTAAATCAAAACCAATGGTGTTAGTACCGGAGTCTAAACCCAAAACCTTTCTAGTATATACAGCGAACTTCCGAACACTGAGATCGTAGAATTGTCATACTTAAAAGTACATCGTGAGGATGTATTTTTAAGTATAAAGATTCTACAATCTTAACACAAGGTTGAGAATAACATTTAACTGCGACTATTGCCTCCTTATATTTCATTTGTTAATTACGTAATTGGCCTTATTATCCTTCTCCCGCGCTATCAAGTTACGTTTTAATAATCATTCACAACAAATAAATGTTTATTACTTTAGTTATAATAATTATTAAGTATTTATATTTAATTAATTGAAAAAATAATTACAATTATTCATATCAAATCACTAATTTACGGATTTTCGCGTTACTTAAAAATATATTTATTCCGACGTTTCGGATTCTTTCCAGCATCCATGATCACGGGCAGACTAAGTTGGTATATGTCTGTATTTCAATGTTTCGAATAACCGTCAGAGTTAAAAGAATCCGAAACGTCGGAATAAATATATTTTAAGTAACCGAAAAATCGTAAATTAGTGGATTTGATATGTATAATCGCGTAAATAAAAGAAATAATATGTACAATTCATTCAAAAATATAAAAGTGAGATGTTTTTACATTAACAGATTGCCTTAATACTTACGGCTCAACACTGAAAATTTTAAAAAAATGGGCAAAAAGTCTACTACTATAGATGCAATAAAAGAACATATTTTTTTAAAAACAATATTAAGGCAAAACAAATGAAAACGAAACATATTTTAAGACTTTAAAGACTTATTTTCAGACACAAAGGTATACAGTGTTTAATCGGTACCAATATTTCTAGAGAACAAATTAATTATGTGTAAAGGGTCCTTAAATTTAGTTAATCTGGATTAGCCTCGTTAACTTGACCTTCAGATACGAAATCCGATCTGTCTATTTTTACAGTATAAGAGTACAGATTAAATAATGTGTAGGCTTTACAAAGGGAAATTTAGGTTCAACGTGGAATACACTAAGCTGTATTTGAAAATATTGTAAAATTAAAAAAATAGCACTATATGTACAGTTTTTACCTTATTTAACTACCAAAATATTTTCGTAATGATAACATTTTTATTACAAAATTTTATTATTCTTATTAAAAAAAAAAGAATTAGATTAAATATGGTATAAATATATGTCTGAATTTGAAAAATAATTTAGACTTGTTGAATGTTTTTTCTTTAATAATAATTAAAACGTAAGAATATATTTAATATAAAATGAAGTATTGCGACAGATTACTCCTTGTATTTAGGTTTCATTTAAAAAATAAATCTGTACAAAAAAAACTATGTTTTAAAAATATTTTAAGATATAAAACTATCGTAAATTTTCCCACTATCCATAAAATCATATGAGAAATAGGTACGTTCTGACGATATTTACCGAACAAATTAATGTTATTTATCAAACATACCATTATTTTTTGCACTTGTGCGGATAATAGGCAATCGCTTTTATCATTATCCCCATGAAACAGAAGCTTTTAGTTTTATTATTTCTAACCTATTGTTACAATTTCAATATTACAATATTTCTATGACGGGAAAAATCAAAGGGAATGATGAATAATTTGAAATCTGTCGGAATCATAACCCTAATGGAAACGTTTTTGATGTTCTCAAATTATACGGAAATCAATGCGATGCTTTTAACATAAAATGTTTTTCAGTCTGCAAGAAATTAGAAAATAGACTTTTGTCTTCGGCAAAAATGGAGTACCATTATATATTTGAGTCTGACATTTTGTGCTAGAATAGTAGTGATGACTTTTCAAATTTACGGCATTATTTACATTGGCTGTGTCATCATCATCATTATCAGCCTGTGATAGTCCACTGCTGGACATAGGCCTCCCCTAATACACCCCTATCCATTAGGGAGTTTCTGGACCGTATCCCACCCCGCTAGTCCAATGCGGGTTGGTGGGTGGACCGACTTTTTACATGCCCATCCGACGCATGGATCATCTGACTTTTCAGACAATTGGGTGATCGGCCCAAATTGCCCTAACCAACTAGGAAACAACAATGAATATCTGTTGAGTCTCCGCAGGATTCGAACCCATGACCTCCGGTTTCTAAAGCACAGGCCCATACCACTAGGCTACGGAGGCAGTTATTACGGAGGCATTGGCTGTGGAGTATAGTATAATTCTTTGTTAATGATCTGTATCAACTTTTTGTTACTGTAGCATATATTAAAAATATATGACTTTTTTCCAAAAAACAATAAATGATTTTTAATAAATTTAAAGAAATCAAATGCCTTATAACCAGATAGTAAAATAACGTACACTAGTTAACATACAGTTTTAATCTGGTCGGCTATCTATTTTAAATTGTACATGCATAAAACTCTAAAGGAAAGTTTCGAAATTAAAACGAAAATAGCACAGTACTAAATATAAACAAACGACGAGTGCCGTAGTTTCGATTTGAAACAGCACGTACGTTTGCCACTTTGTGAGAATTGATTGGCAGCCTGGGAGGCATCCCGCAACGTTACTCGACTTGATTGTTAGCGTTTCAGTTCGTGCAATTATTTCGATTTATTTTTGTTCAGTTCGAAGCATTTTTTAAATCAACGCGTTCACTTATTTGTACGCAAAAGTAGGACCATAGATAAAGTAAAAGCATTCCTATTTTTTGTTTATTATACTTTGATCAAAATATTTTAGTAAATTTCAAGGTGTAATAATTAGTTAGAAGTAGGCTTCAGGAAAATTGCTTAATTTGAAATAAAATGATGTTTTTATTAAAAAATATCCATTTATTTAAATACTTTTAATGTAACTTCACATTTAACATATATATATTTTGAATGTATCGTGTTTTAACATCAATTATCGGGGTTGATAAGTACTAATTTTTTTTTAAATAATTAATTTTGCGTGTGTTAACATACTTTAATGAATTATATAAATCAAATATTTTTAAGAAATAAAGATCACGCATCGGAACCACTAAAAAAGACAGGTATTTCGTATACAATCACATATTAACTAGGTACATATTTTTGTTGTTAAATAACAGATCAATATGCTCATGTTAAATTATAAGGCAAAAATCAATAATGAAAACAATAAAATGGCTTAAATATAACTTTATATATTTCTTTCTTAAAACGTAATTTTAATTATAGCTACTCTTAAATTAATAAATTAGTCTATATTAACAGATTATCATAATGATTATGACCTATAAATATATCGTTACACATATTACTCATATCGTACAATTACCTATTTTAATAACGTGATTACAATTTACGAAAAAATAAAATAAAACTGTGGCAATCAACCTAACGTCGATGTTACAAGTTATGTTGTTTATTTATTTATTTTCAATAACAAAATATGTATTTTTCCTTACAGCATACAAACTTAATAACGATATTCAATTTATTTACAGAACATTTAACATTAAACTTAGTATCAATTGGAAACTCGGCGCCGGACAAACTTCTGCGAGCGCTCTAACGAGTGAGACCGAAGTAAATTATGCAGAGCAATGGAGCTGAGGCGGTTTCCTTGACTCCCGTCGACTGCGCCCAGCGGTCGGGAGTTGCATCCGGTCATGAAGTTGTTACCAAACCTGCTTCGACATTATATCAAATCAAATATCTTTATTCAATATGAAAGCATTACACTTTCTTATTGAATGTCAAATAATCTACCACCGGTTCGGAAATGGAAGTCTCTGAACTGAGAAGAACCGGCGTAAGAAACTCAGCGGGACCTTTTTTTCAGTAAATTTTACAAAATTTTTACATAATACATCACATTTTACTACTTTGAAATAGCCTGGAGCGAACATTTCATTATCAGGATGTGTTATCTATCAAGTAAGTAGTCATTACAACAATAATATACTTTAACACACAAACGTTCCTTTACAACTTTTTTAATTTTATTTACAGACAAAAGCTGAACATTTTCTGGGATTTTATTGTAGAAGAGTATACATTGTCCCATCGAAAATTTCATTGTTCTTCGGAGCCAAGTTTTTTGAAGAACAAAAAACAGTCATTACATTGATTTCAGTAAATATTTTTCTCAGCGATCCTTTGGGGCCCAGGTTATAGACTGCTCGAATATAGTGTGTAACATTTAAAAGTTATCAAATCCACTAATTTACGGATTTTTGCGTTATTTAAAATATATTTATTCTCGACGTTTCGGATTCTTTCCAGCATCCATGATCACGGGCAGACTAAGTTGGTATATGTCGTATTTCAATGTTTCGAATAACCGTCAGAGTTATTATTTAAAAATTGACATATCGTTCGTTTCTTAATTTTAATGTTTGTTTCAAAAAGTTTTATACTCTGTGTTTAATTTTGAAATGATTGATCCCAGGAAGGTGGCAATGACCAACCATCCTCTCTATTAAAATTTGGATATTTTTTAATTTGATTGCTTCCGAATCATCCTTGGTATAAATCGATGTTCATTAGCAGTATTTTTGGTTCATCAAATCTAATATAATGATTGGGCTTGTCTAGAACATGGTCGCAAATTGCAGATTTCTTATAGCGTCGGTGCTTAACATCAGCTATATGTTCTTTTACTCTGGTTCTTACTGGTCTTTTGTTTGTCCAATGTAGGAGAGACCACAATCACAGTCTAGTTTGTACACACCTGGTACCTGTAGAGGAATTTTACATTTCACAGATGGTAATGGCTAATCTTCTTCGGCGGCTTATAATATGTTTTTATAGAAGCTCGCTTTAAAATATAACCGATTTTGTCAGTGACTCTCTGATGTGAAGGTAAGACGGCAGGCACTCTTTCGACTGTGGCTGGCTTCAACGGTGACTGCGACGTAGACGTGGAACTTGGAGTTTGTTTTAAAAATATCCAAATTTTAATAGAGAGGATGGTTGGTCATTGCCACCTTCCTGGGATCCAATCATTTCAAAAATTAAACACAGAGTATAAAAACTTTGTGAAACAAACATTAAAATTAAGAAAACGAACGATATGTCAATTTTAAATAATAACTCTGACGGTTATTCGAAACATTGAAATACAGACATATACCAACTTAGTCTGCCCGTGATCATGGATGCTGGAAAGAATCCGAAACGTCGGGAATAAATATATTTTAAATAACGCGAAAAATCCGTAAATTAGTGGATTTGATATGTATAATAATCGCGTAAATAAAAGAAATAATTATTTAAAAGTTAATAATATTATATCATTAAATGATAACGATTGCTAATTTGAGGTAGATACAGGATACGTCCTAGTTCAAGTATCAACCGACTTTAAACTATCTGCTAATCTTTAGCGTTGTACCTTTTTATCTTTTTTTATTTTATTTCATAGAAGCTGTAAGATTATGGTGAGAAATAAAGGGTTAAAATTTTAATTTTCTCTCATTTTTCACAAATAGTATACATTTGAAACGACTTTTCGGATCCTCCGTTGGTCATAAGTAACGGAAGTAAAAAGGTAAATAAGCGCGATGAGAACAAGAAATTACTATTGGATTGTTATATCGAAAACAAAGCGCTTACAAGTTGGATACTAAATTAATGTTTATTTGTATAAGTATTTATGCTAGGTATCTGTTAAGCTTAAAACGTATGTATTGCATCCTTACTAATCTAGAATGTATCTTAAGTCAGTGTAAGAAAAATAGTAAACAATTTTGTTTCTTCGTTCGTACTGTTTTCAGATAATACTTGGCTCATACAGTTGGTCTGTTTGAAAAGATACTTTAAGAATAAGAATGTAACATCGTTATTAGTTTATACTTGTCTCGTAATCGTAAGTACTAGAAAGAGTCTGTACTATTAAGAATAGTATTATTAGATATAGATAGCTTTTAATTTATGTTACTCACATAAATATTAGAGACTTGTGTCAATCTAAGATGAGAGATAAGACGTCTAAATCTGCTCACCGCCCTGAGTCATGAAATTTTACGTATCGTTTACCCATTGATTACGCTGGCTACGATGCCTTCAAACCGGAACACAGTAGTGTTTATACACTGCTGCTTTGCAGCCGAAATAAGCACCGCTATGGCAATTTCCCAATTTTTCCTGTTAAAAAGAGCCGACTACCTTAAAAATATTAATTATAAAAGATTTATTATAATACTAAATACCTTTATCTTGCATTCGATGCTGGCTAAGAACAACGGCGTACGCGTCCGAATTAACTAAATCGGTTCCGGTTTTGATAGGTGCCAAATCTGTTGAAATTAGGTAATATGAGACAAACAGAAAATTAATTAATACAATATACATTACGTAATGACAACTAAGAAATATAATATTTAACAGTAAATGAATACTATATTAAAATTTATTTATAGTAACACCTATATATTAGGTGATTCGGTTTTAAATTGGCCCTTTTATATACTTATTTGCAAATACTTACCTTAATGAATCGTAAGTAACATTTCAATTAATTCGATATCAAAGAGAGAAATTTAATAACGATTTGAAGTTTATGGCAGCTAGATTTATAATTGTAACCAATATTTCCAAATAAAAATGGTTAACCGCTAAGATGTAAAGAATATTTATCTCCAACTGAACAAATAATTTATATAACCATAGGAGCATCTGTCGATTTCAAATGTACTTTTATTTTTAAAATATTCACATAAATATCATAATATTTATTGTCATAATATTTTCATCATAACAGTTTATGCATATTTAGCGTGAGTAAACTATATTGAAACACAAACATCTTCGCATTTCCTAAATACTATTAAACGTAATATTAGCATAGATTGTATGGTAAGGTTATACGAACCGTTATTTGCAAACGCCGTAGTCCGTGTGTCAGGTACCACGAATTGACTCGTTGTACTCAAAGCAGTGGTTGTGGCGAGAGCTAGGAATGTCGACAACTTTAGTCTAACACAACACGGTATGTAGTAGAATCTAGATTCAGTAAGTAAGTTATAAGAAGTTACGTAAATAAGCGGTAAGGAAATTAACGTTTTATGTAATAACAAAATCTTTTGATTAAAATATACATTCCTTTTATATAAGTTGCGAGTTTATTAATGTGTTTAATTATAATATTTAATATTGATAAACATGATTCTCAATGCAAATAAATCTTAAATTTATGAATTACAATATTGCAATTACAAAATCTTATTTTGTAAATAACAAAGAAATTTATAGGTTACTGCACTTATGTATAACCTAGTATTGACACGAATATAATTAGATATAAATAGATCGTGTTAAAGAAAGATCTTGAAAGATATATTAATTGATTATATTTGGAGCTCTCCGAACAAGTTTAATTAACGATATTTATTGCGAGGTCTTGAATTCTTTGACCGGCTTTTAATAAAAAAGCAACAAGATTACTACAAAAGCTACTAGGTAATCTAATGTTCATCATAGATGCTTACAGAAAGCGATCGGTGACGATTTTTTCCCTTTACCCCCGAAACTTTTCATTGTTTATACGGTCTTTTTGTCCCTTAATCATAGAGAGGGTAATATTTATTATCAAATATAATGTACAATAGGCGTGATATATACACAAAATAAGCAACCCATAGAATGCCTAAACACAGTACCTACTATACCTAAATAACCTGGATTTTTAATTAAACTTCCGATAGATTTTTAAATGGGTTTTCACTTACTGAAAAGTGTCACGACATCGTCGCTACCCCCGACTGAATTCTCTGCGTAGCACCGATAAGGACCAATGTCTTCTTTTGACACGTTATTAATTTTAAGTACGCTCATGTGCTCGTAAATATTGAAGGTTGTCCTTACTGCGTACTTCACACCTACAGCAATTTAACACGGATGACTACTAAATTACGAAATAATAAGAAAACAAAAGGAAATAGTAATTAAAAAATATAGACATAAATATTTTGTAAGAAGGCACCATCATACTCTCTTTAGAAAATAGCATATGCCAGCGGCAAACATTGATCATCAACCGTAACCTTTTTGTATATATTATACTTGGTAATAAATTTACATTGTACCAATTCTTTAACAATTAGTATAAAGCGTTTGCACGATATGTTTCTTGACAAAGACAGTAAAGGGCGACAGGTTTTCCTTAATTTCTTTATGGTTTCTTTATTGCTAATTGTGAATACCTTTTTTGTAAGTTACCATTTAAAAACATTCATAATTATTATACATCAAATGTTATTCTTATTAATGGAAAATCTCTGAGTTTGCCTTTCAGCATAAATGGAATACAGCTGTGATAATAAACTTCAAATTAAATATTAATGTAGTTCAATAATACTGATATAAATATTAGTTACCGTTTCTTAGTGTATTTCAAATTTATCAGTCCAATGTACTTTTGGTACTGGGTAAGCTTTAATACGACATTGGAGTGAGGCATTTTCCCTGATGTATACTCCCACCATTTTCCTTGTAACCACAATTTGCGGCTTGCCTGCGAATCATAAAGCGTGACAAATTATATGAATACTTATAAGCTATGAATTTAACAATTTTTTTTTTGAGTAGCACTATATTGTGAGATCTCGGTTTTATTATTTTTAACTTTCAAATCATATTTTAGCCCTGAATAATATTAAAGCTTAAATAAATATATAACAGGCTTTGCATTTTAAACAACAATGCCAAAAATATAAAAATGCGCTCATTCTTCATTGCTATGCCGAACAAAACGTTAATGATTGAGTGAAACCAACAAAATACGTCCCAGGAGAACGATTTATTAATTTGTAACACCAACACCAACATTACAGCGTTCAATAACATCTATTATTTGATATACCGAGCCTTTGTATTATTATTATTCATAATACAAAGAAAATAATTAATGAAACTTGCTTAAACTCGTGGAATCAGCTATTGCGTCCAAAGTGGCAATTTATGCGGCCGACAGAAACTAAAGACAAAGGCTAGGTAATTATTTAGGGCAAATAACATAGTTAACTTCTATTGTTAACAATTGTTTTAATAAGTAATCCCTAATTGATTTACTAATTACGTTTAGGCAGGGTGTTCATTTATTCCTTTATATAAAATCGTGGTGTAATTGCCTTTAGTAGTACTATAATTGATATGAGCATAATTCAATGTGTGTAGTTCAATGAGCTACCAAATTGAAACCTGTACTAAAGTATCGTTAGATTATTAGCCAGTTATTTACAGCCATTCTTAGATCAGGATAGTCTGTATATTTGAATATTTAGTTTAAAAACACTTCGATCTCTGACACGCAAAGTTTTCGGTTTCTTGAAAGCTTTAATTATGCAATGAGGAGATAGAATGAATCTAAAAATTAAACCGGTAGCAATAAAGAGGCGTCGTACGTTGTTATGGGCTGATTTTCGCGCAGTGATTGTCATTTCGGTGAAAATTCTATATTAAGGCGGGAGACATGGGCTAGCGAGTTATTCTGATTAATTTGCTTACTTACACTGAAAGTTTTCGTGCGATCGACAAGATAGCGTGTCGGTAATTAGGAGGTTAAAATAAATTGCCATATTTGAAGACAACAGATTGGACAAGCAAAACTTTGATATACTTGGCTGTCAGTCTAACAGTATTTAGTTCAGCTACCTTTATGTATATTCAATTTCTATTCGCTCTGATATATACTATTTCTTTTCGCTGTGATATAGTGATAGAACAGAAACGTGGACTCACACGGGACGTGCAGAAGAATCCTCTTGCTTACACTAGGCGGCACTCCGTTGCTAGCGATGCAGAAAATCGCTCCGTTCATATCTCGTTCCGCGGAACTTACGTTCATCCACTCGCCCTCCCATTTTGCAACTGCGACAATGTCAAAGTGTAAACAAAGTCTGCCTCTATATAAATGTATAACTGGGTGTATACGTCATTGCAGTTCTTTAAAATCTTTATTTCGGTGTATTGCCGGTATGGTCTTATTATTCTGACTGTTGTTAGAATCATTTTGCTTGGTTAAATTTAAAAAGGCGTAAATAAAAGTTATGAACGTGGTTGTAAATAATTTTATTGTTTTTATATTCATTATTTTGTCTCAGAATTGGCTTTTACGATATTATTTCGTTTAGAATATAATGAATAGAATACATGTATGTATTTTGGCTATTAAAACATCGTAATTATGTATAATTCGCCATTTAGAAACGGTACATAGAATAATTAATGACATAAAAGTAATGTTTTTCCTCTCAATTATAAAAGTTAAGAACGTTTATTCAGGCATGTAAATACACGTTCAAGATTTGCCTTATCCGAAGAAAATCGATACACAACCTAAATAATGAACTGTGTTTTATAAAGTAAAGAGATTGTAAAATTCTACTGAGATCTATGTTGTATGTAATTTATGAGATAAAAGCTTATCTCATAAATTATTTAATCTTTCTTCCTTGCGAAGATACATAGTTTATTATACATAATAGAAGTAGCTTCGTAGATAGCACGAAGGTTTATATTAAGAGCCAAATAAGACTCAGTTTTTATGTAAGGAAAGTCTTATTGTAAACAATAACAGCGACAATTATATAAACGTTTCTAATCGTTGGTCATCGCCAAATTTAATATCCACGGGGTCATCCGAAATTTAGACGTTATATACTTTAAAATAAGTCTTTTTTTGGAAATTTTTTGTCTAATTTGGTTTCGGTATGTGAAGCTACAACAGGTTAATACGATCTGGGCAGATCATCCAGTTGCCTGGAAAGTAACATGATTCACGCGTCGGATGGGCACGCAAAAAGTCAGTCCACCGACTAATCCGCGTTGAACCAGCGCGGTGGGATACGGTCCAAAAACCCTCAAATGGAGACGGCGTGTAATAGGGGAGGCCTATTTCCAGCAGTGGACTAACACAGGCTGATGATGATAATGTAGAGCTATAATCAGGTTTTATAATAATGGGTTTCCTGTAAAAGGGGCTTGCTAACTCTTTATAACAGTGACGTATCAATTATAGCTAAAGAAATTACGTTAATACGGCTATGTGAGTAATTCGTCATCAGTTTTACGCGGTGGATTAAAGGTCAAACGCGCTTATAGCTCTGCATACCGGGGTTTAAGAATAATGAGTTTTCTGTTAAAAGGGGCCTATTTGGGTTTTGTCTTATTAACCTTAAAACACTGTTGTTTTCTAGTTCCAAAGCCAGATAAAGTAATTATTGGCTACGTGAGTCGTAACTTCACCTGTTATCAGTATTAAACGTTAGGTTTTGCCTCACTGCAAACACAAAATAATTAAAATACCTCTTTCGTCACCGACTGTCAGGAGCTTCAAGTCCTCCCTTCTCCAGGTGATAGTGGGCTTCGGTATGCCAGATGCAGCACAATGAAGGGCCACGGTGTCCCCTGCGTTAACAACTACTTCCCCGCTGCTATCAGAGTCGACGATGTCCGGTGGAACTAAAAAAATACTTTTGAGAATATAAAAGAACCCGATAATTTAAATCATCATCATCAATAGCCTGTGATAGCCCACTGCTGGACATAGGCCACCCCTAACGCACGCCTCCTCCATTAGAGATTTTGGACCGTATCCCATCACGCTGGTCCAATGCGGGTTGGTGGGTGGACCGACTTTTTACATGCCCATCCGACGCATGGATCACCTTACTTTTCAGACAATTGGGTGATAGGCCCAAATAGCCCTAACCAATTAGGAAACGACAATGAAAATTTGTTGAGTTCCCGCAGGATTCGAACCCACGACCTCCGGTTTCTAAAGCACACGCCCATACCACTAGGCTACGGAGGTGGTTGGCAATAATTTAAATAAATAGGGTAAACGGTTTATCTTGTAAACACCACTAACTCATAATGTTTTCCTAAGTGCATAGGTTCTTTCGCAACTATTAGAAGAATAAAAATTCAGCCCACCCAATAATGGTATAAGAAATATTAAGAACAGATACGCCTTCAAATTACTAATGGTGAACAGAAAGAACTAAATACCCTAAGATATTTCTAAAAGCATCTGTAGCTGACAATTTTAATCTTCATAACATCAATATACGTATGAAGTTTTGTGGCGGAAACCATTTTTTTACGTTTTGACAACATTAAAATATAAGTTAGTTTATAGAAATTTTAGATAATTGTTAGTTATAGAATAGGTATAATTTTAACTAATGATATATTACAGTCTATTAGTATTAAGTGACAACTGTACCATAAACCTGAAGCTGGTAGCTCTGCGATGTCATAGGTTCCGTGTTGATCTGGCACATGTAAGGACCAGCATCGCTAGGTCTTACTTCTCGTAGAGTAAGCATCCATTCGTGAGCGTTTCCCCTGGAGATGCCGACACGGTGGTTTTTGGTTATGACGTGCTGACCAATCGTCAGTATAGTCTGTGTGTCGACACGTAACCATGCCACCTGTTAGACAACGCTATTAATATTACGACAATTTTCGACGCCAATTTTGTTTGACATTAGATTTTGTTTTATTCCGTATCTTATTTAGTTCAGGAGACTATCCATTTTTTTATTTTACAATCTATACTATAGCGTCTGTCTTTACATAAAATTTTATAAGAAAATACTTATAAGATTTGTAGATTTACCATAAGACTCAAGGCCTAGTAAAATTTTACCATTAAATATTAAGAATGCACAGAGAATAAAATTACTTTACGGATTTTATCGCGTTTATTTTACATTTAAATTCCGACGTTTCGAACACTTTCCAGCGGCCGTGGTCACGGGTAGAATCAGTTCATTTGCATAGGTCGGAGTACAGATTAAAAATAATTCATAAAATTAAGATCTGGTAACCCGCTTCAGCACTGGCAAGAAGACGCATGACATCTCAGTCTACCCGTGACCACGGCCGCTGGAAAGTGTTCGAAACGTCGGGAATTTAAATAAAATAAACGCGATAAAATCCGTAAAGTAATTATTTAATAATGTATAATATTCGGCAAGCAATAGTAATAATTATGCACAGAGAAATTACACATTTGTTTAAGAATAATAATAAGAAAAAGTTATAGCAAGTTATATAATAGAAATATTGAAGCGGTGCAATTCCCGGAAAGAATATTTGTAATCGTCTTGGAAAGTTGCTTAAGCCAGGAAGGCTTTCTTAGGCTTATGCTACTTTTTCCTACTAAAACAGATTATAATTTCGTGTTTTACTTTTCTTGGTGTAGCATGGGCACCACACCGGAGAATAGTGGTGTTTATAAATTACTTTTATTATTTTCGGCAATAAAGGTACCGCGGTAATATTTTACAAAAGAAAACCTATTTGTCTTAGCTCCGGTAGATTTTTTTTGCCAAACACCAATTATTGTGTGATGTTTAAGCAACATTAGACTATTTTTATATAGATTTAGAACTTTATTTGACACACTAATACGGGTTCGTTAACCAATTTGTTTCATTCTTGTAATATAACTCATAATTTTTTATTAGAGGACCCGCTATATATATAGGTCAAAGACCGAGAGAAAGAGAAAGAAGAAAATAAGAAAGAAAGAGACTCTGCTTGTGATTTAACGGTGTTTGTTCGAAATATATATTCTTTGAAATCTAACAATTATTAATATGCACTGCTAACTAAAACATATTCTATCTTTATCCCAACAAACGCATTATTTATATTATCGTCAAAAAACACCGTACAAATACAATGCAATATGATTAGAGATTACTTACTAAGGCTTGTGAATTGCGCGCGCGTCTTTAGTTTTACGGTTGGCACATTTCAAATTGCGAGAATATATCAACAGGCGGTAATACCAAACTCATAAAGGGCACACCTAAGCGTCATAATTGCCTCGCAAAGTGTGCTGTCGACGTTCCACCCTTGATATTTACGAGCGATATTTACCCTTACGGTGCCTTCCGCGTCAGCTGACGACAGCGCGTGAATGGAAACGCATTATGAAGGACTGAGTTATGGGTTTCGAGGTCTCGTAAACAACTATAGGGCCTACATTAGCTCCAGGTAATTTTACCTATAGGTACCTAAAACCAGCCATGTTAACATTTGCGCGTCTTTACTTACAAAATGGCTCAAATTCACGTAAAAATATCTTAATTCAGATATCATAGATAATGTAATGTTTAGTTCTTTCTATAGTATCTGACGACGACAAGATACAAGAAAAGCTACACAAAAGAACAGAGGTTGTCTGGGAGATAATGTCATTGGCATTAAGTCTGCTTTTGTACCATTTATTCGTATAAAAAAGTGGGTATAAATAAATAAATGAGCATGAATATGAATACAAAGAAGATATTTTGAGCACTAGAATATACAACTATTTTTATTTTATTTATTTATTTTTTAGCGGTTATCCGTTTACGGGACAGTAATTAATATATTTTAAAAAGTTTTTTTCTATCAATAAATTAAATTAAAATACTCACCTTGTAATTTTGCAAATATTCCACATTGCACGTGAGGGTTACATCCCGGCCTATAATCACTGTTACATTTTTCTCGGCGCTTGATAGTAATTGAGCTCCTAAAAAAATATATTATATTAAACTGGATACTAGTCGATATGAAATATGCTTACTGTACAAATATAAATATAAGATATCTTGTTGTTTAGTTAATGTTTAGAAACTCGTTATGTATAATAAATTTCTATATTCTATAGTAGTGACCCGTCCCGGCTATGCACATATTAAACTACTACATAATATCCTTATAATAATATAATGCTACTATCCTTATAAAAGGGCTATATTATATTAAATGGACAATGTATTTAAGGTACTTAATAGGATAAAGAATAATCCTGTATTGTTTAAAAACTCTTCGTAAACAGGCATATCTTCCCCATAATTTTTTATGGAGAAGATATGCCTAAATCATATTGTGGGTTATCCTGAAGTGATATACCGTCGCAGGCTTATTCGTAGCCTTTTCAATTAATAAGAGAGAATTAATTAGAGTTTGTCTAAATTATATGCAAGCACAATACATATAATTCTTTATCTTGAATCACACAATGTTTAAAAAACCGCTTACAAATCCGTCGCGTAGTTTTAAAGATTAAATCATACAAAGGGGCGAACAGAAAGCGAAGATATACTACAAAGAAGCGAGTAACTTTCAAACCTAACAGCTTAACAATAGAAATTTTTATTGCCATTATATAAATTGCCTTAAAACATTAATTCATAGAAAAATTGAACTTATTTTATTAATTTTGTTTCCTTGTAATTTTTATAACCATTTAAGTGTCTGAGATCACATCGTTTATGACTGCGATATCAAAATATCAAAATTGTATAAGTATATTTAAAAATATTTTCTTTAAACTTGATAATAAAAATAATTTACGCAGCCAGTACTAATGTCCCGATACCCTTGAGCACCTAAACGATTTCTCAAGCGAGTGATTTGTTATTTAGATGAGGTGAATTCCCAGTCCTTCTGAATTTCACAATGGAATTAATTTAAGCCTAACATGTACTAGGGTAACTGTGTTGAGAGTCAATATAAATATTAACCCTATAAATTTTAATGTGAATGGCACACCAACTCATTGATTATGTAGGAATATTATTTATCACAACTTTTTGTATCGTTTTATCGTATGTTTGATAAATCATTGATAACGCAAATAAATTAAATCCTTTAAGTTAAAGGAATTAGAGATACTATTGATAAAATAGAACAATACAGTGATTTCTTTTTATGTCTACTTATTACTGAATTCACATTAGATAAGAATAAATGATAAAGAAAATTCCGTTATATTGTGTAATAAAATATATAGGTTACATAAATATATACATATAAAAATAAAGCGTTTATAAAATATGTTTAAAATTACCTTTAACATACAAAAAACACAAATTTAGAGCTACTAATGTTAGTTTTGCACTCATTTTGTACACATTTATGATTCAACACTACGCTCCGATAAGTGACATCAGACTATTACGAAACATATTTAAGAACAACGTGCAAGAAAGTTTCCCGCCTTTTATTTCACACAAAGTTGCCGCAGTTCAACACTTCGCAGCCTCAACTGAAGTCGCAGAACAACTTTGCCGGACGCCGAGGAAAAGTGAATAATATTAGCGCAGGCGCGCTCGACTTTGCGAATATCTGTGTTATATCCATTTCGTTATATTTAGATATTTTACTATTACAAATAAAAGAAATATAATTACGACGAAATAAAATTACACTTTTTAGTAAGTATATGTGCATAATGTTAACATCTGCACTGTTCAGTGCTAAAACGAAACATAGATTTTTTTATTTTATTTTAAAACAATCCGCTCGTTTTAAATCACGCGAAATAGAGTTTCGCCCCTACATTATATTTTTGACATATATTCCTTAAGTTATGCTCAAGATTTGTCGATGAAACTTTCATAACAGCGATTATATCTAAATAATAAAAAAATAACCAGATTGATGAAAAGCGTTTCACGCGACTTGTCTTAGGAGCATGGGCATACGTAAATTCCTTGCTAGAATAAAAAATACCAAACAAATGTACAGAATTCAGAAACTAAAATACGAGGAGGGCTTTAACATCTGAAAAATAATTGTTTTAGATGGCAAACCGGTTTAAAGGCAACCTGAAAAGGGCGGAAAATAATACATAATGACAATGCAAAATTAACATTTTTAGTGTGTAGGGAGATACTTTTTCTAGAATACTGTAGCCATAAATAACTGGCTAATTGCCGCGGATGTCTTTAAGAATTTGATAAATATTTTTGAAAAATATTATTTATTTTTCGTCTTTACCGTGAATCAAATGTTTGTTTTTAATGCAAAGTGTAAAGACATTCTATAACCAAGTGAAATTCAATATTTATGTTAATAAATACATATATATACACGTACTCTTTTAATAAAACTCACAACAAAAAAATTAGATTTCACATAATTCATTAAAAATTGCGTGCATTTTATTTTTTTTATCTTTTGAATTATTGTTTGGTAAACTCCAGGAGCATTTAGTTAGGAAAGGCTAAAAAGTTAATGGAAAGTGACGCTTCATCGAAGTTTCTGTAATCTACTTTTCTAACAAAAAGGATTCATTCATCTCAAATCCGAAGAGTTCTTGTTTGTTACGGGGCGTATCTGATTAAGTGAATTATTCGAGGGTCTGAAAGTAAATAAAAAGATCCACATTTATCCCAGATACACATTATTTTACTGCCACGGAAAAAAAAACAGATTAGAAAATTGAAAATTATCACTTTATATTTTATTAAAATACAACGTTATTATAAAGTTAATTTTCTTAAAGTCTGCCAGTAATGAAGCAGTGTAGGAGTAAATGTCCAAAAATATAAGTATATTTTGGACATAACTCTTACTACTGCATAACTGTTGATGGCCCTATGCGGAAGAATTATTTATTCAGTAAATTCTTTTAAATGCCTCCGTAGCCTAGTGGTAAGAGCGTGTGCTTTAAAAACCGGAGGTTATTGGTTCGAATCCTGCAAGAACTTAAGAAATTTTCATTGTTGTTTCCTAGTTGGTTATGGCAACTTTGATTGAATGAAAGAATTGCGTGGTGGGATACAGTCCAAGAACTCCCTAAATGGAGAAGGCGTGCAATACCCCTAATGCGGGCTTATATCCAGCAGTGGACTAACACAGGCTAAAGATGATGATGTTGAAATTCTATTCTTTTAAACGATTTCTCCAACATTCTTAGGGATAATTGCTATTGAACATTATCTACAATAGATTAAGTTCTAATTAATCATTTATCTTGCACTGTATCAATATCTCATTACCATACAAAATTACAAATGAATGAGACCAACATATTTTAAATAACTCTAATACTATAGTTATAAACTATAATCGCGCGAGTTTCAGATGTTAGCAAATTACGAAAAAATAAATTTTCATTTGTTTTAGCTCTTTTGTTAACTCCTTTATTCGTATATTTATTATTTCTCGAAGCAAATCCAATAATTGAATACAGAAGATGGAAATTTTTAATTTTCCTTTAGTATAGGGCTACAACTTATAAGCTTCCTTTTAGCGATTACTTAGTTATTACTGCTTTATGTATTAAAAATGTAGTTTTATGTTAAAAAATAATTTAAAAATAACATATTGATGCATCTATATTTAACAAGAAAACGATATGAATTAATTTATTTGTAGTGCAAAATATTTATATAATTATTTAAGTTCGTTTATATATCAAATTTTATTTTTTTGTAACTTTGATAAATAATTCTATTTCTCATCAATGCCTCTGAAAGATTAAGAAAAGAAATAAAAAGTCGAGTATTTAGAAACTCTACTTTATAAAGGGCTTTTAAATCTGTAAAGTAATTGCTTTAGAAAGCTAACCGTTCTAACGTCAACCTGAAAAGGGCGGAAAATATTACATAATGGCGATTCAAATTAACATTTTTACTGTGCAGGGAAATATTGTTGCAAGAATACTGTAGCCATAAATGACTTTATAATTACCACGGCTGCCTTGAATAATTTTAAAAATGAAAAAAATTTCTACGAGTCACAAATCAAATGTTTACTTTTATAATAAATTTAAATGAAACACGTAATCTTCTCAATAAAGTGAGTTTTAAATTAGGTTCATAAATATGTACATTTCCTCTGCTTATACTTATAAATTTCTACAAGACTTTTTAAATTGTATTCTATATTTTACTTTTTTACCCACTCACCAACCCGCATTGGACCAGCGTGGTGGGATACGGTCCAAAAACCCCCTAATGGATAGGGGTGTATTAGGGGAGGCCTATGTCCAGCAGTGGACTATCAAAGGCTGATGATGAAGATGATTTTTCTTTTTATATTGTGGCTGTAGCTTTTTGGTGAGTATAACGTGCTATATTCGATGACGGTGCAGTGTTTAAATTTACAAGTATTTTTCAATGAAACTGAGAACAAAAATATAATATAATTTACAAAATGTATTCCAAATATTGCATGACTAAAAAAAATCGTTATCTAGAAAAAATGAAATTCCAGCATATAATAATTACTGACCGAGCGACCCGCCCTGGTTCCGCACGGGTGCAATACTTTGTAAAATCTAAGGAATAATAAATAAAGCATGGGTACATAGGGGAAAAAGCGACTTTGTTTTATACTATGTAGTGAGAGTGTAACACTTTATTATTTATTATTAACAGTTTACGTACTAATAGTAGGAGTTCGCGTTTTTTTTCAAGGTTTAACTTTATATTTATAATTTTTTTAAATATTTTGATATACTTCAGGAGTATTTACTAAGGGAAATCTAATAAGAAATACTTTATCAAATCCACTAATTTATAGATTTTTCGCGTTAATTACATATATTTATTCCCGACGTTTGAGATTCTTTCCAGCATCCATGATCACGGGCAGGCTAAGTTGGTATACGTCTGTATCTCAATGTTTTGTTTTTATTCCAAAAAATAAATAAAAGACATAATTAAGTAATGTTTTATTTAAATTTTTGTAATTTCCTTTTGAACACAAAGGATCCTTAATTTCGAATTCAAAAAGTTCTTTTTCGTTATAGAGTGTTTCTGTCAACGAAATAGACGATACTTTATTAACGGGCACTTTAAAAGTAATAGTTATAAACATTTGATACTTCACTATCATCATCGTCAGCCTGTGATAGTCCACTGCTGGACATAGGCCTCCCCTAACCGACTAGAAAACAACAATGTAAAATGTGTTGAGTCCCCGCAGGATTCGAACCCACGATCTACGGAGGCAGTCACTCCTATAATAGAGAATAAATCATAGGTATAAAAAAGATATTTTATATCTATTCATTCTTTTTTCTATTTAGCTGTATCAAGGACGTGGAGGGCCCTCGTAACATAAAGTCAAAAAATTATGAAATTTGTGTCGTAATTTATGGATGGCACCTTAAGTGAATTATTGAGGGTCTGTAAACTTAATAAAAGTACAACATTTTTATAAATACACGTTTAATTTTATTTTATATAGATAAAACGAAGCAGATACTTAAACATTTACAACTTTTATATATCATAATACAACGTTTTTATATCTCAAAAGCATGTCAGTAATGTTAACCGTATCTTACAAACTAGAAAAGAAAATGTCTAAAATACACGTTACTGCAGAACTGTTGTTAGCGCTATGCGGAAAAATAATTAAATTTTCATCCGGTAAATTCTATTATTTCAGACAATCGCGCCAACGTTCTTAAGGGTAATTGCGAATTAAACTGAAATTACACCCATCTCGGTTCATTATTGAAAATAATTAAAAAATGCACAAAAATAAATGAATATTAAAAATTAGATGTTTTTCGTTTTTGTAATTATACTGATACAACTTTGAGTTCAAAGTTTTACATTTTTATTGACAGCTTTTCAAAACGTACACACAAAATAAAATTCTTCGAATTGAATTTGAAAACCAAATGTTGTTAATAAAAAGTACTTAAATGGAATCATAGGAGGGTTATTCAATTTTCATCAAGGCTACCACAGTAAGCTTCTACGATAAAAAATATTATTGACAGAGTCCAACCCAGAACTAAAAAACCTATCGTTCCAGCAAAGTATTTCAGGTTCATAGCTTCATACTGGTGAGACGAATGGTCGTATAGACGCCTTCTTATATAATTTGTGTGTTTTGTGTTAATGCGCTCTATAAAGCCCCTCTACAAACATACTCAAAATATGGCTGACTGGTTCGGCCAACGGGGAATGCTTGCTAAAATAAATCACTGAAGGGCTGTTGACAATCTTCTCTGGGATTATTTGCAGCTTTCGAGAACCATTGAATTGTTTCAAGTATTCAATAACGACTTCCTTATTAACAGCCAGTGCAAATTCGGAGTTTCCGTATGAAATTTCATTTAAAACGTCAAAGATGTTTGAAAAGTTTACAGTGCTCCATTTCTCCAAAATGTCAATATCGTCTGAATAGTAATTTCTCAATGATTCCGTGCCACCGTATTCGTATTGGTTGCTTATGGCGTCTTCAATATTTGCAAGTGCTCTCTCGTAACTTTGATGTTTAAGTGAATCCATCAGACCGGCTTGGTAGCAGGATCGTATGACGAAACTGAACCAAATCCACATGTATACAACTGCTACAAATGTTCTCTTAGTGGGAATTCGTAATATGGGCACTCCCAGAAATAATACCCAAGAATAAAAAAACAGATTCGCCTTATTTGGAGCGGCATTCACCACCTTTATGATATTGCTCCATATCCTAGATTTCAAAAGCGCGTTCAGAAATATTACCATCACGAACATGAATATCAACACAAATCTTGTATTACTTTTCAGGGGGTGAAAAAGTTTTTCCCATGCAGGTCTTAAGGAGGGCAGTTTGGCAGTCCAAACGATATCCATTGTATTGTAAGTATAGGAAATCTGAAAGTTCCCATATAGATCGGCCGACAGGGGAAGGGAGCACATGGAGGCGTATGCTTCACCATTGTACACATCCCCCAATGATCCTGTCCAGTTGCCATTTTCGTAGGTTCCCCAATCATTGCCATCAGATGGTGTCTTGATCATCAACGACGCATTTAATGTTTCAGCAAGTAAATTTAGCACTTCGCCATCAGAACCAGACGGCTCTCCAGTCAAATTATTCAAAAACATAAAAGGAGCTTGTTCGAAAGTTGACACTATGAGAGAACATTTATGAAAGTTACTTAGTTGTTCTTGATATACTGATCTTAGGCATGAATCATTTTTGCAGTCATCGAGATTAATTTCAAAAGGTTCATTGTTCAAACATTTTTTGGGTTGTATTATGCGATATGAATAAGCACGAGCGTTATTGTCTGCTTTCAGTAAAATCACGTTGAAAATGTAGAGTTCCGATAAAGTTTGAAAGATCTTCTTTTCGTCACATTGTTCACTATTTACTGTTGAGCAGATAATAATGAATTTACCAGCTCTGTCAAAAGTAGACTCCGAAAGATGCATTAACGTATCGGATATTTCCAAATATTGTTCTCCGATTAACACATACTGTGACACATGCAATCGATGCGCAGAAATATTTCGGCCTTTAACCAAAATAATCGATTGATTGTATTTACTCAAAAAGGCATCGATAACTAGCAGATGTTGAATATTAAATAAAACGAGCGTGACGTAACGCCATTCAAAATTAAAGAACCCAATCCTGGCAGCTATTTGAGCGAGATCGAACAAAGCTTCTGAATAATATTCGAGCCTCAAGTCATAAATACTCGTTGAATTGTTGTACATGTTGATCGTCCACATACGTATGAGTATAAAAACATTTTGTATGTTCGCTTTATACAAAATTAACAAATCATACTAATGAAAGACGAATAATGTGGAATACGATTGAACTGTGAAATTGCATTTTAATTGCACATTTATGGTATTTAATGTTTGCAATTCACAGAAACTCTAACAGGGAAAAAAATTATGTTGAAATTGAAAGTCAACAGTTTTTTTATAAATTGATAATGGCATAGCCAGTAAGAAGTGACAAGGAGCTAAGGGTGCCTCATCAGAATTTTATTGTATTTCAGAGAAAACATAAACAGTTTTGCAGAGTATTCTGAAAAGAAACTGTTCGTCGTAAGGGGAAAGCCGGACTTCTCCCGACTCTTGGCTCGTTCGGTACGCTCAAATGCTTTTTATAAGCTCTATTTGGACTCACGTTACAGATGTAATATCATATTGAGTCCTAATAAATAAGAAGGTAAGATAAACTTTTAATTTTAATTATCCATCAAATACAAAATGAGAGTAAGAGTTTTGCACCCTTCTAATAATTCTTAGAAAACTATCATTACTTCTTGTAATTTAACCGATTTAGTGCTGATGAGGTGTAAACAAACTAAATTATGTTTTACAAAGTGTACTTTGTTGCCGTTTTCAAAGACGTCACAAGCGCTGTCATTGCTGCAACCAGTAATTTAAATATTTTTTTTTACACAGCGTGTCTTGATTGATTGGCAAAGAATCAGAATATGCAAGTTTATTGTTATTATCTTTATATATTATTTTATAAAAATAAAGATTAAATTGTAGAAAAAGACTTAACCTTTACCTTTTAAAAAACATGTAATAGATTAAAAACTTCTATTATACTTCAGCGCGCGGTTCGATGACGTCACATGGCTCGTGTCACGTAATGTCATGTCACTAATTCTTGAATCGCTACGCGTTTGAGTTACTTTGTACATATTTCTGGTAATTGCAATACCAAGTGCAAATATAACACACTGTCAAAAGTTAACCAACTAAAGTTTTAACGTATTAAAGTACTACAGCAGTAGTGTAAGTAAGATGATGGTTAAAAAAGAAAAGATGAGCTGTCTTCGTTATCATGTTCATGTTTTTGTGACTTTAATTTTAGGGTAAGTGAAATTAAGAGAAGCAGAAACAGCTTAGTGTGCGGTATTACTTAAAATTATTTATGAGTTAGATAAAAGCGTTTTATTTCAAAATAGCAATCGTTTACAGTAGTTTGGAATAGCTCTCAATAACCGTTACATGAATTAGTACAATGAAACAGAATGGGTATAGCTTATATTTAAAGATTATTACTGGCAAGTTACATAATAGTAAACTCGTACAAAAAAGGGATTACATAGCGTGTATCAACATACAAAAATTTATGAAATTACGGTGGTTCATTACATTTCAATTATATAATATTACGTAAAAATAACTATATTAATAAGAAATCAGAAAGAATTTTAACGAAAAATGATTATGTATTTATGAGTTATATTTTGTTTATTTAAAATTTGAGTACCTAATAATCTTTTTAATAGTGAGATAATAATTACCTTGCAGCTTTCACCACTTTAATTGCTGCGCTAATAATATCTATATATACAGCAGATTTTTCAATTACGCGTTGAAATAAAAATAATAAGTAGAATTAAGGTGCACTTATTATTATCTCGTGATTAATATTGATTAAATATTTATCGACTACGGTTTCTAAATCGCCCCATATATACTTCTATCAGAAAAACTATGAACGACACAACCCATCCTAAGAAAAGTATAACATAACAACCTGTGCAATGCACCAAATTAATTGGTCTGTTTCTTGGGCCCGGCCTTCTATGAATTATTTGCTTTGTGTAATTTCTGTATAGTTTCGAAGTAAAACCATTCTCCACCAACTGTGTTAGAATAGCGTTAATAGAATTAACAAGCGGCGAAAACTTCTTGAAGAATATCACTGTCGGACTACTAATCACTTTCTGCGGCAAAACATGTAAATTCAAACTATGATTCGATTGAAATATTTTCGAGGTCTCCTGATTTATTGCGATAACGTATTTCTGTCCTTCAGACATATTGAGCATGGCCGAAAAGATTTCGTTACTCTCGAAGTTTATCCAGCGGTCGAATATTTCCGGCTCTTCGGTGTAATAATCTTTCAGAGCTAAGCCACCGCCGATGCCATAATTGGCTGCGATTGCGTCTTCGATTGTCATAAGATCGGAGGAATACACGCTCGTTTTGAGGGCTTTGATAAGGAAAACTGTGTAGAAGGTTCTAACAAGGAAACAGTACCAAATCCAAAACAAAACGACGTACAGGAACGCCATCTTCGTTGGGAGCTTGGTCGAAGGCAAACCCATACACAGCTCCCACGAATAGAAAACAAGACTGCGGCGAGGGCGCGGTACATTCCATTTTCCAAGTACGTAGTCCCAGCACTTGCTTTTAACTATTAAAGTTAATACGACGACGAGCAAAAAGGATATCGCTAATGCGATCCGAACTTCAAACTCAAAGGGCGAAACAGCTTCAAGGATGGTGACTCCAATGCCGATGGATGAGTGATCCAGACAACGCTCACGGTATTGTAATCCATGGACATTTGGAAATGAGTGAATCTACTTAGGGTGATGGTGCCGGATGTCATAGACAGGTTGGCTAAGTCGTAATAGACATCCGCGAGGGATCCAGACCATGTGCCGTCCTCCTCAAGCTTGCCCCATCCGAAACCGCGACGTGGCGTCATCAGCTTTAAGCTTGCGTTCAGTTTTTCTGCAATAAGCCGGAGCACATCCCCATCGGCACCCGAAGGAACGCCATTAGTTATTTTCATGTAAGGCGTCTGTGTGAACGTCGATGCAATTACAGGACACGATTGTAAATTTCTGAGTTTTAAAGGGAATAATTTAGGACACTCCTCGGTGTGATTATTGTACATGCACGGTAACAAAACTCCAACTTTTCTGGCCGTATTTTTTACAATTAAAGTCTTTATTAAAGTAACTATAGGCCTCAGCTTCTTTCGAAACGTTGCTGATTTTAAGAATTATCACGTTTACAATTTTAAAATTCCAAAGCATTTCAACTGCTTCAGTCTCATCGCAGTTATGTACGGATAAGCAAATTATTATGTATTTGCCTGTGTTGTCGAATTGGTGCTTCCTCATCCACGCTAACATGTCCGATATATTTGAGATATCCGTACCGAATAACACGTACTGGTGAGTATCTTCGGCAAAACTGGGGTAAAACGCGCCGTGCCCCACGATTTGACTCTTTTCATATGCCCGATAGAAAAGCTGGCTGCCGTACAAAACAGTCGTGTTATAAAACACGAAGGTTATAAAACGCCATTCGAAGTTGTGTAGCGCAATCAGCGCTGCACTTTTTGCCAATTTTTCTACGGTCGGTTTATTCGGAGGTATTAATAAATGATTACCGGTGCGCTCATTGAGCAACATGTCGCTCGTGTTAAAGTAAAAACGATTGAATATTTAGCCGATGGCGATGCTTTGATACGGCGACGTTATCTCCCGTTTAGATCGAACGTAATGGTGCAAATGGATCGCACAATGAATCATAATAGCCTTATACAAATAAGGCATTTTTTATTAAATTCTATAAAGATTAACTTAATGTGCTACACATTAACAGAATGGTTAATAGAATAGAAAAACTATTACAACGAATAGTAAAGCATTTTAGTACACTATTTTATGTGATAAATTGAACGCGTAAAAGTTTACGTAAATATCTGACTTTTCTAATTTAGGTGTATATTATTTTAGCTAATCATAAAACATTTCATCAAGCTGAATTCCTAGTGAAAGCATTTAAAGCTATTGGCACTTGTAGCGGTTAACTTTAAACCGAAATAAAATATAATATTTATTTTGGATATTCGAAATTTAAAGTTTCAATTTTCAAGAACAACACTGTTCATTGTTTACAACAAATGATTATTTAACATTTTGTTCTAATTATTATCGAATAAATGGACTTTTTACGGATTTTATCGCGTCCAGCGGCCGTGGTCACGGGGTAGACTGCCGCTGACCACGGCCGCTGTAAAGTGTTCGAAACGTCAGGAATTTAAATATGTAAAATAAACGCGATAAAATCCGTAAAAAGTCCTTTTATTCAATGTGTAGTATTCGCGTAAACAAAAGAAATAATTATTGTTGTAATTAAATTTAAAAATGGATGCATATGACATAATCGATACTTCGGGCACTCTAAGTATACTTATGTAAATATACATAGTATGTGTGATCACATCATATGAAAAAAAATTGGATTATAGATAGTCCAATGGGGAAATTGCCACCACATTATTTGAACCTATATATTTTTCATTAGGCCACAGTTGCTCATGTTATTATTATAATGACAAGTAACGAGACGTCACAATTTTCGTCTCAAGTAAGCCAACATAACTTTTCAGAAACGGTTTTATAGTATTATAGAAGATATCGTTTCAAGACGAGGCGATTGAAAGTCCTCTTTTATGTTTTTTAATCCTATTAGTGTAAGTGCCAAAGATTTTTAAAAAATTCGTAAAGTATAATAATGAAACTTAGCCGTAACGTAAACAAATGTTTTGCAGTTTTTAATGACTATGAAATGCATGATTTAGTTTCACCATAGACGTGATTATTTAATAACTTTGTCCCAGTATAAGCATTATTGTATTATGTAGCGGTATTAAAGTAATATTTAAGCTATATAATTTTAAAGTTGTTCTTGCACGGGGTTTATACCCGGGCTTCTTTAAGCAAGTCGCATTCCTGAACAAGCGCCTAGTCGGCAAGCGACAACCGCTCTTTGAATAAGAAATTCATTATTTTGATAGAATAATGTATAACTTCATTTTATATTCGCCTTCGATATTAGTTATCACATGTAACAGTAACATTTACAGATAATATCGAAAAGTCAATCGTATTACATGTTTATTGCAATTATATTTGCCCATAGCAACTTCAACCCAATAACATATATCACACCATCAGTAAAAGTGACAACGGGTAAAAAAAAACAACGCCCATAGCTGAAAAAAATTATATTTTATGGGAAATTATAATTTACAATATTACATACAGGCATCCATCTTCAGTCGGAACTTAAGCTAAAAATTCTCACAATCTCACGCAAAAAGGTAAAGCAACGTTAGATTATAATATAGTTTTAGCAATATTGATTTTTCTTTCGTATGTCCGTGGTAAAAAATAATTAAAAAAAACAGAGACAGGTAAGAGTCACACCGTTAAAGGAGAAAGTTCAGTCCATTCGTACGGAAGATGGGGGCGGGGTGGGGCGGGCGGGCGCGCGTGCGTGCGTGCGACATGCAATGACACCCCCTCGCCCGTTTATATACTTCGAAACATCGATAAAGAAAACTATAAGATCAGTCTGTACATCACTATTATTTATAAAGGCATTAAAATGATCCGCTTTGGCAAAATAGGGCGACACCCGCCCGCCGCCACCTTCCCGCCCCGGAACACTCAACGTTGCTGTACAATTGCACAAACGAAACGCAGTTCCTATGTACATGCGGTGCGTACACAGAGATTGCACGTTCAATGGGGTAACATCACTAGAAATATTCCAATATTGTGCGCTAAGTTTCAAATTCACAATATCTTGAGCATATCGGACAGCTGTTACTTAATTAGGGACAACGGAAAGCGAAGTTTTGCTATTGACAGGTATCGCCGGCCATTTTGTTAATGCTAACTGCGAGTGAACGGCGACCGCTTGCGCGGCGAATAGAGAACAAATCAAGTCACAACAACGAATAAGTTAATAAGTTATCTCTTTAAAAATAGAAACTTTGTTTCTTACTTTATATATAGATGTATAAAAAAAATATATGACAATAATAATAATGACAATAAAAAATTAAATAATAACACGAAGCAACACACTAAATCAAGCATAGCATAATAAAAAATCTCTAAAATATAGGAGGACGTGTATACGTTTATTAATTGTGCTTCAGTTACAATGAGGTATGCCAATAGCAAAACATGGAACTGAGCTGTCGGCCCAATCCACTCGGCACATTTAAACCCAAATGTACAATATATTACATTCCAGTGTTAAAAAGCTTTCGTGCACATAAAACTCCAGTATCGGCTCACACAATTTACATACCGCTTTATTGGGTTCCCTAGTAAAAAAAGTTCATATCAAATGCATCAAAAATGTCCTTACACAACTAACATGTAATTCTCTATATTGATTTTTACTGCTATTGAAAATTTCTCATCGTCCGTACACCGTATCGTTAGGTGGAAACCGTGCTCAGTTTCAGGCGAATGCGCACGCGTAAAGCCTACGGTGAGACGAGAACGAGTCAATTTGTGTAGACAACACCCATAGTTAAATATAAACAGCTTAAATAATAACATATAACATATATCGTAACAAAAATTCCAATGTACAAGAGTAACGCGTTCGTTATGTGAAATACAATAAAAATCTTAGCATACAAAAATGGCGGTGGCTTGTTATCGGGCGTTAGGGGGATAGACGAGGTGCTATATCGGCCTCGTTGTTGCGTATTGATATTTTAAACGTACAGACGGAGGGACCGTCGTGCGGTACGCGACCAGCATTGGTCCAATATGTGGGATCGTTTATACATTCACTAAGGAGAGGGAACAAAAAGAGCGCTGTAAACGTTTTAAGACTATTCTTTGGCCCCATACAGCTCACCATCGGCACTCCCTCGAACGCCGCAACCACCGACGCCAAACATTCAGTAGAACGACAGAAAGAACGAAAACAATAAATACGCAACCAATAACACGGGAGCATTACGCTCGTCGACCTCCCCGAAATCAATAGGGCACGCGCGCCGTACGAAGTTAGTTCGGACTAGTTTGTTCAAATCCAACCACATGGACCGTACACGTATCACTAAACGTACAAAGATATTATGGCAACAAACTTTACAAAGTGAACAAAAAAATATATATATAAAATAATATAATAATCATAATAATAATAATATTAATAAAAGATCTCCTAAAACAATGACTAAAAGCGGCTCGCGGCGAGGCCAGGACTCGCCGACGATATATTCCGAATAGACAAAGGTAAAATGAAATGCACAATCCAATATTCACCGATACAGACACATACATAAGTTTTTGTGGATAACTTCCGTCGTTTAAAATTCAAAATTAAAAAAGACAACCGGGCCCGACACCGGCACGCGGCCGGTGGCGCCAGTTTCTCAATTACAATGACTTACAATCTAGCCTTATACTCCTCGTAAATCGTGTCCAGGTAAATTTAGTATGTCCATACGATCTCAGTTCGTTAATTTACACATTTGTTGTTGAATGGATGATGTTGGAAATTATGTGTTATACACAATCACAGATTTGTGTCGTGGTGACGCGCGTTGTGCGCCGGCCTACACGAGGTTGTACTCCTTCAGGTTGGACTGCAGGATCGTGTCCTTCACGGCGGCGAACACGAATCGTATGTTCTCGGTGTCTGAAACACAAACGCCACAATTAGTGACAGTTAATTTGACATCGACACACGTCTACATTACCCAAAAATATACACTTTATACACTGTTTAAGGCAGTAAACTAGGCGTGTGCCTTATCGGACATCTGCGAGTTCGCACCGCACTAGTAGGCACTGTTAGTACTAACAGTACAGTTAACATGTTATTAGTAAACATATTAACGTAACAACTAGTTTTTTTAATAGAAAAAATTTACGTAATTAAAAAAAATTGTGACATATCATTATATTAAAAAATTAAAAAAATTAAGCTGGATCACCTTAATTATATTTTCGAAATTAACATACATAATAAGTGAAAATAAATCTAGGGCTCTTAATAAGTTTAACAACCATCAATTACTAAGCAATATTTATAACCCAAAGTAGATAGTCTTTAATGTCCTATTAGGAACAGCCGTTTAAAATCGTTACTATTAGTACATTACCGGTAACGTTAACCGTAAAATTTTTAACGTTAACGTTCTTGGTACGATGAACTAACTGCTCAAAACGTAAAGTATACGTGGCGTCAAACCAATTTATCTTCGTAAACTTATCCTATCAATAGATAAAACCCAAATATGAAACTCATAAAGGCGTACTAGTGAACGAAAATATTAGTTCCCTCCGTCCTTATATGATTTGTTAATTGCAGAATACATACAGTTACAACTAAGGTTATTCCTATAATATGTAGAATCGTTTACACGTCAAATATACACAACACATATGGACCTTAGCTTATTTTGAAAATGTTATCATACATATAAAACGACCAAGTTCGTAAAGGAATGTAGAATTTTAATTACCATTGTAAGATATTTTTTTGGGCATACAATATCCATCACTTGTTGATTGTACCTTGAACAATCATTTTAAGTTACATAGTTTGTCATTTTTACTACAGTTGATTAGTCAAAACATACCTACAAATTTATACGAACACATAAAAAATTAGTGAAATTCCGTAGCTTATCTTATCTTGCGCCAACATTTTCACCTTAAATATTTTTTTGTTTTAGAAACTTTAATTTCATAATAAGAATTGAAAGAAGTAAGTGAGAAAAGAAAGATAAAGTGTCAATAAAATAAAATAAATTAAATAGATTAAATTTAAAATTACTAGAAAACAAATTTGATTAAATTAACAATCCAATTGTCATGTTTAACATTAACTATGACAATGCATTGTTAAGAAAAGTATAGCAATTATATTTATAATAAGTCATTGAAACTTTTACCTCCCAAAATTTAAAATTTTAATATGTATTATTCTATAAAAGATCCTCTTAAAGTCATTCAAAATATCCATTGTTAAAATTTAAAGTATTTTGTATATTAACCCTCAGTACAATTGACTTCTCATATACTTTGTTAGTACACCACATATAATGAAGATTCTAGGGCACAAACAGAGAAAGATTAAAGTCAGGATTTACAATTCATGAATTAAATATATTCAGTTTAAAATCTAAGGTATAAGTAATATAGTTTCATTGATACAAAAAATATAAGCAGAACTTACATTAGTCACTGCCACCAAAAATACAGATAAAATATGAAGCAAAATAAATAAACACTTTAATAACACAAATAAATATTTTTTATTAGGTCAAATAAAACAGGCATGCAACTTTACATAAATTTTATTGGCAAATTAACACATATAAAAAATATTATGCTAAGTTGAACTCTTTCAAGGCGGACTGCATTATTGTATCCTTTACTGCACAGAACACTAATTTTATGTTTTCAGTATCTTTAAAATGATCCAAAGCAGCATGCAAAAAATAAAAATAAATAGTAGATCTTGTTGCACATGCATTGTTAAAAGCTCATCCAAAAATAATTAAATAACATATAAGCAATAAAATAAAAGCATTTAATATTCTCAACATCAACAAGCCATTATGACTCAAATTTTCTTAAAATACTCTGCAATAGGAGTATACCTAGACATACCAACTTGGAAAAAATAATATTTATTAAATGATAGTAAGGAAAAATATACTTCAAAGGTGAAATATATTAATGTTATACTCCTTGAAAATGAATGTCTCTATTTTAAATGTTGCCATAATATTGCTATGATAGTATTTACATGATTATTAATGATGAAATATTCGGAGAATTTTTAAAATTTAGATTTTTTTATAAAGAATATTAAAAATATTATAGAAATAAGAAATGCAATCAATATATTTTAATTATATTAATTGCTTTAGGTGTGAAATAAAAGTATGTCCTGATTGATGAGTCTGTACAAATTTGCAAATCCTTATTTTTTCACTG
Source organism: Lamproptera curius (assembly GCA_029286875.1). Taxonomy (NCBI): domain Eukaryota; kingdom Metazoa; phylum Arthropoda; class Insecta; order Lepidoptera; family Papilionidae; genus Lamproptera; species Lamproptera curius. Next base: position 230,174 of record JAGSMT010000085.1, on the reverse strand, counting down.
GTACTTGCTATTATCTAATTCTGAGAAATTTCAAATTAAATCTGAGGATACAAATAAAATAATTAAGCAAATCGAGTATCGAATGTTCAACATCTAAATCATGCCTATACCATAATATATATGATATTAAAACAGAAGCAAGCAAAAAACAATAATACCGTAATATCCAACATAAAATGCCAAACAAATGCATTTACTGTAGCAGTATTTACACTACTATTAGACTAGAGAACACAAATTCACCTGAAAGGCCCGATGCATCCATGCAACCTGTGAGTCTATAAAAATTCAACTAAAACAAACTAATAAAAAAATATAAACAACCCATGTATTGGAACGCCTAAAAATTAAAAAAGAAAAATTTTGCAATAACATTATGATAAAATGAGTCAGTCCGCTTATATTTACATGTAATAAAGGAAATATTCAATATCATGCTTCTGGAAAATCTGGAAACAACATTACACCAATAATGTCAAGTTCTATATGAATTATTTACTATAATATTCAAAGAATCTAATAGGAATAGCGAATTATTTTGCTAATTAACAGAATATTTTAAAAATAATATATTTCTGTCGGATGGGCATGTAAAAAGTCGGTCCACTCACCAACCCGCATTGGACCAGCGAGGTGGGATACGGTCCAAAAACCCCCTAATGGATAGTGGTGTATTAGGGGAGGCCTATGTCCAGCAGTGGACTATCAAAGGCTGATGATGATGATGAATATATTTCCTTGTCATTTGACTGAATATGTTTTTACTATAAAATTTACATTTTATTTTTTCCCGCTAAGCTCATATCATGTTAATTAAAACTTTGTGCATACTCATTTATATTGTACATTTTCCAATCTTGTTTGGATAAGATGTAGAACCTAACAGGAATAAAGTTAATTCAATGGAAAAGTTTGGTATCACAATATTTTAGGACATTGAATGGACAGGACTGTCAAGTTTTACATTTCCTTCTGAATTGCTTTATCTAATAATAAATGAAAACAGTATTTTCTTCTTTTGTAGGATTTAAACCCACAGCTTTTGTTAGGTGCTTTGCGGTTAAGATAGAACTTTTTCGTAGTATCGTTTTGTGGTAATCAACCTATAACGAACCATTCATAAATTATGTTAAACATTATGGGGTAGTAAAGGGGTCAATGAAATGTGACAAGGAGGGTTCGTAAATTTCGTGAAGGCCCGAGGCCGTGATTTTTATAATCTACATGTTAAAACCAGCTTTCTATTAGTAGAAATGTAAAATTATACAAATTAAAGAGTAAGGATATAAAGATATTAATATAAAAGGATTAATAGACAGAAAAATATATATTGGTTTCTTTATTTCTGGTATATAGCTGTGATAAGAACAGGGAATGGGTTATCATGACATTTATGGACAGCCCCTTATTAGATTAAAATATTTCGAATGTCTATTTTAACAAATTCCCAAAGTTTTGAATCGTTTTTATATAAGTGTGTACGACAGCAAATAACCAATATATTTAGGCCAAAGGAAGGACGGTATTAATGTAACTGATAACACCAATACACCAATGTACATATGGGGTTGTTATTATTTGCTTGTTGCCAAGTGATAACATCTAATTATAAGAATGTTAGTCATACAATGCCTATTAATTTATAGAAATTAATAGATTTGATGTAAACTAAGTAACATTTAGATGTTAGTTAGTTTACATCAAATCAAATCTGTCTCTTCTGTTACAATTATAGTTACTTATATTTACACGGTTATGACAAAAGGGGCCGAAAACTGCAATTTATCCGAGAAATAACCAAATTGAATATGCCGACGAATACATCTACTTGGGACAGTTAATAACACAATTTGATCCTATATGCAGAGAAATTGAGAGAAGAGTAACAAATGGATGGAAGAGATACTGGAGTCTAAGTGAGGCCATGAAAGACAAAACTCTTCACATAAACGTACAATCAATACTTATTAATAACTGCGTACTACCGGTTTTATCGTACGGCAGTCAAACATGGGCCTTAACCCAAAATACAACAAAAAAACTGGAAACCTGCCAGCATGCAATTGAAAGAAGTATGTTTAATGTAAAAAGGTCAGACCGAATAAATCACCATGTATTAAGAAAAAAGACGAAGGTCATTGACATAACCGCTAAAATAAGAAGGCTGAAATGGCAATGGGCTGGGCACTTAATGAGAGGCCAAGACAAATGGAGCAAAATTGTAACACAGCGGTACCCAAGAGATGGGAAGAGAAAAAGGAGCAGACCACAGAAAAGGTGGGATGAGGATATCAGGCAAGTAGCAGGGGTAACCTGGAGAAGAGTAGCCCAAGATAGACAGGAACGGAAAAGGTTGGAGGAGGCCTTTGCCGATTGGCAAACAGACCTACAAAGTATATTTAAATTTTAGGATAGAAAGGATTAAAATTAGATTGGAAAAACAAAAATTCATGATTCACGAGTTACACAACAAATTAAATTATACTGTGGATAAAATCATAGTATAGTTTAATTTGTTGTGTAACTCGTTACTAAGTTCGTCTGAATGGCTTTATTATTATTATTATATTTAGACCATTACAGATAAAATACAATATGTTTAAATGTATCAAATCCATTAATCTAAGGTTTCTTCGCGTTAGTGAATATATGTATAATAATCGCCTAAATAAACGAAATTATTATGTTTAATTATTATTAGTTTAGATTATTTTCTTATTTAGTATGTTGTAGAGGGTTATGAAAATATCCAATTCCTCCTTTAATAGTTATGTACTTAGCCGTACCTCCAGTATGCAGAGTGTTGGTCAATAAAGTTTACATATAACAATAAATATATTTATTATATTACAAAAATATAAGAAAAATTATATTACATAGTTTTTGTTTATTCAAATAATATGACTGCTTTCTCAATATATTAATTAACATATAAACTGCTCATATTGAACAATCAGTTGTGATAAAGCACCATTTCATTCAATCTTACAAACAAAACTCGTAATAAATGTAAATGGGAGAATAGTTAATTAGTTTGCTTTTTACAGTAGCCACATATGAAGTATTATATTTGAAGTAGAATTACTCACATACACAGTAAGTTAGTAGTGTTGCCAAAATATAAAAATAATTTGAATTTCTAAAAACTAGCTTTTATCCTCCAAAACCCGAGGATTTCAAGAATTTAAAGCTTGTGTAATCTGACAAACAACAACCATAGATAGCTATTATATTGATTACCTATAGTTATATTGCCACGCAATGCATGGATTATTCTTTAAAATAAATAAGCAGAAACTAACAATAATGGCATAATGGTGTTTCAATCAACCCTTTGTACAACCCTTTAAATTATATAAGCCAGACGTCATGTAGCTCATGTTCCATCAAAAGGAAATATTGAATTAACTATAACCCTCGGTAGTTGTCTATGTTTAGGAATTAAGATTAAACAATTTAAAAAAAAAGTAAATATAGAACATATGTGCGTCCATGGTGTCATTTATCTACTACCAATCAATATCCTATATCATCAGGGTTTACCTTAATGTTTTTCAGTATTAAAAAAAAAACTTAACTCTATTAATATATAAATTGGATATTAAATAACAGCTCCATAACAACTGTTAAAATGCTAATCCTATTAATTAACATTAATCATTTTTTTCGAGTAAACAGGTGATCAATTCGAATTGCCTAAGCCAAATAAGGCAAAACGATAACAATCCTATGTATGATTCGAATACACAATCACCATTTCATCATAACAACCTGCTAAAACGGAATAACAGAGGCAGTTGGTCATGGTAATAAAAAATCGATTCTATTACAACAGCGACAAGACTCAAAATCGTACTGACCTGTCGCACAGGTGAAGTGCGAATATATGATCTTCTCAGCATCCGGATTGAGATCGACGAACATCCGCAGTATGAACTCGCGCGCAGTACTTGCGTCGCGCTGCGGACCTGTGTCATTACAAGCACACACTAGCTGTACTAAAACCACTAACACTAGCATATAAAACACACTTATATGTATCACTGATGGTTCATAGCACACTGGTTTATCGGCCCAGTTGTGTTTAAATTAAATGCTATGTATATAAGATTATGGTCCGATACTTGTCTAATACTGGTGATGTCTTATTAAAGCTTCCTCTCGATTTTGAAATAAAAACAAGACTTCACATGTCCATTTAAGCAAGCATACTAAGGAATTTAAATATCAATTTTACTGTTGCCAACTGCGTTATGTTGCTTTATTTATTTTGTATAATTTCAAACTAGGTTTATTATTGCAATAAAAAAAATATAAAAATGTAAATGTGTAAGGTTTTCAGTACAAATAGCAACTTAGGTGATAATAAATTATTATATCGACAATTAGAGGAAGTTGATTCTCCCACATAACTAAATCGATATATCTATAAAAAAAACTAAAATATGAACACAACAAAGCAAATAATTTTCACCAGTATTAAGAACCAACAGTAACACCTAGCTTATAATTAAACTAGCTTACTCAAAATTAGCCAAATCACACACACCTAGCGTCAATACAAGTGATATACAAAATAGAAAATTCACGACGCCTTAGAATTCCACCTGTGGCAGTTGTGAAATGCGAATAACAGGACCTGTCCGGATCAGGGTTTTCTTTCAGATATTTCTGGAGGATGTACTCTCTGGCTGGTATCGGATCGCATTTAGGACCTGATAATAATCCTTGGCTGTCTTATTGAACATTATTCAATCATCATTTACAAATACAATACACACAAAAGATCAAGTGTTGATCAAAATTGTCGATTATCAGACTAAAAGTTACGAGAGATAGCAAGTATATACATTGGTTATAATAAGGTTCATAACATATCTGGAAGAAAAGCAAGATTAAACGATACATTGTAGTTCTATGTTATTGTGATTCAAGGTGTTATATCTCATTTTTACAGTATATATATTAACATATACACCAGCTGGATGGGTACTATACCATCAAATCTTTATACATTTGTTTTTAATAGTACTGCATTAAAAATAGATTTGTAGTGAAGTAAAGATGTGTTGTGGTATTAAATACCTTACTTTGGTCCCAATTTTTTTTATTTATTATAAATAAAAGCCATAAATTGTGACAATAACTAAAAAAATATTGTGTTCAATTTTTTATTTAACCTCAGTATATTATGGTCATCATCCATATATTTGGAAAAATACTTGATTTATTATGTGGTTAGCACACTGGGACAGGATAAAATGTTCACACTCAAAGATTCTTTTTAATATGTACTATATCCATTAGGGGTGTTTAAGCCCATAAAAAAAGCTGAGAAAAAATTCACTTAACAGCAACAGCGCCTTGCCCTTAAGAAATGCAGGGCACTGCATTTTTCCGCTGTTTTGTGACATTGGATGGAAAATATCCATGACCCAGTAATTACATTAACCATAGTTCCAATCGAAGTAGATCATAAAAGTGATTATATAACTGCTGTAGAAAATTGGCAACAAGATGGGAAATCCTTAAAAAAATAATGGGCAAATTCCAACATAAGTAAAATAGCTATGATCAAAGAAAAAAATTAGGCTTAAATTTTACATTATTACATTAGAAACAGATCTCATACCGTCGTATTCAGGAAAATAGTCGACCAGATGTGAATACATGATTTTCTCCTCGAGCAAGTCCTTCTTGTTCAAGAACAGGATGACCGAGGAGTGCTGGAACCATGGATAGGTGATGATGGTTTTGAACAGCGCCTTCGATTCTTCCATTCGATTCTGAAATTAAAGAAAGCAAATAATTGTATTTTCATTTATATTAAAACGATAATGAAGCAACAGAAGAGAAATGAAAAAAGACCAAAATTTCAGATATCATATAGATTATTGTCCAGATATCAAATATTATAATTTTTGTTAAGAGTTAAACATTAGATTTTCTTAATCAACCGTTTCAGGTACCCGAATACTATACATAATAAAACAGGATGACGTAAAAGCTTTTTTCGAACTGCTTGGTAATCCAAAACTAATGAGATAAAATATTCAAAGCCAAACATGACACTATTGCCTAAAATAATGTAGAAATAAATTTATATAACATTATTACCATGGCTTGCATTGATGATGGTAATAATGCATAACACCTTATCAGTATAGTTTTATTCTTATAAATACTCTATATTTATTATTAAGTATGCTATACGTTTTTGGACTATGTTTTCGTTACCTCGTTATTTTACAATTGTTTTTAATCTATGTGTAAAGATTTACAAAAACAAAACTCTTGCACTAGTCTATTTTTCTCTATTTTTTTTTCCACTCTCCGCACAATCATTCACAATTGACAATTTTTCGACGAATAATACAGTTACTACAGTTTAATAGCTTTCATAGTAAGCCAAATCAGAAACAGAATTTTTACAGATTCATCCTTCCTGAAATATTATAATCGATTTTTTCAAAAAATAATACCTAGAACAAGCTTGAAGGTAAAAAAATTTCGTCTAAATGATTAATGACAATCTTTACCTTTATTTTCGACGGTAAAAATAAAAATAACTTGTAAAATTGAAAAACTCAGACAATGTTAGAGTTAGCAAAAAATCATAAGATCTATTCTTTTTGAGTGTTAAATTTCCTACAAGAATTATTGTTTGTCGACATGATCTGTTCATTTATTCTAAATGTAAAATTTTTTAATGTAATAACAGATTTTTCCCTTGTTATTTCCATTTAAAAGTTCGGTTATTGGGGAAATGTATAAAATAGAAAATTAAGAGCTAGAACTTAGCATATTTTTTTAAATAAAGAAGCAACTTAGAACTCTCCTAAAAAAATCCCGACATACTCTAAATAAGCACCACCCTAATCTAATTACTAATTTTACCTAATTCTAATTTTACCAATGTCTGTGTTGCATACACAGACATTGGTAAAATTTTGTGATATTCTTCGCACTAACTTTATACAAACATAAATAGTGCAAGTTGTCATATGCTTACCTCATTCTCAGATTCGAATAAAATTTGATCATATTCACTAAGGGCTACTAAGAATATGATAGATGTGACATTCTCAAAACAATGAATCCACTTTCTTCTCTCGGATCTTTGGCCCCCCACGTCCACCATCCTGTTTAATATACAATAAAAGATATTAGTGATAATTTGAATACACTTTTTGGCAATTTTTAATAGCACTTATAAACTTTATCACACACATCATCAGCCTTTGTTAGTCCACTGCTGGACATAGGCCTCCCCTAATACACCCCTATCCATTAGGGAGTTTGGACCGTATCCCACCACGCTGGTCCAATGCGGGTTGGTGGGTGGACCGACTCTTTTACATGCCCATCCGACACATGGATCATCTTACTTTTCAGACAATTGGGTGATCGGCCCAAATTGCCCTAACCAACTAGGAAACAACAATGAAAATTTGTTGTGTCCCCGCAGGATTCGAACCCACGACCTCCGGTTTCTAAAGCACACGCCCATACCACTAGGCTACGGAGGCAGTATAAACTTTATATCAAAATAAAGCTATTAAATGTCAGAAAGTAAAAAAAAATCGTTAAAATTATTGTTTAATGTACTGACTAGAGCCCAAGAACTCCTGGAACTAAAACAAAGAAGTAGCGATGTATGCATCTTTTTATAGTCAATTGACGATTAGTGATTGACATTTTTGAATATTTATTAAAACGCTATACATATGAAGCCACTTTCATGTTATTAATCCCAAGTTTTATTTGGCTTTTCGTATAAATTACAATAAGGGATACTGTTTAATAAAGCATTAATAATTCATAATATATTCAAATTTGACAGGTTATTGACAAAAAGGTTTTGTGATTTTGTAATCACATCAATTGTTGCTGAAGTTCTAACACCAGATAAAACTTTATAGTTTTGCATAACTATGTCTTAATTAACTTTCTTTAGTTTCCTTACTTTATATAAGAGTAAAAGGTAAAACCAATTATTAACCAAACATTAACAAACCAAATTAGGTTATTAATATATTGATTAGACAATAAGGTTTTTCCATGATGTTAGAACTAAGGCAACAGTAATATTTAATAACAAAAAGCATTAGAAGACATAAAACAACATAAAACATGCAGAAGTATATTAAACAGAGGGCACATTCATGCAAAAGCTTAAGGCGTAAAAATAACAGGTATATTATAGAGATAAAATGAACAAATTGATTACCACAAACAAATGTTTATAATTCCGATCAATTTAATATTTTCAAGTAAATCATTTACATGTAAGCCTACATGTAACATTAAATAAGGACCACTAAATGATACCTGTTCTACCAAAAAATTCAAATTGAAATTATAATATTTACTAAATAACATTATGAAATTATTCTAAATGTTGGAATCCCCACAAAAACAAAGACCAATTATTATAATAATAATAGTACCCAGTAATAGAAGAAAACAATAAACTTATACAATGTTTGTAACAATGCTTTAATCAAAAGTAAATTCCACTTTCTAAAATAATTTGCTGAACTGAAGAATTCAGAACATTTTGTTATTCACCCATTTAAAAATCTACAATGAATAATGAAATTTTTTGATATTGAGAATACAAATAAGTAAGTAGATGTGTGATGATGCAAAAATTTGATGGAACAAAATGGTAATAATAATGTATTATGTAATGTTGCATACCAAATAATGAAATTAAATGAAAAGGTAAGCCAATGAACAGCTCTATAAAGGTTGCATAACAAAACTTTTACACAACGGCTATTTGCTATATAAGTGAGTATTATACAACATTAAATAGAAGCAGTATACTACATTCATAAGATTTCTATAAGAGATTTAATTTCACAACATACCGGACTAATTCTGATTATAAAAAAATGTATAGGAATTCCTAGCAAATTTATATACCATTTGAGGTTACTTTTAATATACAAAAGCATCAATGCGATTATTTCACATCGCACCGATTATTGCGTTTGGTATTGACAACTAGCTGAAGCGTTCTAGTGTAGTGCTCATACATACCTAACGGCTAGGATTTGTTTATATGTTGTTTGATATCGACCACTATGAATGTAGTCCACTAACACATCCATACAGTTGTCACAGCTGTGAAACATACCTAAATATGATTCCGTCAAGATCGAAAGGATACTCTAGTATGCCGGTTGTGGGTTGACGAGCCCGTAGGATATCTTGCTCGGTAGGCAGATAGTCGTCCTTCTCGATCCGGGCAAGATCGCTTAAATAGCTGTAATTCATTCAAAGCAACTGAAAGCCCGAGTTATGCATGCAACAACGAACCTATGTACCCGGTGAGATGATTGGGAAGTAACAAAAGACATCAAAGAACAATGTACGGTTTAGCTAAATCAGACTAGGAATAGATGTAACCAAAGCAACATATAGGAACAGGAGATATACATCTCTTGTTCACAGTACGTGTCACAGTTATTTAGTTATTGTAAATTGGTCAAAATTAATTATTTCTTTACACCTCTTCAGAGTCTAATTTATCCAAACCATAGACACGAGTAAACTGCTACAAAGCCATTCCATTTGATGGCCGAAACGCCCCCCTCTGCATGCGGTTTATCTAAGACATTGATAATTACCAGGTACCCATAGACAATCAAAATGCGGAAGCGAAGCATTCGCCGTATGAACGCCATGCACATGCAAACCAGTTTGTTTTACCTAAATCGTATCTCTTCCAAATCGAACGGATACTCAATGATACCGGTAGTGGGTACTCTCACGCGTAGTATGTCCTGTTCGGTTGGTAAGTAATTTGGTGCCGCGACGCGGTCAATTTCCTGCAAGTAGCTGTTGGAAACACCCTTATTTAAAATCACCCGCCATTATATTTCAATCCAATATCTTCAGAGAATATAATGTTAAATTATTGTCATCGCAATTCTTAATAGTAATGCGACTATTTAGACAGAAACACTTAGTCTATAACTGCCCTACGTAGCCTACTGGTATTGGCCCTTTCTTAACAAACGATCGGAGGTCGTGGGTTAGCATTCTACTGCAAAATAAATCTGTGTTATTATTAGTTTCTGGATGGTTAGGAGAATGGACCAATAGCCTTTGAGATTTACCGATTGCCTGAAAGAGTAATATGATCCATGCGTGAGTATCAAATGAAATTTATCTTTCCAGTTTAAGATACCAATCGTCCTGCGTAATACTGTTAAATTTAAGTAAATCTGGATAGATGCTGTCTCGATAAAAACAGCAAAATGGCGGAGAGTAATAAATATGCGACATGTAATGTAAAGACACCATTTATTACGGTATTATGGTTGCTTAGACCCTTTATACAAGGACACAGAAATGTTCTTACTCTACTGATATTTAGCAGAAAGAAGCAAAATTGCAGTAATACTCCAGTGAACCCTTGTAAGCCAAACAAACCCTATTCACGGATTGTAAGGAAATTGCACTTCGGCCTGTTTTGTAACAAATGCAAATTAGATAAATCTTTAAAGATGCTTTTATGCTAACGCCTTTTATGCAAAAAAAAACCTCCAACAACATGACTTCACCCATGGCGGTCTCAACAGATTTGAAACAAAATATTACATCGCATTTTTTTTTATTTCGCAGGTAGACGAGCGATCAGGCTACCTGATGGGTAAGTAGTTACCGTCGCCCATGGGCATTGGCCATACCAGGGGTATCACCAATGCGCTGCCTACGTGAGACATAAAATGTTACGTTTTGTTTACCCAGTGAATACGCTAGCTACGGTACCAACGGTACGGTTCGGAATTCTGGAATATTATCACACTATTTATTTCCGGCAGAAATAGGCACCGCGGTGGTACCAACCCAGGCGGCCCCTGTAGAAGGAGATCTCTACCACCATAAAATAATGTATAGCATAGCGATGATCAACAAATAAATCTTCCATTTGAACTATAGTATGCTACTAGTATGGCATATCTATCATTTTAAGAATCTTCACCCTCATTTGGTTCATTTCTAGACATACGCTCGTCAATGTGTATTTTATAGGTCTATTTTACCACAAATTGGCGTACATATTCCTTGCATCTAAGCTTCTAGAATTGCGGTTTCCTTCCGTGGGATGTGAAGATGTGGCGTATACATGCTGGGATTGGACTCTCGGCATAAGACAAATGCTTACTTTATGTCTTTAAAGGTAACAAAAAATTTATGACACCTGAGATTTGAAATATATTCAGAGGTGCCAAACCTTAGTATGACGTTAGGAAAGAGTGTTATTTATTGATAATTCTAATTTTATTTTTAATAACATCACTTTGCTACTACAATTACAAATAAGAATAAAGTCATCGATTTACCGTAAATTTGCCGTATTTCAAATATGATAAACAAAATACGATGACAATGTTATTAAATAAAAAAACAAGAACGAGAAATGAAAAAAGTAAAACTAAGTTATGATACACCTGGAAGACGCCATCTATCGGTCAATAATGTCTATTATTACTTATAGTGACCCATTTATTGCCCGACACAAACGATATATACTTGCACTGCTTCGAATATACCATTCGATGCATTACTAGTCTCTTCCAGATAACAAGACAATTATATGTATATAAAATAAGAATTCGTACGATTATTAAACTAACAATGGTCTAACTTAGTGGAAAACAGTAAGTGTCCCAATTTGTACTGAAATATAGTTGTTGTAACTGTTGTCCGCCGGTTACTAGAGCCCCTACCAAGGGTAATTACCGGGTTAACAAGACTTAATAGTAAATAGTAATAGTGTAACACTATCGATCTTATGGACAGGGTGTAACCGTGAGTGCAGAAGTTATCAGTTGATAAATCTCGACCTACTCGTCTGATCGCCTTAGTCATCATTAAAGAAACTAATATAATAATATGCTATTTATTAACTAATCCTGATGAAAACCGCAACTAATTGAAACTATATATAGTATATATTTCAATTTCTAAAACACATATATTTGCACCTCCACTCTTTTAATCTTTGCATTCCCCTAAGGTTGACTTTTGAGGCAGAAAATGCCATAGGCATTTCGTCGTGTACAACTTGTACGTGAACTTTAATAAATAGTTATATTACGTATTTTAAACGTAATGTAAGGTTGTTGGTTTGGAACCACTCACTATTTGGCCGAGTCGGTCAGCTGATATTCTCGCCTGCGATCGTAACACTCCTGTATCCCGGAGTCGGCCCATAGCGCCTTAATCGCCTCCACGTATGGGCTCTCGAAAGTCGTCACACTCTCAAAGTCGATTGATGATATCAACTCCGCCTTTTCCTGGAACGGAGTAAAATCATTGAGAACACAAACTGATAAAAAAGTAAAGCCACATAATACTCAGTCAAATGACGTCCTGAATACAATTACAAAAGGTTAAATTTTAAAATTTACCTCAAAATGTAATACTGGATTCAGCCATTACCCATCTAATAATGTTCTAGTTTAGAGTTGGATCCTAAGATTTTGATCTATATCATATATCTAATCAAAATCTTATTGAGCCATATGCTTGGAGTGTTTGTATCCGTATATGTATTTATTTAGAAGAGAATCGCATGTTTATGTCATAAAACATTTGCACAGTTTTATAACAAGTAACATTTTTAAAAACCTTGAGCAGAACCAACTCTCTAATAAAATAAAAGATTTTAGAGCCATAGTACCCACCGCAAAATAACATGTTCCTTTCTGAATTTAGGTAAAAAAACACTAATGTCAGTAACTAACAGAATGTCTACATTTGAACGCTACATTTATCCTCTACAACCAAATTTTAGAAAAGCTACTGCATCATTAATTCTTTCTGTTTCTGATTAACAAATATACAAACAATATATTTAATTTTGCAAAGCAGACTGTATAAATAATGTGATATATTTCCTCAGTAGATAATGAATGAGGAAGTTTCGGCCAATTTAACCAGGCATATGTAATTTTGTACCACAGGTTCCAGTAAGTTTCGTAATATTTATATATATGTGAGTACATTGGAATATAAGGAAATTGTTTGTAAAATAACCAACCCAATTATAAGGCATTTATCAGAAGTAAAATATCAAAGGCTCATATTTTAAATAATTGAAATGGCAATGTAAATAGGGAATAAACTTGTTATGAAGAACTCTAAAAGTTTTATACAGACTTATTATGATGCCATAATTTAATTGAAAATTGATAATGTATCTAAATGGGTGGATAAATTATATCTGCAACCTGTATTAACTTTCAACCTTTATGGTCACAATCAATTTACAGATTGTAGCAGAAAAATTAGTCATATTATAACAGCAATATCCAATACACTATAAAAATGAAATATGAGAATAAAATATCCAAAAACATTTGAAAAGAAAACTTACAACGTTGGACGGATTTCCGTATTGTATTTTGAGTAGATCCATAGCGCGTATCATACTCTGCATGGCCATAAAGATGTTCTGGTAGACAAGTTTGATGAAACCACGTTTGTCATCATCGCTATAACCCGAGCCGTGGATAATTCTCATCTGCTTGATGAACGTTGACTTCCCCGACTCGCCAGTGCCTATCGTAAAAATGTAACAAAATGTGCATTAAACAATAAAAAATGAAAATTAATTATAAACCTTATTCTATGAACACTGGCATTGATGGGTCTAGAACTAAGCATAGCTAAATTAAAAAAATAATAAAATAAGACTTCACAAAGAACACATGTAAGAACCCTAAGCAGTAGTAAATGACTGTGTTAAAAAAAACTATTATCCTATGCCTTTCAATATTGATTGATTTCTTAAATAGGTTTAAAGAATACCTCATGTACTCACAGATGATTACAAAGTGTACTGTTTTGATAAAAGTGTAATCAATTTAATGAGCAATTTCATTTTACTTATCTAAGAAATTGGTGATTTGGTTCATAATAAACCAAGTGAAGATTTATATTAACCATCCAGAAAAATATTTTACTTGTGCAATATTATGTAAATGTTGAATATAAAATCATGGATTAATATGTTAACAGCATTTTGTACTATAGTCTTTATTGTTTTATATTTCTTGTTCATTTTGTCTTATATTATGAAGACAAAAATCAAAAAAAATTAAAAAATATAAATGTCTCTTAGGTATGTTCAGAACACTTGCAGCAAGAATTTCTTGTAATCCATACTACTAAAAATATAGATATTTCTCTTTACATAATAATTATAGAAACTTTTTGCTACTTCTATGTACATTGGCATTATTTAAAAAAAAATTAGTATCTATGATTTCATGTAAGTGAATCTTTAATTATTAAATCTAAAGATAGTTAAAATTGTTTTCAAGTCTTCTAATAAATATATTAATTATATTTTTATTTTTGACATAAAAGTATACTCATATGTAGTAGAAAGATGATAAAAAATAATTTTACCAAATATAAAATCATTATATATTTGCAGTATTGTATAACATTTTATTCTACAGTTAATAACATTTTGACATAAAAATATTAATTCTAATACTTGTCGGAAAGTTCACAATTACTTAATACCCTGAGTTAATGAAAGTTATAACAATATATTTTCTCTTATGTAAAAAAAACCTTATAATGGTAAATTATATATACCATTATATAACCTTGCAGATATAATTCTAATTGTCCTTAACATCGACCTTCTCCATGCCATGTGATGCAGTTAGTTGGCTTATAACTTGAAGAGCACTAATAGGATTGTATGGAACCTTGCAAAACCAATTGCTAGTAAACAAGCCTTGACAATGAACAACAGAAAAATGTACTTTTATAAAATATTACAAAGAGGTGTAAAACTTGTTTATTAAAATAATTAAACATTCCAAAAGTTTAAAAATTCTATGCATTAAATATTTTAAATTCTAATAATTATATCAGTACCAAAACATTTAGGCTTTAGGTTATAACTGTCCAAACCAAGTAATTCCACCAATTAATTAAACTAAGCAAAGACCAACAACACAAGATGCAAAAATTTGAAGCCTTATTAAAGTTCTATGAAATAAGAGCCTTATTGGGACTAATTGCATAGTTTTTAAATAACATACAAAGCTATGTATAAATCCACAACAGGACTAATGCAGTGTAAGACATATCTGCATTTTAACATGCAACATGATGGTATTTTTCTTTAATCTAGTAATAATACTCCTACTGGAGCCCTTTAAAGAGGTAAACAGTTGCTTGTTATAACAACTACAAAATACAGTTATATGTATTGATAACATTTATACTTTATAAAATCCAATTTGCTTTTTATTTTTTTATTGCAAATAGATAAATGCTTATGTTGACCCCTCAGTTTAAAGTATATCTTCTTTACCAAGGAACAAAAGTTGCATATACAGTCTTACAGGAACAGGACTGTTGAGGCTCACAACATTGCCTCAATCATCTGTAGCTAAATTACCTCCATTTTTTAAACATTGAGCATTTTACATAAATACTGATGATGTATACATAAATCAAAGGCTATAATAGCATTATATTAGAAATAGCCATATTATTAAGCTAAATAAATGATATGACTATAAATAAGCAATTTTAAAGCAATTTTTGACAAGACAGTAGTTTCCTAAAAGTATAGTAAGTACAGTAAGCTATTCACTATACAAACTAAACTAATATTAGCATTTTAGTTATCAAATCCGGCAACAATTTATAGCAATATATGCCTTTGTTTTTTAACCATTAGATATATTTTAAAACAAATGTTTATCATCTCAATAACTATATAAAATAACTACTTGTGCAAGATTTACAAAAACTATTTGCAATGAATTATTAAGGCAAATATTATTCTTCTTTAAAAACACAAATGTAAAAAATATGAAGTTCCAGACAGTTTCTAGTAAAAAATGCATCAACAGTTATCATTTCAACACAAGTAAAATAAATTTTGTTTTATATAGGTTAGGTTAACAAAAAAAAGATAAAGCTCAACAATGGTTTAATGTAAAAACCTAATTAGTATATTCTATTAATTATGGTTAATTTACACGATTAGGCCGTAAAAACCAAAAGCATGACAATATCAAGCTGATGTCATAAAATTAGAATAAATAATGTTACATGTATTAAGAGGTATTTTGGTTTTTCAAATAGTAAGAATAACAATCATGGGAGATTTAAATCGCTTAACAATAATCCATAATATATGTGCAAAGAGGCACAAAGCATTACTTATAATATCATCACAGAATTATGAATCACTGGCTAAATATAGAAATATTATACTACATGAGAAGAAGTGCATGTAAAATGTTTGTAAATAGAACATTTATATTAGAATATTGTTTAACAGTAATATTATACAGATTTTATGTAATATATGCTTAAGAAATGTTTAATACACAATTTACAAAAACAATTGTGAAACAACATTTACTTTAATTTAAACATAAATATAAGGGTTATGGTATCTTTAGAAATATCTCAAAGGTTATGGCTTAAGTATAACAAATATAGAATAAATATTTGTCTATAGTTATTAAAGTAATAGAAATATAAATAACTTTAAGCCACAACAACCAAATTTGTGTAAAATGCATTAAATAAAACCATTACAGTATATTTTCTGCTTAATTAGTTTAAACAAAGTATTAATGCTATTAGGACAGCAAAATTTATGTGACAATTTGTATGTTAAAAAAATTATGTATTTATATATAACATTCTGTCACTCACCAAGCAAAAGCAATTTGAGTTCTCTTCTGGCATCGCGTTTGTCCTTTCGGAGTTGCCGCTCTATCTCTTGATTGATTCTTTTCTGTTCTTTGGCTTCTTCTGATATGCAGCAGTCCATGTTTCCTCAGAGCGGAGGGCCGCGGACCGTCCTCGCGCGCGGAGCCTTGTCCTTTCGGCAGGCCTTTCAACCGAGGCACACCACTCCTAAAATTAATTACCCAATCACGTTAACGTCCTTTCCGATCAAAGTCATTTCACGTACACGAAGGCGAACAATCTCGAATAGAACTTAATAAATACTAAAACCGACAACGTTCCTGTGTGTCTATGATGTCACATATCGCTCACGAACTTGTCGACGTAACCTGAAACGTTAAGAGCGTGAACCGAAGATCGTAGAATCTAGAACTTAACTAGATCAAGAACCCGCTATCCCGTCACTGGTGTATGATGATTAAAACGTGAGCAAACAGGATTACGATACCTTCTGTCAATCTCGATCACTAGAACGGCTCAAGTCCAGGTTTATATACGAGCTGAACCTTTCAAGAAAAGGACTACAATAGAACGTCTTAATCACATTACGATTCCAAAAATATCACTCCAGGGTAATCAAGTATTCCATAATTTACTTGCACAACGCGATTACGATACTGTAATCTACTGATACTAAACGCCGCCTCTCATGTGCTGGAGATTTAGCGATGGAGTTACTTCGAGGCACGATCTATTAGCGAAAAAAAATGTAGAAGTTTTATCAACAATTCATAAGTTAATAATATAAATTGGAGCATAGTAAATTCTGATAATTAATCATATGAAATAAGAATTTAATTTATTCTCAGAGTCATCAAATACACTTATAATATAATGCAGCCTGGTAACTTGTCACTATGGGAGTGTCTGTCATGTCATACATTATTAGTCAATTCAAAAAAGTAGGGCTATCAAGTTTTATCAAAATAAGTTATAAGTTACTAAATAAATTGTCGTAGCTTATATGTAAATTTGTGATAATTAATCAAATATGAAAATAAGAATTATAATTTCCATTTCATGATCATCAAATTAATTTAATAATATAAATATGACAGCCCAGTACTGTCACTATGGGTGTGTATGTCAATGTTATCATTCATTTTCGATCAATTCACAAAATAAGCTCAGCGGCATATCAATTTTTATCATTCATAATTTCAATCCGACCAAAAAATGTCTTTTATTTATATTTTTGTCAATTATAATTTTAGTTACAATTTAAAAGTTTATTTAAAAAAAAACAAAGGTTAAAAAAATATTTTCTGATCCAATTAATTTTCTTAATTCTGATGGGAATTTATTAAGCTGTAAATGAAATAAAAAATTTAACATTATTTTTTTGACTTTATTACCTAAACTGTAATATGTTACGCCCGTACAGCCAAATTTATTTAAGAGGTTCAGTACCTATTTAAGGTATAGATAAAATTAACATTTATTTTATCGTTATTTATAAATATAGCCTACGTCTTTTTATTTACAAGTTGATGTAATTATCATTTTGAAGGATTTTGTAAAATAGAAATCGTGTATGTATTTCATAACTTATTTAGCATCCATAAAGACTTTTCAGTTTATTACAGACATTGAAGTGCATTAATTTCAAATATATAATTTTATTTTATTCATAAGATAATAAATTTAAGGCATCGTGAAGAGTGGCATCATTTTATTCGTGACCTAAGCAATTGAAGTGGAAATAGAGGTAACGAACTATAAGGAAAGAAGCACTAGAAAGTTTGCGTAACATTCATCAATGTCGTGTCATGTGGCTGTGCCAGACAAAGGGATTAACCTTGAAAGAAAACGCTTGTTACTTCATAGTTACATTTTTTATCTGCGGCCATGACTTAGACACAGCTTAAAGAAAAATATTTCAACGTGCGTAGTAACTTGTGTTCGTAGAGCAATTCTAAGTTGAAGTTAAGGAAGAGAAAGAACAGACAACTAGCGATTTCTGCAAGGTTAGGTAAGTATGTACGGGCACGGTTTTCTCTTCGAAGTGCTGTTAGGTTATTATAACACTAACTAGTAATGAAGAGCTCAAAATAAAAAAGTCCGTGCAATTTTCGAGTCTGCTAAAAGCGTATCCCAAAAATCCGGTGCCCGTAATAATAGATTCATGTAGTTGTACCATGGCACCGTATTTTAAAGAGTAGAAAATAAACAAGATGAATATGGTAACATACTCCATTCATTAGCTAAACAGTCTTTACAAATATGACATACGGTATTTAGTTCTCTGCGCCAAGTTTTAGTTCCTTTGGCTTATAATCGATCCTTACTTAGTAAAAATAAAGAATACTTGCTAAGGTTACCCTCTTGAGGATCTTTGTACTCTTTATTTAAGCAAAGCATTTATTAGTTTTTTAAGGAAACAGCCCTCTGCTATCTATTTTTACTTGTATCTTCTTTAAATTGTAAATCACCGGCATGCTTATAATTACAGGGAAAAAAATAAGTACGATATATGGTATTTTTTTATTAACTGCGCAGACAGACGAGCAGTCAGACTACCTGATGGAAAGAAGTCACCGACGCCCATGGACATTGGTAATACTAATCGTATCATCGATGCGCTGCCAACCGTCTAACACAGAACGTTAAGTCTCGTTTACCCAGTAAATACGCTGGTTACTGCGCCTTCAAACCGGAACACAGTCGTCGTCACACACACAACACACATTTTCACGCTGGTGCTTTGCAGCAGAAATAGGCACCATGATAGTGGCGATCATTGATCAACCTAATAAAAAAATATTTTCCTGAAAATGAACATGGAATTTAAAAAGTATAATTTCAAAATCAATTAACGCCAAATCGTCAGGCACGCTTATTGGTTAAACATCGCTTGAACGTTGAATATGCCCGCAGTCTATAAACAAGAACGCCTACACTTCTGGCACTATTATTGTATGACATTAAACATTGTTTAGTTAAATTGCATGTCTTATTAGGTTCAGGTATATGCAGTAGTGTCGCCTCTGTGTATTGGCCCTTGTTTTCAACTTTGTGTTATTGTTGTTTTCTGGTTGGTTAGGACAATTTAGGCCGATAACCTAATTGTTTGAAAAGTAAAATGATCCATGCGACGGACGGCCATGTTAAAAATCGGTCCACCCCATCATCATCATCATCAGCCTGTGATAGTCCACTGCTGGACATAGGCCTCCCTAATACACCGCTACCCATTAGGGGTTTTGGACCGTATCCCACCACGCTGGTCCAATGCGGGTTGGTGGGTGGACCGACTATTTACATGCCCATCCGACGCATGGATCATCTGGCTTTTCAGACAATTTGGTGATCGGCCCATATTGCCAATAGGAAACAACAATGAAAATTTGTTGAATCCCGCAGGATTCGAACCCATGACCTCCGGTTTCTAAAGCACACGCCCATACCACTAGGCTACGGAGGCAGTTCACCCACCAACCCGCATTGGGCCAGCGTGGTGAGATATGGTCCTAAAACCTCCTAGTGGAGAAGACGTGCATTATGGGCGTTCTATGTTCAGCTGTGGACTAACACAGGCTGATGATGATGATATATGGTAAATTTTATATTTCTTGATGTTCTTTTTTTATAATGTTAGCAAAATAAGACTTAGGCTTAGAGCACGCCGACATCTGTTAAAATATTATAACCGTAACTTACGTATTAATCAGAAAGTTTCCCGTTTACAATGGGGCACATAAACCGTACTGTAATTGCATTTTTTGTCTTTATAAATACTGTGAAAACATTTGTATAATCGAAGTAGTTAGTTTTTATCAATGATTGATTATTTATCAATAATGTTAATACTACTTATTTAAGTATACATACATGTTTGCCTGTAGGTCTCTTTCTATTTAAAGGTTCGCATTGTTTACTGCTATTAAATTTAATCTCTGAACCAATATGGAATTCATGTATGACGTGCTTCGTAACAAGAGACTTTTGATTAATAACAACGCCATTCGTTGAACTCATTGTCATTGTTACAACTAAAAAAAATAAAAACATATGATGTATTTTAACTAAGTTTACAATTGATATATTTGTACTGGCAGCTAACTACGGGACATTTCCGGTAGCTGCCTCTTTTTCCACTAAGCTCTTAATGAGATTGTTATACGAAACTCCGTTAATAAGATTTCATTGTGCTACCTGTCACTGTATTGGCCTCAAACTAATGTCAATGTGGTAGCGTGTATGTACTTTAAAAATTACTAATTAATGTTAACTTTAAATTGAATGACATGTGAAAGGTGTTCAAAACATTTATCAATTGAAAATGTTGTTATAGAAGCTATGATGCAAGTTATAATCCAGAAAAATTTTGATTATGACATTTGCTACTATTTTTCATTCATCAGAATTTTGTCATGGAATTTTAACCTCACTTGAATTTAGTTGATCAAGTTTGCTTATTGTTTACGAAAATCTATACAATAGCGCTTGTTAGTCAACTGCATGGACATAGGCCTTTGTCAATGAACGCCAAGACAGCCGATCCCTTGATGCTCGAGCAAAAAAAACTAGTGTATATTTCACCTAGCGGGTCAGAGAAAACCCTAGCCAAAACCCGTGGGAAAGGCTTATCGCCTTTGGACGTTAAGCTAGAAACTGTGTTGGGGTAAAGGTTAATTTATTGACAGGCGCATAGACCGGACACAGTGTCCGTAGACATCACATATCTGTGCGTCAAAAACACTCCAAACCAATTTTTAAATTTTGTGAAACTTTGTAATCACTCCTTTGCGAAAAAGAGGTGACAGAGCTACGTCTAGCAGTACTTTACATAATCTTCCTTTCGAACGCCCCACTACCATAAAGCTCTTAGGACGCTTCATTGAGCCCATAAAGTCCTGTCTCTGATTGACAATATAAAATTTGGTATAGGTATTAGGTACCACCGATTTCTTTTGACCATAAAATATAGATAGAAGAGTACCGGTAGAGATAAAAATTGCAATAAGCGTTTTTAGACCTACATAAGGCTTTTGACTGCGCACCCATTAAACATGTTTGTAATTGGGATCTAAGAATTATTTTTATGCCTATATTGAGATCAGTTGGAGGCAGAGAGAACTGTTTCTTTTCCGATTATGGTTGAGATTCATCAGTCTAGGATTTCTTTGTGAAGTTTATTACGTTTATATAATAGCGTATAAACGCTATAGTATCCGGTTTGATTAACACCCTAGTGTTTTTACTGGATTAGAGATGTCGCCCTAAACTTTATGGCGCCATGTGGCCTTGCTGTGTCTAACGCTGCATTTCATATAAGCCCCGCAAATCACTTCTATCAGGTGACCGTCTCGTAGTTTCGATCGGTAAAAGTATAAATAAAAACACAAAACAGTGAAATAAAATATCTTTGATACAACATTAAACTATGTACACATTATCACTATACAATATTATAAATAACTAAACCTTGTTATTACAATTGAGATCTACATCGCGGCCATTTTTATATTTCCTGACAGTTCGAGCGTAGTGTTGGGCGGCACCCATCCGCCGAATGCCGATTCGAATTCCTTCGCAACGGCAATCGTTAAATGATCGTTGTAGCGTCCCGACACTATCTGCATGCCGACTGGCAACCCTGAGTCGGTGAAGCCTAACGGGCAAGCGGTTACTGGCAACCCTAGCGCGTTGAACATTGTCAGGTAGCCGCAGTTCAGGAATTTGTAGAAGATTCTGTAATGGTTGTGTGCCACTCCCGGGAACGACGGATAGAATAGTACCGCGTTCTCTGACAGCGCGTTCTGTAATAAGGGTATTTGCTTCACACATTATCAACACAATCTAATAACTCCTAATATTTATTAACACATCACTATAGTAAAACAAGCAAAACGCGCACTATCTAGCTACGCGTTTTGGTTGTGTTAGGAAAATATATTTTTTTAAAATAAATGTATACAAATCTAATGTCAACCATTAATGGCGCCAGAAGCAAACTTTAACAATAACAACTTAAAACCTAAGACTATTATACGAAATATACGAAAGATGAGGCTGTAAGGAGTCCATTGCCTGCTTGCAAGAGCAAAAGTAAATAAAAAAGAATAAAACTTTTGAATCAGAAAAAAGAGGCTCGTCTTTTTTGCGACAATTGAGGTTGACATTATACTAATTTGTTAATTCTATGTCTTATCTGGCTATGGTACAGTAAAATATTTAAAACAGTGAAAATATTATTAACGAATAATAATGAGAAAATTCAGATGATTTTAATGTTTTAAATTTTTTATATTGCACCGCCATCTGTTAGAATATTTTGGAACTAACAGAGAATTGGCAACACCTTTTCAAGAGTTCAAAGTCGGTAGGCAAAGTATTTTCTTATATACATATAAATACATGTTTATTTATTAAACAACACAAAAGCAATATTTATTACCATTTAGAGACACTACAATATATTGAAAATGTTCTGTGAGAACTGAAAACCTAATTAAAATGTTTTAAGTTTACCACATCATGTTTCGTCACAAAACATGTTTATAAATAATTTAATTAATTCTCACCTGAAAATCAGTCTTGACCTGTTCAAACACAGCAACAAGCTTCTTATAATATCCCGCTGGTAACGCATCGAAGAACTTCTTCGCTGGTCCATAAGCGACGCAGGTTAGGTTATGTCTTGAGATACCTAACATTTTCTTCACCACTTCCCTCCACATCGGTATCAATTGATCACGTTTATCCGGATCCGTGTATATATTTCGGATGTACTTTATATTGAACAATACTCGTATGCTGATCTCCCACATGTGGTGGATGTTGTCTATCTCCAGCTGTGTAAGTTATGACAATTAATTTTCTCCTATCACTAATTACGGCAACCGATCTATATTAGACTGCAGGCATTTATATAAGAGATTTAACTGTCTAGTGGTATCGGCTTGCGCTCTAGGAACTGGTGATTGTGGGTTCGAATCATGCGAGGACTCACCCACTTCTTGTTTACTGGCTGGTAAAGACAATGCGGGCTGATCACCCGATTGCCTGTAAAGTATTATGATCTATGCAAAATGTAAAATGTCGGTTCTACAGCTGTTCCCATTCGGGTCGTGACGGTCATCTGTCTAATCGAACTATAAGAATATCGGAAGAAGGTGTAAGTGACCGTACGTAAGTGTAAGTAACGACACTGTAATATCTCCTACGCCGTTGGCTGATCTCTAATATAGATCGGGCGCCTTAGTCGTAATAATTTCGGAGGACTTTGTTATATGAGGGAGATATTGCTGCGAAAATGTGTTTTATTTTTCTTAATATAAATAGCGAGTACATCACACATCCTCGATTTGTGAATGATATAGTTATAATGGCTAAGTCGCTGCATCAGATCCAGAGCATACCGACGAGTCTGAACGAAGAGTTGGTTTTTGATGAGGCCTATGTCCAGCAGTGGACTGACGCAAGCTGTCGATGATGTTATGAATATAATATTTTACCTCTTCGACTTCAACTTTGTACGTATGCTGGATGTATTTCCTCGCTTTGTCCATTGCTTTCCTGACGTCCGAACCGATATCGCTCGTAACACTACTGCCGTCGCCGTTCATGTAGTAGAATTTCACTTTCTTAAAATCTATCTGTAAATAAAATACATCGAAAAATATACATTATTTCAACTTAAAAATATATTTATATGTATCTCTTTATGTATTTATTTAAATGAAAAACAAATATGTATTTTTTCAAATAAAAAAAGACAAATTTTTGAAAACGATTAGAAAAAAAGTATTTGAAGTTTTGCCGCCTTTAAATAGATTTTTCTAGGGTTACAGGGACCGCGGTACTTTTACTCCAAGCAGTAGTGTAAAAACGCTTCTACGTTTCGATTTAAAGGGTACTACGTAAAGGAGACGTTTCATCTATTGATCTATCATTCATTCTATTCACGTCTAAGTGGGCACAGAATAATGCAAACCATAAAGTAAAAATTCTGTTCATCTCATTTAGAATAAAATATTTTTGTGATACGCGTAGTCTTTATCAACAATGAAAAACATATAGATTGCAGAATTGAAGTTCCTCGAAGAAAATTATTTTATATCAAATGTATAATTTCTTAGACATTGATGTACACATCACATAAATATGAGAAAAAAGCATAATTTAATTCTTCCAGCAAATGAAGTGCGAAGAATAAGTAAATATTTTATGCGACAATGAATACGTTTTTTACAACAAAATCCTAGTAAACGTTCACAATTTAACTATTGTTAAATTGAAAAAAATTATATTGAAACGTTTATGAGTTAAATGTTATTATAATATAAATGATAACACAACCTGGTAATGGATTGCTGGCTCCAGGCTTTTTCAAAATGCAATACTTATCAAAAAACTAACAGTATGATGGTAATAATCAATATAAATTTATATTGATTTTTAAAAGATGACAAAAAAGCCTACTGAGTTTCTTTACGCCGGTTCTTCACTGGTCAGAGGCATCCTATTCCGAACCGGTCATATTGTACTTAGCAATCAAGATGCGAGGGTAATACTTCCATATTTAATAAAGATTCAATAATTCTTGAAAGTCCATTTAGCATTAGCATTCGAATTATAAGCATCCACGGATATTTTAAATTAAAAAAACAATATCAACATCCGCAAAAAATCAAATAAGTAAATCAGCATCCATCCGATATTAATCTGTTGCTACAACTAAACCAACTAAAACGACTCTATGTTCAATTTAGAAATCCATCCATCATCAGCATCCACTGACATAAAAATATAATCAGCTATTACCAAATAAAATAGGTTCAGATAATTACCGGTTTATCGAACTGCACACGATTCTCCGATGGTTCTTGAATGACGTTCAGAAGCAAAGGAAGGTCTTCCGCGTATCGAGTCAAAGGACCAAGGGCGAAGTACTCTTCGAACTCTTTATCCAGACAATCAGGTATATGTCCTGATATAAAAAAATCGCGTTAGAAATTATACTTCTTTGGCGTAACAAGATTCTTATTCTCATCATCATCATCATCAGCCTTTGCTAGTCCACTGCTGGACATAGGCCTCCCCTAGTACACCCCTATCCATTAGGGGGTTTTGGACCGTATCCCACCACGCTGGTCCAATGCGGGTTGGTGGGTGGACCGCCTTTTTACATGCCCATCCGACGCATGGATCGTCTTACTTTTCAGACAATTGGGTGATCGGCCCAAACTGTCCTAACCAAGTAGGAAACAACAACGAAAATATGTTGAGTCCCCGCAGGATTCCAACCCACGACCGGTTCCGGTTTCTAAAGCAAACGCCAATACCACTAGGCTACGGAGGCAGTTCAGGCAGTTCTTATTCTACGTTTGGGGAAATAAATATCGTGAGTACAGATGGCAATTGACTATAGCAAAATAGTGCGCGCGCATTATAAAAATTTGCCCTTTTTACCTAACACGTTAAAAGACGTTTAATATAGACATATATACATAGACGCAAAGCTAGTTGTAGGTTTAAGATGTTTAGGAATGAAGGTTATCGGTTTGATTCTTAGGAAACGAGTCTGCGAACAACTAAATAGAACATCAACAATGTTCTATTTAGTTTAGGTAATGTAAAAAGTAAGATGATCCTTGCGTGGGATGGTGTTGTAAAAGGTCTTAATTGTCGAAAGAATTAAGCGATTATGCTAGATAATTGGCTTGAAATTTACTGACATTAAATTCTTTTACTGCCTCCGTAGCCTAGTGGTATAGGCGTGTGGCTTAGAAACCGGAGGTCGTGGGTTCGAATCCTGCGGGGACTCAACAAATTTTCATTGTTGTTTCCTAGTGGTTAGGGCAATTTGGGCCGATCACCCAAATATCTGAAAAGTAAGATGATCCATGCGTCAGATGGGCATGTAAAAAGTCGGTCCACCTACCAACCCGCATTGGACCAGCGAGGTGGGATACGGTCCAAAACCCTCTAATGGATAGGGGTGTAATAGGGGAGGCGTAGCGTGGACTACCACAGGGTGATGATGATAGAAGTATATTAAACCTTCACTAGCTAAGATATACCTTCAACTGAGACGAGTTTGGGCGTCGGTTTGTGTCCGAATATTCCTGTAAACATTGGGGGAAGACGCAGCGACCCCGCTATGTCTGAACCCAATCCCATTATAGACGCAGCCGAAGAGATGAGTGCAGCCTGAAATATATTTTATATACAATCAAATTGATTATAATATATACGATAAAAATAAACGGTTTCGAAACATTTCATTTAAATATTTCGAAATTAAAATAACAGCAATTGGAATCGTAGAGTAGAGTAGTCGAAGTTTAATCTTGAACTTATGGCTTACTTTATGTAGAAAAGCTCCATAGCTATGCTATGAAAATGATGTATCTATAAACAATATATTCTACTCTTGGCTTATTATATATCTTATATTCAATAAGTAATGATTAACTATTATTTAGTTAACGGATATTGATCTATATGCGCGAGCTATTTCTATGCTCAAATATGTCGGTCTTGGTTGACAATAACATTTTTCATGCAGTTAATGCAGTTAATGTTACTATAAAACCTTTACTAAAGACTTTGGTTTTACTAACGATCTAATATTCCATATTTAATTTTGCATAGGTATTGTATTTTGTTTTGTTTTTTTTTTTTTTTTATCAGGGATGTTATGCTTCCAGACTCATTTCCTTGGTGAGCTTAATTTAATACAGAGTTCGCGTAGAGGTCCCGTCTCCACGAACTCGGTGACCGACAATTTTGCTTAAAGTTGCTTGCTAAAAGAACTCTTCTATTATCGTATGTTTCAAGATGAAACAAATAAAGACTGACCTCGCCCCCAGACGATCCGCCTACGGTACATTTTAAGTTATACGGGTTCAGCGTTAGACCGGTCACGTTATTGTACGTCTCCCAGTTCATGCACAACTGCGGTGTGTTTGTCACCGCAATGGGTATTGCGCCAGCTTCCTTCACTAACTTCACGACCTTCGCATCGACCTTAGCTGGAACTCTTGTGTCTGTGTCCGTGCCGGCGTCGTTACTCATTCCTGTGAGATTGATTTATTTAAGCAAAACAATTTCTCCTAAAATAATCCAAATTACTTTTACATTTATTAAAAATCATAAAAAGGATTATTATTTGTGATTGTGAGATCTTAACCGATACGAACAAACAATTCATAAAATTTGCAAAAACATTGGGCGTAACGGATTTATTAAAAGTAAAATCATGGCCGCCAGTTGTTAGTATTAACGCACATGAAAAACATGCTTTTCATTTTAACATTTTCATGTGCAATTATTAATAGGAAAATTTGATTTACAATCCATTTTCACCAATAATAATTTAATAAGTAAGGCAACATTTATAATATTAACATAGAAATTTGATTTAACTAAGGTCGATAGATATTTTTTGAATACAATTTATACAGTATTTTCAGGAGCGAAATATTGATTATATGTCTAGAATTCGTGAATAGAGTTAGAAGTCAGTCATATTTGTTAAAACAAAAAAATGACCGACTTCTATATGCTAATATTTTAGCAGACATAAGCGGTAAAACGTGTATCCGTACGAAATGCGTCCGTTATCCCATCTTTAATTCTCATAACTTTTAGTTTAATATTATTTCATCAAAATGTCGTCTATGACACGTACGCTTCTTTTCGGAAGTCGGTCAAACATGTAAAATAAAACCCTAAGGGCTGTAAAACATATAGCAAAGCTTGGGATAGGATAGAAATTTTAATACCATATCACACATTTTGATTGTTCACTTGTGTCTTTTTATGGCCTTCACATTTTTCTACTGTTTTCCAATACAATAACATCGTCATGTCGAATTTAACGGTCGTTTACACAAGGTAAGTAAATGACTTTGAGCATCACTTAGTTAAATCGCTGGCAATCATGTTATCTTATGTACCTGTGTATGTATATCGTTATCCAAAAAAAGCTTTAAAAACGAGATAATCAACTAAAATAACCTTTTGCAAATTTTATGAGTTATTGCATATTATTAAAGTCGTTTTTAAACATGATATATTGTTATAATGTACTCAGGTTTTATTATTAGTTTGATGTTGAGATTCAACGGTATTTGACGAACTTATTTTGTATTTTTTGCAGAGCTAACCTGTTTTTGACTTACTTCTGTAAACTGTACCTAAGCCAAAAATAATCCAGGATAAGTGTGAATACCATTTTATGTCACACTCTGACCTTATAGTGATCTTGTTAAAACGTGTAGATCATAAAAAGATCAAAGAAATGTTAAATTAATTGTTACAAACAATCTATCAAAATATTTCAAGGCCGATAAAATAATAACAGTTTTTACCTCACACAAAAATTATCAACGCGTGATTTTTATACATCTTATAAATAAATACATTTGCATTACATTAGTTCTTAAGTCTATGTATTTAAAGGGTATAATTAAATACCCCGACAGAAACGTGTACTCGTATTGGATAATAGTTTTGACGTTAGTCAGCGGCAACCAATCAAAACGCTTCAAAATCTATGTATTTACCGCTTTAAGAACACTTTGGAGTAAACAGTTATAGATTTACGCCTGCTTAAGAAAAGAGCTTACCTTCAACAGCGATGCTTTCCTTTATCGTTATCGGGATGCCGAGTAAGGGATATTTCTTGGCCAAGCTGT
Source organism: Lamproptera curius (assembly GCA_029286875.1). Classification (NCBI taxonomy): domain Eukaryota; kingdom Metazoa; phylum Arthropoda; class Insecta; order Lepidoptera; family Papilionidae; genus Lamproptera; species Lamproptera curius. The sequence continues at coordinate 200,763 of JAGSMT010000085.1, read as the reverse complement.
CTGTGGATCCGACGTAAGTGGCCAGCATCTTGTCGACATTTCTAGCCGCTTCTAGCGCGACGTCGTACCTCGGCTCAACTATCGCGTTCACATGCTGGTTTACTTCCCGACACCTCTCGATATATGCGGACACTAACTGTTCGGATTTGAGCTGTAATGGACAATAAATATTGTCATTAACAATATTTGGTTTTGTTTCGTAAGTGGTAAATCCTCTTTTTACAGGGGGCCGTCTGGGGTGGTACCACCACGGTGCCTAATACTGTCTCAAAGCAGCAGCGTGAAAACACTACTGTGTTCCGGCTTGAAGGGCACCGTAGCCAGCGTATTTACTGGCTAAATGAGCCGTAACATCCTGTGTTTCACAGTAGGTAGCGCATTGGTAATACCATTGGTGTTGCCAATGTGTATGGGCGTCTGTGACCACATGACATCAAGTGGCCCGATTGTTCGCCTGCCTTCGAAAACAATAAAAAAATTACGTATAAACGAGCCATATCAAATATGGAAGTGATGAAGACAATATAATAAACGAAGAAGCGTTCTTTATAATTAATAAGATGATGTGACACGGAGATGTCAATCATCGAATGACATTGGTACAAGAGTGTTGAATAGTTGAGTAGTTTTATGCAAATATTACTAGTAAAAAAATAATATATTTTTTTTAGTAATATTGCTACAGCATTAAAATATAAGTAAATACGATAACAATTTAGCAATCTTAAATTATTAAACAAAGATGAAATAAAATATTATATCTACATGGAAGAATTCAAATAAATAATATATTTTTTTTAGTTATATTGCTACAGCATTAAAATATAAGTAAATACGATAACAATTTAGCAATCTTAAATTATTAAACAAAGATGAAATAAAATATTATATCTACATGGAAGAATTCAAATAAATAATATATTTTTTAGTAATATTGCTACAGCATTAAAATATAAGTAAATACGATAACAATTTAGCAATCTTAAATTATTAAACAAAGATGAAATAAAATATTATATCTACATGAAAGAATTCAAATAAATAATATATTTTTTAGTAATATTGCTACAGCATTAAAATATAAGTAAATACGATAACAATTTAGCAATCTTAAATTATTAAACAAAGATGAAATAAAATATTATATCTACATGAAAGAATTCAAATAAATAATATATTTTTTTTAATAATATTGCTACAGCATTAAAATATAAGTAAATACGATAACAATTTAGCAATCTTAAATTATTAAACAAAGATGAAATAAAATATTATATCTACATGGAAGAATTCAAATAAATAATATATTTTTTTTAGTAATATTGCTACAGCATTAAAATATAAGTAAATACGATAACAATTTAGCAATCTTAAATTATTAAACAAAGATGAAATAAAATATTATATCTACATGGAAGAATTCAAACCTGTCTCAGTTAGATATAATTGATAGCTTAAGGTGAGTTAGTATTTAAAAAAAAGACAGACACATGTTATTAGTTTCATTATTTGATATGTCCATGATTTTCCTGTATAACCATTGCGTTTAATTTATTAATCAATAAAGTCGTAGCAACGCTTATGCTGCAGCTGGTTCTCTTATATCTTGTCCACAAAACAGATTTGTAAAAGTTCTTGCTGAGAAAGTAGGACTAAGAGAATTGTTTAAGTTTGATTCCCGGAAATTTTTTCAACCTTAAATCCCTATACTTCCTTATGCTCATTGTTTCTCAAAAATTCACAGTTCTTAATGCATTTCTTACATGGCCTCTAAAGCCCATTTAGCTAGTAATTTTATTATTTAAGTTGTTTTTTCAAATACATCCCCATCAAAAAGTCTAGACTAATCACAACTTAAACTTTTGAAAACACGAGCATAACCGGTTCATATCTCAAATATGTATTGGCACTTCCTAGTGTCTCATTGGAGTCATATCATAATTATTTTTTTAAATATCTGACTCAAGTAAGGTCAAAACATGATTAGATTATTTAATTTAACCATGTTAGTGACAATTTGTCAGTGTTCTTTTTAGTTTTGTACATGACATCAACTATATAATTTAACTGTATTATTACTATAACTTTGACATTCCCTTACGATACTTTAAAAATTTGTAAAGGTATTTCTGTTTATTTCAAGAAATGCACAATAACTGTATAAATATAACCTTACAATAATGATGCGATTAAAAAATTTAATTACCTTATTTTGTGTTAGGTTATAATGCATGTTTGCAGTGTTTAATTTTAATTAAACAATTTTCGGGCAAAACTTAAAACCTTAATTAAGATAAACCTAGTGCTAAGTCAATTACCTGTTTATTCCTAATCATCTCGGCTAAAGTGGTAGCCGATTTGAAAAGTAGGGGATTCAGAGGCGGCGGACAGCTCCCCTTTCTTCTTATGTTAACAAGCCATGTTATAGGATAGACTACAATTGCTAATAGTTTCACCAGGAATCGAAGGAACCATCGTAGCATAAAGGGCATCATCGCTGTCTGAAATACAAAAAAGATATATCAATTTATACTCCAGCGTTTATTAGTTTGTTTAACATAGTGATAAGCAAAGTCGCGGTCTGTATGCTTATATCTTTAAAACTACGCAACGGATTTTTATGCGGTTTTTTTAATAGATAGAGTAATTGAAGAAGAAGAGAAGAAGGTTTATATGAATAATTCATGCATAATATTGTATAAAAACGCTGATAAATTTACATATTTTTTCATAGGTTTTACTAGAAAAGACTAGACTAGACTCTAGAAAACAAAACGATTTTACAAAACTTAGGCAGTTGATTGCTTTTGCCTTTTTAACAATAATTTGATCTTGTAGGGTTATTAAGTCTTATAATATATGATCCTAACGTAATGCCATAAGTATTATTATAATCATAGCATTTCAACATTATTGATCAACATCAACAACTGACGGCTCGGTGCTTTTAATCGATACTAAATAATTTTCTAAAAGGACTCGCGGAAATTAAACATCTTAATTTATTTTTTTTGTAAACCGTCTATATTTCAGACGTATTTCTTAGATAATTGTATAGCTTGGCTGCTAAAAGTCACAAAGAAGCGAGCAAGTGCTGCTTTAGAAATCTTTTTTAACACTAGTAGAAAATTTACTTAAAATATATGTTAATTACTTTATATTTGTATACAATACAATATAAAATAATGGCAAATTAGATGCAGGGTCTTTGATTTCTAGTTTTGTAAGGTTAACGCCCTGTTGGTTCCGTAATTGTTACTTACAGATAACGTGTCCGAGTTCAACAAAAATAACGGTTATACTTTGCAACATCTACTCTATTTCCTAGTGGCAATATAACATTTTTAACAATATAACAAACACTAAATAACTCAGTCAAAATTTTGCGCCGAGAGCCGTGATATTTTTCTGCGACCTTCGCTTGAGATTTTCTTTCGTGAAATATATGCTGAATTGTTTCCTTAACGGTTTTGTCGTACGCAAAATAAAAAAAATATTACATGTACGTTTACACCGCAATTGCAACGTATCATCTACCTTAACAAGAAAATAGAGAACAGCATTCAAGGTCATACAGTATATCATAAGACGATTCGTATTCATTTTTTTCGTAGCATTGATATGCATGACTGCATTCAATTGCAATACTTTGGCTGTTCACATTTGCATCGCAAATTTCACCGCCTCAACATCACCGGAAACAAACAGAACGCGAAATATTATAAATCCAACGCGGAAAAGTCTTTGCTTTAAACCTTGTGGCAACATGTGTTATACATATAAATGAGTTTTCGTTGTAAATAAATCGCATTGAAACTATAACAATTCTCTTCGCTTTACTTTAAAAGCGAAAAGAATGGTAGCAGCAAAACAAAGAAGCAGAGAGTATCAGGTTCAAAAGTTCAGGCATATTTATCGAATAACAAAGTGGATTTGACAAAGGAATTGGAAATATCACGCTTGTGTACATTAGTTCAGGAAAATAAGTTGCCCATGGCAATGAAATGACCACCTCTAGAGATCTTATTAATGAATTATTCCGGAAACGTCAAACACTAAAGACCATTCGACTCATAACATAATACGTACTACGCCTCACTGTCATTTTGTATACAATTTATAATATTACATATGTATCTATATATATAAAATAGATTTTCACCTACATATTGACTCATCACGCTATCCCTGGAACCATAAGGCGTAGCGACTTCAAACTTTTCGGATTTAACGAAATTCCATCCACAAGGAGGGTTGGGGGGTTGCTAGTTAATAATAATAAAAATTTAAATATATAATAATAAATATATATAATAAAAATTTGTATATAACTTAAGCTTAAGCTTTAAAACGGAAAACAGTAACACGTGTACGCTTTTGTTTTAGACAGAAATGAGTAGTTCCCTATTCTTAGATTCCCCATTAATATGATATTACCTGAGAACCAAGCAGATATAAAAGTATTATACTCTCATTTAATATTCATTGGAACTGTAAAAAGTTTTTAACAAAATATGTCTAGACCGAAAAGCAAATATATAACTAATATTATACATGTTATGCTAATTATGCATGTGCAGTGTTTCTGTATATTCATGTCTTATATCAAAATTATGTTGTGACATTTAAATAAATCTTTATGAACTACGGCTTATAAGACACGGTCTTTATATTTTTAATAACCTTTGACGTTTTCCGTATCTTAGTTTTGTTACTGGTCTATTTTCAAAGCTTAATCATAATTAAATTGACCCTTTCAGTAAGCCGTTAAATGCCGGAATAAGTGTTTTAAAAATAACATTATCTATTAAGGCAGCCTGCTTGAATGATTTTGGTAGTTACACTTTATGTATGCTGTATATATTTGAGCTTATTTTACGAATGTTCATATAGTCATGATTTGATGATATAAAACCAATCTGAATTCGAAATCTTAAAATACTTTAGTTTGCATTTAAAATACTTAAGTTTGCATTAATAATTCTAAATTAAGAAATATTTCAAAATAAGAATACGTCCCGTTATCGCTTCTATTATTTTTCTCTTTTTTTTTGGGACAATGCGCCGGGGGGTGATTAAATTATTATTAATCTTCAAAATTATCATATCTATCTACAACAATTAATAAAATATTAACTACTGATTTTGAAACATTTTTATTACTACGCAGTTATTGGTTGTATTGCTTAAGTCTTACTTACCATAATAAAATAAAAATTATAAAGTGCAGTTACAAACTCGCTTAGTACTTTGATTTCCAATACCTTTTAATTTTATAACTATTAAGATAAAACTATGTATACATATTTTCCTTTTATTTGGCTATTTTAGATAAGTTCAATTCGAAAAAGCGCTCTGCGAGATAAACTCGTTTAACCCATTAAATCTGTATGACTATCATCATCATCATCAACCTGTATTAGTATATATAGAGAGAAACCTGTATTAGTATATATAGGAGGACATAGGCCTCCTCAAATGCACGCCTTTTCCATTAGGGGATTATATGGACCGTATTCCACCACGATTAAGTGATCAGCCCAAATTGTCATAACCAACTAGGAAATAACAACGAAAATATGTCGAGTCCCCGCAGGATTTGAACCTACGACCTCCAGTTTCTAAAGCACACGCCCTTACCACTAGGCAACGGAGGCAGTATAACTATACATACTTACAATAATACTCTATATATTTGTTAAAAGTATATATTATATTACATTACTGGTTTTATTACAATAAAAGGTAAAGTATTAGTTAATAGATATTTATACACATGATCAGGCTTTGGTACAAACCAATTTACTAAGTTATTTCCTTATTATCGATAACCGGTATACATATTTCAACCACGGGTACATAAATCAAACTTTATTCTGATATAATAAATAATAATATTAGCAACGTGTAAAATCATATTATACGAAGGTTATTAATAAGGATAAAAATCAGCGGTTGATAGGTGTCCATTAATTTGGTATCGAAAATATCAAGCATCCTTGAACATTATAATCGTTTGTTCATTATAGTTTCAACTTAATAAAATTATTAAAGTACCTAAAATCGACTAACAAATTATAAATCAGACTTAAGAGACCTTTAAAGTAATAAACAACATTTATTTTCCTGACTTCAGAGAGGTATAAATAATTAAAATATTTGTTAGCGTCATTGTTCTTAAATGAAGAATGAGTGTCATTTATTATAGCTGACAATTTAAATAAACCTACATTAATAAACACAACTATGTTATATTATAAATTGGCCCTACACAGTTGGTCCAACATAAAGAACAAAATTTGTTTAAGGCTTAAATGCTATTGGCAATACTGTTACGAATTCTTTGGCTCAAACGTTGATAAGCATAGGCAGATGTAGATCTGCGTCGTATAGTTAACAACAATATGTGATTTATGAATTGACTTAAATATTGTCATCAACTTAGTTATTGAGTTATCTTGAGAATTACTCCAACCTTATAGCATATTTTTAAAAGAAAAGTTTTTTTATAAAACAGTTATAATTTTCGTTTTAAATGACATAAACAACTTTGGACGATGTCTGAAAGAACTATTGAAAATTGGATATCATATACACTGCCATTATCACTATCATATTTGATAGTGAAATTTGATAGTGACAATGGCAGGGACTATTCATAATAGTAGTGTAACTAATATTCCGACCATTGTAAACAGATTAATAAGTAAATTATTAAATAACATTATAAACTATAACCGTTATAAATTAGTTAAAGATTGATAAAATAATTTGCTGCGAATGTTTGCCTTTTGATTTTTAACCAAATAAAAACTTTAATATTTAGCTGCATTCGAAATTTATTACTTTATCTAAGCTTCAGGTCTTACGATTTCGACAAAGGCAGTCAAAAAATAATTATGACACTAGTAATTTATAACAGAAAACATTAATTACAACACCATTAAGATTGTAGTTATCAATAAGTTTACGTCGTCAACATATTAATCGGATCATTTTAACTAAACGTACTACGCCGTAACGTAAATTAAAATTATTGCAGCAATGTAATATATTAAATAAACTAGCAATGACAAATATAACGGTTTTACAAACTTATTACGAATATAACATCGTGAAATATGTAATATGAACAACTGCTATATATAGTTACACTGTGATTGAACCAAACAGTAGCATGCTTCCGCAGAAACTTTGCCGAATCCGTTTACCTTTCTCGCAACCGTTGCGAAGTACACATTGACGAATTCGTACATAAACCTTTGTAGTTTCACCGTCGCCTTTGTCAAACATCGTGGGTACCACCAGATCCAATTATTCAACAAAACCTCGGCGATAACAAAAGCGTGGTAAACGCCAGCACATAGTAATAATAACACACAGCGCGTGATAACGTTGGTCGTCCCGTCGAACAACGCTTTGAACACGCTCGCCCCGGAATCTCTCATTATTGGACTATCTATAACGCATGTCAACAGCCGGGATCAAACTGTGACCGTACACAATAGTGCGATCGTACGGACGGTGTAACAAAGACATTAGCATTATCAAAAGTGACGTCGCTGTTCAGTATGCGATGGAGTACCCGCATAACCATAACTAAAGCGAATTTTATCCTATTTCCAAGATAATAAAGTCTAAAATACCTTGGTTTACATGAGATACGAAATATGCGCCGGGAAAGTATCATGATATGATCGCATAATGAAGTTATAACAAACTAATGTTTGTGTAATTGATATTAACTTATTCATCTTATAAACCGCCTTAAGTTAAATCTTTTACTAGGCAGTTCTTGTATTATAAAAATCTTCAAGGCGTAATTATTCCTATTTATTATAACTTATTTCTTCCTATGTCATACGATTCATTTACACAAATTAGTATTTTGGTATGGGCAAAAAATAATTATTTTCAGTTAATTTTTATATACAACCCCTGAACAATTAAATAAACAACATAATATTTTTATACGATATATTACATAGCGAAAATTTTATGATTCTATCAATTTTAACATTGACATCAATATATGATTTGAAAAACTGGTTTTTACATTTACACATTATAACTTTAATGAATGTGTGAGATTCTTGGCTTGGAGATGATTGGCAAGATACCGTCAGTTTAGCAGCGTAGGGAATTGTTATTATTAGATTATGGTATCTTTTAACGATTCTCATTTAACTGGTGACTTATACATTGACATCTTATAGTTAGGGAGTTAGGAATTTGGACTATTTTACGTTTTTATATAAAAATTAACAACTTTCTTTAAATTTCTTTGAAATTAAAAACATAGTTGCTTGCTCTACAAGGATTTTAATTTTAATATATGAACACGTAAAAAAAGGCCTACGATGTTTATTAAAGCCTCTATGAAAAATTACTTCTTAAATAGGTCATGCGGATTTTACGTTTAATCCTTCATCATAATCATAATCGTCAGCCTGTGTTACACCACTACACGACCACTACTGGACCACCACTAGGGCCTCCCCTAGTGGTAATGATGCACGCCCCCCAAATTAGGGGGTTTTTAGACCGTATCCCACTGCGTCGGTCCAATGCGGGTTGGTGGGTGGACCGAAGTTTTTACAAGTTTCATTGAATTTTTTGCATGGATCATCTTACTTTTCAGACCATTGGGTGATCGGCCCAAGTTGAACTAACCAACCAGAAATCAACGATAACACAAAGTTGTTTGCCCGCGGATTCCAACTTACAATTCCGGTATATGAAAGGAAGGAATGGAAGGGCCAGGAACGCTACACCCCGGAGGCGGTACAAGTCTCTTTCTTATTAATAAAAAAAAACAATTATTTTTTGATATCATACGACATCAACTTCTAAGTGAAGTTTGGAATAATAAATAAATAAAATTAATTAAGAAGCAACAAAAGAGTTAGCAGTTAATTTTTTTTTAAAAACTACAGATGACATAATATCAAATCCACTTTTTTATTATTTTTTTTTTCGCGCTTATCTCGGATTTCGGCTGACTAGAGAGAGAAACGTTGGAAATAATACAATGATACAATAAACGTGCAAAATCCGTAAAAAATCGAAATTAAATATATAGTAATCACGTAAATATAACAAATAATTAAATATAGGAGCGTCAGAACACAAGACGTTTTCGTCATTAATCTAGGTTCTAACTCAAACGTTATCTTTATTAAGATGCATTTGGTCACGTTTAGGGCAAAAACGAATCAGAGATTATATTGTAACTTGATTAGATAACGTAATGAAATCTAAACTGATATTGTATGCAAGACCTAATGATGCTTGATCAGCTATTACCATATCAACTTTTATCTGAAATAAGAATAAAAATTTAAATATAAGAAGTTAAAACAATAAAACAAACAGTAACCAACAACTGTTTAGTTTTTTTCATTTACAACAACAATATTAACCAAAATATTTTTTCCGAAATTTTACAAATTTTATTTCAGATTAATCTCATTGTTCTAGCTACGTGCCTCTGAGAGATAACGATTAACAATTTTAATTTGCACTTTAACAATGTATTATTAATGTATAAGATGATTCAAAAAAAATTTACACTGAATTTTTTAAAATGATTGCAACATAACATAAGCCATATTATAAATCTAATTCTCACAGTTACTGGCACCTTTACGATATATAAAAATAATAACAAAAAACGTTAAACCTATTAACGGTCTTTAAACTTTAATCTCATCATCATCAGCCTGTGATAGTCCACTGCTGGACATAGGCCTCCCCTAATACACCCCTATCCATTAGAGGGTTTTTGCACCGTATCCCACCACGCTGGTCCAATGCGGGTTGGTGGGTGGACCGACTTTTTACATGCCCATCCGACGCATGGATCATCTTACTTTTCAGACAATTGGGTGATCGGCCCAACTAGGAAACAGCAATGAAAATTTGTTTAGTCCCCGCAGGATTCGAACCCACGACCTCCGGTTTCTAAGCTACACGCCTATACCACTAGGCTACGGAGGCAGTGAACAAACTTTAATCTATATAGAGCTTTAAAAAAACTTTGCAATATTTTTTTGTCTAAATGAAACAGGATATATAAATCACGAACAGTCACTCAGATCTTCCTACCATTGTTTAAAAATGACAATTACCTTATTTGCTCTATCAAACAAAAAACAAATTTAATTAATCATACAGACTAAACTGTGTTGCACGAGCTCGCTAATAAAACGGTAGCAACAAATTTAACGTAACGTGGAATGTAAAGTTACAAAACTTGAACGTTGCTCAAGACCAACCTAAACCTAAGTTGATACCCAAACAGTTGTTACGAAGTGTTTGCTCGCCGTGTGGTCATTGCACAAATTCCACTGGCAGGGCTGTCAATCATGATACCAGTAAATAAACCATATAATGCTATTTGCTCCTAGTGCTTATAATGGTACCTAATGTATCTAAGTGGAAAATTTTACAGCGTTTTATACTGGTGAAATTGCTAAAACATTTTTAATGCGTAAAAATATAGTCGTCACCAAACGCTCTGGCTGACAAGCGTATTTTTAGGTCTAATAGTAATTCTTAGAAAACATTATGGCACCTAATTAGTAATCATGTTGTACAATTATCGTTCCTATAGCATTAGTATAAAACAAATGCAATCTATTAGTTTGAAATAAGGTAATAGTTATAATTATTATGATCTAATTACAATTACAGCAAATAATCGTTCAGTATCATATTTTGAGAAATCTCTGAGAGTTTTTATGACACCCTAGTACTTTCATCTTTTGAACAAGACTCAAGGGCTATCATTATAACACTAATTAAAAAACTTTTAGCAATAAGCACTTAACTTTTTTTTGTTTACGCGAATTCTATACATTATTAAATAAAATGACTTTTTACGGATTTAATCGCGTTTATTTTACATATTTAAATTCCCGACGTTTCGAACACTTTCCAGCGGCCGTGGTCACGGGGTAGACGTACCCCGTGACCACGGGTCAAATCCGAAAAGTAATTTTATTTAATAATAAATAGCACTTAACGTTCCAAAATGAAACTATTTTACAATTTGATACAGCGCATTTAAATTAGACGCGTTCAACGGTGGAAACTGAAGTCTTGTATCATTATGATGTCTATACCAAAACTGCAAAGTCATAGTGAACGGTAAATAAAGTAAGAAGTAAACAAATAGAAAGTATCGAGCGTTGCGCTTAAAGGGGTTTGCTATATTTAAAGCTAAGCATATCTATGGGAAGCTTGTGACAACCTTATGAAGTAGTTTCGTAGCGACTTCTGTCCGTTTTGCGCCACTGCTCACATTTTCTTCGTAGACTTGGCACACCACGACGAATCGGCAAGGCAACGATTAGTACGCAGCTCTTTGCAATCGCATCGTGTTATTTCTTATTAGCATTATATCGGTTTAAAGGTTGAACAAAAAATTCAAGAAAATTGTATATTCATGATGCGCTGTACGCAGGCATTGATTAAAAATTTACGAAGAGAATTTATCCGCTTGAAGATAACATTATCTCTGTAGATTTTTTTTTGTAGAATTTAATGACTTTTATATTTAAATTTTTAAATCAATTATTAGTTATTTTTGGAACTGTTTTAAATTTAAATTCAAATTCAAATTCAATTAAAATATCTTTATTCAATATTGAAAAATAACAATCGCTTTATTGTCAAGGACGCTACCACCGATTCGGATTAGGACGCCTCTGACCTGAGAACAACCGTCGAAAGAAATTAAGCGAGCCTATGTTGTTTTCTTTTTAAATAATAAAATACAGTCATATTAGCAATATAAAGTGATATGATACGTATTTTAAATTATAAAAAGCCTGGACGAATATTCCATTACCAGGATGTGTTATCAATTATAAATTCATTTAGATTATTATAATCTAAACTAGGTTTTTGAATCTGTATTGAGAAGTAACAGTCAGCCAGTATTTTAATTTCTGTGAACAATTTTCTTACTTTTGTTTGTACTTGTCCATGCTCATCGTCAATATGTGTGTGTGTATTAAAAGTTAATTTTTAATTACTGTGCACTATTTGCTAATAAATAATTATTATGTAGTAAAGAACTTATTAAAATATTTGGCACACATCATAAATTAAGCAATATTTTAGATTTGTTACAAAAAGTAAAGCAATTATTTATTCAGATTATTAGTTGTTATTTCTTAAAAAAAAGTTATAAATTTTATTCATTCAAAGAAGGTTACATTTTCACTCGAGCATACATAATTTAAGATTAAGAAAACAAAAAAATCAACTTATTATTGTAGACGGATCATTTAATTAGAAGTAATCCGTGAAATTACCTTAATTTGTTTATGACTTAACTAAAATAAATCATAGACTTATAAGAACTATTTACTTCTATGAATATCAAATATTTTTGTGTAGTTGGACAAAGGTTATCACTAATTTGATTTTCAATACAGCTTAGTTTCAGAGTTCATTACATAACACAACAATTATGACGTGTATTTTAAAATCTATCACAACTTTTCGGAGTAAACGGTCACATTTGTATATTTTTTAAATATCTTAAAAAGTATTAATTATACTTTGTAAGATATTTTAGTAAACAAATACGTCGACGAAATTATGACCCTATACGCTAAAATAGAAAACGCTGGTTAACCTTGGTAGGTGGACGAAAACTGTGTTCCACATAATTGCATTTTTTAAATTGAATATAAAAGAGCAGATGCATACCTTTATATGTTACGAATATATAATACCAATTTATTTTGGACATTGTTAAAAAATCAAGTAAATTCAAAGCTTTTTACAGCAATAAGGTGTTAGTCTAGATTACTCCCCTATATCAGCCATCAGCGGAAGGCATTTCGGCGATAAGCCGGAACAAACAGATAGATCGGCAGACAGACAAACATATCACAATGTAATCATTTAAAATCGGTTATTTTAATCTTACAATAAGTACTCTGATTTTATTTACTAGTTTACACGGTGAACAAACTTTGCATAATAGATATATAAATACAGCAGATTTACACAATATGTAGATATAAAACGTTTCTTTTTTTCAAACACATCGCAGTAAGGATTTCAATGTAGAAATTATGGCACAAAAATGTTACGAGTCGCTAAAGAAACTAATTTAAAGAGTACATTCTAATTTTTTACAAGTTTCATTATGATTAACACATATCCATTTTGTCTAGATGAACATCGCAATTCATAGCAGTAGTGAATATAGCGCGATATATAATACCGAGTACATCGAAACAATTATAATAAACTGCTTGATTTTCAATATATTTTTTGTTAATTTTTAATCGTTTCTTCTAAATAATTTAACCGTTAAATGCTCTCACAGCAAAATAAATAATTCTGTATTAATGAAAGTATATGTAACTCGTAAGTAATTAAATTTTATTACTTAATTAGTTACACAAGAATTATGTAAGAATAACTCGATACTTATAATTTAACTACATATTATGGTTCAAGCGTAACTTTAACCGCCGCTCTAATTCATGATGTTTAATGAAACTGTTATCTGAATCTTTTGATGGTTGGTCTGCTGCTATACTATTTGTATTTTAAATAAGATTAGATCATTACTTGTCTTTCCATACAAATGTTGTGAAACATATTGTCGTTAAGAAACCTGAAATAGATAAACTTACAGTTCACTTAGATTGTAAAATGTATACGTTATTGTAATGTTTAACCCAAATAACTATAAAATTCCCTTGAATCTAGTACGCAATTCTGACTACACAAATCGACTAATATTCGCTTGTATATTCAGGAAATTACTGCGTAAAGCACTCCTTAAAAATGTTTCATATCGCAGTTTTAAAACAAACACCTTTCATATATGATGAAACAGGTATAACCTATGTACTTATTTAAAGATAATAAGATTTGATTATATAGCATATAGTACGTAATTTTATTATTATTGATAGTCATGTCATCATCATGTCTGGTTCATTTTATTTAATGAAGGAATTACCTAAATTGGAACAAAAATTAGGTCGACGCCTCTCGCAAATAATATCGTAATGTGCTATTAAGGGGTCATGTTGTGCCTTTTTGTTGTTATGCATTCTGAAGACGCATTACACCTAATATAATTTTTTCTCATAATGAATCCCAAAATTTAAAATATCAATTCAAGGAAAACATAGTTTTGTCTTGTTCACGTGCAATTTTTGCAAGTCTTGGACCGTAAACGTTGTTACGATTATTAATGTAAGACGATTTTTTTACCTATGCAATGTATAAGACGTTACTAAAGACGTTGCTGCATAGGCTTTTTTGCTTCTCCTGACTATTCTATTACCGCATTATTCGGAGTGTCGATAAATAAAATACTTATAGTGGCCGCTGTTAATCAAAGTTAAAATATTTATTTGCAATGAATACCAATAAATGCTATTTCCTTGTGCATATATTAGTATATATACAGTAAATATACACGTGGAAAAATAAAGTGTCATGTGTCAGAATAACGTATTACACAAATTTGGTCGAAACAAGATTTTTTTACGTTTCTGTTTCCACGTTTTAAAGTATAAAATATTTTTTTGTATATGATAAATGAATAGGAATAATTTTCGTATTTGTTGACCTGTAACCTCGCTAGGTTATGGAAAAGATGTACAAACACACTGACAACCTTAACACTGAATAATATTACATAATTTACACAATATTTGAATAAATCATAGAAAACTAAGCGGCATACACAGATACTGTGATGTCTATGCAAATAGTGTGTAATAACCAAATATTTTTTTAAATAAATTTTAAACACAATACTATAGATTATTATCAAATTCAAATATAATACTTATTGATTGTCAAAGTCTACGACCGGTTCGGAAAAGGACGCCTCTGATCTGAGAAGAACCGACGAAAGAAACTTAGCGGGACTTATTTTTTGGTCATCTTTTACATTATAATTGAAACAATAAACAAACAATTAAAATTATAATATCTTTAAAGAAAGCCTGCATATATCTATTGATTATATTATCTATGGAGATGTAAAGATAACTTTACACTGTTTCTTTCTGTTTAACAGAACCGTCGTTTTCAGTCATGATTATAAAAAGTCAGTTTAAAATCACTGTTAAATAATCCATTAATAGAATGCAAATTATATGTGTTGTGGAAATATTAAGGTAAAACTTGATGTACAAAAACAAAATACTGAATACTGCGTTTTATCGCTTCAGCACGGCTAGAGAGAGCAGTTCATAATTTTTCTAGTTCCTAAAAGAACACTACAATAGCGATAATGTAGACCTAATTTAGATTTAGCGAACGTAGGCACGTTTGGTGAACCGCTATTGAGAATTCCCGCATTATGACAAACGCCGATTATAAAAAGATGCATATACTAACATAAATAAAAAATTAATTATAGCATCTTAATTAGATATTTTGACGTCGTAAGCGCAATTTTAAAGTTTTTTACTAAACAAAAGTAAAACATACGTAAAAATTGTTAGTATGTGTTTAAATTATGTTTTCATAATCTAAATTAGTATAAGAACATTCAGCTTTAGAGCAAAACAAATTGCTTTGCCTCTTCTGTTGGTTTACGATTCACGGCAAGGTTAAAAGGTTAAAGGCAAGGTTAAATATGGTTTTCCACCAATGAAATTAACTTATTCCACGCCTTTGGTCTGTTTTTGTAAACAAGCGCGATAAATGCATCAAACTATATCATCTCGCGGTTCTACACCAACAATAAAGCGCTGTGGTTTAGTGCAATAAAAGTCCGACTAAAGTTAACTTGTTAACATAAATTCTATCTTAATAACATCTTTTTAGCCTTGAAATAGGAAATGAAGCCTATAACAGTCACCAAAGAAATGTATATTACGGCGTCAAGATTCATCCAAATCGTTTCACCATTCGAATCATGAAAGCGTGACGAACTTACTTCGTCTTTGAAATTATACTTAATATGATTTGACAATTGAACTGAACTGTCCAAAGAATGTTCATCCAGATTTATTTGAATGACAATATTCACGAAACGCGACCGCTATCTTGGCTTCAAAACCCAAAGGGTAAAGTGCATCCGAAGGGTAGTTGTAAGAACATTTAAAATTACTATATAAAGACTGCTAAAGATGGACTTGACAACCGGCACCGACACTTTACATAGCTATATACCATATCATACCATGACCGACGTTTGGATCATCATATTTTTTGACATCTAGGTGATAAGCCCATATTGCCCTAACCGGCTACAAAACAACGATACACAATGTTTAGGCCTTACACGATTCGAACCCATGATATGCGGTTTGTAAAGCAATGATCATGACGTTATCTAGACCTAGTGGAATGACATTGTTAGAGCATCTCGGTCTTACGAATCGTTCTCAAAAATCGAGTCTTAACGCTAATCGAAGCAGCTCAAACTATGCGATATCGATGCGCTTATAAACGTGCATTATAGGTCTTTAGCAATCGGCCGTATTATTAAAGTGAAAACAGCTAACGGCCAGCGTAACTGTGTCGAGGTACGCGCCCCACTTTGACTTTCTATTCCATACACATCATTTGCTATTGCAATTTCTAAGTACAACACAAATAAAGTCACAGTAACAATACCGCTAACGTTTATAACACATTGTAAAAAAAAACACAGATCGGACAACCATTGTTATATAGGTGCCAAAGCTCGTATAAAATAGCTAACCACAAAAAATGTAAATAGCAAAAGAACCGTAACAAATTAAATTTAGAACACGTGAATACAGATAACCAAGTTAAAAGCCGTTGTAATGTTCAATGACTTATAATAATTTGTAGTCTTTTTTTCAATAAACTTGTTAGGTTTGAAACAGTATAATTTATATTGAATGCCAATGTCAGACATGGGTATAGCAGGTGCTCAGTCTTGGATAATAAATATTTTAATGCCGATTTATATATTTTTCTATCTTAAAATACAAATATTTTGACGCCTGCTGACGCCCGCGACTTCATTCGCGCGGAATTTAAAAAAAATTGATTTTTTTTAATAAATCCTAGTTATATTAGCTATCATTATTAGTGAGATATTCCATAGATTAGCTAGAACCAATTGACTGACAGAAAGACAAACAAAAATTTTAAAATATGTTATTTTGTAAAATGTACTTATTTAAGAAGGGTTATTTTAATGTTACAAACAGACACTCAAATTTTATTTATTTTTATAGACCGAAATCATGATTAATTATTTCAATTTTATGCGTTATATAAAATTTCATAATCTTTTATTTAAACTGGTTAACACACACCCTTGCGTGTTGTTTATTTTATAGATTTTAAAAATTGCAAATTGTGAAATTACATGATAAAAATTAATAAAATACTAAACAAAGCTCTAACAAAATATTAGGAGAAAAAATAACAATGTTTTTGCTATTTAGGAATATCATATCGCAATAAATTAGTCGATACCGACACGTTTATGATAATGCTTGTCTTAACGGCGATTGTTTTAAAATCATTGCTGTTTGCTTTGCAGTCAAAATAATAAATTACTATTTAAGGTAAGAATGATTGAAAAAAAAATACAGTCAAATATCTTTCGCTTTATCATTTATAAAATAATTTATTGTGTAAAGTAATACTTTCGGGACAAAAGCCACGTCGCAATTCTACCTCCGATAGTTTTTATATAGACTTTTAATATTACGTAGATTATATTTCATACAAAATATTTTGGAAAGTATGTTTCAAATGGTGTGAAAAATATAAAATATTTTT
This sequence comes from Lamproptera curius, assembly GCA_029286875.1. Lineage (NCBI taxonomy): Eukaryota > Metazoa > Arthropoda > Insecta > Lepidoptera > Papilionidae > Lamproptera > Lamproptera curius. The sequence goes on along the minus strand of JAGSMT010000085.1, from coordinate 182,997 downwards.
ATTTTTCCGGATCATATATTTTATTTAATCTCGTGCAACTGTTGTAATCTTTATATGCTACTAGCGACCCTTCCCGACTCCGCACGGACGCAATACTGATATCTAGAAATCTTTGGAAAATTATATAAATTTATCAGCGTGTCTCTACAATATTATGCACAAATAATACATATAAACCTTCCTCTTTAATCACTCTATGTATAAAAAAATCCGCATCAAATTCCGCGTAGTATTTAAGATTTAAGCAAGCATAAGGATATAGGGACAGAGAAAGCTATGTTTTATATTATGTTTGTTGATGCTAAGTTTTTTTAGCTATGCGGCGTTTATTTTAAAATATTGTATCCTATTTTTAATCTTCCTATCGTGGTTGTTCCTGTCGGAAGTAAGGAAAATAGAATAAATAGATATAGATTGTGACACTGACATAAAATTTTTGTCGGTTCGGCGTACTACGTAAAATGATGATGTTAAATTAATTGAATGCAAATGTTTCGCAGGCACCATAGACAATAGAGCCTATAAAAATATGTTTAAAAAAATTGCCTGGCAACGGTTTGAATTTCCATGCTTTGATGTTATTTAATCATGTAATATTGACACAATCCGGTAATCACGTTTGCTAATGATTAATATGAATAAACATTATTTGTAGTATGTTATTTGCACTTCGCAACAATCGCATCCTGAGGAGTTCCTTATTAATTTTTTGTTAACATAAAATGCGAATTTATTAATACGTATATTCCTAAAATTACATAATTAGTCAACGGCTAACAAAGTGGCTATCATTTTGACAATAAAATCAAAATACTGGTAGGTTCTGTCAGTTAATCCCGTCGTTAAAAAATAATGAATATAATAAGGAATGATAAGAATTAGATTGGGATACGGTCCAAAAAACCCCTAATGGATAGGGGTGTATTAGGGGAGGCCTATGTCCAGCAGTGGACTATCAAAGGCTGATGATGATGATGATGATAAGAATTAGTGACACACATGTATTGTATTACAGTATTGCCCTACAGTTTGACATTGCATCCTAGTTCCGTTATTTTATTTTGCAATATTGGGGTAGGGCAGGCTATATATACAGTTATCATATCGGGCTATGTTCCGACTATATTTACTGTCCATGTGTGTAATTAACTATTAATGTCAATCAATTATTTATTATTTTTTCTACATCTCATTTTGAAAATGAATTGCCCAAATGCATTTTCTTACTGTACACCTTATTTAATATAAAAATAACTCTATTTTGTCTACGAAAAATTATAATAGAAAAGTTAAATTGGTTTCTTACATAATATAATTATAAATTAGAATAGCATTTGGATTTCGAAGTTATTTTTAAATGCACCCTTACAATAACATTTTTTTAAACTATTTCACATAAAATATGTGTATATATGTTTAATTATATTTTAAATTATAAAAACTTACAAGTAAAGTTTCTCCACTCCCTCACAATTAATAGTGAAAACTATGGTACAGTCGTGTGAAAAATCAAAACACTTCGCAATATCCGACGGCTGTATTTCGAAAGACGCGCCTTCTAGCGTTGTAACACTTGTGCGCACAACCGACGCGGGCGCGTCGACTCACGACTATAAGTTCGCGCCAAAACGATACACTAACGAACGCCGCGGAAGCGCCGCCATTTTTATTTTACTTTTTTTCACGAAAATTATCATAAACGGCCTTACACGAATTTACAGTGATGTGTATGAACTATCTATGATATAATATAATGTAAAGTATGCACTGGTCGTTTTATCGTTACGCTATATTCAATGCACCATGAATATAGGTATAAAAAGGTAGGGTAATTTCGCTGGGTGGCGTACAAGTAATGATGTTTTAAATTTTGGTAATTTTTACGTAGTATTAATATGTAGTAGTTATACAGATAGGCTTTATATTTTTACAAGTAACATTAAGTTTCCATTAAGCAAATAAAAAAATATTTTGCTCTTTATTCTGATTGTTATGCTAAATATATTTTTATATTTAGCAAAACAGTCATAAAATAGCTAAAAAGTCGGATTGCTAGCATCGCAAATTTGATAGAACGGGTAAGTATAACAAACACCCAGTCGTAAGTTAAAAAAACATTGTATTTTATTTTCCGTATGCGTCCAATTGATTATTTATATATTCATAAATAAATTTAAAAAAAAACTTATTGATAAGTTGCTTTTTAAGCATATTTCACAACGTAAACATTTACAATCTGCATACGAATGCTTTAAAGTAAATAATTTCGATTGCAAATTGTACATAACTAACAGCAGTAATAAATTGAGTGAGAATATATCTATATCAAATCCACTAATTTACGGATTTTCGCGTTACTTAAAAATATATTTATTCCCGACGTTTCGGATTCTTTCCAGCATCCATGATCACGGGCAGACTAAGTTGGTACATATCAAATCCACTAATTTACGGATTTTTCGCGTTACTTAAAACATATTTATTCCCGACGTTTTGGATTCTTTTCAGCATCCATGATCACGGGCAGACTAAGTTGGTATATGTAAATGTTGTATAAATATATATTGTATATGTTGGTATATGAGAATATATCGTCAAATGGAAACAATAGAACTGCTAAATTAACTATAACTCAACAAAAATTTTATTATACTATTTATAACGTAAACTTTTTCTTTAATAAGGGAGATGTAACCTTATTTCGCGACTTTTGACAAAGTAAATGGTCTATTTGATCGCTTACACCCCCATGGTCGCCAATCGACGAATGTAGTCTGCAAAGAAAACCCATAAAATATTTTAATTAATAACCTACAGAAACTATCAAATATAAAAAGTTGAAAAAATATTTTCAAAAGTTCGCAAAACATTAACACAGTGGACTTCCTAACTTTTATTACTAAATTTGGCGTATATATGTTTTTTTTTACGAAACTACAAGTTTGAAAGACCAAACAGCTAATGTAAGTTATAAAATAACAAATGCCTTGTCTTGTGTCTATAGACTGGAAAATGTCTTACAAACTTTCACCAAGAAATTGCTCATGCAGGCCTTAGTCTTAACCTTTAATTGACTATGGGGATGTGTGCTATTATCTATCTTATCAACGCAATAAACTTGATCCATTTCCGAATAACCGGCATTCAATTAATTTTAATTTTTTGTAAATATGACCACGTATTCTCCTATCGCTCTGAACTGCGGTGGTTGCCTTTACGTGAAAGGCATTCGTTAAGAGCTTTATCTACGCTGTACTCATTTCTTCACTCTTCTGATACTCCTGCTTACTTAACTTCCCACTTTCAATTTCTTTAATTAACAATTAGGATCTTCAACGCATAACTATGTTCTCTAATATCTTACCGATCGCTCGGACTTCCTACATTGCTACTTATGAAGTCCGAGTATACTTTTTATATCCAGTCCATTCTTCTGTGGAAGTTCCTCCGTAGATTAGGACAAAGTCGTTTTGCTTTTATAATGACAATAGTAATAATAACTTTATTGAGTTCAGCACAGTATTAACACTAAACTTATCTCTAACAAATTGTACATGTAGTACACTAACAATAAAGATTTGAAGTACAATAGCCCCTCGACAGGATTCCATGTACTAGAGGTGACTAGTTTCCTAACATGGGAAAATGGAAGAAAAAAAAATTACATGCATTGCGAAAATTTTAAAAACGTATAAAGTTATCAATTGAAAATATAAAATTATAAAAAAAAGATACACAATATAATCTTAAAGGTGAATTAAACAATGCTAATAAATGAATATAAAATAAAAAGCAAAGTAATATGTTCTACTGTTAATGTGTGTTTTCAAATATTATTCTTATTTTGCCAAGGTCTTTGAGAAATATGCGTTTATGTGATTGGTGTGGTGAGGTTCATCATATTATGAATATTATAAGTGTGAGTGTGGGTGGTTGTCACTGTTTAATAAAATTATTTGCTTGTCGGCAACGTTCTGTGGTAAATAAATTTGCAGTATCCGAAAAATTTAGTTCTGTTAACCAGTTACTTAATTTACGCTTGCATACGAATACTGTATTAAGAATTATATTAAGCTGAGAATTAACTGAATTAGCTGAGTGATGCATATACAATGTTAAGTGTTGCAGCATCAGCGACTCTTCTAAGTTTTCTGCAGATAAATGTCATTTTTCTCAGCCTTGTGCTCACAGCTTTAATTTGCACATCCCAAGAAAGTATTATCAATCATTATTCCTTAATAAAAAGGTTAAGAATTGCATGCTAAAAACTGTCGACGAAATAGCATCAATTTTATTAACATAGTATGTTATATAGTGTATCGTTATTTTTTTTCTTATTTTACCCTTTCCACTCTATTATCTCTGTACCATCTTAAGGTTAACTGGCAGATAATGCCAATAGCATTAAGTCCGTAATTGAACATTTCGTGAGTAAAGTGTGAAAAAAAGTTATAATATCACAAGTAAGCTCGTACTGAAACATAGATATTTCGTCTTGTTAACCCAGTAACTTCACTAGAACTTATATGGAAGATTCTGCAAAATTGAACCTTGAGTATGTAAATAAGTACTCATTTCTTTTTAAACAAAAATGTTAACTTTTCGCTTAGACGTTAGACAAATAAAATGACTTGAAACGCAATTTTCAACTGTTTTCGATGAAAGGAAATGGCAACAGAAGCAAAGTGTTACTGAAAATAATTTATTTAGTCTTTATTAATTTTGTTTTAGTCATACAACAGGGAATAACAAAATCAACGACTAAAAATTATTATAAAAACCAAAAGCATTTATATATTTGCGATTCCGGCAAGCCTATCTTCTGTGCGTATTTTGAGTAACGAGTTATGTTAATTTTATGTGTCTTTACAGTGAGTTTGGATTTAAATTTTAAATACTAAGGAATTTATTTAAAAAAGTCATTTAAATGTACAATAGAACAAAAGGCTTTTAAATGTTGGAATTTTTAACGAACTTCACTAATTATTTAAATTTTAACATATAATAATTACCAAATTTCGAGTTTCTGATAAAAGATGGTAACGTTACAGCATTTCAAAGCAACAAACTGAAGACTTCCTTGAAAAGCTGCCCTAACGGAAGCCTAAAATTCATAATTTTCTAAATATAAACTTAGGTATGTTTATTCTAAATATATATTTTGTTTACTCGAATAGTACACATTATTAGATTAAATAAAAATTACGGGAATTATTTTACTTTATATACTAAGAGGGATTGCAGAAGATGTTGGACAGTTTGAATGAATCCTCCTGACGCATGGGCCTCAGGATTACTTGGACAAGGCGAAAGTCACGTTCAACGAACACGTTCTCCCGAAGCCGGTCGATGGTGTTACTCTCGTAGTTGTCGATGAATATGTCTTCCTTGGGCACATATTGCAGTTAAGAAGAAACAAGTTCGATAGGGAAGCCGATAGGAGGATCCAGTTAGGCTGGGTAGCATTTAGGAAGCTAAACCACATTTTCAATGCATACTCCCCATGATGACCTACGAGGCTAAAACGTGGCCTCTGACTGTGGGATTGGTGGACAGGTTTGCCGTAGCTCAACGGGTTATTGAGCGCGCCCTGTTCGAAGTTTCCTTGTTGGATAAAAACCGTAACGAATTTATCCGTCAAAGAACTGCAGTCGCCGAAATGGTGCAAAAGATTAGCTCGTTAAAATGACAGGGGGCCGGTCATATAGTCAGAAAAACGGATGGCCGATGGGCCAATAAGGTTCTGGACTGGAGGCCGCGTTTGGAATGACGGAGCGTTGGTCGACCCCCGATCAGAAGAAATGCCGATCTCTGTGCAGTAGCCGGCTCATGTTAGTACCTAGTAGCAAGGGATCGGTCTTCTTGGCGTTCATTTAAAAAGGCCTACGTCCAGCGGTGGACGGATAAAGGCTGAATACAAATTCGATACTTTCGTTTTGATATTAAATAATTTTCGCATCGAATGAAATGTAATTAAAATAATATTTTTTGCATTTTAACATGAACGAAGCTGTATGATGCTTAATATATTTTTTGAATTGATGCACAACGACGACATGTAATAAATTTACCTGTCTATTAATCAACACATCTCATTTTTACGCTCATTGTCTACTTTTTAAAAATAGTAAAAAAAAGTACAGGCGTTAGCTTAGAAGTTATAATTATTTGGCTTAACAAGATAACAATCTTTCTAATTATTTTTATTTCGCTCTACTTCACGTCTGTAGAAAGAACGGCGCTAGCAATTAAAAAAAGTATTTAATGCATGAAAAGTTTTATCATAGCGCGCTATTTGCTTAACTAGTTTTTTTGAACATCACAAAAATAACTAAAAGGTTGATTATTAGCTTTAATCAACATTTTAGTTATTTTCTTGGGCGTGTCAGTTTTACGTGACGGTGAGCTCGCGCGTCGTAAAAGTTTACTCTCATCACTTTTCCCTTACACGCCAAAAGTTATAAATTCGCAAACAAAAGTCAAGAGCGTGAAATCTGTCGTGATCACCTGAGTTTTAAATTTATTGTTTCCTTCCAAAGCATCAACAAGCATTATATATTACATCCATTTATTACGGATTTTTTACGTTTATTCATTGTATTTATTTTCACCGTTTCGGTCTCTTTTCATGGTCCATGATCACGAGCAGAGCAAGGTGGGATATGTATGTATTTCTCTGTTTCGAATAATCGTCTTTCAGTACCATAGACTAGCAAACAAAAGTTAAACTAACCTATACAAATAAATTAAATTGGAGTGTCTTTTTGTAAAGTCAATATAACCGGATTGATGGACTACAATATGATATACAAGCCGTACATAAATATATTTTTTTTTCATTTTTGCCTGTCTGTCCGTTTGTTTGATCTAGGTTGTGGTTCTAGATAATCTTTGGAGTGGCTGGCCGATTTTGATGGGACTTGCCACACTTTGAAAGTAGCTGATGTGATTTAATTGTTATATTATAAATTTATAAGTAAAATATTTTTTTTTGTATTATAGAACTACATTATTTTCGATTTCTCGGTCACACCATTACATTAGTTTTGTGGGATAGTATGTTTAATTATAAACTAAAGATAATAATAATAGGAAGTAAGGCTACTTTATAAAAAATACCACTTGGAGGAAGTCGCGGGCAACGAGTGGTAATAAATAATGTAAACTTTGTGTGATAGATGGGTGTATCAAAAGGCACTTATTTACATAAAAGAATCATAGCTGTTTTTGATGTAGATCATCTTAGTTTAAAGAACCTGCCCTAACTAACAAATAAAATACTACAAAGAATATACATCTATTTGTTTATTCATACTTGTTACACATCAACGAGCGAGCTTAATGCCTTAAACATTTTATTACAGCCTACCTTAGGGAGGTTACGAAAATTAAGCTTAGATACACTTTCAAATATTAAGCATGCATCAAAATCTCTTCTTCCTGGTGTTCTCTTTCATGTTTCCTACGTCTTATTGGTGAAATAAAATTATTAAACAATTTTTTTCTAATAACATTAAAATAATGCAAATATTTAATTAACATATATGATGATATATTTCTTGTAAACTGCTAGAAAATCATAAATATATAAATTTATTGGAGATATTTTTCTTTTCCGGGATTTTATTTTCATTGCACAGACTTTGGTAGTTTAAACAATTTTCAAATTAAATGTATTATGCGTAAGCATACACGCCATCTATAACTTTACTAAAACAGTGCAAAAACTTTTTTGACTGTAGTAATACAACTGTTTGTTACTAGATGGCGCTTTACCATAAATATGGATGTTCACAATTAAAGATTAGATAAAAGTTTAAACGTGGTAAATAATATTTTAGTTTTACATTAATAATAAAGATGTCACTGTATTTTCCAACATAGTTTTTTTATTCCTTTATGTTTACTTTAATTAGCTTAGATTTATTTGGTTATTTCAATCATTTACTAATAGCATCGTTTTATATATGAAAACTGTTTTTTAAATGTAATTTATTAAAATAAACGTTTATAAACTGAAGTGTATGTGCTTATGGGAAAAGAAAACAGAATAAAAATCAGTTAATGACTAAAAGCGGGCTTGCCTTCGGCGGGCGGTTGGGCCCAGCGACGCGTTGCCATAAATCAGGTGGGGGCGCCACCCTTTCGTGCTAAAGCGTGATCTTTCCATAGATCGTACATTTTTATAACCGGCAAGGCCAACACAATTTTTTGGCGAAATGGTATATTGTGATGTTTGTGGACGTGTGCTTGGTCTTTGTTCCTATCGCATTCCTTTATATGAAGTTTAAGAAATTAAATATAACATTCTTTTCTGTACAATTTTTTTGATCTTCACATTTTAATTTTTGTTTCTAATTTTGACTTGCAATTTTATTAAGTAATCACTTAAAGCTAAAAAAATACTAGAAATTTTAAACTGTTTGCCTAATAACTTAAGCTAAAAAATGTGTTAAAGAATGGAAAAAAAAGGTTCTTAATAAGGACTTTTAAGAACTGTATACTTGAATTTTGTTTCATTATTTTTCTTTCATTTAAAAATTCGTGCATGACATTAAATTAACATTATCCTAATTCTATTAAATTGATGTAAACTTAGTAGCTAACCAATTTTGTAACGTATATATTTAACTTGTAATTTTTTTTTAATCTTTCTAAAAATATTTGTACGCTCCGCGAGAAAAGATATGTGAGTCTATAAATATTTATAATTACGCCTCAATTCTACTTTGTTTCTGCTAATAATTGTCTTATTATTATTATTAATACACAGGGAATTGTAAAATATTAATTTAAAATATATTCTCATTTATTGAAAATAATATGTTTTAAATACTGACGTTCAATGATCTTTACAGCAATATAAACATGATACAATGAATTAAATATAATATAATATTAAATTCCCTTTTAAGGATTTTTCGCGTTAATTTTCGGACCGCGCCGAACTTACGGACTCCTTCTACGGTCCATGATCATAGATCATGTATAATAATCGGGTAAATAAAAGGCTTTTCTCTGTAATTAGTAACTGTAGTGGAACTAAAACCAAAATATTGTATCAAGTAACTGAAAGCTAGTCAATTTAAACACAGTATCTACAAAGTAATTGCTGTGATTTAAGTGCGCGGACACTGATGGTGTTTAAACAGTTCTTTCTTTTCATATTAACTTTATATAGAAATTTTAGGCATGTAAAAAGTCGGTCCACCCACCATACTGGACCAGCGTGGTGGGATAACGTCCAGTAATCCCCTAATGGAGAAGGCGTGCAGTAGGGGTGGCCTATGCCCAGCAGTGCACTAACACAGGCTGATGATGATGATGATAGATTTTTTTATTATGCTTTGCTTTATGAAGATCTAAATGATATTGTGAAAAGCATAAAAAGTCAATCATATTCCCTTTTGCTGTATCAAAATGATTCGATAGTGACGGGATCTTAATTTATTTCAGTTATTTTCTTCAAAGAATTCTATGTATGGATAATTATATTATTCAATATAATCAATGAGACATTTTTTTAAATAACAAAGGATAGTTTATTACACAAATTTTAAAAATCTGAAATCAATTAAGTACGATTGTCTAAATTATCCTTACTCAAAAACAAAAATTTGTTATTTGATTTATTGGCCTGGATCATACGAAATTTGCAATCATTCCATTCTTCGACAAGACCCGAATTATTTAACATAATTGAGCGTGTGATAACTAGCTATAGGCGCCATGTTGTTTGTTTAATAATTAACGACAGCACGACAAGACATACATCTTGTGGTAAGTTTTACTCATAAGTATGCAGCGTAAGACGTAAGCAGAAGGTCTGACTAAAGTCAGTATGTTGAACTTATTTTACCCAGTGATTATACTAAGTACAGTTTTCGACCTTAGCTCAGTATTGCAGGTCTGTCTAGATATGCATACCTACTTGAATTAATGTTAACTTCTTCTAATACGTTTTGTTGTTGACGCGAATACTGTACATGATCAATAATATAGTTTTACGCATTTTATCACGTTTAATTACTTAACAATTATTATAATGATTTTCTAATTATATCTGACTTTTCAGGCTTGCTTAAGACTATCTCGTGACTTTTGATTTGTTTAATGTTATTTATTGTGCAGCATATATTTTTGCACAATGCTAATACAAGTATAATCTTTAAATGTGTATTACTTGTGGTTATTGCGTGATGTTATTGCCAACAAGTGCTTAGCAACTGAGCGTTCCACTTTGAATTAGCCGCTTTCTACTTGTTATTAGGTCGCTTATCTAATCGAGGCCTAAATTTAATAGCATTCAATTCTGCTCTATAGAAAATATCTGATTAATTAGTTTTAATACTTTAACGAATTTCAACGTGGAAATACTATATTATGTGTCAAGGAGGTCATATATTTTTAAACATAGCTGTTGCCTGCGACTTCGTGCTTCGTGCTGCGTACATGTACCGGTTTGAAGGGCATCGTAGCCAGCGTAATTACTGGATAAACGAGACTTAACATCCTACGTCTTACGGTAGGCAGCGCATTGGTGATCGGCGTCGGTTACCCTTTCCATCAGGTGGCCCGTTCCCGATCACTAAACATGATTTAGAAATATGTAGCATTTAGAAGTTTTTAAAAAATACGAAACAAAACTATGTCATTTTTAATCATCAATAACTTTACTAAACGAATAGCCAAATCAAATTTGCTTCTTACTCTCAAGAGAACAATAAAATTACGCGGATCATTAAAAAATAATAAATATTGGTACAATGCTTGTTCTAATTTAATCTACTTTGTTACAGTGCAGATTAACTTTGAATCTATCACTTGATATTTGTTAATTTAATGAATAAAGGTCACTATGTTATATATTAGGATATAGGTATATGAGATAATTTTGGACAATCGTATATTCAAATAAATAGATAAATATCTTTTTCCAATGCAGAAGCATTGCACTTCCTTCCTTTCTCCCAGTCAGATAATCTACCACTGGTTCGCAAATGAAATGATCCGAACTGAGAAAAACGGGCGCAAGATACGTAAAGGTTTTTACCATAATTTCTTTTAAAAGATTTGCAAAATAAAAATCGTAAAAAAATGTTTTCCACCTCGAACAAAGACTTAGATAGCAGTTGTTTTTTTTGTTCAACTTTTATAAAAGCTTAACATCTAGTGTTATAACCATACCGATCATAACACTACATTATTCGAGTTTAAGCAACATTTAATAAAGACGTTTCCGTGAGAATCTTTGTCGCGCAGTAGCGCGTGTGTCACTTGGCTTTAATATTTTCTCTTCTTTCCTATTCTTTCCTCTCCTTTCTTCTTCTATCTGCTTCATTTTTTTTTTTTTTTATGGCATACGCAGGCAGACGAGCTGTCGGGCCACCTGATGGGAAGTGGTCACCAACGCCCGTACACATTGTCAATATCATTGGTATCGCCAACGCGCTGCCTACCGTGAGACATAGGGTGTTAAGTCCGTTTACCCAGTAAATCGCTGGCTACGGTGCCTTCAAACCGGAACACAGAAGTGTTTCACACTACTGCTTCGCGGCAGAAATAGGCACCTAGAATATTATATTGCAGCGTAAGGGTTTCGGCCTCCAGAATTACTTAGAAAGCAAGATACTAAACAACTTGCAACACCATAATTGTATTAATTCTTATTAAGTTAACCGCGCATGTTAGAATTTATTATAAATTATTACTTGCTTCAGAGCTACGTTTCAAAAACATCAACTTAGCGCAGGCTTTATAGTTGAAGGTCTAATGGTATAAGTAAACTAAACTTTAAACTTCTAAACATCTTGATTAAAATATCATTTGCTCAAATTCAAATGTCTATATTTAACATAGTAGTCGTACACTCACTTATTGATTGTCAAATGCTTACTCCGGTTAGGAAAAAGACGCTATTGACCTGAGAATAACCTTTTTCTGTTATCTTAGAATTAAATGAAAATTATAAAGAAACAATTACAAGTATAAATTCATTAACAAGACAATATAATTATCATCTTTTTGAAAAAATGTTAGAGAACCATTTAAGCATTGGAAATCGAGACGATCAGAGAGATAAAGCACAGGACCGACTTTTTACAAGCACATCCAACGTATGGATAAATTTTATTCTACGAAACAGCAATGAATAGTTCTTTAATATCCGCAGAATACGAATCCACGACCTCCAGTATCAAAAGAAAGAATGCGTGCTTGAGGGGAGGCATATGCCGAGCAGTGGACTAACACAGACTGATGATGATGAAGATTCATTTCACAAGACACTCGGTGACTGATTAAAAAGAAGGATGTACTTAGAGTTCATTATAAAACTAAGAAGCAACATCTTCAATAAAACTTTACTATCGTAAACACAATAATATATTTTGCTTAAGCATCTGTTGTACGCTAGAAAGAACGAGTCTTTCTTTCTTGGTATTGTCCCAAGATATCGCTAAATTGCGTATTAATCCACCCAATATCACCTTAATTCAAACAAATGGTTTTTACTTGAAATGACAATTATATGACCTTCACAACTCAAAGGTTTAGTAGCCAGCTAGATAGATGGATGTGAATTTAGGAAATCAGAGGGAACTGCGTTCCTGGTTTCTCTACATCAGTTACTTATTTTTTTATTTTGAACATATAATCGAATTAATGAGAGCGCACAATTGCAGTTTGGCATATATGTATTGTTTTAATAAGGAAAAAATTAGCTTATCGCGTTTATTGGAATCGAGAACGCCATTAACAGGAAAACGTTTATCGATCGACAAGGTTTTGTAGTGGCCGTTGCAAGATAAAGAGTACCTGAAAAGTTAGTGAGAATTATCTGTACTAAATAAAAGGACCGTTTGCATTTGTCTAAACTGAAGCTGAAGACACTGATTATTTTAATATTGTAGAAGTCGTGCACTAGAGGTCGAGCTCTCACCTCTTAGGGAATGAAGCTTTAAGGAGATACAGATTGAGACTTGCTGGTGACACTTTAATCCTGAATGGTTTAAGCCCGAGATTTAAAAAAATTATACAAATTCATAGCATAATTTGATTAAGGCGAAAGTATTTTCATTTGTAAAAGATGTAGAAAACCTAATAGGAAGATTTGAATGCAGATGTAAGATGAAAGTCAGTCTGCAGAAACAACTGAACAAAAATTTGTCTGGTTAAAAGTTGTTTATGGAGAAGTCAGGCATATCTATGATCCAATAGACTAATAACGTATTCTACAATATACTATATATTATATATTTCCTTTGACGGCTCTGTTATTACTGACAGCGGCCGGCAATGCAACGTTGGGTGGAATACACACAGGCTTTACTCACAACCAGTTGATTCCGAGGTAGTTACAATGGATCTAATGCTGAAATTGCCTACTTGGAGTGAGTTGGACGAGCTGCCTACTGTCACAGAGTACCATAAGGTCGTTAAGCAGCTTAAGCGGGGAAAAGTTCTGGTAACGACGAAACCTACGCAGAGATTATAAAGTTGGAGTGTGTGGGACCATTCCATATACAGACTGCTGTGTAGATGCTGGGAGGCGGGTTGCGTGCCTCACGAAATGCGCGATGCTAATATAGTGACATTATACAAGGGAAAAGGCGACCGTGGCGATTGCAACTGTTACCGTTGGATTGCCCTTCTTAGCATAGTGGGAAAGTTGTTTGGACGTGTCGTACTTTCTAAGCTACAACAACTGGCAGATCGCATATACCCAGAAGCCCAATGGGGTTACTGAGCCCAGCAATTGTCGATATGATGTTCACACTCAGACAACTGCAAGAAAAGTGTCGCGAGATGAACACACCACTCTTTATTGCCTTCGTTGACCTGAACAAGGCCTTCGATACCGTAAGCAGGGAAGGTCTGTACACGGCACTAGAGAGCATAGGATGTCCACCAAAGCTGCTAAGTCTCATTAAATCGTTCCACGAAGAAATGAAAGGCTCTGTTGTTTTCAATGGCGACCTGTCTGAGCCTTTTGCAGTACGTAGAGGCGTCCGACAGGGATGTGTCTTGGCACCTACCCTTTTTGGTATCTTCTTCTCGCTTCTCCTAGAAGTTGCTTTTGGCGAGTGCCGTCAGGGTATCCATCTCTACACAAGGACTGATGGGAGACTTTTTAACACTGCCCTTCTCAAGTCTAAACGGTATCGCGAGGACTTGCACGTCGACGGTCTCTTGTTTGCCGACGACGCAGCCTTTGTCGCTGCCTCTCCACACGAGCTCCAGCAGATGATGGACAAGTTCTCTTACGCATGCACTCTGTTCTCCATGAGCATAAACGCCAAGAAGACAGTCGTACTGGTTCAGGGTTGTGTCACACCACCAGCGATTCTACTGGATGGGAAGCCCCTGGAAATAGTCGAGCAGTTTTGCTACCTTGGGTCGACCGTGTCGAACAATCTCTCGCTTGATGCAGAGATCAACGTTCGTATTGGCAAAGCGGCGGCCATGTTCGGAAAGCTCCGTACAAGAGTTTGGACCAACAAACATCTGACCACAAAGACCAAAATAACAGTGTTCCAAACATGCATTTTGAGCATACTTCTGTACGGAGCGGAAACCTGGACATCGTACGCAAAGCAAGAACGCCGACTAAACACCTTCTACATGCGCTGTCTGCGTAACATTCTATGCTTCACGTGGACGGACAGAGCGACGAACAAAAGGTGTTGGAAATCGCACAGCTGCCCAGCCTCACCGCACTGCTCAAGCAGAAACGGTTGAGATGGCTGGGGCATGTGTATCGCATGCCACCTTCTCGTTTGCCGCGGCTTGTTTTGCTTGGCACTATAGCAAATGCGAAGAGAAACGTTGGGAGACCGTTGCTACGATTTAAAGACTGTGTCAAGCGAGACATGTCCACATTTAACATTGACAACAAACGCTGGGAGGAGCTCGCAGAGGATAGGATTGGATGGCGTAAGAGTGTGAAGGAGGGTCGAGCTCACCACGATACAGCCTGGTTTCAGTTACTGGCGGATAGGAGACATAAGAGACACACCGGCACCACCACCCTGCCTAATTCACAATTCTCTGCTGCTGGTGTAGAAGACAATGTCGCTCTCGAATTGGCTTATATAGCCACGAATAGAGGTGTTCTTCTGATCAGACATATGCTTAAATCGTCTGTAAAGACGCAAAGGCCTTTAATATATTTCCTTCATCAGGACGAGTGGGTTAATCCCAGTCACCTCCCGTCTCTAACTACGAATACTAGTGTACAAGTAGTACGCGACCGGAAGAACCTCCGATAGGTCCGAATCTAGTCGGCACTAATATCAGTATTAGTGAGTTCACGTGAGTTTAGCCGTTTATAGAATACGTTATTAGTACAATGTCTCACGAAAGTTATAATTGTTTGATCCAATAGACGTTATATTTTAAGTATAGGATTGCTTTATAAACCTGTTGTTTTCTGGGTGGTAAGGATAATTTGGGCCGTTCACCCAATTGCTTGAAAAGTAAGATGATCCATGCGTCGGGTGGGCATGTAAAAGTCGGTCAACCCAGCAGCCCTTTAACCCACCCAATCAATCCCAATCCCACCCGACTAGCGTGATGGGATACGGTCCTAATGGACAAGGCGTGCATAAGGGGAGGCCTATGTCCAGCAGTGGACTAACACAGACTGATAACGATGATGTGATGATGAGAATATTAAAGAAAAATCCTGTCACATCTTTGAGTGTTTTTTATATTTTATTTTATAGTGTAGTCATTTAAGACTGAGTAAGTAAGCATATGATTTTTCGCTTTCTGTTGGTTGACACTTGACACCTACCTTAGTATTTTGGTCAGATAACTAAGATGTCACTGTATTAAATTACAGAAATCTAAATGAGATTCATAAGTAGGCTTAAAGATCGTCGACACATAAATTAGATTACCATTCGTATACAATAAGCACGACTTTTGTTATTTATGTATCAGTAATACACCATATAGCAAACCCTTTCTCGCGGGGCAAGGATAGTCTAAGTCAAACCTGCACAAATTAAATCACCATGTAGTTTCAGCAGCGTTGGCGGCATGCAAAATATTTATCATCCACCTTTTCTGCGCAAACTTGGTTCAGAGGGCTACCTTTTATATTAAAACTAACCATTATTTATAAATAACTTTTAAGTTGATAATACTTTACCAAACTCTGTTTAAAAATGAACAAGGAGTACAGCTATGAGTAAACTACAGTTTTCCTAGTTTACCTTTTAATACGCCAAACCCGAAACGGTGTCTCCGATTAGCCAATAGCTAGGCCATGGGCCATGGGAGACAGGAGTTCGCAGCCTACGCAGGGGCGAGACTCCCATCCCCCAGCGGCGGCCCCGATGTTAAGCTCCGCCGCTAGCTTCTTTTCGGACGCAGAGGAGAGATCGATGACACCATGCCGAATGTCCCTTCCTCCCACAGCCCCTCCATACCGCATCAGAGGTGCGACCCCGCCGAGTCCCGGAGGATAGTGAGAGCGGCCTACGGAATATCGACACTCCTCTTCCTCCACGACTCCTCCTTAGTTGCGAAGGACAGGAAGGGCGGCACGCCTACTTCCTGCAACCCGTCCCTTGCACCCTCCTAGGCGCATACAAAGCGGACTTATTCAGCCCGCTTGGAGCAGTATCCTCCACGGCTGGCCTAACACCACAGGCCGGCCAGATTCCTCTTAGCTTTCCAGCGACTGGGCAGGCGCAGGTACTGAGCGCCACCGCTACGACAAAGCGAGAATCTATTCGGGGGGTCACTTGTTCGCCTAGGTGAATGAAACACAAGCTACACAGCTGGACGTTGATACTGCGACCCAAGCACCTGCTCGCAGAAATAGAAACGGAAACCTAAGTATCAACGCTGACTCTACTTACATACGCTTTGCGTCATGGAATGTCCGTACCATGACGAGAGGTTTTCCCAAAACCAGTGGAAGCTCCGGTGGCGTTCAAGATCTGCGCAAAACTTCGAATAGAACACGGAATAGCATTGGAAACCACCTGCTTAGTGCAATTGAAACACCTGTAGGTGTGTCGGAGCGTAAAAGACAAAAAGTGACTTCGTCATTCTCACGTCCGTCTACGCACCGACGCTCAACTCGAAACCAGTTTATAGCCAGCTTAAAGAACATTGCGTACGGTGAGCACATCGGACAGACTGTACATCCGAGGCGACTTCAACTCTCGGCTCGGCCAGCATAGAGACAACAGACCCCGCTTTTCATTGCATTTGTCGACGTAAACAAGGCATTTGACTCCTTGAGCAGGAGAATTTATACGTAGTTCTAGTCCGGATCGGATGCCCGCCGTGACTCCTGAAGATAGTAATACCATTCCACGATGGTATGTACGCCACAGTGTTGCACAATGGTGATAACTCTGCAGCCTTTGCCGTCGGCAGGGGCGTTCGCCAAGGATGCGTTCTGGCGCCTACACTCTTCGGTGTAATTTGGTCTGCGCTTCTGAAGACTGCTTACGGCGACTAACAGCTAGGCATTCCTTAACATAATACCTTTACTCACGACCAGATGGAAAGCTATACAACATTTCTTCGCTCAAGTTAAAGCGTCAGCCTTTTCCTTGCCGAAGATGCGGCTTTGTCGCTCACGACCAGGCTCAGCTCCAGGGCATTACGGACAAATTCGTCAGGGCATGCGCATTAGTAAATCTGGCGCAATGATGTTCAGAAACTTCAGTGATTGCGCTTAACTATGTATGACTGGGGGTGGTGGACAAGTTTTGCTACTTGTACTCGCAAATGTCGTGCCATCTCTCACTAGAAGCAGAGATCCCTGCATCGGAAAAGGAGCCACAACGTTTAGGTCAAACTTCGCAAAAGAGCTTAGAATAATAAACACCTTTCGGTTAAAATTAAAAGTCTCATTTATCAAGCATGTAACTTGCGCACACTACTGTATGGTGCGGGATCCTGGATAGCGTATGCAAAACAGGAACGCCGACTTAACTCATTCTATACGCGCTGTCTTCAAAGCATCCAAGGCATTACATGGAAGGACCATGTGACGAACGAGGCGGTTCTAACCGCGGCGCAGCTGCCTAGCATCACATTCTTAAACAAAAGCGGCTACGGTGGCAGGGACATTTGTACCGGACAAACTCGTTTGCCTCGGCACATTCTGCTCGGAGAAGTCGTAAATTCAAAAAGGTCCATAGACCTATTTTGCGTTTCAAACATAGTGCTAAACATGATATGACTGCATTAACATTTCTAGCAGCCAATGGGAGGACCTGGCTAAAAACCGAGACAAATGGCGAGGACTCATCCACAAATGTCTGAAAAAGCACGACGAAACATGTTTCGACTCCTTTAGGGCAAAGCGCATAAGGCGCCAAGAACAGGGCAGCAATCCTCGTCCACCTGGAGGCGTATACATTTGTCGAGTGAGTCAAAATGCCATCTAAATCACCTAAAGACCTATAAATAACTTAATTAGATGAGGATTTATGGTGTATTGCCTAACACCAAGCGAAAAAACCAATTTACCGTAAAACGCAATGGATAAAATATGGTTATTGTGGGTTATCCCTAAGTGATAAACATATACTATCGCGGACTTTGTTTTTGACCTCTTTAATGTGTATAATACCGTAGTACATTATTTTGGTTTATCTCGTGGGGTACAGCAAGCGTTTGGAATGTAAATGCAAGGAATATTTATCTACTGTCGTAAATAATACACATTACGTTAGAAACCTCCGAATTCACAGAGTTTCTTTACGCAAAAAAAACGCTTAAATTTTAAATCCATATTCGGACATCGGACATCGAAAGCGACTTTGTTTTACGCTATGCAGTGACAGTGTAGTATCGGCAAACGAAGTGGGGGACGTTCAGCAGCAAGATAAAATGACGACATTCGCAACGTGGCCGATGTGGGCTGGATGAGAATAGCCGAAGATCTGAATCGGTGGCGTGAACTAGGCGAGACAGGCTGATAATGATGATAATGATATAGTGATCATGAATTGTATTCCTATTAAATTGTGATTAATTTTATTCTTATGTTTAACGATAAACAGCAAAACATTTTAAAAACCACCCTTTTGGATGCGAAGGATGGCTCTCCACAGCAAACAATGTAGTTATTTTTTTTACTACAAAAACGTCTCGAATAAATGAAATCACATTGTTTTAATTAACGGCATTTTTATTTCCTTCACTATTTTACCCGTCGCGAATTGTATAACTCGAAAACAGGGAAATGAGTGACAATCAAAATTTCAATGCAATTGTTTCATTTTTCACCCGGACGGAGATGCTCTCGAGGGTTTTCACTATCGTGACGTCACTGGCGACAAATTAAAAAATATACCGACACAAACTCCACAGCTATGTTGTTGCGTTGTTCAACGATGGATTGACGCACAAGTGTTGTAAGGAAAAACGAAAAAAAAACGATTTTCATTTCATGTTATTCCAAACCGTGTATGTTGAAATCTCTGCTCAGATCCTTTGAATTATGTATAAAGCTAATAACGTTTTTCTTATCTGTAGTACGAAATTTAAAAAGAAAACATTTCATAATAAAATCTGTTATTTTCGGATATTGCTTGCTTGATTCTTCAATAACTATATTCTTACATGAAAAGTTGAAAAGGTCGTCCGATTACATGTCGTAATATAAGATGCGTAGGTCGGCCTTACTTACTTCTCAATTCTTAGAAACATTTACAAAACCAATAGAAAATAACGTGTAATTAAGTCTATGCAGTTTTATCTAAGCCTAAAGTCAATAAGTCACAGTTCACATATATTTTTTAAACGTTTATATTCTAGTTATCTGTTTCTCACATTAGGCTTCTCAGCGAATTTCATAAGTCTAGTATCTAAGCGTGGTTCTTAAAGCAATCATAATCTTTTTGCTAATACCTTGAATAATTGAAGACGTCAATAATCGATTGTTATATAATATTACATAATCATAATGTTTATTCATATATAATTTGCTACGGTTGTCGTTAACTACCTGAAAAGGTGTCAACTGTTAATAAAGTTGAAATATCGTAAGTGCCAATGTAATCAAAATGAACACTGCTTTAAGATGAAAGACATACAGTTCATTTTACAATGTGGAGCATCATGCCGCTTATGTATATTTGCCGGGTGCGGTGAGGATGTTCTTGAGGAAGCAAGGGTTTTCCTTCATGGGCCGCCCTAGGGAGTGGAGGGATCTCCATCTATATCCTCCGAATGGGGTCCGGTAAATTACTACAGGAGTCGGCTTAACTACGAACTTTGTTAATATATTGGTATATCATAGTTTTATATTTGATTATTTATGTATTCATAAAAGGTTAATAATCTCTAAGACTAAGACTAAGCACAGATTTTCTTTTAAATAACGATAATCTCGAAAAAATATTATGGCTTACAAATTTTCTTGGACTAGTTTTTCGTCGTCAATCCGCATTGAATGCTACATATTTTTAATAGAGTGTATTTTTGTTTTATGAAGTTATAAATAGACGTAGGTACAGTTTCTTACTCAATAGGTACCTTTTTATGTTGTGAATTTAGTACAAAAATATCCGCGTTCGAAAACTACCGTTTAGTAGAAAATTAATTCAACAAAAGATTTTAAATTTATACAAAAAAAGTTTTATACCAACATATCATCGCACTATCGATTACTATATATTACGGCCCTGTGATTGGTCCAATATCGCGTGATAACACGCGTTTATAAGCGGATACCAACCGAAGCGCATTAAATTGACAGCAGACATCGAGTTTGACGAAACTTTCTTTTTATTAACATAAGGCTTTTTTAACATTGTAAAGCTGATTGTATTCTAATAAAACGAGCCGCAAGAGATTTTAAAATAGTAACTCCTCAGTGCTCGTGAATACTATAAGTGTATATGTTATTAGGCAGTATAAATAAAAGGTGTTAATAGTTCATTTATACAAGGAAGTTTCTAAATTAAACAAAATTGAGTTTTATATGTTCGGCTTTTAAATTCTTTTTTCTTTTTTGGCTATTTTTTCGTAAGTAGCTTCAAGCTTTAACTTTATAAATAAAGCTGTTAATTGGTCATCTGCACTAAATTATTACACAAGAATAGTATTATTTTTTTTTTCTTTCACCACTTTTATTTTTTGGGTGCCCAAATTTTTAAATATGTCGTCTGAAAATTAGAACAAAAACCATCAAGGACAAAAAAATCTACAAACCCACAGTCACAATAACCCTTAATAAATTCAATATAAATTTCCAAACTTCAAAAGTTTTCACATCCTTTTGTTCTTGATCAAGGACGATGAGATTCCGCGAGATTAATTTAAACTACTTTGGACCTTATGACGTCGATTGAAGGTGAATTTTTTGATAATTTTATCAAAAAACGAAACGAACAAAGGAAACGAGAAATGTGTCTTATAATCACTAATTACGTAACTTATGTTATCTTTTAAGTTCTATATATAATAATGGTGGTATTTACAATTAACCTCCTAAACTTTGATTATTATTAACTAAAGTATTCGGTTAATCGATATACGCTAAGCAAAAAAAAATTATAGACATGAGCCGATTTTTTTAATTAACGCTTTTTAAACCTCACAAAACTCAATTAGCATTTCACAAAGCTCAAACCCCACGAACAAACTTTATATAATCGTATCATACAGCGAGCAATTAAACTTGGCTGGATCGAGCGCTTTGTTCCGTAAGCAATTGTGTATTAACCGTTTGTACTGTAAGTATTATTTCCTAAAATCTGTTTTTCTGCGGCCTAATTTATATGGCATCGGGTAGTCCGCATCTAATCAATACACGGGCGCGACGCGCTCGGCTCGCTTCGGGGACGCTCGGCGGTACTCGGCGCCATTCGGAAGCGATCGGCAACGCTCGGCCGTCGCCCGCTACAATCGTAATTCCATTTTCCGCCCGCCTTGGCAAATTGAAATGTCGTAACTCTTAGGGGAATATCGGCTTTCCGCTCAAGGAAAATATTCAGCTAGAGCACTGTGGCTCCCGACGAAGGATATTCCCAGTTCATCATACAGTTCGGGAGTCCCGTGGAATTGTTGTAATTGTGAATCTGTCCGCCACTTCGACGCTCGCTTTTGACCCCTCCCGTCCTCAGACCCCCACTTTCGATTCGATGTCTGTTGGCGCCAAATTTCACCCGTTTGAATGGGTTTACTTACAACATAATTTTCTTATGAATATGTTGTTAAGCAATCGTTATCTTAATTTTTTTAAATTTTGTTTTTATAAATACACGCTTGTTTGTTTAATTAAGTGAGGAACTTTTTAAAAAATGTAGTAAAATTAAAAAAAATTATTACAGAAAAATGTTTCTTTTTCTCAAAAAACGATGATAAAATCCATTTGATATTTTCAATAAGGAGATAACTAAAAATGGTTATTATCGAAACATCCCTTATTTTATAGGTTTTTTTTTAACTAAATAGAATAAACAATAAGAAAATTATCAAAAACGCTACATTATCTTATTACGTTGCATTTAAAACAGTACATATTTGATTTTTATCTTATTAGATTTGTGGTATGAGTATAACTCAATTTAAGCTTTTTAAAGTAAAAAGCTTAAATTGAGTTTATCTTCATCTTTTAATTATTAACTACTTGTTAAGTCAAACATAAAGCTGTTATGTAAGCGAGAAGTGATCACGTGTTTTTCTTTTATTCCAGAGTTAGATAGCCGAAAAAATACCCTCCAAGAAATACAAGCAATTTCGGGGGTTATATTAGTAAGAGGCCCAGTAGGTCAGATAAATTGAACCCTCCGTGGCGTTGTGTTCACACGTAAATAACATGTAGAGTTTGGGCGGGGGCGGTGGGCCAGGCCCCGTTACGCCGCTCCAATTTGCCCCTCTTCAACACTAAACCTTAAAACAATCGCTCTTAATCTCTACATCATAAGACTCATGAACTTTACACCGGTCGCAAATACAACTTTGTTCTAGTAACAGATGATTTTCCCAATCTGCACGTTGTATATTGTTTATCGCGTGATTTTGGACTTTATTTTAATGGCAATAGGTCTGTACTAATTTTAAACGGCTGCTTAATCGATTTGTATTAGAATAAGAATGGATTTCGTCGAACACGCAACAGGAGTAAACTTTCGCCATGGTTTGTTACTCTTTAATGCTTTATAGTTTTCCGTTGATTCCTACACAGCGCAATATTAAAATGTGAATATAGCGAATCAAATTCACAAATTTAATTTAATAAAACACTATATATTTAAATGCGTATGTCGTTTATTTAATATGCAGATATAATAAAATTTTAAGCATTGTGAAAGTATTCTGGTAATATTGTTCTGATGATGACCTAAGTCGAAACAATCTTTGTAACCTCGTTGAAAGATATTGAGGCTGTCGGGCGGCGTGGGGTGGGGGCAGGGGGTTCGACGGGTTGCGGGTGTGCGCGAGTTTTGAATTAATAATGTTGATATCGGGCCGGCTCTCGATTAATTTCATTATTTGTCTAGTGTAAGGATCCACGCGGTGAACGATACTCATTTGCGGATGTTAAAAGGGCAATACGAAATACCAGGGCGGATTATCTAGGGACATAAAATGTTTGTACCGAATCGATATAATTATTATATTATAATACTCTATAATATTGTTGAGACAATTAAAAATATTATAACTGTAGTGATATCGATGTTGATTATGTATGAAACAAATGTAATATCTGAAAAAGAAAATATTTCGTGTATTTTTATACATATAAACGTACCTATCTGTACAATGCTTAAATATTTACATTGTTTAGATTTATACTATTATATAATATATAGATATTTTTCGTGAATATTATGCTGGTAATTTAGCAACAAAAGGTAGAAAGTGCCAGTTTTAAATTTATTGTTGTTTGTCATCTAAAGAATAAGTATAAATATTTATGTTCAAAAACACAACGACTACTAAATGACTCATTAAAATATTTCTTCTTTTGTATAATATTCTTCCATCTATCCAGAAAGTAGAGAAGACTATTTGAGTATGCATTATTTTTCCATGGTGGAAATTGAACCGACACTCTCTAGGGCAAGAGATAGGCTCACTGGCCACTGTGCTACGCGGGTCGTAGAAATCTTTCTGGTAATTGGGATAATGAACTTATATTAACATTTCTTTACAAACATAGCAAACCATTAGCAAGACGAAATATCATAAGATTTTTTGTGTCACATTACAACAAAAGTGAAATATTATATATTTAGGAAAATATGTATAATTTTCGAAAATGAAGCGGAAAATTACTTATTGTAAATTAAAAACGCCACCGCTCAAAGCAGGCAACGCTACAACGACATAGATGGCAGATTAAAAAAAGGAAACGGCACAGAACATAAAAGTTATTTCACCACTTTAGCCGTGGCGGGTAATATCCGTAAAAGAAATATGGCCGCTCCGGGTTAAAGGAAAAGAATTAATTAATGCTCAACGATGGGAGATAATAAACTTGCATTAAGCGATACTTTTGGGGAATTCGGGAATGTTCGTTGAGGGGGGGAGGGAGGGGTTGCCACCCTTCGGAAGGGGGGAGGGGGCGTCTTAACCTTTCCTTAACTTCCACAATTGAGATTGGGTAAGTAAATACGTAAGTACATTACTACGCTATTTTGTTCACTGTATCAAGGCTTCGGCGCGAAAATGTCATACACGTGTGTTATTCTGATCGCGTGTTTGGGCGTTTTTAATGCTAGCACTAATTGCCAGCGTTGACTATTAAGGCGGCGAAGGGGTGACCTTTGCCCCCCCACGGCTACAAGCTACGCATATTTTTCTGCTCCAATTTCTATGGACAAGGAGAAATGTGAGTAGTTTTACGGAATATTACCAGTGTTGTTCACTGTGTTGTATATTTGATAACTTAATAGTATTCGTATTAAAGCTTGGACCGACTTAAACCATGATTTACTTCACAAATATTTTAATAATGTAGAAATATATGATTGCATTTTGAATGTAGCGCAGTTATGAAATGATTTAAACTAATGTTGATAGATAACATTATACTTATTTGATACGTGAATTACGATCGAACGTTTAAACCTTTTTTTAAATGATCTAATGCAAGCTTTGACAGAAAAAGTTTTTTTTTAAGAATCCAATCTAGGTTCAAATATAAGTACACAGGAGTTTTTCTTCCACAAAATTTTTATTAATAAAAATAAACAGTACAGAAATTGACCATAATAATTACGTCCAATTATGCACAGTCTCGTTTATTCCGAGCCGGATGTAGTTCAACTTTCGTTAGACTTAATCACGGCCGTAATGCCGTCAAGGAGTGCAATAAAATATACTTTGCAGCGCTCCATAATCCCTCCGCTCGTCTAAGTGCGATGGAAACGCCTCGACGCCGCTGTCTCGTGAATAAATTATAATGATAAGGCCATGCCTACGCAATATTGAAGACGTTTTCATCATTAACGGGGCTCGGACCGCTTTCGGGGAATTTTTCCTACCCGCGGTCCCCGTCCTCTCCACCCGCCCACCCCAAGGCCGCAACCTTTGGAGCACTTGAACCTCTTTTATCTTTGGTCTGTAGACAAACGAGATGGTACAAGCAAGGCGTTATGGTTGTCGATCTTTTATCTGTGATAAAAATGCCTTTGATGCCATGAAGGAACTTGAGCTTTCGATTGGTCTTGCTGTAGAGGTGTAGAACTGAAGGAATAAAAATTTTTGTAGTGATTGGTATATTTTATTAGATTTTTTTTAGTTTAATTTAGCTATTTCTTTTCAAAGGTTTATAAATCATCACACCAGGAAACTGTGTACCTTTAAACAATCTTACTATCAACTCAATTTTATTTTATCTGAACATAATAAAAGCTGAAATAATTCACTTTGAACAAATTGTGAGATAAGTTTGTTCATACGTACTTACTTAGTTCAGGTAAGTTTAAAAAAAAAATAGGTTTAAATTGATATTAGGCTTAAATTTAACTAAATGCACTATTAATGAAAAACATGACCTAGACTATACAAACAATATGACGTACACTAAATCAATTTCAGTTTACATTTTATGGCTTGATTACAATGTTACTTGGATAAACTAAGACTAACTATAAAAAAGGTAACCGAACGACCCACGAAGTCTTCTTAAATGCAATACCATCTAATCTATTTATTATAAGTCATCCTAAATATAGTTATCGCATAATCTAGAAATAACAACGTTTACGGTACGCCGAGTGCCGGGTCCCAAGCGTGGGTGGTAAAGGTCAGCCCACACGTAGCGCAAATTGAAAATGTGCCGACATACGTCACTTTATAACGGCAACATTAAATCTAGAAGTCTCGGAGTATTCATATGTAAACAACATCACGAAAGCCATCTTTAAGTAAATATAAAATTCTTAGAATACCTTCTGTTAGATGAACTAAGCATGTCTCACAAATATACAAATAAAAACACAAAATTTTTAAATTAAGGCATTTGCATGTGAAAACTCTAGTGTCTGTGCTAGTTTCAGGTTCTTCTTCCTGTCTCCGTAGCCTAGTTGTAAGGGCGTGTGCTTTAGAAACCGAAGGTCGTGGGTTCGAATCCTGCGCAGACTCAAATAACTTTTATTTTTGTTTCATGATTGGTTAGGGCAATTTGGGCCGATCACACAATTTTCTAAAAAGTGAGATGATCCATGCGTCGGATTGGCATGTAAAATTCGGTCCACTCACCAACCCGCATTGGACCAGCGTAGTAGGATACGGTCCAATAAACCTCTAATGTAGAAGGGGAGGCCTATGTCCAGCGTGGACTAACGCATGCTGATGATGATGATGATCCTCCTCCTATTAAAGCTTACTGTAATAATTTAACTATCTCTCCCTCTCAACCAGCTTCCTAGCAATTAGGAAGAGGATGTCTCAAAACTTTTATTAATGATTACATCTTACTGAATATTATTTCCATGGCTCCTCCACAGCGCACCAGCCGTGCGGTTTTCCGAGTCGCGAATGATAGGGAGAGCGGCCTATAAATTACCGACCCTTCTCTTCCCCAGCGTTTCCACCTTGCGGAGGACATGGTGGCCAGCCGCACCTTGACGAATCCACATCGGGCTTGTGCAGCTTGTTAGTAGTTGCTACCACATCCGGCTTTAGTTCATAACACCACCGCTACGAAAAAAAACAAGGGGATTTACAATGCCTAAATGGCAAGCGTTAAACAACTTTCAGTTCTGTCGGTTGACTTTGTTTAACTATATATGTTATTGCAGCGTCGCTCTAATGTTAGGTATAATATATTGTGGCTTTAGAGTGTCACTGTGCTCTATGTGTTTCAATGCCTTAAAGAAGTATATTCAATATAGTCATAGTCAATATAGTCAATTTCCATTTTCAATTAGCCATCTTGCCGCAGAAATTTAGGAAATCGAACCCAGTTAGTTTTTTTTGTATGAACAGATCTGCTGAAAGCGATTTTTTAAGTTGAAAATAATTTCGTTGTTTTAGGATTAAATATTCTATAAGTAATGAAACAATCACATTTTGACGACTGCTTTCCACGAAGTTCCGTGAAAGTATCATCTGTAAACATAACAATTTGAGTACTAATATCAAGTACTGTACTTTGGTGGCGATCGAATTGAAAGAATAATGGGTCCTAGGGCACTCCCCTGAAGCACGCTATATGTACATATAGCGGAATCATTATTTTTTTCTTTTATTTATTCTTTTTGTAACATTTCAGTCATATTAGGACTAAATAAATGGCACATCTTTACCTGTATCATGTATATTCTAATATGGCTAGGAGTATCGGAAAGGCATGGGGCGATCAAATGCTTTTCGTAGATCTATAAACAATCAAAAATCATAAAATTAAGATAAAATATATATATATTAAGTTTTATCTCAATCGAAATACCAAATTATAATTTCCTTACATTTCTACTTTCGCAATCGACTCAGTTAAAATTATTAATTCCTATGTAGTTGTGTATGGAACCAGATGGAATCTTGACTGTAGACGATCGAAAAAACTTATTTAGTCCAGCCAGAGAATCTTCCGCATATCCCTTAAATAAATTACTATTAAAACAACAATTTCCAAGGGTTGTTTGATTCTAAGCAGCTTTTTTTTCTCCATAGACAAAATTTTTCAAAATATTTTAAATCATATATCCTATATAATTACAATTCATTAAAATTAAAATTATTTGGTAGTCAATAAGCAAAAAGTATGTCAGATCATGGAAAAACTAGTCCATCGGTTACCCAGAGCTTACATTATTTTCTGGTTTTGACGTTTCTTAAGCTTCTAGCATCTTGTAAATTAACGTTAAATGTTTCTTTAATTTATATGTTTAGTCTGCATTTATATATACTCTTTAAAACATCTACTGTTCTTTTTAGTTTTGTAATTTTTTTATATTTTTCCTCTTTGACATAATTTTACAGAAATCTTGGTGATAACATAAAGTCAACAATCGCAAAATTTTGATGACAGCAGCTCGGTAAAATTAATCAACGATTCCATTTGAAGTGATGTTGTGAAACATAAAAATTAATGAATCCTATTCAGAAATGAATTCGCTTAATAATAAAAAACTGTACATCATCATCATCATTATCAGCCTGTGTTAGTCCACAACTGTACATAGGCCTCCCCTTATGCACGCCATTCTCCACCAGGGGATTTTTGGACCGTATCCCACCACGCTAGTCCAATGCGGGTTGGTGGGTGGGCAGAATTTTACATACCAATCCGACGCATGGATCATCTTGCTTTTCTCACAATTGGGTGATCCGCCGAAGTTATCCTAACCGACCAGAAAACAAAACTGTTAACTCCTTTATATTTAACAGTGAGTTTTATTTCTATAGAATAAGCAAACAAAGTTAAACTATAAACTCTAATGGCTTCCAAACGTAAAGATCTCGTATTGGTTGAAATACCAAGTAGCAATTGAGCTTTTGAGGCGAAGACATATCAGAACGGTTTACATTTTGACATTAGACTTCGATTCAATAGATTTAAAATTGAGATATTTGGTTCTGGTACAGTTACTTGTACCAGAACCAAATATCTATTCAACAGACAGCAATCGTTCTTGCTAGAGCTAGAATTATTTTGTAAATCGTTTTTCATTACATGGCTGATGCAGCTTTTTTCTTCTCTAAAAAGGTACAATTGTGCTCTTTGCATATATATATGTGTATGCTCCTTCGTCACTTGTACATGCACTCAATGATGATTAAAGGCTAAAGGCGTTATAGGCTTTACCCCGCACTTGTTATATCAACGCCTATAAGGTTATGGCAACCCTTCAGCTGGCATGAAAGATACGTGCAGTTTCATCATCGTAAGTGTTTGTGTAATTTCATGGTGCCTGGTATAATTGAATGTAACCTGCCTCTAAGTCTGCCAATGTAAAACGCTCTGATAAATAAATCGATAGCATTGTAAAAGCAGATGCCACATGATATAAAATAATTTTAAAAAATTTTATTTTATGTTCTACTTATATTAGCCAATAATACTTTTTAATATTTATGATAGTTCAAAATTGTAGGGTTTAATTAGTAACGTACGTATTTATTATTACATCACTTTGCCAGTTGTGGTTATTTTTGCAAGATGAAATAAAAACGTATTTGAAAAATAAAAAAAGTAATTCATTGATCCAGTACAAAGATAGAAATCATGTTAATATGAATAAATATTGTAAAAACGAGTCCGTAGTGTTGTAAAATAGAACGTGATTTGCGTGAAAATATAAAAGTGTAAATTTATTACTTCACGCTAAAGCTTTTCAGGTCGGAGTCCTGCCTGATCGGGTCGACCTACTTATGTGGCACGACCATTATTAAAGTGTAATAAGACCATAGAAGAGGCAGAGTACCTCGACCTGAATATTGTACATTTTGAATGAGTCCGTGAATTATCTAAACCTTAATTCTAACAAATTTGCCATTTTGTTATTTAGTAATTCAATTTTCGAGCGACAAATTATTAATCAAAATAAGTTAATCAATATTTACAAGCCCTTAATTAATTCCGAGAAATTCGTGTTAATCGTTTACGAAATAATTGAAGTTTTGTGCTGAAATTCATAAATCACTGCAATACTCATTAGAAATGCACCAATATTTTAATGGCCTCGTTGAAAATGCTCGGGTGTATGAGGTCAAAGCATAAAAATATTTCCTTCGCCATAATAAGTTATCGATAAGGCTGAGAAATACCAAGTAACAAACAGGAGCACATGATGTTCGTACACTACCGAGTTGTGTTGATCTGAGACGCTTTCAGTGTTTCTTTAGAGTGACGTCACACTAGGGAAGTTATTACAAATCCACGTAGGATTATCAGCTAGCCTATTGCGGGTAGAATTGACAGATCCTCTTGTATATGTACCCGCAGAATCGCAGGTGCCTGTATGTGTGGGGTGGATTGCGCATATGCCGGGAGTGGGGTGGGGCAGGGTGTCTTGCTCAGGCTCGTATCTAGCTCGGTACATTTTATTGTAGCCCGCCTCTAGATACTACTGGCACGGAGTTAGCACGGTTTATCGATGTCGATGTATGTATGGATCGTAATGGCGCATCTTTATTTCGTTCGGACGCACGGGGTGCTGGTTTCGATAGCGTGTTTTGCGAGCTGCGAATCGAACTGAAACTAATTGTTTAGTAATTTATACCTACATTACAAAACATATTTTTAAAATTAAGATGTGATGTACCCGTTTTTTATATTTCCACCAACTTTTAACTCGTAAAAACTTTTTATCCTCGAACAATAGCTGCATGCATGCAATACATACATGTTTCATTGCCATGGTTATTATTGCGGTTCAGAATTCCTAATTGATATTTTCACTTTTTTTACAGTATCGATAACATGTTTAATACATCACTAAACAAGTTAACCCGTCGTCGCCGGGGCGTTGCCTCAACTGCCCTGTATGTGGCCAATAATTTTATTACAAGTTCATTAAGAAGCCGGCACCCCTTGCAGCCGTCAACTCATCGAGTACTTTTTACATTGTACGCATTTATAAACCTTCGTGTTTTTATTAAAATCTTTCTTAACCACCCTTTTTATTCGTCTGATATCGCAGTTAAGTAAACATTCAAATAGAATCAGCATTAATAAACGTAGACAAAATAACACTTGACCTAGCAGAGTACAAAAATAGTTTTCCCCACCTTGTACGGTAACTATGGTTACCGTTGCCGTGATCCGTGATCTTACGATCTGCCAATACGTCATCTTGGATTGTTTGTGCGATGTATTGAAATAAATTGGTATTACATATTTCCTTACATTACACACATTAAGAAAACATGAAATACACACAAAAAATGTGCTCTATAGTTTAGAGGTAAAATAAGGATTACGATTTTTCTGCATCATTGTGTACCTTAAACAAAAATAAATAAAGCGTTTTGATTTCTTGTACTTAGGTGAGTAACATTTTTTTTGTTATTCATATTTGAGCGATTATCACCCAAATAAACCGGCGCCAGCTTTTAAAAGAAATGTTTAATTTTAGAAGTTGTATTAAATAAGACGCGTTTTAGAAGTGAGGACGTGTTCGTTATTCAAAAATAAATGTTTCGGAATAGCGTCCCGCATTATATGCACCGGCATAAACCCTAAATTGCGAAGTATCTCATCTTTTTTATTCGTTCATAGGACGCGGGGGAAATTGAACATTATTGGTATCATATTAAGATTGAATTTTGAATGGGGCAAGATAAATCGGAATGCCGCTTCGATGTATTTAAGGGGAGACTTTTGTTATAGTCGACTGCACATGCCATGTACAAGAGCAAAGCTGCTCTATTCGACTCATAACCTCAGCCAACTGTAACAAGACGCTTCGTGACAACAGACGAGACGACGAAGGGCGCATCAACAGATTAATAAACATCCCAATTATACCACAGCAATAAATCCCTTACTCCAACGAACAAAACTTTGCAATTGTAGACCGGAATGCTGCAAAAAGAGTTAAAGAAGGGTAAGAAAGAGAGGGGGGCAATTAAAATTTGTAATAACTCGAAAGCAAAATCAACGTAAGTTAAACAAAGCGACAAAAATAATTAAACGTCGACACGCTCACGCCGCCATAAAAATGTCCTCCCCCCACCCCCACAGAGAGCGGGGACCCGACACGCGAAATAATCCGAACGCAGAACATAACGAAAAGCACAATGAATTTACTGCTACCTGAATAAATGATAGCATCGCGGTGAATTTGATGTCAATATGTGTTAACACTAAGCTATTTAGTTTACGACTCGACCTCCCCCTCCCACCGCCCCCAGCCCAACTCACACCCGCCTCAAAGCCACGCCACGCGTACAAGCGCAATAGAAATTTTTCACAGCTCACACAAACAAAGGGCGAATGTAGTGAGTGCCTTGCCCCACGAAAAGTTTCGTAGTAGGGAATTCGTTTGCTAGTTGTGTCTAGACATGCTATGCTTTTAACTTGGAGGTGAATCCTCCGAGACACACTTCGTGGACTTGCCGTGCTTGATTAAGTTGAGTAATGTGCACTGTGTCATTCCGATTGTCATCCGTCAATGTGTTATGTTGAAAAAAACAGGCTGTGCTATCACAGACGTTTTTAATAAATATTGTTTATATTATACAATTATAAAAAAATATTTATTGCTTTTAACTGTAAGCATTATTAAACGATTTTTCAATAATTATTTTGCAACACAAATAAAAAATGCATGCCATTCCGAGCGTGCAACGTTCTAAAAACGAAATACGTTATAAAACTTGTGTTCGCAAGTGGCGCGGGAAAATCATGGCAAGGGAATGCATCGAAAATGATTACAGAATGTGTTTGAACGGGACGGGGCGACTGCAGCCGCATGCCGTTCAGTCTGTTAGACAGAGATCAAATATTGAAAATTGCGCTAGTTGCAAAAATGGAGTATAGGGTGTCCGAAAAAATTGCAAATTTATACTGTATTACCATACAAATAGGGTTGAAAATGGAACTTGATTGTAATCGCGCTCGTAGTATTAGTCGCTATAGGGTGGCGGGCGCGGGGCCGCGGTGGCTCTCAACTCTGGCAGATAATCAATATCCGCTTGGCTTGTGGACACTGTAGTAATATATGTTATTTTATTGTCGCTCTCTTCTCGCGCAGCGCAACGTCCTATCCCCGTCCCGCTCGCACCATTATCTAAAATGGACAGTGGCGTAGATTTGGTAAATGATAAGTGTGAGAAGTATTTATCACGACAATGAAGCGTGATATGTAATTACGTAACCTATTTAGGTTATAGCCGTGAATGGTTGTGTGTGTGGGGGTTGTATCGGGGAATAATTAGTGATGTATTTATTTTTATTGGGCGCGTATTGAGGTCGGTTTGTGGCGGCACGCGATGCGGGCACTTCTTCATTACCGGAACACTCCGCTGCGCGCCACTTAATTGTCTTAATCTAATTAACGTTGCCGTATCTAGTCTGATATTAACCAGTGAGGGTGGTCGGTGTTAACGATGTATTGTTTGAAAGCAGTGCTTACGCCAATATTGAAATTATAATTTCGGTTAGCTTTTACATTGATTCTTGGTAGATTTTATTTATTTCATAGTAAGTATGAATTGAGATGTTTAGGTATTTATATTAGTCTTGATAAAAACCGTATAAATATAAATATATTTTATTCAATCATACCATTAACAAAGTAGAATAGTATAGAAAACTGTTATATAAACTCTTTCTTTCCAAAACGTCACAAATCAACGTGTTTCATGGAAAAAAAAATTGGAAAACTCGCCGTCGACTTGTTTTAAACCGCAAACTCTTTAGCAATCGGGACTCGGAGGTTTCGCAAAAAGTTCAACTATTGTTCAAGAAACCGTATACAGCGCGTCTTTGTACGGAGCTAAGTAATTTCAAAGCGGCTTTAGAATTTTGTGTAGATTAGGTAAGGGTAAAGGAAAAATTTGCCTCGTTATGAACGTTTCGCTCATATTGTTCCAAGTTTTCCTTAAGAATGTTTTATGTTAAACTAATTTCGCTCACGATAACTGCTTGATACGAGCGTACGTTGCGTAAATTGAATTTTTATTTTGTTAAAGTAAACCATATTTATATATTAGAATGTACACAGTATCGACAGTTATGGATAGTTCACCCTAGCTGTGACTCCGCAAAGCGATTCCAAATAATAATGGAAATATAATTCGATTGGCTCCCGCACGTCGGAGAATCAAATCGGCCACGGATTTAGATGGCGCCACTGGATATGGTAATGAGTAACCGGAGAATACTTTTGATGATAGCGTTTACGAAATTTAATTTATGATATCAGTTGTTTTTAATCATATCCTTTTGTAACGGTTTTCAATTGACATTATCGTTTTAAAGTCTTTGAAACTTTTAATAATCAACTAACCATACGTAAACGAGATAGTTTAAAATGATTAGCCTGTGTTAGTCCACTGCTGGACATAGGCCTCCCGTGAAGCGCGCCTTCTCCATTAGCGGGCTTTTGCACCGTATCCCACCACGCTGATCCAATGCGGGTTGGTGGGTGACTCACGTTAAATTTAAATCTTGCCTTTTCCCGGTCATTAAATGGATTTCTAACCAATTACACACCATACAATATCATTTGAATCAATTATCATTTATATGCATTGGTCAGTGAAACGTATAAAAGCATCTAAAAATGCTAAAGCTATCTCATTTTTAAATACGTTTAATGTCAAATAATCGCTTATTTATAAATATATATAAATAGTACTCACCTCGGTCTTATTTTGTCTAGTTTATTTACTTTAGCAGAGGCTAAGATATGATTAATTTTTACCATACCTGGTGCTGCTGGGATAATGCTGTTGCTAGGAACTAAGCGGACAGGATGCATGAAGCCTTAAGCTAATTTTTTTATATTTGGAGTAAATCCATATGTTAGAGCCACAGCCAAAAGCGGTTTAGTGTAGTAAGAATCTTAGGTTAAAAGCTAAGAGCAGTAAGGTTACTAACTTTATCAATTGGGACTGTTAAACAGTTTTGTTTCGAATAAATCGTTTCAGCTTGGTAATCACGACTTTAAAAGCATATGTCCTCTATAGTACGAAGATTGGTGCTTTGGCTCACCAGCTTTTAGTCTTAATCCTCTATTGTGAGAGCTTATTAATTTCGTGTCTTTTTTTAAGTTTTCTCTTTTTCGTCTTCTGTACTTTAACTTATAGTCTTATTCTACACCTTGCAGTGCTAGAAGATTAGCACGAGCTTTTTTATGTAGGTATCTAATACACATAGCCACATAGCGCATACCACATTTTGAAGATACTGTCAGAAAGCACTCGATAGTTTTTAAAATTATTTATTTTAGATTACATCTACTCATACAAATCACTATGTAATACGCAGCTGATGAGCTGAAAAATTCATTATTAGGCCCATTAGGTCCATTGCTAAATGAAGATTCCCATAAAAACTTCTTTGTCATCAAATGAACGTCTAGTTGTGAGTGGTAGTTTCTGCTCATAGCAATTGTAGGAATAAACAACTTTGAAGGTTATCACTTAACTATCCAGATAATAGAATGAGATACTTCTGAATCAAATATTTAAGGAAAAGATTAAATTTAAGGTTAAAAAACAAAATATTAAAACCACAAAAATAAGACGATGTCACTTCCAGGCGAAGGTATTCAACGATAGCATATCTCACGCAGATTAGATACTGTATGCAAATCAATTAGTACGAATATATTGGATATGGGCGGATGTTAAATAAAACAGTAAATCGAAAAGTAATAGAGGGGAATCCCTGTTTAGTTTTTTTATTGAGTTGAGCGCTTTGTCGGAGGGCCTGATCGATACTGCGGCATATGCCAGATAAGCACTAAGCAGAACTGATAAACCTATTGATACCGGGAATTGGTTCGTTTTGCAATATTTCGTAATGTTAACAAATACAATGGAAACAATATTCCATACGTAAACAAACTTTATTAGCCAGCCCGCGTTAGGTATCGCCAACTTTGGCGATAAAGAAAAAACGGCGATTAGTACTTCATCATCAGCCTGTGTTAGTCCACTACTGGACATAGGCCTCCCCTAATGCACTACTTCTCTATTAGGGGTTCTTAGACCGTATCCCACGCTGGTTCATGGGCGATTAATACTTAGATCTATTAAATTCACATGTTTCTTAAAATATTCAAAGAAACGGTATGAATAGCAATTTCAAATATTGACTTGTAAAAGTCGACAAAATGCGATCGATCGATTCTTTTTGTCTCGACGAAATAGTAAGAGATAACAAGAAAAAATATCAGGCCGTTTCTGTTGCCGATTTATGTGTAACGTGGAACTGCTTTCGCAGAAAAAAATATGTTGTTGCCAATTATTTATTGTAATAACTTCAGATTCGAATTTATTGCGTGTTTTGTACTCTTAATGACGAGTCTTACCGGTATTAAATATAAAATTGATGTAACGTGATTAATAAAAAAAGTCAATAAATGGTAATAAACTTTTTATATTATAACTATGCATTTACTTTGAACTAAGAAGTCATCATCTAAGCATTTTAAACGTTGTATCCATCAACTTTTCTATTATTAGTATTAAATTTTAATATCTGTATATAAAACACAAGTAATATACTTTGTTATTGATCCAAAAACACTGGCACGAAAAAGGACGTCTCTGACCTGAGAAGAACTGGCGAAAGAATCTCAGCGTGACTTTCTTTTTCTCATCCTCTACAATAAAATTAAAACAAAAAACATAGAAACCCAAGTGTGAAGTTGTTATTTTATAAAAAAAAACTAGAAACGTTCATCCCATTACCAGAGTGTGTTATCATTTACATTGTTATAACAATTAACGCACAAACGATCCTCGTCAACTTTTTTAATCTATTAATGGTCAAACTTTGAACGTCTGTAGTATTATATTTTGTTATATTATCCATATTCTTTAATTTTATTTTAATTTATTCATTTAGCATAAAACATTTAATTATTATGTAAATAACATAATGGGCATGAAAAAAGTCGGTCGACCCAGCAACCCGTATTGG
The DNA here is from genome assembly GCA_029286875.1 of Lamproptera curius. Lineage (NCBI taxonomy): Eukaryota > Metazoa > Arthropoda > Insecta > Lepidoptera > Papilionidae > Lamproptera > Lamproptera curius. The sequence continues at coordinate 145,955 of JAGSMT010000085.1, read as the reverse complement.
ACCAGCGTGGTGGGATACGGTCCATAACACCCCTAATAGATAGGGGTGTATTAGGGGCGGCCTATGTCCAGCAGTGGACTATCACAGGCTGGTGATGATTTAAATATTCTCCGAAGTTGAAAATTAATTTGAAAATTGTTTTTGTTTTTCTGGACTTCATTAAATTTTTAAGAATATTTTGGGCACTAACCGTTATTACTTAAAATCAAGTAAACAACTAAGTGATTCCTTAAGGCGCTTTTCAGGTTTTAGACTGCACGAATAGCTCTTTTTCATAGAAATAAAATAGTATCAGTATCATTATTGAAATCTGAGTTCTTGAATTATAAAGGAGAGTTAAAAATACCATCATAGTGACTTTGAAATTTTTTCGTATAACTTTTTTACGTTTATATTAAAGTGAGACATTATTATTAGTGACATCACTGGTCAAAGGCCAACCCCTGCATTACACACTAAACCAAGCTAAATAAGAGAAGGAGTTTACAATAACGTCGAGCCCTGTTATTGGTTAAATATCGCGCCGACATTCTGATGCCCTTAGTTTATGTTTCTACTTTAAACTTTATTTACATAAATTCCATCCCCTCTTTAGCTTGTGTATAGAACACAATATTACGCTACGACTAAAATAGAGACTAAAATAAAAACTTTTAAAATGTGGATGAACTTTACATCACAGGCGATACCTCGTTAGTACTTCGATTTTGTACGTATTCAATATTTATGTTACAGTAGTATCAAATTAATAACTTATTGTCAAATGACCTCATGTTATTATTTAAATTGTTAAATATGTTACATCAACGCTATGGACGCGTTATCGTCGTTCAATCCGTGAATAATTAAATGCCATATAGCATTGGTTTAATCGATAATGTAATCAAAGGTAATATATATTACAACATACTAGTTAGGTATCCATAGCCTGTAATATAAGCTTGCGCTATAGAGCCTAGTGTAGGGACGTATGCTGTAGGAAACTAGAGGTCGTGGGTTCGAATCCTGCGGAGACTCAACAAGTTTTCATTGTGGTTTCCTAGTTTTTTAGGGTAACGCGGGCTCACTCAATTATCTGTAAAGTAAGATGATCCATGCCGCGGATGGGCATGTAAAAGTCGACGATCTCTCTCCGGTCGTGTCAATTATTCGTCCCATCGGACTATGATAGTGAAGGAAGAGTTGGCTGATCTGTAATAAAGATCGACCGCCACAGTCGGAATCAACTAGGTGGACATTATTTAAATAAGTAAAGTTTCTACAAGCGTCGTAGCAAATCACAAACGCAATATTATCAATTACTTCCGGTGCAATTCAAAATTAAAACCAACCGTTTAAAACGCTTTTAAAAAACGTTTACAGCGAAAAGAAAAAAGGACATATCATGGCTCCCTCACTATTTTACCTAGCGACATCTATTGGAATAAGGCGACAAAACAACAGAACTGAGTTTGAAGACTAAAATAACAAAACGATTTACGTTGACGTTTAAAGTATAATCTAAAACAAAAACATAAATAATATATTCGTTATTAATGTGTACATTTTTGTGTATACGTAACAAATGTCGTAGTAACTAAATGTACCAAATACCTCATATATTGCATGCGGATTATATCCCTCCATGTCCCTTTAACGTGCATAATTACACTTGGTCATTGAACGCGAACAGGTATCGCTTATATCCGTAATTAACGTTTGCAAATGGGAATTTCATACCAGTAGTACATAATGTTATTAAAAATTCAACCAAATATGACCGGATTAAGCTTAATTGCTTTATCAATTCAACAGGTGTTCGTGTATTTATTATTTATTTAACTGTTATGATTTTTTAATGTGTAGTAACCACAGTTACATTGGACATGCAGCAATCAATGACGGATAGGTATAACTATGGTTTGATTCGAAAGTTAAGTTCGAAACCAAAAATAGATTTTATATCATCTGTATGTTTTTATGAAATTACATTGCTAATTTCGTTTAGTTTATCATTAATTTCATGTATAATATTATATTTAGACATATAAGTTAAAATTTTTTAAACAAATTTCAGAAGTTTCATGTAAGTTTTGACATAATACCTTTAAACGCACTAGTAACAATATTTTTTTCAATATCAATTTCTAAAGTCACGTTAATCTATTAATGAGTAATTCTTCGAATCGCAACTTCATAACTAACAAACACAGATTAAACGAAACCATGCGCTCAGTGTGAGTCGAATTCATTATTGATTTACTCGAACAATTATAACTCAAATGCATTCAATGATTGCATCCGTTGATAACTTTTCAACGGGGGCCTTTTTTATTTCAATTACGGCGGACGCCGGCGTATTTTTCCCGAAGGATTATGACCCTACGCCACGTGGTTGCACCCTGCGACATATTGATGTGACCCCTCTCGTTCGCCGACGAAATGTCCATCAGTTTATGAATCATCCTCCCGCCAACGTAAGATGAAACTGACGCTTAAGGAGATCGAAATGCTGATAAAATGTCCCCTTACGAAATAACTACAGATTAATTAAATAAATTTTCAACTAAATAACTAACAAATTATAACAATGAACAGTTATAGTTTTGTTTCTTTCTAAATATGATGTCTTTTAAGCGTCTTACCGAATATCTACTGTCAACCTATGAAGACTACAACGTGTTACTCTAATAACCTAAAATTTACTAATAGCGTTTCCGCCGAGAGACTATAACTCTAGTTTATGTTGACTTTTAAATAGCCCTTTCTTACTAAAATTCGTTGTTTAATTCACCAAATATCATACATGATCATCAGCCTTCCATGTCCACATGCTGGACATAGAGCCACCTAATACACTCCTATCCATTGGGGTTTTGGACCGATCCACCACGCTGGTCAATGTGGGTTGGTCGGTGGCCCTTTACATGCCCATCCGACTAGATGATCTTACTTTTTAGACAATTGGTGATCGCCAAATTGCCCTAACCAACTAGGATACAACAATGAAATTTGTTGTGTCCCCGATTCGAACCCACGACCTCCGGTTTCTAAAGCACACGCCCATACCACTAGGCTACGGAGGCAGTTTTTATTCACCATAATAATACAATAGAAAAACTAGTGCATGCCAGACTTACAATTAATATTTTCTCGATATAGACAGGCTGATTCTAACTCCATGTGTGCATAAGACACATGTGCCCAGTCATAAAAATTGTTTTTATACGTCTCTCGTTTTATTGGCTATATACGTTATTATTACGATCTGTGATAAGTAGGTCTACGAAGACCACCAGAGACGACCGACTGTTTTATTACGGAAGTTAGATGACAGCTAATCAACAAAGTAAAGCTCGACAATTACGACAAGGGAGAAACAGTTGAAGTAAAGCAACGTTATCTTTGAAATAACTTTTTTGTAGGTGATTATCTGTTTGCAAGGCAGTTTTATAGTTTGAGTCCTTAGTTTTGGCGAAAAAGTAAGATCATAAATACCTTTAGGTGGTTTCTGGACCGTATCCCATCACGCTGGTCCAATGTGGTTGGTGGTGGACCGACTTTTTAGACCCATCCGATACGGTCCAGGAACCCCCTAATGGACGCAGCAGGGGAGGCCTATGTCCAGCAATGGCACATAATTATGACGATAAAATATCCTAATATAAAGGCCTTTACGATTAGTGTAATTACCGGGAGAAAGTTACATCTGTTTTAAATTCACACAATAAAAATCTTTGCCTGTACAGGTAGATTTCGTTGGTTTTAATATTTCTTGATTACAGTGGTGCGCGCTATTAACTTTTTAGAAACAAATGTGCGTTGTCACAGCACATCTTTCACTGGTCTTTACTCAGTAACTCCCGTAACAATATCCTAACATCTTAGTACTTCAAGCTTTTGACTCCAGCGCCGCTGGTCAAACAACCTTTATACTTACAAAGATACTGTATTATTTATGTAAGAATTTATCGAACAAAGACCACAGATAAGCGAAGCAGATCTTGAGTAAAGATTATAATTATATACCTTTAATTAAACGCCTGCGCCGTATATAGAAGTGACGTACGCGGATAAAGTTTGGATCGAGCGGTGCGCCACACGCCTTGTCACCATAAACCTAAGCCCGAATCCAATCTGTAACTTTATAATGCACCTCCGAAATCCTCCGTAATGCACTTCAGAAGCGACGGGAACTACTGAAGCGATTAAAATATCAAAGGCTTGTCAAAAAACAATGAACATTGACTCCACATTGTGTCAAGTCATTTGATTTCGACTATTAAGTCATTTGATTTGTTAGCGTTGTTCATAAAATACTTAAACAGTGGCTAATAAAATAGTCACCTGTCAGTTAGTTAATATAACGTGAAACTGAAATAACTGATTACATTAATCGTTTTATTAATCAACATTTACATTGTTGCGTTCAAAATTTATATTGAAATGAACATAAAATTATTAAGATTCACAGATTTTTCGATAAGTAAAGACAAATAACAGATGGAATCGACTTTTATATTAATGGACTGCAACCGTGTTTAAACCCAAAGGAGAGCGCCAAATTTTTCAGCCCGCGCTAATAAGTCCTTGTTTAGTATAATGCCAACTTTTATATGGCTGGGTTATCTTATAAATACTTCTTCTAAATGAAGTTTAATCATTCATATACGTAACAGTTCCTAACAATTTAAATAAATAAAACACATATACATTTAAATTTAGCATCTAAATCAGAGGCATTTATGATTTAAAATCCCCGTATACAACGGCCGATATCTGACTGGAATAACCCCAAAAAGTGTGTTGCTGTTTTTGTTGGAGCATTGAGTAATGATTGTAATTACGGCGTTTAGCCAATAATAATGCTTTACCTTATGGTGTTATATAAGAGCCAAATAAGACGTGCAACTTTCATGAACAAGGCATGTGTCTAAGTTGAATAGGGCGATAATTTGAAGCTTTATCCTGAAGTTTTTTGAATTATAATCGCTTAGTGCTATACTTGACAATCAATAAGTAACTGCTTAACTCATTGATTGTCTAAAACGCTTCCACCGGTTCGGAATTTTAACTGAGAAGAACTGACGAAAGAAATATTAGATAGAGTCCGACGTTATATTTTTAATAAATTTTGGATTTTATTTCTTTTAGGTTACTCGTTGTAACCGTTAGTGATACGAAACCTAAGCAAAATTGGTTACGCATTGCAGAGGGTTGGTTGGGTTATTCGCAGTTGATTCACGGTAATTGATCGCCGTGGGGTACTCCATCACCAAGGGGAATGAGCGATTTGAATGCATGTTGCCTCTTTAAGGAACAGATTCAACGCAACCGTTTACAGAATCTTAATTATTCAATAACTGACACTATAAGAACAAACATTGGCTATAAAAACAAACTGCCTCCGTAGCATGGTATGGGCGTGAGGTTTTGAAAGCGAAGGTCGTGGGTTCGGATCCTGCGGGGACGCAACAAATGTTCATTGTTGTTTCCTAGTTGGTTAGAGCAATTTGGGCCGATCACCCAGTTGTCTGAAAAGTAAGATGATCCATGCGTCGGATGGGCATGTAAAAAGTAGGTCCACTCACAAACCCGCATTGGACCAGCGTGGTGTGATACGGTCCATACCCCCCTAATGGATAGAAGTGTATTAGGGGAGGCCTACGTCCAGCAGTGGGCTGATACAGATGTGTGACTTGAGACTATGAATTTAAAATAACGAAGTTGATAGTGGAGATGCTATCTATTTTATATTAAATTATCTGAATGAGAGTAATAAAGCTTTTGCGTTCATCTTGTTTACTTTTGACACTTCTACTAAAAATTATTTTTGTTTTACTTCGATAAAAATCAAACTTAAAAGGCGGACATGAAAACTTACATACCTATTGTTACGCAGAGTGATACGATCTCAATAGTTTAAACAAATGAACATGACGATTGTCAGTATTTTTTCTTTTTTGTAATCTACTAATACGGATGAGTATACCTTAGCACAGTCAATTTCTTTTTATAATCTACTAGTCAAGATTAGACTGCTCATATTACATTTTCTATAATTATAAATAATATACTTTATATTTAATCTATTCCCACTTTACCTAATCCTGAAAGCGCTTCATGCTACGGGTGGCGCGATAGAGGACAGTCGTCATTCCCCGGCCCTGAAACGGGCGTGGTAATTTACATATTATTAATTTACATGGCAACACGATCCCCAACGGTGCGCAATCTGTGTAATTCTTTTTTTTTTTTTTTTTTATCCTTGAGTTATGCTTCCAGACTCATGTCTATAGTAAGCTTCATCTAACACAGAGTTCGCGAGGCTCCCGTCCTCACGAACTAGGTGGCCCACATTTTTGCTAAATGAGGCCACACGTACAGCAAGTACGTGAGTTAGGCATTAGTTTATGTCTCCTAGGATCGTCGACGATCGGTTAACGGACCGGGACGCCGACGGTCTGCGACTTTGTAATCGATTGCTGGGGGCGGTGAGAACCGACCTGGAACGGTGTATCTAGTATACGCGGTGTGTGTGTGTCGCTGTGCTCGTAAGCGAGGCGAACTACAGGTGAGTGTGCTATCCCTACTTGTGGTGGTGAGGTTGGATGTCAGGACCCCGTTGGGTCCGGAGTCTCAGCGACCTTCCTCGTCCGGGTCGAGAAGAACGTTTCGCGGTCTACGCTTTTGACTAGACGCGTTTGGATTGGCCGTATCGTTGCTGCTTTACCAGCAGAGGGTTGCTGTGGTTGACTACTTTATCAATGTGTTTGCGAGTTATCTTTTTAAAGTGCTCGCGGAGTGTCAGCAATTGCGTCGCTGTGTAAGTCTACATTTCGTTGGTACCACTGCGCCCCAGTGGCGCGGCGGATGATTTTTTGAACTACTTGTAGTTGCTTTGGGAGTGTGGAGATACGTGAGCAAAGTTTGGCATGCATAAGCCATGATTGGTCGTATACATACTTGTAGCCAATAAAAGTTTATATTTGAGCGACATTTTACTGTTAGAATTCGTTGGGTGATAGAGTCTAGTCGAAACGAACAAAGCCTTTCTCCTAACGTCCTGAATATGACTTTTGAACGACATGTTGCAGTCGAAGGTCACGCCTAGGTATTGGCCTTCCTTTCCCATGGGATCGGTTGGCCGTAAAGTTTTAGTTGCCCTAGTATCTGGTGCCGGCCGCGCGTGGCCTTATCCTGACGCCTGGGTTGAGGACCGGGGTATCGTGTAATCATGACGTAATCTAGACCGATGAAGTGTATTGCTACACTTTTGTCGGGATTGACATCGATTCTCCATTTACGAAACCATTCGCCCTAAACGATTGATCGCGTTTTGGAGCTTTTAAAGATATAGTTCGGTCTAGCGACGAACAATAGAGACAGTGTCATCGGCGAAAGTGCCAGATTCGAGCATCGTCGGGCTTTGGAATGTCGCTCGTGTAGAGCGCGAATAATAAAGGTGATAGGGACCGATCCTTGAGGGACGCCCGCTTGGAGCGGACGGCTCGTGGACAGGGTGCCCTCGACTCGATATCGGAAAGAGCGATTTGACAAGTGAGGCTTGGATGATGTGAACCAGCCTGTCCGGCACTTTGAGAATGTACAGCTTGTAAATCAAACCGTTGTGCCAGACTTTGTCAAATGCCTTTGCGACATCGAAGAGAGCCCCAGTGATACAGGGGTTTGGTTGGTGAAGGCCATTCAGAATGAATTCCGTCAGGCGATAAATTTGGTCGGGACAGAGTGCTTCGGACGAAAACCGAATTGCTCGTCTGGGATGAGGTTATTGGAGAAGGTGTGGTCTTTCAACCGGAAGAGAATTATGCGTTCATATAACGCGGCAATTGAGCAGGCTAATTGGACGATAAATCGTGGGTAGGTTAGAGGTTTGTTCGGCTTAGGAATACCGATGACGATGGCTTCTTTCCAGGCATCAGGAAAAGTACAAGTTGATAGTAGAATATTGAAAATGTTGACCAATACACAGACAATAGGGCCTGGCAAGTATTTAGAGTTCTATTTGAGATACGGTCTGGGCAGGTGCCGACCGGGGTTTAAGACCCTTAATAATTTCGCGAACCTCCTCCGGGGTCACTGGCTTTAAATTATCGCCCTCTGGTGGTAAGGCAGCCCTAAGTTTGACTAGACGGTCCACCTCCGATAGGTGGGCCGCGTCGGCGTGTGCGCGAGATGGCGTACATTGCTCTTCTAGCGTATCGGCTAAGCATTCGGCCTTTTCGAAGTCATCGAAAGCTAACAAGCCCCCGGTTGGCTTTGATAATGGCGGCATGGCGTCGCGGGGATCCGACTTCATACGTCGAGCCAACTGCCAATAGGCAGTGTGCGATGGCACTAAGTCTTCCGTCAGACCTAACCATGGAGCCTTTGCGATGTCAACTCTATCCTATCTCTGACCTCTGCTGAGTTTCCTAAAGCGAAATCGGTTTGACTCGGACGGATGCGATAAAACGCCCGCTTGGTGTATTTTTCTCTCTTATCAGACATCGAGATACTGAACGGCAAGCCAAAGTTGCGGTCACCCGAAACCTTGACTGTCCTTTCGAGGTCTTCGATGGCTGATGAGATATGCGTTAGATGATACTGTCGATGGCAATATATGCTTTGTCTACACTATCAATAACCTCCGGTGAGTTAGAGCAACTTTAGGGGTCCATAGCCTTGAGTTTGCGTTCAAGACAATGCCAATTTGTTACGGTTTTGGTCGTAGTGACCACACCGGCGCCTTGGCCCAATTTGAATAAGACCGGCAAGTGGTCAGAGTCTAACTCACAGAGTGCCTCTATCGATACGACATCGAGCGAGACGTCTCTAACTAATAGCAAGTCTATAGTGCTAGGATCGCCTATGCCCGAGTCTGAGTATCTAGTTGGGGTCCCAGGAGCTATTATATTTATGTTAAGTGGCTCCTTGAGTTCCAGTAATTTATTGCCATTTGTGTTTGGCGTAATGCAATTCCAGTCAGGATGTTTGCTATTTAAGTCGCCTGCGATAATGGTTGATGGACCTAGGCCGAGAAGCAACTCTGGGTCGGATCTAAGTAACTTCTTAGATGGGGACAGGTACACGGAAACAGTACAAGCGGCCTATGGCCGGTGAGTGCGATCTGACATGCCGTCCCTCTAAGTTGAGTTAACGTAGAGTGTTTCTAATGGTGCGATATGGGTGACCTTTTGTAGTATAAGTGTACCACCCAGCGGTCCTGACAACCTATCGTTTCTAATAATGTTATACCACTGATTCTAGGATTGGCTGATTGACGGTTTAAAAGGTCTCTTGCACTAGAAATATGTCTATACTATAATCCTGCAGAGTATTTGGCGATTTCGGATCGCTGCTTCTTAAGGCCGTTCGCGTTAAAGTACGATACGACTAGAGAGCGCGGTTTTACCCTACCTATGCTGTTAGCCATCTTAATTCGGTTTACCTACTTACTTGTGTCTGTTTCGGTTTATGGGTTTTTGAATTTACTAGAGCGCGTCTAAGATTTCGCCGTGAGCGAACAAGACTTTGAGTTTCTCCATGGGGCCGGTTGCTAGATGCATTCTATAGTCCAAATCGTATAATTTGGACATACTAACTTCTTGAAGGCGAATTCAAAGTATTTGCGAATACTTCGTCGGGCGGCGGTCTAACGTAATTACCGGGCCCTTTGTGTGATGCGTTCAGCGAGACGGACTCAGGTAGAGACGCGGGTACGGCAGGCGCGGCGCAGGTGCGGATTTGTGCACGTAATTGTGGGCCCACCTGGTCGGTTCCCTTATGTTATGCCCGGCGATCTGAGGATGGCGGCGGCTTTCTTAGATAGAACGGGCTTTGTCCAAGCACTAACTGCCGGCGCAGGTGCAGGAATAAAGCTTGGCTTTGTGTGCCGCGGAATTCACGGAACGCGCGGCAGATGGCCTCGTTTGTCTTTTGGGTGCTCTAACGCAGCCCCTATAACTACCGGATGACCTACGTTTTCGCAATTTGCGCACGCGGGCGGCTCGATAGAGTCCTGGTCGTGGGCACTCCGGAGTGCTGTGCTGACCGGCGCACTTTACGCAACGCGCGCGAGCATAGCAGTTACGCGTAGTGTGCCGAAATGTTGGCAGTTATGACACTGCGCAACTAGTCCTGTCTTGCGGGGAGTTTCGACCCGCAGGCCAGTCAATTACAGATTGATTTAATATTGAAAATGGATTTTCCTCGGGGAAAGATCTAACTCGACCATAAGAAGGTCCATTTCAAATTTGAACCTAGGATGGTGCATACGGCGCACCCTATGGACGGGGTAACCCTGTTTTTTGAGGTCCGCGTTGACCTCGTCTAAATCGAGTTCTTTGGGAACTCCCCTAACTACTACTCTAAGGAGGCGGTCCTCCCGGCAACGCGAAAGTATGAAAGGCGATTTTGTTTTCGCGAAGGTGTCTAGTGAGGTCGCGAAAATCGTCCGAGGTCTCAACGTTGACCCGGATGCCTATGCGTGTATTAGCCGACCTAAATTTGGTGATTTTGGCTTTCGATAGCCAAGTAAGAACATGGCTCCAGTGCCCCTTGTCGTGGATCACGACTGGGGTGGAGCACTTGACCTTCGTTCAGCCATGAAAACCTCCGAGTGTCGGGGTGGCTTGCGCTCGGCCGCTGGCTTTTCGCCGGTGTCGCGGTAGGGGACGGGCGCGGTGATTACGCGACTCGCGGGTCGCTCTCTACTCAGGGCGTTTCTTGCCCTTCTTACGAGAACGGACGGTAGTGAAACCGTCCGAGTCCCTATCGGCCTCGTTTTCCAGCGTCCATAGCGGCGCTCTGGGAGCAGTCGCAGGTTCGATTTCCATTTCCGCGGTTCGTCTTCAGCGTCTGACTGCGCTGATAGGTATTGCAGGGGCAGGCGTTACGACCGGGCTACGGTCCCGGGTAGGTGTCGCTGAGGGCGACGACGCGGTCAACTTTCTCGGTCCGGCTGGCGAACCGGCGTACGCGGCTTTGCCCGTCGAATAAGCGTCGACGAAAACCGGCATGGGTCTTGCCCAACCATCAGGGTCGTTCTCGCGGAAGTACGCGTCGATGTCGTCACGATATAGGGCGGGATCTGAGTTTTCCTGATGTTTAGCTAACCTATTCCTCCCCACCTGGTGGGGAGGTGTGTGCCTAATAGAACAACAGGGTGTGTGCGCTTTAGGAGCGCTAGGTGTGTACCTAGCTGCCACCTAATGCGCAAGCACAAGATTAATTTAACAAGCTAAATGCCACGTGGGCTTTTTGTGGTGTATGTATCTACTTACAGAAAGCCGGAACCTGCCTGCGAAAACTCACTCACTACACTATATTAAACACTGACGCGGCGACACTGTCACGCCAACTAACAATGAAGCGCGTATGCGATATTGTCAGAGTCATGTGGGAGCGCACGAGAGGTCCGTACCGCGCGGGAGCTCGGGACGGACTATGCTATATAATTCGTGTGTTTAGTTACTGTATAGTAAACGTGCGTCCGTTTTCCTGTTCGGTGTCAAAATAACTGCGTTCGATCAAATAGGACATGCGATTTTTTCATTTTATTACTAAATTTTCTGAATATCAAAACTAAAAAGCTTTGTGTAATAAATATACCTTTTCGTGTTATACATATGTCGACCTTACTGTCTAGTGGTGAGGGCTCGCGCTATAGAAACTGGGGGTCGTGGGTTCGAATCCTGCGGGGAGTGAATAAATTTCCATTGTATTTCCTAGTCATGTAAATTAAGGTAATCCATACGTTGTGGGACATGTAAAACGTCGGTCCTGCGCCTGATCTCTCTCCAGTGGTGTCGGATATTCATTTATGGCTATAAGAGTGAAGGATGAGGGATCTGTGCCTGCGCGTCAATTTATGATTATAATATCTTCTGCGAGTCCACTAGGAGGACATTATTATGTTGACCTTTTTATTAGCCTACCTAAATGCTTATGCTCTTATTACATTTAAAACCATATTTTTTTTTATTTTATATACTACTCAACGGTGCTTTATATGTGCATGACGCTGTAAAAAGGTTGGTCATCTTCGATGGATACGATTTACTGGTAATTAATATATTGAATTATTGCTTTAATGGACTGACACTCCAAAACACTGCTGTTTCTAGAGCGGAGCTACTGTTATGATTGGGAAATTGTGGAATACCATCTAATATCTGGAGGCTATCGAAATCCGTAATGAATAGTAAAAATTATTTTACACTTTATTTTATTAAAACTTGTTTTTTGTTAAAGGACAAACCCTCAGATGATAGGTCAAAAATGGGATCTTATCGATGTTTAAAATTGAGAGGTGATATGATTGGTTAATTTTAAACATACCACCTTTTTACACTCATTACCGAGAAATATACTTTTTTAATTTTTTTTATGTAAACGACAACAAGGTTTTTTTCTTTTAATTATGAACTCTAGCAAATATAATTCTAATTTACAGAATACAACGAATATACCTTAACGATCAATATCAGGTACATCGCAACAAATCCCGTTGCCTATTCAATAAAATAATTCCGCGTAAAATAGCATTCAAGCGAAAATAATATTTGTTCTACTCAGAAATCCAACTGGACGAAACAAAAATTGTACGTACAACGATTATTGTTTACTTTGGCAAGGAAACTCCGGCGAATTTTGCACGGCTAAAACCGTTTCATGATCCCCGAACCCAGTCGATACTACTTTGTTTTGAAATACGTTTTATCGCTTTCCGTTACGTCAATTCATTTAAAAACGCAATAGCGGATTCTAATGTACCTTTACTAAAATATCCACTGAGGTTACGGGAAGAAGTGTATTGGGTTACCATGCTTGTTGTTTCATTTAAAACAGAACGGGTTAGATCTGTAGCAGAAATACGTTAAATGCTCTCCGACCAATCTACTAAACTAAATTTAGACTTAGTTGTACTCAAATGTTTGTTAAGATTGAAATATAGTTTTTCACGAAATCATCATCATCATCATCATCATCATCATCGGCCTGTGATAGTCCACTGCTGGACATAGGCTTCTCCTAATACACCCCTATCCATTAGAGAGCTTTTGGACCGTATCCCACCACGCTGGTCCAATGCGGGTTGGTGGGTGGACCGACTTTTTGTATGCCCATCCGACGCATGGATCATCTTACTTTCAGACAATTTGATGATCTAGATTGCTAACCAACTAGAAACAACAATGAAAATTTGTTAAGTCCCCGCAGGATTCGAACACGACCTCCGGTTTCTAAGGCACACGCCTATACCACTAGGCTACGGAGGCAGAGTTTTACGAAATGATGTGTCAATATGAGCATAACGTTTAGATGAAAGTAAGAGATAACTCTTTGCTCATAAGAAATGCCACGTATAACACTACTGCTTATTTTACCAGCACTACTATACTAGCAGCGACGCTTATCAAAACAAAACACAGCAGTGTTTTCACACTATTTATTATTCAACTTACTTATCTGGTAAAACAAAAAATTGCAAAAAAAAATACTACTTATCTTGTTTTACGTTAAATAAATAATATTTAATGAAATATATCTATATTTAACAAGCCATCATGTCAGTTAACATTTGAAATGATGTTTTAACACTACTGGGGGCGTTCGGAACAATGAAATTGATTATGTAAAACATAGCACTGTACAGATGATACCGTCAGGGGAGCGGGATCCATATTTCGTACACTATCATCGTAGCAAGGGGCACCCTGCCGGCCGCATCGGGCCGGAATGAAAAGTAGTGGGTAATATTGTCCATTTGCATATTTTAATTGTGATAGGAGCCTCCCCCGCAGTGCGAATGTGGCATAAGCGGACGATTTGCATACATCGTCGCGACAGAGCCGACAAATTACCCCCTCGTCTGTAAATAAAGCCGGCTGCTTACGCAATCGTTTACTTTTTAATTTGGCCCCGCTACGATTTTTATAGAATGTGTTTGGTTTGCTCGAACCATAGGCGTGAATTTATTCTCGATTATGACTAAGCCTATTTGATGTTTCGTATTCGATAATATTTTGATTTATCGCACGCTATTAATACTTATGCGGACAATTTCAGATTGAAGCAGGTTGAAACAACGCCATCTAGTGTTGTATTTTAAGTCATAAAATTCGTATTATTGATTTATGTAGTACCTTTAAATTGCAATAGAGGACGCTTTAGAACGATAAACACCTGATATGTTTCTAAGTAATAAGCTTTATGATTATTGTAATCAATTAATCAAAAGCAACATTATAGTAGTATAATTTATGATAACAACTTTCGCGGCATGTTAACTTGATGACAAACGATACGCTCAGCTCATAAGACTACAAATTAACTGGCCCGCTCTTAAACTCATGATGTTTCGTCTCGCTTTTGTTGCTATTCAAACCGGAACACAATAGTGTTTGTACACAACTTTGTTAATACAAATATATAAAAGTCGCCACATTCCCGTTCCCGTAAACAGCAAGTTCTAAAAAACATTATCCACTGTATATCCTATAAATTTGTTGTAGTATAACAATGATAAAAACTAGTCACAAAGTCAGTATGACTAGTTCACGTCTTCTGTCTGTAATAAGGTCAACTTGTGATCGAATGTTGGCTATTGGGTAATGGTTGTTTTGTCGCTGTTAGTGCATAATTACGTTTTCCAATGGCAGATGACACGCCATGGCGCCAAGCTCATGGTGGTACTCCCCACGTGACGTCAATGCTCAAACATTCCGACGTATTGGTATAGGAACGTAAATCATAAACGTTACTTTTTTCCGTTTCTCACCGAGTAACAGTTTTGACTTTATAACACGATTCGGATATATAATAATGATTTGGGAATTTGAAGTTCTATCTGTGCCGTAAAAAACAGGTTTCTATTTGCAATCTAAAAAGTATGCCTTTCCCTTGGGATCCCTTGGGATCCCTTGGGATAGCACATAGAACAAACATTTCCGCTTCAATTATGTAGGACTTACCGCCAAAATTATTTAATAATACAAATTCATAAATCAATGCTAACTTTTCATATACCAAGTAAACTCATGTGACTGTTATTCATCTGTCTACAGTGATTCTGTTATTCAAAACCAATACATTTCATTGACTTAATTGAAAAGTGAATTCACTCCTATAACTTTACAAAGAAGTTACTTTTTAAGATTTCTGCAAAGTAAAATGTCAATGTCACACAATTGTCATTGAGCGTAGACTTTCGCAGCACGGCGAACTCACGTATCAATTAAAATATATATATATTTCTTTAATATATAAACTATTATAAAAAATTGTAAGTTCGTAAATTTTAAATTCCTTACGTGTGAGTCATCTCCTGATAAATTATAAACAAGTACGATATCTAAATAGGAACAATTATTTCGGAACGAAAATCATTGTTCACCATTATTTAACCCAACTAACCGCAATGCGTGTAGAAAAATGTACGCCTATGAATTGTATTTTTGTAAGACGCGGATGAAAATCCGATAGCCGCCGCTTATTACAGAATTAGATCGGCGTTGTCATAAACAAAGAGGTTAAGTGCTCTCTAAATAACATTGCTTCCCTTCTTTACCCTAAACGTTTTTAGGCTGAAGACGGTTCGTTCTGGGTCGATTGTAAAGTTACATGAATATTGGGTACTTAGACATTTGTTTGTCCTACTTAGTAGAAAATCGTAAATAAATATGATTTTGCAAAACCGTCGAGGCAGTAATGATGTCGTGGAATATAAAAAAGGGTTTACTTTTTTATATTTTGTTGGGGTTGTTGAATAACATAAATACAAGAGATACTTTCGGCGGCTGAAAGTAATAATTTACAGCGACATCTATCGTCAAGTAGCAAAAACAGTAACGCCCTTTTATTAACTTACTTGCACGGACAATGTGCATCTCAGAACGTAACTTATTCGACTTTATGACTGCATCAGTAATACAAATCACCACAATCTTGCCACTTTAGATGTAAATCCAAGCTATCATTTACCAGTTTTTGTTGTCTTTCCGTAAACAGATTTATTACTTTGATTTTACGATTTTCGTACGCAACTTGAGTAAATGAAATCGATTGAACGTGTTTCTTGTTTAACCAAGAAGCTTCATGTGTTTTGCATAAAATATTAATCTGTTCTGATATCTTATTACGAAGTTGTGAATAATTTTGGGCGCCCATATCTTGCGAGAATTAAGTACGAACTTATATGATAAAGCGAATATTGTCTTTAATATTGCATGTACCTTAGTAATTGAGTTCTATAGTGCCTCGAAATTTGGGAGGCTGGGCAAGTTCGCACAAGTATTTCTAGTAAGCAAGGGACTAAACCTTTGGGAGCCATTCCAGAACTACCTCCCTCCCATTTCAACAATTTCCTTTCACATAATGCGTTACAAACTAAGAAAGGAGTAATGTCGTAAAAGTACTTAAAACCTTATTTTACTTAGTATATTATAATAAACAGATATCTTAAATCTTTCCTATATCTGGACCATAAATTAAAAAATATTACAATTATGACCTTCATCGAAGTTAACTTATTTCCGCTTTGATTAATCCATAAAAGTCCATAAATGAAGGCTTTAGGTAAAGCGACAGGACTGTTAATCTATGGATCATGTTATAGTAAACTGTGTCGGCGTATGTGGGTCGCGTCAAAACCAACGAATTCAGACCTCACATGGCTTCATTTCTTGCCCCTCTGGAATGCGAAATTTATAATGTACAGGGGAGTACGGAAGCCCGCACTATAATTGGCAGTTGAAAAGTTTCGAGCGCTCATAATTTATTCACACCACAATGCTTGAACTAACGTACAAAACCCCCGTGTAAAAATGTGTAGGTGTACGATTTTACTTCAGTTTTACATTTACCGATATTTAAAAAAGAAATATTGTTTTTTGTTTCATATAATTTATGTTGTCGCGCCTATGGCAATTTCAAAAATGTTATGGCAGATGTTCCAACTTTGGCCGATAGATGGCAGTATCTAGTAGTAATTGTAGTATTTTATTGCGCTTTCGTTTTATAATGTAACCGAATAAAGACCAGAATTTATGTAACATTGGGTTTTGTAAGTAGAAATTTAGGTTTTTCTTACAGTATTTTGAGTAGTAACAACAGATTAAGTATCGTATTAATACGTTTAAAAACATTTTTTTGGCCCGCACTTAATACTAAGTTAATATATTTTTTTTATTGCATACACAGGCAGACGAGCAGTCGGGGCCACCTGATGGAAAGTGGTCACCGACGCCATAGACATTGGCAATACAGGTATCACCAACGCGCTGCCTACCGTGAGACATAGGATGTTAAGTCTCGTTTACCCAGTAAATACGCTGGCTACGGTGCCCTTCAAACCTGAACACAGTAGTGTTTTCACAGTACCGCTTTGCGGTTGAAATAGGCACCACGGTGGTACCCACCCAGACGGTCTCATGTAAAAAGGGGACCCATGACCGGTAAAAAATAATAATCAATGTAGATAAAAAATATTTAAAAGCTTTTGTTTAAATTTATTACTGTAGTTAGCGAACATTATATAAACCACATACATATTACAATTAATGTGATAAAGAATCTTAACGTCTATCGATTAAAAATGCTTAAATTAAATACAAATCGTCCCTAAATTATTCCTGAAAAATAATAAATTCAACCTCAATAACTATTACCAAATCGCCTACCTAGTTTTCCAGGAAAACAATTAAAAACTCAATGACGAGCGGGAGAATTTAGAGCGCGTCTGCGCACCGTGAATCAGTTACAATGGTTGCGGCATTTTATCGACGGGTGGTTTTCATCTGGCGTCGCATAAACAGCGGTTTTGGTGGGCCCCATTCCTCGATAATCGGCAATACGCGGCTAGCACAATGCTCCCGCGGACGTTTTATACCTGCGATAAATCAGCGATGCCAATGTCGACGCTATACGATACCAACTGGGCTGGCTGCTTCCACGTCTGGGCTATTTCGGTTGAAACATCGTACAGAACTCACCAGTCACTTCAAGGATCTCGTATGAGAAGTATAATTAATTCGGCGGTGAATACGTTTTAACATTTTGTATAGATTGTCCTAGGTTTTTTTTATACAATTGAATCACGCAATTAGATCATACGATGCATTAAAACGTTGTTTAGCATAACATAAGGCATAAGCGTGCATTGGTCTGTATTAATGTGTGTCAAGAAATTTAAAATAAAATTTATTAAATTAAAATAATATTCCCGTCAAATATAAATAAAGACTACATAACCGTGCCAAAATTTGCTAGTTCAAACTTTGCTTTTGGTACAGTAAAATTAGACATAAGAGAGCCATAAGTTATATTCTTCATCATCATCATGATCAGCTTGTATTAGCCCACTGTTGGACATAGCCTTCCCCTAATGCACGCCTTCTCCATTAGGAGGTTTTTTGACCGTATCCCACCACACTGGTCCAATGCAGGTGGATGGATAGATTTTTACATGCGCATATGACGCATGGATCATCTTACTTTTAGAAGACAACGACAACACAAAGTTGTTTTTCCCGTGGGATTCGAACCCATGCCCTCCGGTTTATAAGCAAGGGCCAATATCGCTAGACCACGAAAGCGAAAGTTCTTTTATTCGAAGTCAAACGTTATTATATTTAGTAAATGTAAATAAATAAAAACAAATTAATTTATTTCTTTAAGCTATCATCTTCTATAACTACTAAACCAACAGAGACTTATTTGCGCCGCACTGTTGTCAGTTAACCTTGTTTGTTACAAAGCATTGAAACAATGTAAACGGTGTCGGGTGCCCAATTTCGACGTTGTAAAACAAAAGTTTTAGTGGCTAAATCCTTTGTTAACTGAACAGATTTTTTTACTAGTGCCATAGACTAAACGAGTAACTCGATCTCTAGTTGTCTATGGTGGCTGGTGTGAAACGGGCCTAATTCGGGCTGTTGTAAATTGAAGTGCTCGCCACGCGTAAATCAATGGAAGATTTACGAACGCACCCGAAGAATCGCATTCAGGTGGGCTTTGTACGTGACGATCTAATTCAAAAGATAACGCTATCTTTTATCGACGCAATCGATACTTGTGCTCGGAATCGATTCTGTGTACCATGTACATGTACGTGTAACACGTGCTTTTAGTTTAATTGGAAAGTTTCAAGCATCGATCGGATAGGCTAACGAAGTGCAAAAGATTTGTAAAATATTCCAAGGCTTTTTATAGAATTTGAATATTTTTTAATCTATAAAGAGTACAGTAATCTTATTTTTTTATATCAAATCATGAAATTCATATTTTATCTACAGCTTTTATAGTTCAAATTGTTTATTCTTTAGAAATTCTAAACCGTTTCTGTTTGATTTAGCGTAAATGTTTTAATTCATCAAGGTAATTGCTAACTATTTACCAAACCGAAGTATTGGATTACCAAATTGAAAGTAAGCAAATTGACACTATAATAATATGCAACTTTTAACGTAAGGAGGTTTGTAAAAACACCGTTACTAAAAAATAGTAGATATTGAATTACATGAAATCCGCAACTAACGCATAAGAAGAATTCTTTATTTATTTTTAAAATTACACCACTGTTTGATAGAACTCTGATTTGCTACTCGTCACGAGATGGCGTTCAACGCTTTTTACGATATTAAGATTTGAATGTAACGGTTAAAATGGCGTATATTGTTTAAGTTTGTTTATTATTGTAAATAACATTTTTTATTATACCACACAAAAAAATCTTTTGTGAATATACATTTACTTTTTAGTTTTATAATTTTAAAATTTACTAAATAAACCTATTTCAAAGCTATGAGTATGATTTACTTGTTACACCTATTAAGAAATCATTTTTTTTATAATGTAAGCAATCTACATTCGTTACGCTAGTTAGAATAAGCGAATATGTATTAGTTTAACATTGTAGCTAGTTAAAGCTTGAAAGGAGACTGTAAATCAGCTGTTGTATTTATACTTGAAAGGGCGAGAGAGCAAAGGAAGCATTTGTCAACACATGCGATTAGCTTGCTCCGATCGCCCGCGACGTCACCTGACGGTCGCGTGCGTCATATTTGAATGCGGCTCTATTATTACTATGACATTATTCCATCTACTCGCCACCGCGCACACTGGATGCTATAAAAAGCCAATATAAATCTAAACGTCGCCGAGATCGCCCGCATTATCTCGTGATTATCGCGTGTCAAAACATCGCCACGCTCGCGATACATCGCATGTAATCTGATAAACGATGAATGCTGCACGCTTCGCGCTTCCACGCCGTCCTTTACGCGCCAATGCGATCCGTAGCGCGCTCTCTCTCAACGGGGTCGTCCATTTCATTCATGCGCGGTACACCTCGGCCGGCGCGCTGTTTACAGACACAAACAAACTGTACACTGCAAACCGCTTAGCTTTAAGTACGGACCGTGAAAGTGATATTGTCAAATCGGGCCGTCCCTTTCTAAAAGCCGAGGCGCAACTGCGCCGGTTGCCGGTAGATGTCGCTAGCGGTGCCGTTTAGTAGCTTGTTTGAGCTAAATGTCACAATAAATTTGGGTGCGACGTTGCCGGACTTCGCCACCCGGCGCGGTGGCGGGCGGTAGTCTATAAACCGAAGTTTATTTTGGCAGCTGGCGAGGAGCCTATGTCAGGGTGGTAGGGGTCACAATGGTTTGACCGGACGGCAGATGTAAGTTGGGGCGCGCGTGTGAGCGTCACGTAAACGTAACGAGCGTGATACACACACGTACGCGAGCTGTCAGTAGCTAATGCGAGCGATGCGCCGCGATCGCTCATTGTGGCGGTACGCGCCCGCGCGGTTTATACCGTTTAATTCAATTTAGTAATTGATACGTTTGCCGGCTCGGCTCTGTCGTCCAAAGTAATCAATGCTGAATGATTAAAAAATATGATACTAATTTGTGGTTTAATTTGACAATATTATAAAAAAAATGTTTTATATTGGATTATGTTAAAAAATATGATTTAATTAATTAGCAATAATTATCAATCACTTTAATTAAAATTTATATGCACTTTAATCTTATCTGACGTTTTTTATTTATTTTTCAATAATTAACATTTATCGGAAACTGATTGTTTCATTACACTATAAATGAAAAATATTTATTTATCTAAATCCATCACACCATTTTTAATCCAACAGAGCATTTGAAGTATCACAATTTAAATATTTTTTTCTACGAAAACCATAATTTAATAAGTCAAATACAGAATCCAGACGAATCTATGCATAAAAAATCTAAGTAGCCTAAGCTCCCTAAGCGCCCCCGTAATCAAAACTCGAAAGCGAATAATACTAAAATTGTAAAACTGACAACTCCCTAAACATGGTAATTCACGCTCGGCATTCTTCGATACTCCGCTTAAACCGTTGCGGCTCACACACTGTTACAAAACACATTCTTATTACCTTAATACTTTAATACTATCGTTCTAAATTGCACTGTAAATACAGCAAGTTAAAGTCTAGTTTCTCGTGGCGGGTGTATAAGGCGTTTCACAAGGGAGCCTCATCGCACACAAGCAATATGCATGAGACGTGTTGTGTACAATATGACGTGCTCGTATTGTATCTACTATTATAAATAAAATGTGTAGCTTTCACGAGGGGCACACAGGCGTAGGAATGTTTCGACAGCGTACCGCTATGATATTTTGAACCTTTTCGCATAAGGAATAAGGCACAAAACGTGTTCAGGTGGTTTAGCAAAGCTTACGACATTTTAGTTCGTTAAAGGCGAGTGCCGTTGGTGAACGCGTGGCCTGTTATTGTGTGTATTAGGTTACTTTAATCACAATTTGGAGTGGGCCGCGATATGGCTTTCGAACTGGCGACCTGGCAACAGCGATAAATTGAATTGTTATATGCTGTCCATTTAATTTGCTTACGATTCAACCCGTCGCCTGTCTTGAGCCCTATTGTGACATTTAGTAATCCGCATTAAGGTATGCCGTTCGGGTTTCGAAATGCTCCCAAAAAGTTGTCACTAAAGTTTTACTTTAAAACTTCTGTCAATAATATATTGCAAAATAAATATCGTTTTGCAAATAATTAGTTGGAATAGTAAACGTTGCATTGTTAGTCGACACTTTGTTATGACATTCAATGCGTTAGGTGTTATAAGTTAATTAGTTTTAAATGCATTAAGCAATTTAACTATACGGATGCCGTAAAAGTGCCCTCTTAACAGTTACTCGTGCCATAATGTGGTGTTATGAAATAGGTGGAACGACAAAAGGCTATCGTCTTTATCGCTTCAAGGAAGTTGTTCTGTTTCTTGTTAATTTATTACTGTACAAAACTTTTATATAGAAGGTCATAGAGGTCATAACTAAATTAATCAAAGATCGAAGGAACATTTGCTTGATGGTAAGCGAGGGCCTGTCTGATTGCGGTCGTACACGAGTCGGTTGTTGATACAACTTCTTAGTAAATACACTAGTTAGGGTTCCCGTGAACGTTAACACTAGTGTTCGCACACTACTACGTTGCAGCAACCGAGTTAGAATTGTATAGTAGTCGGCACTAAGTGAACATAAATATACATACACATTTTGTTGTAAAAGGGTAATATGACGAAACGTAGATATGGCATTTGAAGGATTCCTTCCCTAAAGCACGCATGACAAGTTCTGACGAAGGGTCAGAACTGTCAGAGACATGACAACGTTTCACCCTTATACGATAAGTTTTTGAATAAACAAACATTACCACAAGAATTATACGGTAATATTTATCAATCTCGGCATTATAATAGTGAGCTTATGACGAAGTTGAGACTTAGAAAAATGAAAACGTTTTTAAGTAAGCAGATTGTAATTAACAATCTAATTCATGCTACAAGCTTTGCGTTATATTTCCTTATGTCTTTGTTTGTATAAACCTATAGGATTATATAGCAGCGTGATATTTATTAAATCTGATTGCTATTAGTCGTCCTCCTAAAATTGAGGAAATATTTAAGTACTATCGCGTTTAACAAAGCATACAATCAAACAATCATGCTCTAAATATTAATATGAAAAAAGCTAGCTAATTGCTTTTGAATGCTTACACGTTATGTCTTTAAGAATCATCATATATAAAGAACATAATAAATAAAAAAAATACACTGCCTTTGTAATCTAAATATAAAAACAAAATAAATTTCTTTAAGTTTAATAAAAGTTTAAATTGTGTGTTTTAATAATATTGTTGTGTGATTTTTTTTAATCTATGATCTCACCTCACATGTTCTTCGCGAGAATGCAACAGGAATACAGATTAGAAATATTTTTTCACTCGAACTCAATGAATCGATAAACGCTAATGGTGCGAACGTGGTTAGTATCGATTTTATTGCTCGTATTTGTAATGGTAATTGGATATTTTTCAACGTACAGCCCGTGAAACTATAACTGCTTCTTTAACGTCTGTTCTCGTGTTATCACCTCGTAATGTGTTAATATCGAGCGTTGCTGGAGATAGTCTTTTTATGCAAGCCAGTAAAGGAATTTGTGACTGTTGGAGAATAGAAAATCGTAGTTCTTTTGACTAGTAATTAGTATGATCACGATGACAATTATAGAAATTATAAATTTCACAAGAAATATTCCTTTTCATTGTTATACTCCATTGAATAATCATTTTTTGTTTTACGAAATAAAGGAATTGGATGGGATTATTAAATTAGGTAAAAAAGCGCTGTTGGCGCCGTGTCTTCTATTGGTGGATCATCGCCACACTAAATCCTCACACAATGTTGAACTAATCAAAGCTGTTTTAACTTCGCGGCAATACAGTTTGAGATTACTCTCAATTTAGCTAAATTCCACATAAAATTGCTACTGTAACGTCTGTTATGTAAAAATTGTAGAGGAAAATAACAACATATAACTTGTATCCAAGACAAATAAGAAGAATGAAGTTAATCGTTTCAGTTCTTTAAACTAAACATTATTTACTGCATCTAAAACATATTTATTTGTTGTAGTTGTAATTGGAACATTTATGACAGTTTATTAAAGACAATACTCTACTATATTCATTACCAACAAAGTTAAAAAACAAGTACGTTTTTCAATTCGAGTACAATTTAAAGAACACCAACTGGGAGACTTACTTCTAGCACCGTATCGTTTATCTAAAGTTTGCAAGTTCTCAACTTCTCACACGACAAGTACGAACGGTGCTTTATTAGTATATTGTTTAAAAGATAGCGTTATTGTGCGGCGGAGTCAGCGGGCGGCGGTCAAGTAAATTAGAGAGCGAACATACTATAACTAAGTCTAACTTGCTAACAAAAGAATAATATGGATACGCTATCATATTTAGCAAATTTGTAATGGCTTTTTTTCTTAGCGGTAGTTGTAGAAAGTAGCTTGTATGTGTATGTACAACTGCCTCCGTAGCCGAGAGGTTAGGGCGTGTGTTTTAGAAGCCGGAGGTCGTGGTTCGAATCCTGCGGGGACTTAACTAATTTTCATTGTAGTTTCCTAGTCGGTTAGGCCAATTTAGGCCGATAACCCGATTGTAATGATCCATCTGTCAGATGGGCATGTAAAAGGTCGGCCACCAACCAAACCGCATCGGACCAGCGTGGTGGGATACGGTCCAAAAACTACCGAATTTAGGAGGCGTGCGTTAGGGTGGCCTATGTCCAGCAGTGGACTAACACAGGCTGATGTTGTGTATTATTGATTTACTAGAATCCAATATGGAATAGATCTATACCAAGTAAACCTATAGCAACTTATTGCGTTTCTATTATTTGGTTGTCACTCAGATATTGTCAATTTTTTTTATTTGAATAATTCAGGCCCTTAAAAACAATGTTATTTTTAGTGCTAGATTTAATATAGTCCATTTAAGAAAAGTTTAAATAATCACCGTGTTTTTTTGCCTTAGCATTAATGTCTGTTTACATCAATCAAACTATGTTACGTCTAAAACAATGAAGGATAATTAAAAAATATAGGTAATGTTCATCATCATCTTTACGAATCGTTATTAGGACATTAACATAAATACCGAATTAACATATAAATAGGTCTAATTTCGATAATTAACACTTTCTAGTTGGAAAAATATTACATTTAATCTACTAAACATTTAGTAATTTGGGACCAACATAGTCTACTACAATTACGATAGTAAAAATCGGGCTGTATTCCATAGTTATTTCGGTAAATCCATTATTTAACGTAAACAAATAAACAGTGTGTTAAAACATTTTAATTCCATTAACGTAACGGTTACTCTACTTCATCTCATGACTTATATTACACCGTTTAATTGAATCTCTTCGTGTATATTTAAAATCAGTAGATGTGTAATGCCATGCTTTAAAAAGAATAGGGAAACATTTATGACTCATGTGAACCCGTTTTTTGATGACTCATGCGCAATCCGGAACTTTAAAATGTTTGATACAGTCAAACGATATATAGATGGATGCATGTGTTTCACTTAACTTTTATTTGAAAAGTTCTGTAGATGTTATTACTGAGTTTTTATATTGCGTGTATAGTAGAAAGACTGCAAAATGTTGATAAACAGTATAATCGATGAATAAATATTATTTCAAGGATAAGTTTGAATTGTCTTATTAAATAATTTATGAATAGTTTAAATCAATGTATTGTTGATTCTGTGCAAGTAAATAAAATCGCGAATTTCATTGAAGTTGATGGTGAAGATTTGCGTCATGAAATATGTACAAAAATGTTTTAGTATATTTAATAGGATGTATAATTTAAATTCGGTATTATACTTATTTATTTATGTACGAAGCTTTGTGATGTTTGATAATGTTGTGTGAATCCATGTTATATATAGTCACTAGTATTTAGGAGGGCGAACTGCCTCCGTAGCCTATGTATAGGCGTGTGCCTTAGAAACTGGAGGTCGTGGGTTCAATCCTGCAGGGACTCAACAAATTTTCATTGTTGTTTCCTAGTTGTTGGGCAATTTAGCCGATCACCCAATGTGTCTGAAAAGTAAGATGATCCATGCGTCGGATGGGCATGTAAAGTCAGGTCCACCACCAACCCGCATTGGACCAGCGTGGTGGATACGTCCAATCCTAATGGATGGAGTGTATTAGGAAGGCCTATGTCAGCAGTGGACTATCACAGGCTGATGATGAGATTTGGAGGTTTTACAGATATTGTATTTATTCAGATTAATTGAAATTTATGTTGCTAATCCAGCCTGTAATAACCTAGTCATAGTAATTAGGACCTCCTGGTTTTTATTATACAGCGTGAATTTAATTTAAACCCAAAAATTATGTGTCTGATAAACACTGTTTTTACGCACTTAGTGTTTGTATGGTATCAGAGCTGTAGATATCATAATAGAAATAATGTAAGTTTAAATCTGAAGAAGCTTCATACCTATACAAGATTTATGTAAATTAAAATATAATGTCAAATACAAACAGCGCTTTGATTCTGATATAGAGCTATCATATTGTATGCCTTCTTCTCCAAAAAGATTAATTGGAATATTTATGGAAAGACTGACATCAGGTATCTACAACCGAATTGAGATAAACTTCATTCAATGATATTGAATGATAAAATCAATGCGTGTTACGTGATTGCCAGTAAAATAAGAGGACTATTTGATAGTCATATAAAGTAGGTCTTACGCCTTGATTTTTCTAACTTGTCGCCTGTCCGTCTCATCGGACTCTGAGAGTGAAGGAGGGAAAACTTTTTCCGGACGTATACTGGTCTACTGCCTCCGTAGCCTAGTGGTAAGAGCGTGTGCTTTATGAACCGGAGGTCTTAGGTTCGAATCCTGCGGGAACTTAATAAATTTTCAATGTTATCTGGTTGGTTAGGGCAATTTGGGCTGATCTCTCAATTGTCTAAAAAGTAAGATGATCCCCGACACATGGATCATCTTACTTTTCAGACAATAGACATGTAAATAGTCGGTCCACCCACCAACCCGCATTGGACCAGCGTGGTGGAATACGATCCAAAAACTCTCTAAATGTACATGGCGTGCATTGGGATGCTATGCATGCTATGCATGGGGAGGCCTATGTCCAGCAGTGGGCCAAACGCAGGCTGATGATGTATATACTAGTGCACTACAAAGTCTCTTGCGCAGATGGCTGATATTTAATATATATCAGCCGCCGTATTCAAAATTGACTAATGGCTAAGACATAATTTACAGTATTAGCAATATGATCAACATTTTTTCTATTCTAAACCCGAAAACCTACCTGTAGATTTAGTATTTAAATGCCCACGGATTATCCATAGCATTTAGCGTTCATCCGCGCAAGGAATGCAGCCCGGCGACTGCAGTGATGCATATCGGTCCCCTCCTAACCCCCACACCCCCTTTACCTGCAGCCTCTTTGTTTTCTACTTATTACGTAGGCATTAATTTCGAAGACTGAGCACTGTGCTAAGTGCGATCTAGATCTTGCTGTAGTTAAGTAATAAGCGGGACTGTTTGGTTAGCGTTTTCATTGTAAGGTAGTAAGTACTCAGGATTCGCTTTATTGTCTGTTTTATGGATGTTATGATTATGATTTATTATCTGTGGACGTTTTACGGTGTTGAGTTATTAGATGATTTGATATATAATGTAAGTTTTAAACTAAAGTCTAATAATAATTTATTTTGTAAAAAAGTAATATTACTCATCAATAATACATTATTTCTAGTAATAAAGCTTTTAACGCCATATGACTGTGGAGTGTAAAAAAAATTAGAGATGTGGAGAAAAAAAAAACATAACTGGCAATAAAAGATGTAAAATAATTTTCAATAAGTTAGTTTAACCTTCTCGTAATATGCTTTAGTATCTTTGTGCATTTTATTTTCGTATTTTTTTACTTTTAATATAATATATAGCATATAAAAATCATTTTTTTACATTGTCTGTTAAAATCTACTAAAGAGTAAAATATAATAAATAAACGTAGTCATCAACATGATGTTTTCCGTTTGAAAATAAACGGGATTACGTCTATAATAACAGATTGTAAGTCACTAAAACAATGCCCATATAATAATGATGTAGATTTAAGAAAATGATATATCTTAATAAACGTTTCTAGCATAATTTTCCCAATACAGAAACTGTTAGGTAGGTTTGCTGCGAAATATTTCAACGCGTTATTGTCGTAGCGTTTTAATTTTACATAGCACACATTAAACGAAATCAAAACGAGCAAAGCAGTTTTTTTGCTAATGACAAGAGTAGTAAGATAAGAATAAACTAATTTTTATATAATATAAATTTCACGGATGTAAGAAATTATTTTTTTTAACTTTATCACCAGAAAAACAATCTATTATACTGGTATCTTTTTAATGTAGAGCTAAATATGGCACAATAAATGTCGTTTCTGCAGTTAACATACCATTGAATGTAATTGACAGAAATCCATTAAATTCGAACTTCTGGACAATCATTTAAAAAAATATAATAATCGAATATATACAGATTTTATCACAGTAATATTTTTGGGTAGAATGAGAGATCTTATCAATTTAAAACGAACAGTAAAAAATGCGTCAGTGTTCCAACGTTAAATAAGATAATATATTGGTAATAATATTCCTTAATGAGTTAGGTTAGGGCAATTTGGCCGATCACCTAATTTTCTAAAAAGTATGGGTATGGATGGGTATGGATGGGCATGTAAAAAGTCGGTCCACCCACCAACCCGCATTGGGCCAGCGTGGTGGGATACGGTCCTAAAACCTCCTAATGGAGAAGATATGCATTAGGGTCGGTCTAAGTTCAGCTGTGAACTAACACAGCAACCCCCTAATTTACGAGGCTTGCGTTAGGGGAGGGTTTTGTCCATAAATGGACTAACACAGGCTGATGATGAATGAATTATGTAGTCCCAAACTGAGCTAAGCTTGTACCATGAAAACTAGACGGCTGATAAATACATAGACTACACACAATAAATACTTTTTATTTTGTAACTATATACATACATCTACGAGTAGATATGACACGCAGACACGAGAAAAACGCTATTTGCTTCGCCAATATTCCTCTCGTGGTGGAAATCGAATCCACATCCTTGGGCGCAGCAGTCAGGATCTCTACAATACCAATACACCTAACGGGTCGTCAACGTTATCGTTTACTTCTGTCTAAGGAAGCATTAGTTCGGTGGTTCTGCCACAAAGCAGTCGTTTGTTAAGCCTTCTTTTTTTAAATACCACTGTAAAATTACATAACAAATAAGAAGTAATGCAAGATGATGGGGATGACCGAAAATCGGAGGCAATGGCATGCTTTAGGGGATTGATGCCTGTGGCCAGCAGTGAACTATCACAGGCTGATAATGATGATCAAATAACATGTATCATGTCGTGTTTCAGGGCGGCGAGTGGATTGGCATTCTTTCGACTTTTTGTGGCATTTGCTGCCTTTCTTATGAACAGGGCGTATATCATATCATTTGTCAAACTCCCTACCTATCCCATTGAATGACAAAAATAAATATGAATTCAGAATTTAATAACCCCGAATCGCTTCAATGGTTTTGGCGCAAACTCAATGAAGTGGTAAAATTGTTTGTAATGACGATGTATTCAAATTATTAAACTGAAATTACAGTTTGCGTTCCTTTTTGAAACGAAGACCAAAAGAGACTATAGAAGCATTACGCCAGAAGTTTTCATATTTGTATCAAAATGTTTCTGGAACAATTTACGTAACTTTCACAAATGTACCATGCAAACAAAAACTGTTGTACCCGGTAAGTCCTGTTACAAAGCTGTTTAAATGCCGTGGTGAAATTAAAAAAAACTGAATGCCTTACACAAAAGAAGGTTGATTACACGTCACTAGTTCTAAGACCTTTTTGTTTTTTTATGTTTCCGCTTTTACTTTTTTTATTTCTTCTACATTACGCAAAATAAAAGCAAACCAGATATATAAACTAATTGCAATTTTTATCCTGATTTTCAAATAGTTGCGATAATGATTGGTTAGAGACATTATTTTACCAGAGGTACATATTTACTTTCAGAAAACACTCAAGTTATATAAATATATTGTAACTACCGCGTTTTGTATTCATCGGAGAATATTTGTATATACTTATTTAGAAAAAACTTCAAAAAGTTCAGACGCATCTAAAATTTTGACCGCATGAAACTTTAATAAATTGTATTATGTTAATATTTTGTTGGGTGTTTGCTCGTCACTCTTTCTACAGTACCCAATAAGAAAGTCTTAGGTCGGTCATTACAGGTAGAACGCACTGCGTCCTACCTGTAATGACCTACCTAAGACTTTCTTAACGACCTACGGTGCTGAGACTTGTGCACATATTGTTCGACTGGTTCACAAGTTAAAGTTGCTCAGCGAGCTATGCAGAGGCCTATGCTCGGAGTATCGGAATATCTGAAGAACCGTATAGAAATGATGTGATCCGTCAGAGAACCAGAGCCACCGATATAGCCCACCGAATAAGCCGAAAACTGACAACCGCTGGAGTGGAGACCGAAGCTCGGCAAACGTAGTGTGGGACGCCCTGCGGCAAGATGAAGTGATGCCACTCCGTGATATGACATTCGCGAAGTGGCCGCTGTGGGCTGGATGAGAATAGCCGAAGATCGGAAGCAGTGGTGTGCATTAGGTAAGGGTAATGTCCAGCAGTAGACGGACACAGGCTGATGTTGATTGACTGATTGAATATTTGTGTTAAGTAAATTTAATAAAAATATCTGATAATGCACAATAAAACTTAAGTAACAGATGATGAATTACTTGAAAAGAACTTAAAAAGTTAGTAAGATTGAAAAGTTGGAACATTGAGTCACATGTACATCGAGTGAATAACTTAAACATAGATCGCGTCAGCACCGTGAAGTCATACAATGACGCTTCGGAAACTTTACGAAATATTCCAATAACTGGAGGCACGCTCTATTACTCACTTTACTAAAATGGTAATACCATATCTATTTGTCATTATAGTACAAGGATATATTGTTAAACATACACATCTTACAGTTGATAAGATATATCTTAGCAAAAGTACACTAATACGGCAAGATTTTACGTATTAGAGAAATGAATGAGGTGTTTAGATTGTATTACTAACATACTAACATACAGTCTATTTAAAAAAAAATAATAAAAAAAAAAATAAAAAAAAAAAAAAAAAAATTGTGATTTGGTTTACAGGACTCTTTAGTTTCTTTAATAATGGGTAAGCGAGAGGTATCCGAGTGGTGGAATGGTGGCGTTTTACGCTCCGTCTATTATAAACAGGGCGTTTTACTGACTAGGTGCACATCCCAATCATTTTATAGCATAAAGATATAAAAGCTCTCCGAGCTGATTACGACTACGGCGGCCAACTTATATTAAACATCTGCCAATTACGCTGGAGATATTATAGCGCATGGGACGGATAACTGATAACTGACACGACTTTTAACATGCCCATCCGACGCATGGATCATCATATGTTATGGGAAATCGGGTGATCAGCCCGCATTGCCCTTACCAGCTAGGAAACAAGAAGTGGTTGAGTCCTCGCAGTATTCGAACCCACAAAGTTCAGTTTCTAAAGCGCGAACTCATACGACTAGGCTTCCAAGGTAGTTTTATATAAATAGTTATAACAAGTTAACGAAAGTAGGGTAGAGATACGGAACCTCTAATAAGAGCGTTATGATGTTAATATTTTGCTAGTTTCAATTAAACTCCTAAATAATTGTCAGCATTCCATTATATTTGAGCTATTTTATATGTTATCGTCATCATCATCATCAGCCTGTGATAGTCCACTGGTAAACAAATGCCACCCTAACACACCCCTATCCGTTAGGGGGTTTTGGACCGTACCCCACCACACTGGTCCAATGCGGGTTGGTGGGTGAACCGACTTTTTACACGCCCATCCGACGCATGGATCATCTTACTTTTAAGAAAATTGGGTGATCGCCCCATATTGCCCAAACCAACTAGGAAACAACAATGAAAATTTGTTGAGTCCCCACAGAATTCGAACCCACGACCTCCGGTTTCTAAAGCACACGCCTTCACCACAGGCTACGGAGGCAGTTATTTAAGTATTATATATGTACTGGTCATTTATCCTTATTGAATAAAATTTTGGGATTAGACAAGCAAAAC
Source organism: Lamproptera curius (assembly GCA_029286875.1). Lineage (NCBI taxonomy): Eukaryota > Metazoa > Arthropoda > Insecta > Lepidoptera > Papilionidae > Lamproptera > Lamproptera curius. The sequence continues at coordinate 113,827 of JAGSMT010000085.1, read as the reverse complement.
ATTTATCTGATAGTAACGGCTAGCTAATAAAAATCTCATCGTATCTTTGATAAAGTCAAAGTCAAATATCTCAATTCAAGAACATAATTAACTAATAAGAGAATCTAAGCATTCGAAAATTAATCTAACATTGGTTAGATAACGGAAGAAGAACCAGCGTAAAAACACAACTCGTTATAGTTATTATCTTTAAGTGATTGATATCCCGGTGACAAATGAATAAAGATGATTGTCATAAACAGCTATTCGGTAGCTGTTGGTTATTTTTACGTAAATTTTATATAATATTTGTCTCTTAATTAGGAACGATTACATTATACTAACGCAAACAGACACAGCATAAAGTACATAGATGCAATGCCGGCCCCACCGCACGCTTAGTAATCTGCGAAATCGACTCAGCACCAAGGCGTCCATTAATCAATGCAACATATTTCTAGTATGCACGTAATGAATACGTTCACCTGTCGGTTAGGAGAACTACGGTCTAGATAAGCGTGTACCTAGCATAGAGCAGTGCATACTTGGCGGCATCTGGGTTAATGCGTTGAATTAATTGATCAAGCCACGACCCGGCAAAGGGCTAAGTGTTTCGACACACTGCCATATGATCGAATTAATATGGTATCTTATTATATATTATAATCGATTGCAGATCATGCGAGCTTTAATCGTTTTGAAATTTGTTAAATGTCTAGATTAAATATTTTCAGCTGCAATCTAAGGCATACCTTTTGCTTATTTACTAATGGAAATCATCATCTTAAAATAAAGTATTTTCGTATTTTCTATATACTTTTATGATTTACACCTAATTTTCCAAAAAACTACATTTTTCGAGACCATACCGAAGGTAATTAATGTATTTTTTTTAATTATAACAGCAAATATTACTTATGTATCAACTGCCTCCGTGGCCTAGTGGTATGGGCGTGTGCTTTAGAAACCGGAGGTCATGGGTTCGAATCCTGCGGGGACTCAACAAATTTTCATTGTTGTTTCCTAGTTGGTTACGGCAATTTGGGCCGATCAGCCAATTGTCTGAAAAGTACGATGATCCCTGCGTCGGATGGGCATGTAAAAAGTCGGTCCACCCACAAACCCGCATTGAACCAGCGTGGTGGGATACGTTCCAAAACCCCTAATGGATAGGGGTGGATTATAGGAAGCCTATGTCCAACAGTACACTATCACAGGCTGATGATGATGGTAATGTTGATGATTTATCAACTTATATATTAAAGATACACTAGCTCATTTAGTATTAAAAATTCTATTGTATGTTGAAAATAACATATTTTTCTAGACACAATATTTTTCATTGATATAATACCTAAAAAATTTTTACCGAAGAAATAGCATTGTCCTTTTGAAAAACAATTTCAACTGAATTCGCTAAATAATTGCGAAGATTACGGGAAAGTTCTTTTGCACGTCTTTTTGCGGCATTATCTTTCCCTTTCATCCGCCCTTTTTGGTTTTTCCACGGAGCAGTCGAAGGAAATCGCCGTCCGTAGCGATGCGACGATAAAATCTCGTGCCGTTCGTCTTTTGTTTGTGGAAATCTATCGATTCTACGTATTCTTACAGTCGATGTGATATTGTATTTCAAATAAGTCAATGTATATCAAGTCGTAAACGTACGTGTAAAAAGGAAAACTTTAAATCAAATTGATTGTTACAATATACTATGTAAGTGACTCATGGCCTTATTAAGTTATAAAAAATATCAACAATTGTCTAAACACAAATACAAAGAAATAGGAACAATACACATTATAGGTATTATAAATGAGTGTTATGTATTACTGAATTATGTCTCTGAATATTAAACTTGCAGATTTATGAAACGTATTTTATCAAAATGTTCTTGTTATACTTAAATCACCAAGACAAATAATAAAATACACAACATACGGAGTTTTTATTGGATAGCTGCACTAAATATGGACTCATATGGAATGATTATTTTAGATTGAACGTTATGATCATTTATGATTATTTTTGACACAAAACAGTAGTGTAAAAACTCTACATAGTTAAAAAGACATGACATGCCCGGGTCGGTTAACTTACAGATATTGTTTGTATTTTTTTTATTGTTGAAATTTAATTTTACTTAACCTACAGGCAATATTTATGAGCTTTTTCGACGAGTAAAGACATTTTTTTACGATACTAATACATCTGTGAAAAACTTTAATAAACCTTAAAGTATTCTTTTATATGGCGGCTGTAAATGTAACTAAATCTGTTAAATCGCAATTATTATAATCAACACTATCAATCAGTTATATCTTTTACATGCAATTGGATTTTTCTCGTAAAATTACGTAAACAATCAATACAGCTTCAAGACATAAAGAGGCACGGCGGCTTACTTGAGCGAAAATGACTTGTAAAACGTTGCATCGTCGTAATAATATCAGGGGAACATTAAGCGAATCTAAGGTGAGCCTCCGCCTCTGTTGCAGCCGAGACCGTAGGCTGTGGCGCCTCCCGCTTCTAGAATTAATAACTTTCTCAACCCCCAACCCACACTCCGAAAGCTCTAAACACCCCCATCTACCCTCCCCATACCACTGATGCCCTTACTTCTGACGCGTTTCACGATTGGTGTTACAGTATTCATTGAAACGACTTATTATAATAGGAATTGTATTTTTTCTTGAAGTAAGGATAGATAATTTGAAAAATGATGATAAGTCATAATTGGCTTTAGCAATTAAATATAAATAATATGGGCAACACTATACCTTAGTTTGTTTCTTGAAGATCCTTTTTAAAATACTAGGAGCAGATTCCTCACCTGATTGTAAGTGAGCCTGAGTATGCAAGCTACAAATGCGTTTTGGGAAGGCCTCATAAGAAGATATAGGTTCTTAAAGGACAAGAATAAGAGGCAAAGAGCCTACCTCTTTTTCTTTGTCCAACCATTGAGTGTCTTATGGTCAAGTGACAGAGATTTTGGCTTTGTTTGATTTCTAATTACTATATGTTTTCGAATAAAGACATTGTGCGAATGAAGTGTAAGATCGAATCGAGTTAAACTAGTAGACCGTGCTCCATCCCTCTCTGGCGCGGTCGGAAAGCCTTCAGAAGTTTCAGGAGTGTTTCGGTTTGCCTCTTTGACTCTGTTTGGGTGTGTAATGATTTGGCGCGCGTGTAATTTGCTGAAAAAATGTCAAACTCCTCCCCCCCCATTCCCGCGTCCCCCTTTCACCGGGCGCTTGTTACATCGCTCCATGATCTTTTGATTATTGTTATTACCGACTAAGGTTTATAAGTCGCGTGCGAGCGCGTCCTTTGACGTGGGGCGTTTGAGTTATTACATTCGTAAGTGTAAGGCTACAGATATACAGATTATGTAGTAATAATGCCGCGACACGTTTTCGTTCTGTAATCTGTCATATGTTTTTTTTTCAATTCCTTTTTTTTAAAATTGCAAAATGCGGATATGTTAACAATAGAGTAAAATTTAAATATACATTATCAAAAATAAATATTTTCTAACAATAAATATGTAAATCTAACTAAATTTTTTTTAAATACTTTTGTGCCTTGTGAGTTGTACAGATAAGAAATGACTGCATCTATGGCGTTTTAAATGTAACGTATCCAATATAACCGAATTAATTAAGTTTAACCTCTGACATTGACCGTCTAGCCGCGGTAAGTGTTCTGATATCGCTCCGAATACAACATTAGGTACAATTACATTCTGATTAGTGTGGTCCGTATTCGGGGCTCGCATAGTTGCGCTAATATCGATCTAGGTATGAATATTTCAAGTAACCCCGTCCTTGCAAGCTGCTAGTACTACGAACAATGTGAAGTGAAGCTTTTCAATTTTTCATTAGTTTGCGTCTGTAAAGGAAACCCTAAGATTACCTTAATTCTAGCTAAGAGATTAACTAGTCTGTTACTAGCCTTTGGTTTATAAAACATTTGTGCCTAAGCGCGTAGATGTAGACTGTTTTAGGTTCTCACATAATTGAATATAACCTTTTGGAATCAAATCTAATTACATAGGTATAAAATCTTAACAGCCTGTGGTAGTCCACAGCTGAACATAAGCTTTAGGGGAAACTTCTACCGACTTTTTACATGTCCCTCCGACGCATGGATCATCTTACTTTTGAGATAATTGGATGATCGGCCCAAATTGCCCTAACCAACTAGAAAAAAACAATTAAAATTTGTTGAGTCCCCGCAGAATTCGAACCCATGACCTTCCAAAGCACATGCCCTTAACACTAAGCTACGATTTTGTTTTACCTTTTATCCATGAGTTAGTATTATCATTGAGATCCAACGCTGCTTTTGGGCGTAACGAACGATAAATTAAAAAATATGTTAAGTTCAATTGTAAATGTACATCAAATCGTTTTAGGTTTCGGATTGGAATCAAATTGTTTTAGGATTGCTTGCTCCTTGAATATTCCAGTCCTTAGGGATATGTTTCAGTGATGTTGCAAATTGCTTTTCTTGAAAAATAACATCACTACTAGATTTCGCATGCGCTCTCTGAGGTCTAGCTTTAGTTACGTGTAGAAACTGATCAAACGTTGCTGTATGATATTATTTATTACTAAAACTGGTATTAATAGGAAACTATCGAGAATAAAAATAAAAATATTTTCTTACTAGCAGTCGCCTGCAGCCTCGTCCGCGTGGTGGATATATAATAAAAAATATTATTTAATCTAAGTAAAGGTAGCCTAAGTTAGTTTCGGACCAACCATTTCAGTGATTCGCAAGCTCGAACAAACGTAGAGATGGGTGATATGAAATGGAGTTACAGGGGGATATTTTTTTTTGTACTTATTTCTATTATACTTATTTTGCCATATACATATCTCGGTTATATATCGCAAATTTAAAAAGGGGTTACTTTAACGTTACGAACCATTACGAACGCACCATTTTTTTATACATGTCTACATAAAGCATTACCTGAAAACTTTATAAAAAATAAATAAGTTTTTATATTTCAAAGGTCGTAGAAAGTAAAATAATTAACTTTTTACGACCTTTTAAATATCTTGTATGTGTAATCTGAGTTTCATCAATGAAATTATTCTAAGTAGTCTTTATATATCTTTGATGTTTTTCAATTAAATTTATAATAGTTATTCTTGGGATAAGCGTTACTTATTTTTAATACAAAAGTAAAACCAATGGTACAGATTTTTAAAATTAAACGTATATTGACAAAAAATATAATTTATTTATAGAGCTATGAGAATTTTACATCTAAACAAATTACTCCTTCTTTCCATTTTACCATTATAAACATTTGTAATAACTAATTTTTCATCAGCTGACTAATTTTGAGTGGTATTTGGTAGAAAAATTGTATATGTACATGTTTTTGAACACTTATAGAAAAAAATACTTATGTTAAAAGTTAAAAAGTTTTTACAAGTTCTTCCGCAAAATGGAACGCTACCGTATTCCTATTTGTACTGGCCTTTCTGATCTTAGCCTTAATCCATTGCATGATATCTCTATCGCACTTGACTACATAAACATAATTTTAGCGTGTACAATGTACATTTGTACATTATGTACACTGATGTACAATTGAACGCGCTCACAATGCACTGTACACACTAATAACGCGGGAAGGGCTTTACATCTTCAGTAATCTGCTCGTACGCGGTGCGGCACTCCATCCATATTCGTAGTAATTGGATTGACCGTAGTGTATTTAGGTCGTCGTTTCTGCTGACCTCTAGTGGACTGCCATGTAGATGTCGTAGTTTTAGAGCTTTAACGAATTCTGCACTTCGTTGTCAGATTTTGCATTGGCTTTTTTTTATTTTGCCAGTTAAAAAGAATGCATTCCTTCGTAATCTTTTTCTTATATTAAACTATCCTTTTTAACCTTGAAATATTAAATTGATTATTTTTAATCTCTCCTATTATTGCATTTTTTCGGATAAATAATTTTAAAGTTAATTGTAAAAACGTTAGGACTACATACTGATAGACGACCTTGATCTTATTGTAATTAAGAATGCAGGATAATCGATCTTTTTGACAATAAAGGCCAGTTATTGTCATATATTTCATATGGACCTAGTTTACCATCTTTTCTTATGTATCCTAATTTACCTTTTATTTTTAAATGTTTCTACCGTACGGCGCAGTCGTCCTTAAACTTCAAATTTACGTAATAGACAAAACTGTAGCCAGGGACGCTACTCTACTAGGATCAGGGCGGAACTGTAAGGATAACATGATATTTTTTTTAATATTTAGGCCCTGTTAGACGAGCATAGATATGAAAATGAGTTCGAGGGGAAGCGTGTAATTCAGAAAGTGATTCTTTTTCTTAAATAATGCTCTGAATATATTGAACTAGAAAAATTATAATATCACGCCTGTTGCAGACTGATTTGATCCCTTTAAAAATGGCGTGAGAAAGGAACTACTCTTTGTTTTTCCTGTGCAAAATCCCAAATACCCTGAGCGCACCCTAGATATCTTAAAGTTACCGACAGGTCACAGCGGGCTACGCTCGTTTTCGTTGCCTAATATATATTTTATGTATACATATATTTTATATATAATATTTATTTATTTATTTGCCTAAGCGAAAATTACATTTGAAGGATAATATAGATTTGAAGATCTGATATGATCTGATCTGAAGATGCTATTATGCCTTAATGTTATGATGATTCCAGAGCAATTAGCTCTTAGCGAGTTAATTACGTACACATCCGTCCAATACCGCGGACGGCTATGTTCTCGAGTTTTTCCTGTTTTAAATTTAAATACTTTCTTTATTTTCCGCTATTTTCAAACGTGCCCGCCGTGTAATCCATCATTGTTCTGAAAAAGGAGATACCGATGTGCGAACAATGTGAGCTCGCAACGTTTTTAATTACTTATCCGACATAAAAGCATTTGCAGATGCCATGTACATATTTTCGTTTGTACATAGCGCTCGTACGTACTGTACAAGTAATTGGAGTGAATTGGATTGGTGCGATGCGGAGTTTATTTGGGTCATAGCGGTCGTCTGGCGGGCTACTATCCCGGAGTTATGTTGCCCGTAACAATGAATTATATTGCGGAACAAACCTATTCGTTATTACGTGACGAGAAAATGTTAAACCCTTTTCAGGGTAAGTTCAACAGGAAAAAATATCAATTTTTTTTAAATTTATCAAACGATTAGTCTAACTATCGTTCGTCTGTCTATCAAAGTTTTTTAACATCTATTGTCGGTATTTTGTAATTGGTTAATAAAATATAGTCCAATTACCCACCTCCTTCAAAATTAATGTAATCCGTGTATCGAACAGGCGTTTAAAATTTGGCTCTGATTCCCAATAGTGTCTTTTCGTTACTAAGGAAAGTTTGGGTAGTGTACAAAATATTGTCAAGAAATCAATTTATGTGTTCAGAATCATATATCGCTCCATTAATAAACAGTTATTCCTTTGTCTCTTGTTGGATTGCAAGCCGATGCCGTGATTATATGTAATAAAAAGACATCTTAGGAACAAACTAATTTAGTTCTATAAAATTTTGATAGTCCAGGCATAAGAAAGTGGGGTAGAAAATGTTCTAAAATACAATTATTTTAATGCGGATATAAAACTATACTAATAAAATTTAATAAATAATCTTAGTCATCAATACATTTACACTATTAATTCCTTATTAACTTTATACAAGCTAATAATAATAAAATTGTTAAGATAGCGTCATAGCACCTACGCAAATTTTTTTCCAAAGACAAGTTTCTAAAAGTTCATTCGCCCGCAAATGCAGCTAAAATTACTATAGTCGGGTTAATGCTCTTTTAGGGTTAGAATTGTGAATGAATTGCAGTTAAGATGTAATAAAACAACACTAAATCCTACGAGACTGTTAACCCTATTGCATTGCACCCTCTCGAATATAGCGTAGTCCTGTGGACTGTATCAAGGTGCGTATATGAAGATGAGCCGAATATGTTTTGCCTTATGTTCGTAGTATATCGTCTTTCACATTGAGGGCATAAAGGTTATTATCCAAACTTGTGGAGAACATGAATAGTATACGCGCCTTTATAAGCTGTACATGTTTTGTGAACAAAGTGGCTATATAAGATGTCTTAGAAAATTTTTCCTAAAACATTTTACCAGACTATTTTTCAATACACCTAAATGGGAGACGGTCATCAGATTTAATGTACTTATGCATAATAATTGTCCAAATAGAAAAGTGGCAAAGATATTAAGCGCAAGATCAAATAGTAAGCGATAAACTAATAATACTCAAAAATGATCGTGTGAGTTAATGATGACTTACGACTTACATTTTTTTTGATCTGGACCAGTTAAAGCCTTGTCCTTCCAAGTAAATAATAAAAAACAACAATACCTCATAAAAATAAAAGTCAACTTTTCATGAAAATAGAAGTCAGGAAGTAGAGAAAAAGTCAGTCAGTAAAGATCTAGCCTTTACTTACTAGACTAAGGATTGGATCTTTTCTTACTGACGAGCATCTTAAGAAAGGGGTCGGTTAATCTTAAGAAAGTAATAGCTAGATAACCTGTGGTGTTAACGATTTTCCCGATTAAGTCAATAAATTAATAACTCTGAAGCCTTTGTATTGTATAACTTCGACTTTATAATTAAATTTTGCGTAAATTAGTGGGGTTGGTGAGATTTATTACGCATTTATATTAAACAAATATAAATGCGTAATATGTCAAAGGCCGAATGAACGTTCATTTGATTACATTTTAACTTATATTTTGCGTAGTAGAATGATAGGTACAAATAAGTAGTACATATCTAAATATAGCAAAGCTACAGTCGCTTCCCTGTCGTCCTCTGCAGATAAGATTGCCGATCACGTATACGAAACGGGAGGTTATTCCATAGTTGTTATTGCGAAGCCTTCACTTATTTGGCAAACAATAATTACTTTCGCATTAACGTCGGTCGATTGCTAATGGTGGATTCTTAGCTAGGATAGAAAAGGTGTTACCGCCGTCCTTTGAAATAGTTTGGCGTTGGTCGAAACAGAAAATACATTTTTTGTTATTATTTTACATCGGTGCTAAAATATTGATTTAAGCGATTGATTGTTAATAGATATTTAAAGCATATATTTCAATATAATATAAAAAGAATAAATGGAAATAGATATAGTATGTGCTAAATAAATATACCCAAATTAGTATGTATTGTAAGAATGTAATAAGTATGTAGTAATAATTGTAATTGAAATATAAACCTTTAAATTTAATACATGCCGTAACTTTATCGAGAAATAAGTTTATACACACACTAGGTGTGTATAAACTTATGACACCTTCAGAATACGAAGTAGTTCGTCATCTAATTAACGATTAAAGCACTCGTCACACGACTGGAGGTCACATTCAGTCAATAATCTTGTTAACATTTCGTTCGGGGAACGTCTGCAGGTCGTCTAAGGGTCACTTCGTGGGATGCGCCCACAACTGTGTGAACAGTCTTTATTTCTGAGCATTTCGTAGGGGTTATAATGAAATGCACTATTTCTAGTCTGCTTCTATGAAATGTTTTGGTTTTTGTGAAATATTTTAATTCGCTTTGCATTGTAATCAGGTATTGGTTCAAAGTTGTGTTTATACAAATATCATTTTGAGAGGTTTAATGTAGACCAAAAAATAATAAATATTATAACGTGATACTATCATAATATTATATCTAATAACTTAGATAGAAGTAATAATTCGATAACCTGATCATTGAAAAGCTTTCGTTATTCGTTAAATAAGCTGCTCATTAAAAAATATATATTCACAGTGATAATGTGAAATTGTTGTTATAGATACTACAATTTCACAATATCTTTTAGGAAAACTGTTTGCTTTCCGTGTTAAATCATCGGCGTTATATTATTTATATTTATTATTTAAATAACAAATTTTTACCATTCGAACAAAAGATCACGATAGTAATTCCATTTCTAATACAAAATCCAAGCTGTAAGAAAATTTTCAGCGAATAGCATAAAAGGTTACAGCGATACGGGATTTGTTTAAATGTAATATATTTTTCATGGCTACTTGTTTTTAGCGTAGAGTCCGTCTACACCCAACCCGTATTATTACCTCTTGGTAGATTGCGTTGCTCGGAATATTCGAACCCACCACCCCACGGTAGGCGGGCCCCCACTCATTTTACGTGATTAAGTGGCGAAATGTTTATAGTTACAGATTTTATAATTCCATCTAGGTTGTCTGCTAATAAATGGACCTTTTAAACTGATTGCTGTGGACCATCGATTGAATGGCTCTTTGTTCGTGTATCATTTTATCATTTGTGTGTTTTTGCTATATTGGGAGGTTTGTAGCACGTTTAAAGAGTTTTTATAGTTTGTAAAAAACGAAGAATGGTTTAATACGTTTCTTTATATGTCTTATTTTTTACAGCACATACATGTAATACACATCGGATACTTACGGTATGAAATGATTAAAAATAAATATCTAATATTAAAAAATCAATTACCAAATTACTCCCTGATATGAAATAATCACATGCCTACGACAAGGGCCTCTTTTTACGCCTTTCTCTCTCGGTCTTCGTAAAGGAAAGAAGTTGATTATCTTTTACGATTTTTCTCGTTTTTTCTTCGCTTTATTCCGTTTTTTGCGCACTTAACGGATTTAAAATGAATAGAGCCACGGATAATTCTCGATCGCGGCAGTCGGCCAGCGGTTGCGTTTAATTAAAAATAATGTAGGAGCCGGTGTTTTCCCGACAATAACCGGGCCGGGACGAGATAGCTTGTTATATAAATTTCTGCCGAGTCCTGGGGGACGCGGCGGGAGAATAAGGCGAGGAAGAGGCGGTAGTGTGAGTATATTATACCCATTTTCTGGGTCGTCCTTCCTACAAATACGTTTTATGCGGAAGCTAGTCAGACTCTAAGCTTCTATTCAAATCGCGACTCTATTCTGACGACATCAAAGTTGATTTTTGTAATTATCCAACGCCATTCCGGTAAAAGGTACTTATTTGATTAGGGTGTCAGACGTATCACCGCGAGTGTGAGAGGCCTGCCCGAGGTTTTGGATCAAATTTGCGTATTTCGATTTTTTTTTCTTGTTTCTTGTCCTTACCGCCCTTAACGTCGGGCCGAAATTGATGCGAAATTGTTTTCGATACATTCACCCCCGTAAACAAAAGTGTGTTTACTAACCAGATGACGTATGTATGTCATTTCTCCGTTTTGTAAGATATTTGAATTTTGAAAGATAGCTCGGTAGAAATAGTGTGAAATAAATCACGTTTTTCCTTTAGTTTGTAAATCAAAATAACGAGTGATTGAAAGAAAGTTGATTGAGATACAGAGGGTTGGCCATACTCACTTTTATTTAGCTTAACTTCGTTACTTGACCAGTGTAAAGTTATTGACGGGGTCTATTCAGTCAGCATTCGAATCTAGCACGATCTGTTTGAAATTGTTAAAAAACGCTAGAAAAAATGTCAGCGATGGCCATCCGTTCTATCTCCGGTGACGTGCTCCCAGATTTTCCATTGGGAAATGAATTAGCCTAGAGGCGAATTGCGGATTTACATTTTTATAGACATGCGATCTATTTTCAACTGAAACCCCTTATATCGAGAAGTCTTGAACTTTAAGAGAACCAAGATTGGTTCTCTTAAAGATTAATTAAGATTCAGCTCGTCTTCTCTAATGCCATACCTTTTACACTTGCAAAAATCTCTTATAAATTCTAAGTAATCTTACTTGTCAACTATATCTTTTATCATCATACACAGTGCTTTTTTAATGTGCCCGCTTATTAAGAGCTAAAGCACTATGTAACAATAAATTAAATAAAATTTACAGTAATATATAATCACTTTTGTTAAATAGAATGCTAACAACAACATAATGCATTTAAAAACAATCAAATTCTAGTATCTATCATATTATTAGTAAACACTGTAAAAAAACCAACCAAAATATATTTAAAATATTCATTTATTAACATAATTTAACCTCTATGAAATACCGCAAACAGTTACAAATTACAAAACATCCCTTAATAGTATCAGAAACGCGATAAAACTCGCCGAAAACAGTGCGAAAGTAAGGGCATAAAGCTCAAAATATCATACATAAAACCCGATACGCCGCCTCATCTACAAATTGAGCCGAAAACGCGTAGTAATTATTTAAACCGTCATATAAATTACCGCTGAAACTTTTCACCGCGCGATGTCTGGGTGCACGCTCGTTTGTGTGGGTGGACTGAAAATGGTTCCATCATTGCTACATCCTTTTTCAGCATCGTATCGCGGGGTTGATTTGTTAAATGAAAAGGCATTATTCCATTCGAGTTGTTTATTGCAGTTGTTGCATTCAATTACCAGTCAGATAATAATAATGGTGATTGGATTATAATGGTCGTTTATTAAAGTACTGTTATGTTTATTAATTCACTGATGTATAATTAGGAGATTAGTGTATTTTTCAAGGTTTTTAAGAAACTAAAATCGCGTGCGTATTACTGGTAATGCAATGTAATTGTCAAATGTTCTATGTATTGAAGTAGCGGTAAGTATCAGTGAAACATATTTAGCTTTGTTCCCTCCACTACGGTTAATCTGTCCCGTTTCCTCTCGTGTCAAGTGCAGCTAGACTTTTTGGGTCGGGAGCGGGGGCGAGGGAGGGGTGCCGAGGGTCGGTAGGGGGACACCCATCCTCCCTGATGATGAAATATTGTACACGTGGTCTGATTTTGAATGACAACGTTCTCTTGCGGACGGTTGAGTAGCTGCCGATACAGTTTTATGGAGTATCGAAGATTCGCAGTATAATACAGAACGCGGTCACGTTTTTATACATGTAAACTGATATTTATATATTATTTTAGATACAATTTAGTCAGTTTAAAAGCAGTGACATGATTGGATCAAAGATTTTGCTACCATTTTATTTTGATGGTTGATCGTTTATTACGGTCAGGTAAAGTGGACTATGATGGCCAAAGGCTGCCAGCGGCCTTGGCCAGTTTGTTTATTAATTCGTGCCCGATACAAGGCCGCCCAACGACCCGCCCGCCCTACCCTTAATGGGCGGGAAACAACAGCTTTTAAATTTCTCCTCGCCCCCGAATTATGCTTTTTTTCTGCCGCGTCGGACAATTGTGTGTTCCTCTTCATTGGTTGTTTATGGTCTCTACGTAGAGTCTACCGCTGCCATTTAGCTAATTTACGTCACCCGATCCAGTACACTTCTAATCTTCTTCGAGTGTATCGGGAGGAGACCCTACTATTTATTCCCACTTCTTATTTTCACCTTGCGAAATATAAGTAAAATTAAAATCACACTTCGACTTTGGACCTTAACACAACGTGTATAAATACAAAATCGTAGAGCATACCATGTCAGTTGTCAAACCAGTTGGCCGACGGGTCGACTGATCAATTCGCCCCTTACCTCAAGAGGAGATTTATTGGTTCCGCCGTACGCAAAACTGCGGGTCGACGGTAAAAAAATCTCCATCGAAAATTGAATAGAAAAGCCATTTCGGAGGCCGCGAATCCGTTGATACCTCGCCCATTCGGTTTCACGGCTATCTTCATTTCATTTAACGCTAAGAGCCCGCAATCGAAGGCGGCCTCAAACGCGCTTTCTATGATCTAAAAGACGTTTCTCGAATTTAATATTATTATGACTATCTTGTTTGTAAAACGAAAGTAGATTATTTATAAAAAAATAACTATACTAATATAATATACTATTTCATTGTATCAAACGACAAGCATATCTGCGAAATGTTATACAGAAGCTGAGTAAGAAGTTAGTAGATCGTCCTCGATGAAATGCCGTTTGAGCACATATAACACTCGTATAAAACGAGAATAATTCAAAAGTTTTTAATACACAATTAAGCTTATAACTGCGTTATTGCAAATAAACACATCCCTCGACTCGCCTTCCGAAAGCCTCATTACAGATTCTCGGTACCAGCACAAAAGGTACATTGCAACACAAGAGGGTGATGTATTGTAACGCGGTAGAAAAAAAAACCCGCCCGTAACCTCGACTTCCCAACATCCACGTAATATGTTTGGGGATTAAACCCACCCCGCTGGGGGGGGAGGGTTTATTTCCGATCTCCTTTATCCGCCCCGTGGACAAACGTAGGTGCGTCGTTACGTACAGCTCCGTGGACTATTTTTATACGGATACCTTTCGGATTTAACTGTGCCATTCCGTTATTAGAACACCCTGTGTATCCTTTGTAAGGAGCTGTAATTTATAAATTTTTTAACCACCTGTATAAGGGTGGCAACTGACTGCAAACAAATTGCAACAGTTATCATGATGTAAAGATATACGTATGTAACTTCCTCCGTAGCCTAGTGGCGGGCGTGAGCTTTAGGAACTGGAGGTCGGGGGTTCGAATCCTGAGGAGACTCAACAAATTTTTATTGTTGTTTTCTAGTTGGTTAGGGCAATTTTGGCCATCTTAGATCAGACATTTGGTGATCAGCCAATTGTCTGAAACGTAAGATAATCGATGCGTTGGATGGGCATGTAAAAAGTCGGTCCACCACAAACCTACTTTGGACCATGTGGTGGGGTATGGTACAAAAACCCCCTCATAGAGAGGGCGTGCATTAGGGCAGGCCTATGTCCAGCAGTGGACTAAGACAGGCTGATGTGTGAAAAAATGCGTTAGTAAGTTAATTTATCAAAAACATATATATAATAAATGTTTTAAATATAATTATAATAGTATTTTTATTAATCATTGTCGTTTTAATAATTTTTTTTTTTACTTCTCTTAAGAAAACTATTGATTTAATAATTAAAAATAGATATAAAGGTCGATTCCCCTCACATAATAGTTATAGCTGTTACAAGGCCAATAAGCAACAACAAACTACGCCTGTTATTAATAATTCTAAAAATAGGTAGTATTCTACCAAAACCCTTTTTGCTTTTGATACACAAAACTCAAACGATTGAACTAAGCGCAACGATTGAAATTCAATCACAAATCAATTAATAGAATTTTTAAATGTGCAAAAAGTCGATGGACGTTAGTAGCAAAAGATCATACTAAGCCTGACCTAGTGCCAGACTAGCAGTGGTTCTAAATAAGATGATATCTATCTAATCCACTAATAATTCTGGTTCTTACTGGTCCAGAGTAAAAGAACATGTAGCTGATGTTAAGCACCGACGCTATAAGAAATCTGCAATTTGCGACCATGTTCTGGACAAGTCCAATCATTATATTAGATTTGATGAACCAAAAATACTGGCTAATGAACACCGATTTATACCAAGGATGATTCGGGAAGCAATAGAAATTAAAACATATCCAAATTTTAATAGAGAGGATGGTTGGTCTTTGCCACCTTCCTGGGATTCAATAATTTCAAAAATTAAACGCAGAGTATAAAAACTACATAACCGAAGGACAACATAAATGCTTTTTGTCAAACCAACATAAAATTAAGAAAACGAAAGATATGTCAATTTTTAAATAAAAACTCGGTTATTCGAAAACATAGAATACAGACATATACCAACTTAATCTGTCCGTGATCATGGATGCTGGAAAGAATCCGAAACGTCGGGAATAAATATATTTAAGTAACGCGAAAAATCCGTAAATTAGTGGATTTGATATGTATAATAATTGCGTAAATAAAAGAAATAATTAAGATGATATCTTTAAAATAAATTTCTTATGTCCCTTAATCAGTCACCTGTAATGAGGAAACCGTCAAATAATAAGTGAGATTACGTCTAACAATGATGTTACCCAATATGTCTCGTATAACCATGAAACGTTTTATCTATCGTTATTTAATTTATTTACAATAACTATAAATTATAATAATCGATATTCTATTACACAGTTCGATTATAGTGTGTGTTATAATCTACAAAGCTTTCGAAACTCAAACTGTCACGAAAGCCATTTATTTGTGCATGGTGCGAAAAGGTCACAGTATTACGAGCGATGTGATACTAAATTAAGAGAGGCAAAACCACGTACACTGCACACGTATTATTTGTCAAACGCGAAATGTCAAAGCAAGGTGAACGTTACAAGTTATTAGTTCACAGATTCGTCGTCCATATCTTAATTCATTGTTTTCGTCGTAAAAGTTGGTATTACCGTTACAATATAGAACGTTGGCGGGAGCTGCACTTTGTATTTCCAACGTACCCACGATTAAATTAACGAGAAAGGGTATCTACGAACTGAACGCGGATTTATTGGCCGCCATGTTTTTTTTCCAGTTGTTTCATCATTTTATAAAGTTGTCACACGTTTTTATCTTATCCCATTGGGCAAACTAATAGAGTGTCGTTAATAATGGCCTCATGTTAGTTTTTATGTGTTCTAAAACTGGATTCTACACGAGTATTGTTTGTTCGAACGCGTGACAAATGGGTGAACTATGAATGGATAGGACGGTTTTTAAGTAATTTGGATTGTTATAGCGACGCTTGGCGTGTTATTTGACAGATTAACCTTGAAGTAGTGCCTTGTACCAATATTAGCTAAGAATACGGGGGAGGTCCTGTCATTTGGCTCAACAATGGAGCGCTAACATGACTATTGCATGACCGTAAGCTTTCTATCGCTGTTTATAAGGTCTTTGAACACATCAGTCACTCGTACAAATTACCTACACTATTGTACGGTGGATATTTTGGTCTATTATAATATTTTAGCACATCAATAGCTTCAATTCCATATTAAGTATTGCTCAGAGATAAGATTCAAAATAATATGTCGAAAGCTTTTAGAATTTTAAGTTTATCTTGAATGTAAAATTTTACATTCAAGTATAAGTTGGCTCATCGTTCATCAGTATCAAATATGGAATGTATGTGATCTGTTATCTATGCGGTTAATTTACTATAAGTATTAATGTACTTTCGACATTCGCCTACAAATAGTTCAACCTCAGCTTAAACAGAACAATTTCAACGGTTAAAACGGAACGTCAGCATTCTTCACGTAACGTCAAGCTAGACAGACAGATGATCTAAAATCGGTAATGAAATATCCAATAATACAATACCAATACGCGTATTTCCCAATCCATTATCGAAACATATATCTATTGTGCAAGCCTCGACGCGGCCGTGTGGCAATCCGACAGTCACTCCGAATGCCAGTAGAAATATTCAAGTAGATCGATCGGCCCAGAAGACGGCAAAATATGGCATTGTTAGACCAGGCGTTGCTTTTCTCATGTATTCGGCGCCTTTCACTCGACTATTACCAAACGTTCAGACGGTATGCAACGCGCTCGATTTGAACGATTTTCGATCTTATTGTGCTCAATTTGTGGCACTTCTGTGAGTTTAAAACGCAAATTATGTTTGCCGGGTAAGTTCGAATTATCGTCGTTGCCCATGCGTGGAAGTCATTTGTATGTATGTAGATTAGAGGTCATCATACCGTACTCTAGAGAGTTTTTTTTTGTGCGAGCATTTGAAAATGACCGCTGCGATTTGTGTTTGTGAAAATATGTTTAAAATTTTTACCGATTTTTTTTACGCAAACAATTGAATTATACTTGAAAATGATGATGGGATTAAACGAGTAAAGTTAAAAGAACGACATAGGAGATTAAAGTTAATATTGAAATCTTAATATTTTGTGTCTAGAGACTCGAGCCATAAGTGGTGTTTTTCTAGCAGTTTTGTAGTTTCGAACTGCACAGCAACTAGGGGTTGAAATGAAATTAAAGTCAATATAAAAATTAGTCATCGTCGAAGCTAAGGCCATAAAACTTTGTGCCTAGAAATAAGCACATACAGTAAAACCACCTAATTAATTGTACTATACAGCATATTAAAATACACCTCGCGGACACTTCCCGTTTTCCATGCGGAAGAAGTCGCGGGTAACAGCTAGTATAATATACTTGTAAGTATATTGTATTTTTTTAATGTTTAGGCTATTTGAATAAAATTATGTTAAATCGTTCAAGTTACAACGTATATACACATATACATTCTAACAAATGCCCAAGTAGCTCTAACCAACTAGAGAAGAAAAATAAAAACTTGTTGAGTCCTCGCAGGATTCGAACCTACGACTTCCAGTTTCTAAAGCTCACGCCATTGTCACAAAGCTACGGAGGCATGTGATAGGATCAACAGGGTATAATGTCAAGCAGCTAATAACGTAACACATTAAAATATTTTAACTGTCAATAAATAATTAATAGTTCAATTTTTTATAATCCACACACCGTCGATCGCGCGAAGCTTGCGAATATATCCACTACCTGGCGTAGCGTGTGATCGCAACAAATGCACAACTTTTTTGCATCGCCCGCGCACCGGATACGTAGTTCCTGTGAATGTAGGCCCGATTTTTTCGAACCCCCTGCCCCTAAAAAGCGGACGTCCTTCTGGCGACCGGTTATGAAAGGTGTCGAACATATGTCCGGAACGTTTGCCCCATTGCGCTTTCGATTTTAAAGCGTTGCCCTTCGATTAATTGGCGCAGGGCGCGAGGCTAGCTTCGGACGCATTCCGCTGAGAAAACCATTGATTAATAGCATGCACGACGTCCTCATATGTTATTGAGGGATGTTAATGTTGCTATTTTGTTTAGGTATACTACAAGTAAGGCTAGGTAAGGGCAAGAGGCAAGAACTCAGGTCAAGCGTGTGTGTAGTGACCTCTGTACCGACAATGATAGCCACAAAACTGATATTTTTACGACAAAACATTAGTATACTTATTCTATTCGGTACTATCGATTGGACACGGCAAAATTTTAAATCACTACGAGTACATACACACAAACAAACATCATCAGCCTCTGTTAGTCTACTGCTGGATATAAAGCCTCCTCTAATGCATGCCTCCTCCATTAGGGGGTTTCTGGATCGTTTGCACCAGCTGGTCCTGTGCGGGTTGGTGGTGGACCAACTTTTTACATGCCCTTTTGACGCATGGATCTTCACAATCGGTAGATCGGCCCAAATCGCCCTAACCAATTACGAGACAGCAATGAAAATTTGTTGAGTCCTTGCAGGATTCGAACCCAACACGTCCGGTTTCTAAAGCACACGCCCTTACCACTACGCTACGAAGGCAGAGTACTACTCTTATTGCAGTGAATAAAATCTTCGATATATCATAGATAAAATAAAAACTTGATTGACATTAGATTTGCGGGTTTAATAACTTATGATCGTCGCTTCATTAAAGACCAAGTAACCCTATCATCTATCATTAAAGTGTTCTCATGTATCACGAATTATTTATAGAGTTAATGTTCACTTAAAGTTTTTTTCTAATGTCGCGATAAAGCCATTAAAAGATTATAAATAAACAACACGCAACGCATGATATCATTTCGCTGCGTATAGTTTTAGGAGTTATAGAGCACCTGTCTCGCATGATCACCTGCCAACGATTCGCGGCGCGTATCGGTGTTGTTTTATTTCCTATCATTACAATCTCGCTAAGTGGCCCAGTACACCCGTCATCGGATATCGACATGGAATGTATATTTAAGAATTATTATCATTGGATTAAAAATTGTTATTACGAAATGGTAGCCATATCCGTTCTTAAAAAGGGCTGGGATATTTATTAGTTACGTAGAATAATAACGTGTCGACTATCATTGCTGTGTCGTAGTTTGGTGATTGACGACGTCGCGAAAAGATGAACTACATCTTATTTGGCGCAGGTCATACCTGTGTAACAAAGTCTTACCATTATATTTAGAAATAGCATAAAAACTAGAGCATCAGCTTTAACATTAAAAGAAAAAAAAACACTAACAACATAACTTTGTGGTAAAAGTAGCGTGTAAGGTTCCTTTTTATAAAAGGTTGGCATCTGCTACAGTGGTATGGTTAAGGCAGATTGTGGCACTCTCCTCCTCATATAGGTTCCCACCTGCTTCGTGGTCTGGCCGCGGAAAAGCTATGAGGAACCTGGCCAATCTAATGAGTCAGATTTGTTATGATGGTTGCTCCAGCCTACCTACAGAAACGAGCTTTGAATGCGTGCTAAAGTCCGTAAGGACAAAGGTCGTTTATGGTAAAAGCCACCATTATATCTAACGAAAATTGTTTCTAAGATGATAAAGATCACGAATAAGGTTATGATGTAGATACTGGTTTAACAAGGTTACATTTTAGTTTTAAGTGGATTAAGTAAAGAAAAAGGTTGATGATTCCAACATGGAAGACGTGTCGTGCAATATCCAGTGATCATCATCGTGTCGCTTGTCATTATTTGGACTTAAAATAAATCAACTTTATGATGCACTATTTTAATTTAGACAAAATGTGTTTAAAAACAAAATGCGTTAAAACAAACAGCCAAAGGTAACGCAATTAAAAGGCAGCTTTCGAGCGGGAGACGATAAAAAATCGCACACACATTAATAAGCATTCAGCGAACATCGGGATAATACGATAGATGTGTTAAAATAGAACTGTGCCAGTATAAAAATAGGTCAGGTAAAAAGGTGGGTAGCGTACGGCCCTAGACAAAAGGTGTTGCGGCCACGTGCGACGGCAGATGTCGCGTTGTTGACGCGATGCCCACGTTTCTGGGAAGTTTCTGGAAAGGTCCCTTTTACTTGGTGAGCTTGTAAATAACAGTTTTAGTTTCTGCTAATTCAGCGCATTTTTACGTCGTTTTAAGATGGTTCGAATTCTTTGATTGCGCTCAAATGGTAAGTGTTTACAATGTTATCAAAGTAACAATTTGGCATGTGTTGCTTAACATAATGCTGGTGTTCTTTGTTTTAGATAGATTACCAGAAGTCTAAGAAAACATGGTAATAATTAGACGTGATGCTCGGAAATGTAATAATTTTTAATAATATAGTAAAATATTAGTCGGTAAACAGCATACTAGCTGATAATTAATTCAGCAACGTTTTACAAGTACAGCAATACTTTTAGCAATCCGTGTATTTTTGTTAGGTAAAATATAAACAAAATTATGTTTAAGATTTAGTTTATATGAAAAAGCTTTGTTCAACGCCCATCTTGCATTCCCTAGATGGTGAAGTATCTAGTATAAGTAAGTAAGTTTTTATCTCTAGTTTTACCTAATTCACCCATATTTTGTAAGCTGTTTCTCGCTCCTTTTTCCATCAACCACATTTCGTTTTTGCGCAAGTCTATATCATTATGTACTCTTGACACTTGTGATTTTTATTATCCATTGACATTCCAATGCTGCAATGAGTTAATTACTTATTCACTCGTTTACGGAATTTCTACTTCTAAGAAGACCCTGACATAGAAATTTGCTTCCAATTTTTACAATAACTACAATAGCTACGGTGCACTTATAACGAGAACGCAGCAGAATTTGCATACCGCTGCTTTGCATCAGTAAAACTGTCATGATGAGATTTCCCTTTATGTTATCGCTTTAACTGGGATAGTTAGCAGACTATAGCTATTCAATTGTTTTTTAAATATCAAAACGCAAATCATTCTCGTTTGCAAACATATATGGTAAGTAAGATACAGTATTTCTCAAAATAAACATTTACCTCTGCAATTATTTAAACAAGTTGACGCTGTCCTTCGTTGTCTACGAATCTACCAATTTCTTACCACAATCAAAATTATAAATTTATTTTTTATAGCCGAAACTGTACCGGTAACATTTGAATCAAAAAATTACGAAAACTATAGGGATTGGACTAGTTTTTATTAATGATTGATTTATACATCATGCAAAACGACCAGTAAGACGACCTGATGGTCAGCGATACGCCTTGCCTTTAAGGGAAGCAGAAGAATTACTTTGTAATTACGGTGGCCAGAACTACCACTATATATGAAAACAATATATATATCTTCCTAATACTATGGGAGAGTAGAGAGAACTGTACGGTGACACTTCACAATAATACATTCGAAATAGTTATAGCAACGCTATTTGTCACATTTTATACTAGTTCTGGTGTAAAAATAGTCGTTACAAGCTCTAAATATTTAATTTTACTAAACATGTTCTGGAATTATCTGAGTTATTTCGTAATATTCTGTCACCCTATAGTCCTGCGCTACGCACGGTATAATTGACGGTTCGCTCATTTATTAATATGACCAGAACTATTTTTAAAACAAATGCATGACAATCGCACATTTGCTCTTTGTTCGTCTGCGTTTAAATACCTTTATGTGCACTTTAAGTTAAATAAACTTGAGTTTTATCATTATATTGACGTCTTTTACGTTATTTATTAGAAACGTTTAATTAAGCTTGTTATATTTTTCTGAAGCTGTTTTGCTTGTTTTTATTGTAAGTGCTACGTGGCTGTTGTACTTATTTGTGTAATTGAATTATTTTTATATTTTTTTGGTTGTGTCAGAATTATTTTATGCAAAAATAAGTTGGATAAAAATATTTAAATTTATAAAAAATAGTAGGTACGTTAATTTATCGTACGAATTGATATTCAAACTCTTACATTATGGTTTGTTAAATCTTTCGAAATTCGCGCCAAGTTGCATTATTTCACGTTGCCACTTGGACGTTGAATAATCAACCTTATGCCTTTTATAATAAAGTCGTTATACCTTTAAGTTTTTCTTATGTATCGATATAATACGGTGTTGAAAAGCTGTGTTGCATCGATGCGACGCAGTATACCCGTCTCGCTCTGACGTGGGCACGATTGAGAGAGAGGTAACGTGGCGCATCAATGTACTTCGAGTCGAGTGGAAGGTCACAGTTTGTCGCTCTAACCTCGCACGCCGTAATTTCATACGGCAATATGGCGAATTGCTAATATTCACTTCGCAATGCAAATATTAACTCTGTCCTAAATTAATGATACCACGCAATGACGGCATCTTCATTTTGTATAGATATTTTAATGGAATTACTTCACTAATATTAATCGATTCGAGTACACACTGGTTACACAAACTAAGATTATAATACGACAAAATCGGAGAGTCCGTTATTGAGTGTCACAATTTCGTAATTTTCTTTTTACCTGTCTGATACGAAAGCCCAAAAAAACTTTGCTCGAAGTATTGCTAGGTACCAAAGTAAATTTTATTTTGGTGATTTTATATTATTAAAATGTGCCTTACGTTGTGTAAAGTGATATAATGTCGTAACAAATAGTCGCGACTGTTAAATAAACCGCAACCGTATTTTGTTACCACCAATCATATGGCTGTAATAATTAGCGCTATAGCGTTAATTAAATGTCAACTAGCTAATGCATACCAATTTATACTGACGCACAATCGCTGTGGAGAACTTTGACTCAAGCATGACGTAATGGGGAGTTGTGATTGAAAATAGCTTGAGAGGTATTTTGTGTGGATATGTCTAGTGATAAATTAGTTGAGCATGTAACGCAAGCGAAATTATATTTAAACTTCTTTGAAAATAATGTAAACATCTCAATGAATGATATAAATATTTGTAGAGCCAAGAATGATTGAGTATAAGTATAGGATAAAAGCAATATCAATCTCCAAGATATTTTTTTGAAAAAAATTGTAAAAGTAGCAAATTCGTACAATCAGTGACAATAATAATCAGTGACGTAATAGTCCTTTAGTTTGGCATATTTTGCAATTAAACTTTTGAAGCTTGGCAACCCTCAAGATATTGAGATTTTTTAAATTTATAAATTCCATTAATTGTAATCGAGTACAATGACTTTTAAAAGTTACCACTACAAATAAAATTAGGGTGGTACTTAGTAGTAAAAAGTAAAAAAGCTATCTACAACGGAGATTTCAGTAGCTTATATTAAAGCTTTGTTATTTCAATACATATCAACGGATTACCCTGACAATTCGAACATATCTATCGCGTGTGGAATTCGCAAATCGATTCAGTACAATACGGGCGAATAGCGACGGAGCGCCGCGGCCGCTGCATTGTTCCACCGCGGCGGCAAACTGAACCGGACGTATAACACATCTTACCCTCATTTGCATGGAAATGAGATGGAACATTCTCGACGCCAGCACCCCCCGTCTTCCGACGCCTCCTTTGCTTAATTACAATGACGACATGCAGTGATGTCGCCTCCGTTGAAAGTTTTACGCGCGCTTAATTTGCTGTCAAATTTTGGCGGCAAATTCGATATTAGGCATCCAGCGCGTGTTTTAGTAATTTTTATAAGATTCAGCCTTTTTATAAATTGGCAAGGGATATGTTTTCTATGCACGATTAAAAATTAAAATATGATTGCTATAGTGAGTTAGATATTAAAATTAAAAAAATGATTTTATTATTTGAAGCCCACGTAATTTAAAAATTTTCGTAGATTACATATTAAGTATATTTTGTTCTGAATTAAATGTTTCTTCGAGACAATGCCTTATTCTGGACTTAAACTACTATTGAATTTGCCTTCATTGTCTTGGGCTATAATTACTGTCACACACATATTGAAAACCGTATAACCAAACGTAATAAGCAAAACGTTTTTAATTAACATTATAGCCTAATGAAATACGTAACGACGAACATGGCCGATGTAACATTAAGTGATTGACATTCCGATGGTATTTCACACATTTCCGTATACGATACGACTGCAGGTACATCTGACCGGGGCTAATTACAGATTACGACATAATTGGGTAATATTCGATGATGCCGGGGGCGTATTGTTTCGGGCTTTCAGCTAATTAACGTTGCCTGTGTGAAATACTAAGCGGCTATGTGTAATTAAGGTTTATGCAGTCAACACGTTTGCATCAGTGTTTCGGAGTACGTGAGCACCACCCCCGTCTACCCCCTACCACCCCATCGTACGAACCATTACAGTAATTAGGATATGCTTAGGCATAATTGATGCAGTCATAAACTAGTTTCTGTGTAGCCCACCTATACCCGGTGAGACATTTGATCCAGTTATGAATTATTGCGTGATATCTAACGGAATATTACATTAGCTGTGTACCGTCTAGAATGATCCTTCGAGTGCAAACGGATCTTAATGTATTAATAGAGAATATAACGTACTTGGAATGTTTAGATGACTCGTCTTCATCAATGTTGATAGATTCTTACAGCCGAAGTTCAAATGTCAAGTTGTACTGTTTATTTGATTAGAAAATGATTGTGAAACAACCTGTAAAGAAAGAAAAAAATTCAAAAATTAAAATGCATTTTTCAAGGCCCCTCCTAACAGAGAGTTTTAGCCACATATCAGTAATTAGAATCCGACCGAAACTGTTTTTCCGGCCGAAACCGAAATCGAAACCGAAAGTTCGGCTGTGGCTTCAGTTTCGGCCGAAACCGAAACTCACGTAATCAAGTAAAAAATTCTTAAAATACTAAAATATGGAGCTTTTATGCCTACTATTTTGCTTTATTTTAGTCATGGAATGGAGACACTATATTAAACGTGTGGTAATCGTTTATTTCAGTTGCTAATACTATTTTTATGTAACAAAATATTGAAAATATATTGATTATTTTTCAAATAAATTTCTTATAGCAATATGAGTTATTAATAAATAAATTAATAATTGTGGCTGTTGCATTAAAGACTAAGTATTGGTATTTTGAAATGTTATTAATTAATACTTTGGTTTGTATTTGTAGTTCCGAGGGGGGATCAAAAAGTAAAAATGAGATAGAATATAATGACTACGATAGCTTAATTATTTGTTTTTCTACATAATCTCCAAGTCCACCTACACACCAAGTCCAGCGTTCCAAGTTTCCAATGCTTCAATTCCTTAAAAAAAAGGATTGTCTTGGTCCTGCGAAAAGGTCACCGCGGCATTGTTTACTTGTTATATATAGTTTCAACACATGCTTCCTCTTAAGTATTGTATCAATTTGGAGAAAAGATGAAAAATAGCTAGGCGCCAGATCCGGTGAACAGGGGGATGCTCAACCAATTGTACGCAAGCATGCTTAATGGTGGCTATCGCTAATGCCAACCTATGCGCCGGTACGTTGTCAAGATGAAACAGCTCGCCCGTTGAAAGTTTGCCTCTTTTTTATCATTGACGGCATTTCTCAACCTCGGTATTAAAGCTGCATAATCTGTAATGATGGTTCCATGCTCCAGGTAATCAAACAACAATATCACTTCTGAGTCCCAAAATATTGAGGTCATACCCCGGCCAGGCCATATACCACGGCCACGGCATGAAGATCCTTTGGGATTAACCCGTGTTTCGTCCACTGCCACAAAACTAGATTTAAAGTTTTCAGAATCTTCTTAAAACTGGTCCAACGATATCTTCGAAGTCGATTTTGTTTCTGATTCTCGGCACCCATTTTGCGGAGATTTTTCTCATATTCAAAATTTTTGCCAATATGCGTTGAGTACCTCTATATTAAATGATCGTTTCTTGGATTAGGTATCAGATGGTAATTCTTTGATCGCTAAAAACAGTTTTTTTCGAATATGGCAGCATATTCATATTGTTTCTTGTTGATTACTGGCTTCGATGGACGTCTGCAACCATGTTCGTTTTCCGTGTACGTTCTCCCTACTCGAAATTAAGAAGCCCATTTTGCGACAATTGATTATGACAGAGCAGTCTCTTCTCATGTTGCCTTTGAGCCGCAGTAAATCTCTTGCGTTGTTAACTTTTTATAACAGTGGTTTTTAATGACAAGGTCGTTTGGTTACCAAGGAGTATATATTTTGTTCTCACTACTATTTGTTCCCTGCTCGTGTTTCTAGAAGAATCATCAATTTATTTTGTCAAACTTGGAATGTTTGTCTGAACTAAAATCGACTGATCTGAGCTCGATTGTAGCAATGATACATTTAACTTTCGCTACTATTTTGAAATTGAAAACACTTCTGAAACCAGTTTCGGTTTCAGCAAAAGTTTCAGCTAAATTTGGCCGAAACCGAAACGGCGGCCGAAACTTGATTTTTGGCCGAAACTTGGCCGAAACCGAAACCGAAAGTTCGGTCGCATACTATCAGCAATGTTAAGACATGGCTGCGTTCCAGTTAAAATGGCACTGAATATATACTAGTAAAATAACGCATAGAATTCACGTGAATTAAAATCGTCGAATGTCAAAAATAAGACTTTATTTACCCATTGTTCATATGTTTTTGACTTGGGAATAGTTTAGTGAGAATCCGTAACATTACATGCATTAGGACGAACTTAATGCGTATTTTAGATGGGAATTTCATTTAGGTGATTTTAGGCGATGCTCGTTCGTTTAGACAACGTTTGTAAGAAATGTCTTGAGGCTTTTACTTCTCAATTTTTCTATATCAACTTTGAATAATCGGACATGAATTTCATAAACATAGTTGAACATGAATTTCATAAATGATTAAGCAATGTTTTAATAATTAATTTAATCAATTAGCATAATATATGAATGAAAAAACGAAAAGTGCATCACAAAACTTAAAGTTACCTAATCATGTACTATATATATTAAGGGCTCTATTCACGGCCATCATGAATTAATTAATCTTATTTGCCCGACATATCCATATATTGGCATTAACAGACACAACCGCACGTCGCAGTATACGCAGGCGTACCTTATAAATGTGACATTTAGTCCGACATAACAATACGCCTATAGGTCGCAGCAAGTCTAGGATCAATTTGCATAAGCGCGGACATTGAGCGTGTATTTACTTGCTAATGAGTCTATCACAATTATTAACGCTTACAATCCGGCTATACAATGTATTCGCCGTAATGATAGGTCCATAGTTCTAGACTAGACAATTCCATTATTCAGGTACTGTATTACTAGATAGCTGGATTCCAGTTTGTGAGGTTCGACTTAGGTGATATAACAGTAGCTTGTATAGTGTCAATTTAATAAAAGTTGGCGCCACTACTACATATCGGCTGTTCCAGTTTGAAGGGCGTCGTAGCTTTTAAATAAATGAGACGTGATGATTTTGGTGTTAAGATATGAAGGAACATTGTAGTGTCTTTAAATTATTTATACTGCCATAAGGTTAAAAAGTTTGTTAGTTAATTTTTTGTTGGGTTGTACGTTCTTAGTTGTTTGTTCCTATATTTCTAGCTGTAACAAGCAGTGAGTGTAAGAAACCTAATACATTAAGGCGCAAGGGTTTAATAGCTAGTACCGTTGGCCATAAACTGTGTACGTGAATAGTAAACATGCTGAATGTACCGGCATGCGATCCAGAATAAATTTGCAACGTTATTAGGAACAGAGATCGGACAAACATTTTGTGTTGCGAATAGGAGGTAGTACTTGATTGCCAGCCTATTTTTATAAAAACATCTTTGAGATTGATTAAGTATATTTTTAACAATACCGTTGCCAAGAAAATGGGAATGGCATGGATGCAACCCGGAAACTGAATTAATCTAATACATTTAAAAAACACAAATAAATTTGAAACCCTTACTAAATTTAAGATTAACAAGCATTTAAGTTTTAGTTGCACAAAAATCATGAAATCATTAAAATTTGTAGTGCATTTGAAGGAAGTTTGAGGATAAAATTTTAAAAAGTAATTTTTCGTTACAGAACTATCATCATGATCATCCAAGGCCCTCCCTCTAACCCTTTTAGGTTTACCTGTCCTAAGCACCCTCGAATCGACATTTGAAATGAAAGCCAAACTGAGTTTACTCAGGGGGACTTGGTGTTTTAAGGCTACTTTTTAACAACCAATTAATCATCATCATTATCATCATCAGCCTGTGATAGTCCACTGCTGGACTTTTGCCTCTCCTAATACACCCCTATCCATTAGGGGGTTCCGGAACGTATCCCCCGAGTGCGATAATTCGGGATTAGATTCACAAGTTGACTGTCATTCAAAAATATTTTAGCTTCCTAATCATTATATATGAAAGTGATGAACGATATTTAGATAAATAAATGGAACGACCGGTCTAGCAGCACGTAACTGCTGGTTTGTCATACGTACTACCCATAATAGACGCAGTATGTAACGCTACTCTACTTGCTACCTTATAACATGGGTAGCTCGTCTCCTTTACGGTAGGTAAAAGACAGGTTAAAGACCTCTTCAAACTATCACAAAGTAATGTTTTCAAACCACTCCTCTGCTATAGGAATAAACTCAACTTCTACTACTGCTTGGTCCTCTGTAATACAGGACCAACCATTAAAACAATGTTAGTATCAGAATTTCTCGACTGATCAAAGCGCTAAGCTTCAGTTGTTACACGTATCCGAGATAGCCCATTGCAATCCCGGTTTGATAAGTAGGCGTTCAAACAGTGCGTTTGTGGGAACCGGCTCGATCGGTGGCGATGGCCGACATTCCGGGTTCTGTGCGCGCTAATGCCGATACCTTGCCCCTGGTCGATATTGTAACGACGTTTACAATATACAGATTTGGTTTTCCTTGTTACAATAGTACTGGAAGATTTTCAAATGGCGCTGATACTCAAGCTTGAATGTTTACTTCATCAGTAAACGATGCGATATTAGATTATTAGTCTTCGCTGTGTTTACTATAAAGTTAGATTTTGGTATTTTATTTAAGGTTAAAGTTATATTTATGATGATTATGATTCGCCATGGTAACCTTACGTCGGTTTAAAACCTGCATGGAGTACATGCAATCGTTGTTTTATGTTCAATTAGCAGAACATATGACGATTACCCTATTGCTGAAAAAGAAAGGCATTAAAGAGTTAAAGGGGTGTTTTATAAGTCCGGCTTGAACATCAAGACTTAGAGTCAAGATCTTAGAGTACTACATCTATCAAATGCTTATAACCCTTATAACCCTTTATGTTATAAGGGTTTAATTTCAGTCACTTAGTAAAAAATTATTTTATGGTATAACTAAATATGGTAACACTCATTCCTTATTGCAAATAATTGATATATGTTTATTTTTCCCAAAGTTCCAGATTTTTAAAACGGTAACATTATTTATATTTACTAAATAAGCCAACCCGCATTGGACCAGCGTGGTGGGGTACGGTCCAAAACCCCCTAATGGAAAGGGGTGTATTAGGGGAGGCCTATGTCTAGCAGTGGACTATCACAGGCTGATGACGATGATAATGACTAAATAAGTTTAATTTCACTATGTAAACCTTACATTAAATATAGAAATAGTAATTGCTGCAAAAAAGCCGATGTCAATATCTACTTGCGTTCTATACATTTCTTTAATGGAGCTTTAGGGCCCAATGTTTAAAGGTAGGTGCCTCTTTTCAGATCAATATATTTCACTCGGTTATTTAAAACAATTTTCCTTTGTTCTAGATTACATGTAGTAATCCATTTAATGATAGGAAGTAATTATCACTTCGGTTTAATAAAGTTTAAGGTTCCAAATTAATGGGCTTCATTAGGTGTGAGATGAAACGCCCCCTAGGCGCCGAGCAAGCTTTGATTGTCGCTGACATCAGGTACACATCCTGCTTATCCTTACAATAAAACAATCAATGCTGCTGTAATCAAGTATATCATTAATTTTCAACAATATTTTCTTGGAACAATGTAGTCAGTTTCAAATTATGTTCGTTTCAATTTAGAGGTAAACATTTAGACCGAAGTGTTAATAAAAAATCTTTTTAAGTAAAATTTATTCTGATGTAATTATAGATATAGATTAGTAGGAAAAATAATAATATAAACTGTTTCAATATAAGTGGTTATAAATTATAATATCAATTCGAGCTGAAAAAAAAAGAACAAAAATTACTAGGCGGTAATATCTGGTACGGTTTAAGCTCGAATCAGAGTGAAAATTGTAAAATTGATAAGGTTACATTTTTCATAAACTCCGCGCTGAAGTAATCGCTTTACTTGGTCCAGATCATTTTAGATATGCCGGCACGGAGGCATGGAACAGGGATAGAGTATTTTAAATGCAACTGGTTCGAAAAAGACAACATTTCCCTATAAAACAGCACGAAAGGGCGCAAGCGACATGAATCTTTAGAGGAAAGCTAAACTAAGGTAACAAGCCTTAAAGGCTGTTTTCCCATAGAAATTGGAATAGCAAAGCACATTTTACATAGGGTTATACGGAGGCTTCACATTTTTATTTGTGAGAGGAGCGAGACGGATAGAACGATTTGCCTTCAGCGGAAAAGGGATAGGATAGTCAGCATTTATATTCTGGATACGTGTAAGTTTCAGGCAACGGTCGCCGTGAAACTCGTAAATGGGAAAAAAGCAACAACATAGAACTCAACCGCCTCTAGTGAGGGGAAGCTGTGATATTAAGCATAAAAATGTTAGGTTAATGTTCTTCGTGCCTTTTAGGAAGAATGGATACCAATCGCCTTTTTATTATCTTCATTAAAAAGTTTGCTTTTTGATTAAAGTTTCGATATATTGCTGGAAACAATAGCTTTTTAGTATGCAAATGAGCTTAACATAATGTTTTGTTTAAATTGGGAATAGATACTTAATTTATCTTCTCTGTTGTAACTAAAATGCATAAAAGGCCATCCTTTAGTAGATTGACATTAATCAAAATTAATTACCAAGCTAAGAGCTATAATTTTAAATACGATCTGCATAAAGTCTATGCTATCAAGGTCCAAATCTAAAAAAAGCTAATGGCCAGCAGACAGACGTATTACAGATTAGAGTGAAGAGTTAAATTATTTATAAGACCTGCGATACGTCGCAACTGATAGCAAGACGTCATTGTTGGGTCGGTGACATTGGCAGCCATGACATTGATCAGACCTGCCAACATCACAAAACCCTAGCTACCTGACTGCTAATCAACAAATCCGCTCACGTCCAATAAGTGTCACTCGTGAAGTAAGAACTATATCTGCCACAATGATAACCCATTGTCATGAGCGTACACCCGTCCCCGCAGAGTATGTCATTATAGAGTACTCTTCAAGCCAATATGTATCGATTACGTACAAGAATAAGGTTAAAATTAGCTTTGTTAACATCAATTGAACGTCGATACACATTCTGACTACCGTACGTACATCAAGACAATAACAATTACTTACGTACTTCATTGTCGCAGTCACCTTCATAATTACTTAAATGCCCCTCTCGATACAACCGATTGCTCCGATTTAAAAATACATTCCTTCGGGCCATTCGTGTGTTCACGGAGTTGGTGCGAATTAAAAATGAATGGATATCGATGAATGCTTCCCTTTCACATCACTAGCCACTCGTCATCACGGCACGAGGCTCGCTGATATTTCCACGTAGATTTCACTCCGTAAAACCTTTTCCCCGTTTATTTTTATATACATTTCGGGTTGGCACATCTCTCTTTATTCACGATCACTTCAATATTGCGCGTGAAATTTCTTAGTCTGAGAACATTATGACGTTTTATTTCGGTTCGATCGGCGGACGCCATGTTTGCGCGGGATAATAATCTAGCTCTGGGATTGGGTTTGATTTTTTACATAGTAGAATACAAAGATTAAAAAATCCGAATAAAACCTAAAAAATTATGATTTAATTAAGTTAAACACTAGATAATCTTTTTCCAAGTAATCGTGGGTTGGCTCCTTATTCATTCAGATTTTCGTTTCTACGCGAAGGAACGTAGTTTTCGCCGTATGAATTAATTGTCATTGAAAGTTTTAAGCCTCTGACGTATTACAACAATTGCCAAATATGGTTTTAACAACAAGGACCGGCTTTTAAAACGATGATAACGCTTTCTCCGAAGGATTCGAATCCACGACCTCCGTTTTGCAGAGAAAGGGCCCATTTCTATTACGAAAAATACGTCATTTACGCATTAATATTGTAAACACTGAGCTTGTAATGACAATCGTTAATTTTTATACGAATAGTCAAAGCCGCGTAATACCAAACGCCAAGCAAAGCTCGTAACTACTCTTAGCCAAGTCCCTTACATAACGTTGCACTGATTTCGTCAACGGAGCGGCTGGCAGCTAACTTATTATGTAAAGAGAAAGCTCCTCTTCACAATAACTCACCTGTCCTCGAGTGCAGGATTTTTAATCTGTACACGATTATGGTCTGTTGCTGAACGCATTATGGACTATATTTACATGTTTCGTTATCAGAAGCCGAGTAGGTATGGTAATGCGATGACAATACACACGGCAAAGAATACATCCATTGTCGGATTCGTTTCGTATCCAGGATGAAATTGTACTTGTGCATTTGATATTGTATTGATCGAACGCATATTGATGACTGGGAAGGTATGGTTGGGATGGGTGTATGAAATTTTTCGTTTCTATGGTTTTTAGACGAAGCACTCGATTATGATGTTATAGTATCACACTATTGCATCATAACCGAGTGCAGTTTAGCCTTTTTTTTTAGTTTGAATAAAAAGCGTTAACGAATTTGAATTTCTGGTTTGACACAACAAGTGTAGTGTGAAAGTACATCACATTGACAATTGACCAAACGGGCCATATTTTTTTTATTTCGAGAATATTATAATTATACTCGTGTTTTTACTAATTTTACAGTTAAAGTTATCGATTCAATATAATTTTGAGTGCAACATCTGAAAACTTTCATACTATTCGTACCGAAACCGGAGATCGTGGGTTCGAATCCTGCGGGGACTTAACAAATTTTCATTGTTGTTTCCTAGTTGGTAAGGGCAATTTGGGCTGATCATCCAATTGTCTGTAAATAAAGATGATCCATGAGTCGGATAGGCATGTAAAAGAGTCGGTCCACACACCAACCCGCATTGGACCAGCGTGGTGGGATACGGTCCAAACCCCCTAATGGATAGAGGTGTATTAGGGGAGCCCTATATCCAACAGTGGACTATCACAGGCTGATGATGATGAATTAACAAAAAGTTAGCGACGACGGTATCGCCTTCTTACATAAAATCATATAAAGCTCCACTGCGGTACTCACTTCTGTGCTACTGTTACAAGTGCTCCTCAATCGGAACACAGTAGTGTTTTACACTAAACCAGAATACAGTAGTGTAAAACACTACTGTGTTTTGGTTGTTATGGGCAGGACGTATCATTTACCATTAAATAGGGTCCTGTTTATCTAGTCGCCCCGATCAAGAGAAAAGAAGCTTCTCAATGCTGCATTGTATTAAATTATTGACAGATACAAATGTAAATGCTTAAAACACGTACCGGCATATTTTCAAGAATCTTCCATTGCGTGACTTATAGTTGTATTCGACGGCTAGGTCACACATCGCGCCACTCCGTCACAAGGCTACGAGCGCATGACAAACGGTAAATAGCGCTAAGTACTTCCTTGGGCCGACCTTGTTTTTACTACCTGGGAGGCAAAAAAAGACAATTGTTTCGATAAATATTTATAATAAAGTTTATGTCATTAACAATATAATTAAAAGTGTGTGACAATATTCTGTGCTATTTTATATAAGGTCGATAACATAGAAGGGAAATAGAATAAACACATGGATACGTCATCATCATGATCATCATCATCAGCCTGTGATAATCCACTGCTGGACATAGGCCTCCTCTAGTACACCCCTATCCATTAGGGGGTTGTGGACCGTATCTCACCACGTTGGTCCAATGCGGGTTGGTGGGTGGACCGATTTTTTACATGCCTATCCGACGTATGGATCATCTTACTTTTAAGACAATTGGGTGATCGGCCCAAATTGCCCTAACCAACTAGGAAACAACAATGAAAATTTATTGAGTCCCCGCAGGATTCGAACCCACGACTTCCGGTTTCTAAAGCACACGCCCATACCACTAGGCTACGGAGGCAGTACATGGTAAAACAGTTTGAAAAGACATGTTTTACTTAAGTGTCTATATTTTAAACCAAAAAATGCTTACTTGGCTTATTACCTTTACATCATATTTTTTTTTTAGTTAACAAAGTAAATGAAGTATTTGAAAACATCTGACAAAAGGTTATTCGGAATATGATCTTACTATTAACAGAAGTGGTTATAAGCTAGCCGCGTTCAGTCGTAGACGAAAAGGCTTTCGGGTCCTAAATAAAATGTGAAAACATAATATTAGATCTCATCCTACGCAGCAGAAAGATATTCGTGTCTAGAAACAGTTTTGGTCCGAATTGCGGTTTATTAAACTGAAATATAGAAAATATTATAGCTGATTATAAATAACACATTCGCAACGTATTGTTTTTCTGTATATTTTGATTGCGTTTTATATATTTACTACGAAATATGTTTCGATTAGTCTTCTGTAGTATGACTAATAATCATTTTAAAATGAGATAACTACAATATTAAAGGTACACGCGGGTACGCTATACATTTGAAATAAAATATTTTTTATGATTATATCACGTTTAATAAATTCTAATAATTGCAAAGCTGTAGAAATTTTGTACCATGCTGGACAAAACACTGGACAGACTGTCTGCCAGGCTTGTAATTAAAAACGTTAGCAATTTACAATATTCTTTACATTTTCTACAGGCTACAGCCAAATAAGAGATGAAATATACGTAAACGAAATCATATGTCTAACTCTAAAGGCATCTTTGTGTGACTTTGTCTTATATCATCATCATCATCATCAGCCAGTGTTAATCCACTGCTAAACATAGGCACCCCCCTAATGCACGCCTTCTCCATTAGGGGGTTGAGACCAGGCTGGTCCAATGCGGTTGCTGAGTGGATCGATTTTACATGCTCATCCGAAGCATGGATCATCTTACTTTTCAAATAAAGACATATTTTGCAGACCTTATTGGCCCGGGTTACCAGTTTACAATAACTAATCAACTATTATTTATATTATTTATAGGCCATCAAATTGTATGTTAAGATATACAATAGCAAAACTCGCTTAATTAATTTTATATAAAACATATATCTAAGTTTTATAAATCAAGCTCAAAGTAAAAATCAAACTTAGAATTTCATTAATGCATAAATGTTTTTGTAAACTTTTTTTTTTTATTGGCTACGCAGGCAGTCGAGTAGTCGGACATTGGCAATACCAGTGGTTTCACCAACGCGCTACCTACCGTGAGACATAGGATGTTATGTCTCGTTTACCCAATAAATACACTGCCTACAGTGCCCTTGAAACTGGACCACAGAGTGTTTTCACACACTGCTTTGCAGCAAAAATAAGTGCCGCCCCAGACGAGTTCCTGCCAAAAGAGGACTTACCATATTTATGATATTTTACTATTATTTACCCCTACTACACTTACTTTATTAAAAACAATCAGTAACATTATTTTCAGTTTTTGACCGACTTTACAAAGAAAATGCTTTGTATTGGTAAATGGGTCGTATCTTTTTCATCCACTTGATATTTTAGCAATTAACATTTTGAAAGTTTCTGGAACTCTTCTATATGAGCAAAGACAGGCTCTTTGCTTATTCTTTGGTCTATAACTAGGCTAGCCAAGGTACCTGAAATTATTAATGTAACAAAATTAATAGTGTGAATTATTTGCCTGCCTTTTCAAACCTTTTTAAAGATAGTGTTTACGGTGCTGAATAAACGAGCTATTTTAATCGAAATAAATGTTATTAGGTATAAAAAAAATCAGCAGTTATAAAATCGATCAAAATCTCTAACTGAATTCTTCACTAAACATGAACACCAAGAGCGCATCACGTTGCATACACGTGACAGCACTCGTTTCGAAATCCTACACATTTATTATTTATGATAGGAAACTATTGTCTAATTGGTTCCCTAACAAGCCGTTGCTGTCCACCTATATCATATCTGCAGTTGTTTATTGCGAAATATAACCTATGCACTCTGGCAACATTTACAAGAAATCATAAACGGTGCCCAATTAAAGTTGCACGTGGAAGTTAACAATGTAGCTTTTTATTGCATATGAATATTAATCTGTACAATTAACGTCTAAAGCAGGGTCGAGTAAAAAAAAATACATTAACTAAGTGACCCATAGCAACTGAGTGGTGAAGTACTGAAGTATTGTCACCTAGATATCACAATCGAATTATCAATGACAACGAAACTTGGTTGCTACAATTAATATTTTTACATCAAATCAATGTTTTATTGGGCTTATCAGTAAATATAATAACAGTTTTAACTACTTTTTTTCCATCATTCAAGCCTAAATATTGTCACTTTCTGTAAATGTTTAGCCTGAAACTTTAGTATTTTAGATACCATAAGATGCTCCAAAACGTTATTCAACCATATAGATGAAATGTCACCAAATTGACACTATTGCTGCTCGATTTGTTTATTTATATATATTGAAATTATCTTTAACTAAGGGTTCGATACATTTACTACTCTATTCAGAATCTGAATAAGAAACAAGTGACTAACACTTTAAATAAGTCTTAATACATTCTCAGGCGTGCGTATTAGTTTAAAATTTAGGTTGGGCATAAAATTTTAGTATTGCAGCGAAACTAAATTAAATGTTTCAATTGTGTTGGTTAACGATTTCTTTCTCAGGTTGAAGAGCTGTTTATTATGTCTGTGACCTTGTTTAGGTCTTTCTATAAGTAGAAATCTTAGACGTTAAATGTAAAAGCTGTTTATAGTTTAATTTCTGTAATATAGTTTATTCTATAGTTTAGTTCTGTTCAAGTAAGTAGTAATAGCAATGACAATGGGAAGGGCTCCTGGTGTTTTGGGGACCGTTTGCACCAGTACCACCACAGAGCCAGATTCTGTTGTAAAGCAGTAATGTTAAGCAGTGCTACAGCGTTACTGTTTAAAGGGTTATAAATAGTGCGCTCCAAGTAGATTTCGAATACGGTGGCCGATTAATATTAAAAATCAACCATATACGCAGGATAAATTATAGTATACCCGCACAGGTGTACTCCTCTCTACTTTTATGCTGATATAGTCTGATAGGACGGAAAACCGACACGACAGAAGAGAGATAAGGCGCCGGACCGACTGTTTACATGCCCATCTGACGCATGGATCATCTTACTTACGACTCTTAGTTTTAAAGCGCAAGCTTACCTACAAGGTAGTCAAGAAAGTTATCAATTACTAAAAAAATGTAACATCTTAGGTCTAACGGCTACGGCAATTCGTCTAATGTGAGGAAAACGTATTGCACGTCTCGTTATATTTAATTAAAGAAGGACCTTACAAATATGGAAAATTTTAATTAACTAGCATTTTTTTATTGAGTTTATACAAAATATAAACTAAAAAAATATAAAAAAAATATCATCGTTTACAAACTGTAATTTTATTACTATGTATATAACGCTAGATATAGGTGACTATGTCCTCCATTATATACAGGTATAATACAGCTTTCCTCCGGTCTGTAGGGCACCGTAGTTAGTTGAATTATAAGGTAAACGAAACCAAGTCATGTCTGTCTCTGCTCTCTACCACAGTGGTTTAGCACCTCATTTTCTATTGACCGGATAAAGTTTATTATCAGATGCACATACGGCTCGCCTCGCTGTTTCTATTTATAAAAAAATCATGCATATTTTTAAACGAGTTCAAAACTCATGAACTGGATGTATTTCTAGTAGAGAAGCGACAATACCCGATATAATTCCTTTCAGTATAGTCATATTAGCGTAGTGAGGTTAATACTGTGGGTATAAGTGTGGGGTGAACGCGTATCGGCGGGAGGGCGGACAGTCCGAGGCGCGGGCAGCGCGGCGTTTATCGACGCAGCCGCGCCGAGCCGACCTATGTATGCCGATTAAGTGATATCTCTGCAGAGTTGTTAACACTTCTGTTATATTATTGGTGTAAGATTTAACTAAAAAGTAATAAAAAATGCATTAGTAATTTCGGACCAAGACGGCGCAGTAAACAAGTGTTTTAGTCTTGAGTATTACCTTGATGCTTTCAATGTGATGATAAAACAACACATTCCGGCCGATATCTGAGAAACTTTTTGCCAATCGACCATCGTTCTTTGCCGTGAAAAAATATGCTTACATAAATTGCTACTGGATCACCATTGAAAAAAATTGTTAAAAAACTATGAATCAGTCAGCTTTTATTCTTTTAATAGCTTAACTAATTTTTGTGGCGCCAACAAGTTCCCAAGCACCCTCGAATTGGTTTCAGAGTACGTTTACCTAGGACAAGCGCTCGAACTAGTTATTAACAACTTTGAGGGTGGGGCCAACAAAAGGATTCGTCTGGGCTGGGACATTTATAATCTTCATCGAGTTTCCTCATCACCATCCACTTCCGAAATCAAAGTATTTGATTAATGCGCCCTACCTGACTTACGGTACAACTGGTCCACAAGTAGTGGGGCGCCCTGGAGCAGATGGCTTGACGGCATTTGCAAAGTGGCCGGTGTAGGCTGGAAGAGAATAGCCGAAAGAAGTAGGCTGTGTCGATTTAGTGCGTCTCTGTACAGTTTTATTTACAGATGTCATTTGGGTTTTAGTATTACATGAGCTATTGGCATATTGTTTAAGTCGATGTTAAAACATCCGTGGCCTCGGTCGTGTCAGCTCTATATCCGTATGTGTGGACTGATCTCGGCCTGATAGCAAGATGTCGACTGCACTGTCGCAGCCTTTCTAACCCCTCTCCCCCCCCTCGAGTGTCATTGAACGTCTTGAGTGCAGGCTCATGGCGACTTTAATAAAGAATGCAAAACGCAAAACGAGACAAAGGACACCGCGATACATTTAAAATGGCCGACACGGCACTAAATAACCAATTAATGTCAAAATGCGGCTATACTGTATTGGCTGTGATTGTTTTCAGCGGTGACTGTGACGAAGCGCTTGGGGTAGTGGTCAGTGACCCTGTCTCATGTCACGGAGGGTGTGGGTTCGATTCTCACCGAGGGAAAAGTTATCGTGATAGACATAGTTTTTTTCTTGTATTTGGTAATTTTTTTTTAATATGCCTATTCCTTATCACAAAATAAACGTTTCCGCTTTAAGCCCCTGTTAAGTTAACATTAAGGACATATCATTATGATTTGCAAATGAATTACTTTAAAATCGACTGTACATTAGATTACTTCTTCTTTCAATATAGTAACTGCTCTCTTCATTTTGTATGTATTACATTAAGTCCCTTTTGCTCCGTAAAAGTACCGTGAAACTAGAAGTGAATCCAGAACCGATGACCGTCGATTCCACCAAGATTTATACCCTTAATGTGACCGACCAATTGGGGATATTCAATTGTGTTCCTCCATGGTGGCCCAAATGTCGCGTAAGGCGGGCCCCGTACGAGATAATTTCACCTGACCTCTGCCAGTTCATTGACTGCAGCATAGTGGTGTACGCATGTCTAAGTCGCTGTGCGGTGCAAGTGATGAACTTACGATAAGTCATAGACATCAATAGAGTATGTTAAATTCATAAATTTTTAGTTTTAGTCCTATTAAATTTTGGATAGTCTCCTACATTCGATTATATCGTCACATTAAATAAACAAGTTGATGATGTTTTAAAAAACCTAAGTAGTGTAAGAAATAATTTAAAAACAAGGATTAGCTAAACTAAATTAAAAATTAACTCTCTTTTTTATACTTTAAAATGGTCTGTAAGTGAGTATAATGCATGTATCTACCCTAACTTTACTAAGACTGTTAACTCTATCGTAAAAGTCGTTGTAGCACCTAATCGTCAATGAAATACAGTTTTTACCATCTGTCATATGATAACACATATTTTTATCAAGTCGCTACAAACCTAATACTTCAACCTATCACGCTTACCGAGAGCCTACTGTGTATAAAGTCTTTGGATGTATAAACGAGATGTAGAAACAAGTAGGAAATTTATCTCGGAACGCGTAGGCGTGATAATACAGTGTTTTTACCGTGGCGGTATTTATTACAGCTATCTCCCAAACGGTATTATTCCTATAATCTAAATAATTCGTTAATGATGACATTAGTTGCTAAAGTAATATTTTTTAACTACAAAATTAGGATTTTTGATAAAGAAGAAATAACCTGTCTTCTTACCGACTAATAGATCAACTTCTCTGAAACAAATAAAAAATAATTTCCATTGGAATATTTGCCCAACGGTACCAGTTATTGGACATTAACATCGAATAATAGTCGATAATTGAAGGTGGACAAGTTGAAGGTTTTAATGCTTCAATATTGGATATTCGTATCGACTACTGGTATTAGCAGTTTTTAGATTAATCTAGTTAGTGCGCAGTAACTATCGATAGAATCAATATCCCTAACAGGTTAATAACGTTAAGTGTGTTCATCGACCCACTATACGCTCTGTCCAAGGACTGCCCTATTACTGGTTATGTATGGTTGCTCTACCATTAATTGGACGGATTATTTATGGGGGTTTACATAAGTATTTTATACTGCCATGTTAGAAAGTTATTGTTTAAAGTTTGTAATGGTAATTTTTTGTGTTTTGTCAATTGATTGTCAATTGATGGGAAGCAATCGTATATGTTTAAACTTCTGTGTTCTGGTTCAAGGGTTATGAGCAAAAAAAGGTTAAATGAACTTAATACTGTTCTAAATATTAATGAAGAATAATTTAACACAGAGTAAATATTACGATAATAAGTTTACCAATCGAAATAATATTTGTAAACTCTTGACCATTTCAGATAACTTATGAAAAGCCACATTGGTAATTAAAAAATACTAAACGTGATCTCTTTCCGAATTTGAAACGTTCCTCAAATCAGAAAAGTTGAAGTCGTACTTAGACTAGTGTAACAAAACAGGTGCATTGTGTTCTACTTTAATAACTTATTACTGCCTCAAGCAGAATCGTCAAAATGAAACTTTAAAACTCCAACTAATTAACAAATTCTAAACGAACATCTTAGAGTTTCAGATGTGATTAAAAAGGGAGGATTGGTGGAGGAGGGATTTAATTGGTCATTCATACATGGTGTTTGGAATTTTCATTATGTTTTCCGTCAACAGACTCTAAAGTAACATATTGATTAACATAATATAGCAGTAGTTTTTATCGGCTTTTATTATAATATAACAAGAAGAGCCGCACGTTTAACAATCAAACGAAACGCCTTTAATCGCCATCTGATATCATACAATGAAGACGTTGTACGGAATCATTAAACAGGTAACATTGCACTATTTAATTGAACCCATAATTTTGAGCACTACAGCTTCACAGTAGAACTCAGCAACAGCTTATATCTAAAATAGACAGAAAATCTACTACATATTAAAAGTGTTAGCGTAAAATCAAATGTTCAATTGATATAAAAGTATGTAAAAACCTACTTGTTATACGGATTCTGTTAAATAACTTCCATTGACTTTCATATTGTTTGCTCTGCTTTTATTCTCCTTGACTATGCAAACGTGAATTTATAAAAATCCCTATGTATTCAATAATAATTACCTACCAGTTTATATCATTATAGTGTATAAGCCAGGTTCAGTTTCTTCAAAAACCGTTTAGTAGCTTTTTCGTTATAAAGTTACAAACATCTATACAGACAAAATGGCGCGTTTATAATATGCATAGGATTATCGCAAAGAATAAAAACGCAGGTACGATTTGTTTAAATCAATATACTTTATAAACCTTAATTCAATTGTAGGATTTACTATAAAACGTGTCGTATAGTCTTCAGTTCGTTTTCATAGTCTCGGCGCGTTAGAACCGGATTGGAATCAAAGTGACCAGCGCCGTAGACTCCCCATAGATCTATGAATACAAATTGAATATAATTCCATTTAATGTAACATGTCCCGCCATGGATGGAAATGATACCAAACTTTCTCCTGATTTTAATAATTGGAAGAATGTTGGTTACGTTACTCGATCGCATTATCTAAGACTTTCATAATTGTAATGAGTAACATTTCTAAAACAATCGATTTTTTATTGTCTAAATAAAGATACATGTAAATTCTTATTCTTATTTCGATAATAAAGCTTAAAAGATTTTTTTCTAATCGAAAGACCAAATGTTCAGGTTTGATTATATTGCTATATAATCAAAACTGAACATTTGGTCTTGGTATATATAAAATTATAAATTTTTTATACAAAATCGAAATGTCGCTTTGTTATAGTTCTTGCTATTGTTTAACACTACGATTTGAAATTTTAAATTATAAAAAATTTAAAAATAATAATTTTAACGGGTTCAATTCTATTCACCTACAAAAATGTTTTTCACAAATATGTTATTTTAAATGTATTACATTGGCGGAATGTTTCTATGCACATTATTTATATCTTCCTGTTCTTATTATAACTTCTTTTTTCATATTATCTTTAGTTCTTGTTTTTAATAACTATAGCTTCCACACTCCTATTCTATTGCCACTTTTTTGTATTGTTTCCACGGCGATGGTCGATTCTAGGAGCTTACTCTTTCTTTTCCATAATTTCTTCTTGCCTCCACCTATTCAGATTCTCGTTCCTTTCTCATTGTAAAAAAATAATATGTTTAATCTATTGTTTACAACATTATTTATTTACACAGAAATATATAGTTATGTTATCTGAAAATCTCCTTTATTAACTGGTAAATAATTAGACGAAACAGATATTAGTTTCACGTCGGCGTACAATTTCACGTATGCAAGATAGGATTAGGCATTGCGTAACATTAGTGCATACCTGTATTACAACGCATATGTAGTAATTAACTGGGTTAGTGCTCTCGACTGCAATCGATCGGCTGCAGGGCCACTCTCTGACAGTTCAATTATCACCTCCACTAAAGTTAAATGGAACTTGCGAGTGTTTGAACAAACTGTCTTAGGATTATTTGCCTCGAAATATAGCAGTTTGCTTAATTTTAGTAAGCTTCCACGCATTTTTTTTGACTATTTGAATTGACCTATAGTAAATCGTCATCAGATTCGGTTATTATCAGCTAGAAAAGCTTAATGGAATAAGCAATTTTATTACAAGTCAAGGTGCTGATCGTAATTGATGATTTCTTTTGACAATTGTCAGAATAACGTCAGATATCCTAAGTGCAGTAAAATGTATCGAGAGTATATAACACTGTCAGCCGTAATAAGTTTAATGGGCAAGAAGATTTCTTTAGAAGGATAAATTTCATGTAATATATGTAATAAATACATTAAAAACAATACAATCATAATTATTTATTACGTAATGTGGCGCGGCGTAGTGATATTGCCAATTTTTATATGTAGTAAATATTACCAAATTATAGCTAATGAACATGTAATACTCCAATAATAATGTTAATTTTTTGTTACTTACACCTGGTTAGGTTTATCCTGTTGTATACGATGTTGGTTCTATTTCAAGTAGATACATAAACGCAATAAATTCGTTTTAATAAGTTTTAAATAAATAAGTATACATACATATTTAAAATTAAAATTGAGCTTTGACATCAAGATTATGTAGAATTACCTATGATATACTATGAATTACCAAATTCAGTTATTGATTTTTTAAAGTAACCGAGTTTCTTATGCTGGTTCTTCTTAGGTCAGAGGCTTCCATTTTCGAACCGGTGGTAGTTTATTTGACAATCGATAAGAAAGCGTAATGCTTCCATATTGAATAAAGATATTTGACTTTGACTTTGACGAAGCTTAAAGTGGCTCAAAAATGTGAAAATTTGCATTAATCGAGTCAGCTCTAACAGTTTCTTAGGCTAAGGTAGAGTCATTTGTGTTTGTGTTCCTAGGGAGAGTTTACGAGCGATGTCCTATCGTGCACTCCGCGGCCAGGGAAGATTCTAGATTCAGAACACTGGATATTTTCCTCTCAATAGTGTGCAAGCGCTTGTTTCTCAAACCCCGTGCGTTTGATAAACTAAAAATATTTA
This sequence comes from Lamproptera curius, assembly GCA_029286875.1. Taxonomy (NCBI): domain Eukaryota; kingdom Metazoa; phylum Arthropoda; class Insecta; order Lepidoptera; family Papilionidae; genus Lamproptera; species Lamproptera curius. The sequence continues at coordinate 69,178 of JAGSMT010000085.1, read as the reverse complement.
TGCCACCTTTAGTTTATGTCAGCATTTTACAAAGATAACGTTTGGTCAGTTTGTAACACTATCAGATGACACAATACTATAATAATAAAATTGTATTATAATTTTCATATCGTGCATGATATTTGACTAAATAAGAACTGGACACCATGTTATACGAAATAATTTCAAATAATTTCTTAATGTATATTTATAATTAATTACAATTGATTGTGAGTAAGTTGTACGTTATTTGAAATTGTGATGCTGACGAAATTACTGCCACAGTTGGGAAGTTTAAATTTTATGCAAACAACATAAAATGGCGGATAGAAAAGACATAGATGGGACTAGCGCGATTAAAACGATTGTCACGAAAGCTTTAAAAACCTGCATTTTTAAACATCATCTTACTTTTCACAATCGAGTGATAGATTTATATTGCTTAGACTAATTTGTTAACAGAACATATCACAATTATTAAAGTTTTTTATTGGATAGAAAGTGTGTTTGCCAATCAAGATTACGTGCCACTAAGCCACATAGGTACTTATAACACGTTGGAACATCATAGTTATTACTGTTTTATAATTGTGTATAAAATTAAAATGTATACATAAGTTTTTGCTTCCATAAAATATAGGGCATATTATAAAAGCAAAATCCTAAGAATTACCTATTTTTAAGAGGCTGGAGGTAATGTAGATAACATTGCTTGTTGCTCAGCCTCTGAAGAATTATCCTATAAGAATAATAATAAACATAAATTTAGTGTAAGCATTGAACTAACGATATAACAATTTTAACTTAATCATTTAAAGAATTATATCTGCTTAGTATAAAAACAAAGCTATTGAATTTAATAAATTAAATAAAATGTTTGAGAATCCCTAACACGGCTACTTTATGTCTTGGAGTCCACGAGTTCCGCAGTCGTAAACCTGTGGCTATCACTGATATGCCATTATTATTCAATTTGTTATTCCATAAGTCATTGTTCACGTATTCAATTAATTTCCATTGCGTGTGACCATGTGTACGATAATTTGATGATGATGTTAGAGGAATTACTAATTATTATGCAAATTTGATTAGGTGATGTATTATAAAACCTATATATAGGCGATTAACTATAACAATTGAAAAATATCGATCAATTTTGATATAAAACATCATATTTTTCATACATAATAAAATATTTATGTTTGTATAAATGTTAAAAAGTTTTATTGTTTGTTTTGTTATAATTAATTTTTGTTCATTTGTTTATTTATAGAGGAAGGGTATCTTATTAACGTACCTCACATAATATTAAGCAGGATTAGAATTAAAAAAATATTTCATATTTTTTGCTTATACGAAATAGTTACGAAATAGTTACGCGGTTCAACTAGTAGATTTACATGAAAACTAAAAACGTCACATAAACGTTTATCATATTATAAAGCTATAAATTTATGTCAATAAATTACACAGTCACTTATTATACAATGCATTAGCAAACATTGAAATACAGAATTGATTTATTTATTTTAGTATAGGCAATCCGCTAATAGGTCGTTGTTTACGATGTTTTATTATTAGTAAAAATGTCAAAATTTAACTATATAACTTAATATTCAAAGAATATCGCACCGTGGGTGGTGGCAGATTAAAAATTGAATTAGCATTTCGTGTTAATCTTGTTTATATTATAAATATTGTCACATTTGTCATCATTTGATAGCTGTGACTGGTTAAATAAATAGTAAATGTCTTGTAGTGTTATTTATATCCAAGCTGGTTGCATAATTGGTTATCATCGTCCTATGGTAAATTTTATGATTTATTAAGCTATTATTTAATAATCTTCTAAGCAAACTAAGATGTTAACAAGAACTAATGGGTTAAAATCGAAGTTAATTATTTTAGTCTATCTAGATCTCACTCATGTCGATCAACCTGATCAAGGGTTTGTTGGACCTGTTTCGCCCATCCGACGCATGGATCATCTTACTTTTCATACAATTGGGTGATCAGCCCAAATTGCTCTGACCAACTAGGAAATGACGTTGAAAATTTGTTGAGCCACCGGAAGATTCAAACCCACGACCCCCACACGGTTTCCAAAGCACACGCCCCCCCACCCCTAGGCTACGGAGGCAGGCATATATTTCTAGTTTATTTAAGATCTAAATTATTTAAATGTCAGTCAATGATTGGTCCAGCTTGTAATATTCATACACTACTGCTTTGGGAAACCGCGACGAAATTTCCTATCAAGATCTTTTGTAAAAAAGGGACCTTAAAACAAACTATATACAAACTTAAAGAAAATATCTTTAAGTTAGGTAATATAAGTCATCGGAGTTCTGAAGAAATAAAATGGCGAAATCAAATCTATTCTGAACCATTTCACAGCACATAACAAAAGCTTGACAAATTCTACTGTTTTAAAACTCAAACTCTAATTCTATATACAATTTGCAACACGAATCGCTTTATCTATTTTTTCTCATAACATTTTCAGAGCGGCCTACCACTACAATTACAACGACAACTGCGCTATCTAAAAAAGCATTGTCTAATTAAGCTCTTACATATTTAATATGTAACACATATAGTAAATCCAGTATTAGTAATAAATATGTAAGGCGCCACAACAAAGTGACTAGGAATACTATAAAAATATTTATAAATTGCCTCAAGTGAAAGTTACGTGCAAATTTATCGACAAAAATAAAACAAAAAGATATCCGTATTAAATACTTACGGGTTTACTACAAGCGCTATTGTATCTATGTTATAATTCTCAAATTCGTCAGGATTTGCTGCTATCAAGGCGGTCGCTCCACGAATTGGCAATCGTTGTGTTCCGCCATTGCCAATTTATATATCACCAGGTCTTTTAGTGTTGTCCATAACTTTACGTTCCATCTTAGATTGCAACTGCAGTTGCATCGCAAGGAATTTATTCTATGTTAAAGATAAATACAAATATTCAACAGTCATTTGCGCGCCTAAAGGTAATAAAGGAGTAATGTGTGAACACTATTTTGTCAATGTTAAAACAAAACCGTTTTACATATCATATCCACTATTTTTCGTGTTAGTTACATATATGTATATTTATATTTACTCCCAACGTTTTGGCAGCATTTATGATGACGGCATAAGACCTGAAAAATTTTAACACCGTATTAATTACTATTTCTTCTACGGTACCTGAGCCAAAGAAAATAGTGCTTTTTTTATTTAAAGAAAGTGTAGTGTCAACCACCAATGGCGTCAGAGGCGAACTTATTCCTATAGGTGGTCGGCTGTCATGTTTACTATCAACGCAATGGTTCACCGATAAGAGTATCCCACTAGTTTGACATTAGACGTCAGTTACGTTAAATCTATCTCTCATTTGGCGGGAATATAGCGGCATTACTTGGTAATTATCAGTAGGTTTATTATCAGGCGGACCATCTTTTCATCTCATCGCTTAGTTTAATAATGAAAAGGTATGTGGATTTAAAAGCATGTTGTTTTTCTTATAAAACACGCCAAAAGGTCACGTCAAAGTGACCACAGCGACCTTTTTTTCGTTACAAAACATCTGAGAACTATTGTCGTGACGCGACAACGCTGGTGTCATTTGTTATTGTTATGTTTTTATCAACGATGTTGTCAACGCGAACTATTTGCGCTATGTTTGTATTAATACGCTTTTTTGTGCTCTTAGTTTGGTAGAATGAGTCGTTAAATATCTTGTATATTGTCCTCGTCGCCATTTTTAAATATGTTCCTTCATTTATTTTATTTTATTTTACTTTATCATAGCAACAAACAGTCAAACAAAACGAAAACAAAATAGCTTCGATAAATAATTACAAACAGTACATAATAGCGAGCTTATACCTAAATATATATTAAATTTACGTTATTTATTTAGGATACAATATCTAACAATACATTCAAAGTTTGTAAAAAGAATCGCAAACATTACAAATTGTGTTTTGTAACAAATAACATTTTTAATATAAAACTAATCACAAACTAACTTATTGTAGATACAATCTAAAATTCAATGTACGAAAGATGAAAGAGGTCTAAATCTGAAAAATCTTTATTGTACAAGTGAGGTAGTCGAGAAGTGAAACAATTTCTTGTATAATTTTTATGGAATCTGTAGTTAACACAAATGTTTTTAAGACGTAAGGGGCATAAATGTAAGCTAGACCGTGCTATGAAAGATATGTCCGACAAGAGTGAGGGGCAATAAATTTTATTTAGTTAAATTTCTTATTTAATTGTTGTATGGTTGTTCTATAAATTATTAAAAGGCTTATATAAGTTTTTTCTTAGAATGGTATCAGACCTCAAATATTTTGAGACGGAATTTTACTGACATCCTATAATTATTGCAAAAGACAAACATTAGTGTTTACAAATGAAAATGAACTATGAAACAACTGCGTCCGATTTTTGTTGCATGTCCATCCGATGCACGGATAAACTGGAGTGATCGGTTTATATAGTCATCTATCAAACTAGAAAACAGCACGATAATACCAAGTAGTTCGCCCACAAAATTCGTACCTGCAATCTAATTGCAAATCTAATAATTATCACATTTAGTCGTACACTATAAAGCGACCAAAAGTTAAACATACAAATTAAACGCCTATTAAAATCTCCATTAATCAAATCACGACTCCAAAGTGATTTATCAGGCAATAATCCTCTAATATCATTAACTTCTAACGCGCCATCAACTCAAACTTTGTCAAAGGGTTTGCTCACAATAATAATAAAAGTTGTCAACATGTGGATTTCGCGATGGGACCTGTTTGACGCATGCGTGTAAGGCGTCCTCGCGCGTGCCGCTACTGCCCGCTTCAGAGCGACCTGTTTCCCATGTACGGTATACACTGACGCGTGAATACGATGTAATTAGATAATGTTTATTTTATTGAGTATTTTTACAGCAATCTATTGCTTTGTAGTGCTATTAAGTACTACTCAACGTATCTTATCGTAAGTGCTTAGCAAAATTTTTATGTTTTTCTTTTGGTCGCGTGCCTTTTGGGATATAGTCCGTAAAATTATTATGTTTAATAATTTATTAAATAATAATATATGTGATTAAAATAGGTTATAATTCGCATGACATAAGATAAAAGATTGAAGTGGTAACATTTGAGTATTCAATGTAAAGGAGGATCAGTGTAATCGTAACCGGATTGCAGAACGCGCAAACATTTGACGCCGCCCGCGACTAATTGCCCGATAAGTCGTCGATTCGAGTCTCGTTTTAATAAGGTGCGCTGTGCACATGTTTGCGTGGATGCCGATGGAATGCCACGGTCACACGGATCGGTGTGCTGCTTTATCGATGTGTGCGTTTCTCCATGTGTGCTGCTTTACCCGTGTGTACGATGACGTCTGCCGCGCACGACCATCATTACTTGAACCGCTCGTCTCCCCTTTGTCTAACTATTACCGATCTCATCGGGGGAAGCAGTGAATCCGTCGAGCTCAGGATTGCCTGGACCCTCGTACGTGATCATTGTTGCCACGTGAACCCACATACGGTCTCTGTGTGTAACCTCGATTCGGACACACTGGCGTGGCATTGTCGGCATAAGCACGTTGTAATTCGCGAATATCATTATCCTAATGAATACACGCTCTAAGTGATATACTCTGTTCGGTTTTCGTAATTAAAGTTTTGGGTGTTTACATAAACTATGATATGTTTGTTTTATTTGCATGTGTAATTGTATTGTTAATGATGTAACTATCACAGTTGCAATGTTTGGTTCGAAGAGTTCAATGTCAGCGCGAAGGAATTCGCATCAAAATAACAAATGTCGGTGGATTTATGCTGGTCCGTCGGCGCGTCGTCGCAGGCCTTTCCCACGGTTAGCTGGCCCTCCCTTCCCACATTACCCACCTCCCGCGCTGTCCCGTGTTTGTAGTTCAGTACGGGCTTAGCATTCAAAGTGGTGGCGTCCTCTAGCAACATTATACTTTCATATTTATTGCTAAAACGCCTCATACTGTACGCAGCCTTGGCGACTGCCTGCCTGTAGATGAATAAACAAACGTTGTTCTTCTTAATAATTCGTTATGTTTTTGTATAGAACCTTCGGTAGATACATACATCTAAAATATCGCACAGTATTACTGTAACGTAAAATTACAAGTCTTTTTTTAAACACTTAGTACTGTGTATGTTATGTAAAATGTTAAAACTATTCCGTGGCATAAAAGATGCACAATATTTTTGATTATCAGAGATGACTTATATTACATTCGCAGTCCCACAGAACCAGTACACCCAACACTCACAAATGAGTTTAAAGTCACTGAAAGACAAAACAATTTCAAAAATTTAAAAATAACACATAAAACCAATGTTCAGCAATACTATCAGAATTTGAACATTGAAAACAGCGAACGGTTTTCATCAGATTTTCGGACCTAAAAATCGTAAAGAATATTAAAAGACACTAGTCTAGATACAAACGCGCCACGATTAGTAAACCAAGACGCGAAGTTTTTAGAGCGCACGAAACAGAATAAGTCAATTCATCAATACGAAAATAAATTAATTTGTTGTGGGGGAACGACTCGGCCCGTCTGCCGCGTTATTTTCGTCGTCACCTTACGACAATTATTCGGGAATTTGGAAAGATCACCCTGGAGTGGCGGTCGTTGTACCCTGACTCATACCTTTGTTTTCAGTTAAACGCACTTACGAATCTTATTCTCTCGTATAATCCCCGATTTGTTGCCGTCACGCGTCCACCGAGCATTAACAAAACAAATGAGCTATACAAAAATTATCAACTCTTTAAAGATTGAACAAAAATCGAGCGTGACTAAATATTGAAACAAAATGATATTTATGTATACAAGTAAAATAAAACAATAAAAGAGTACACGAGAATATCAAAAACATCGTATGAAATCGATTCGCAACGATTCATTCTTGTACGTACGTAAGTCTCTGCGTTACATGAACCGAGCCACGGGTAATTTGGCCGGTGCTAATTATAGGTGCTATTGCGGTTATAATAAGATCCTCCCAACTTCCCAGAAACGAGGCCGCCGGCTTTATTAATATTTATCCAATAGCCGTATGCACGGTCCCAAGCTAACTGACGCAGTCAAAGAAAACACACCAGCCAGAAATAAAGTCGTAAAGCACCGGAACGATTCCGATAGATGTTTTCGGTGAGTGTATCGGTTTATAAATGCGATGCGAGCGTAAATCGAATAACCGCTAGCAATATTGAAAATTCTGTGGAGAATGTTAAAACGAAACTAAAGGTTTGTATTACTAAGGAGAATCAAATTTCAATTTGAAGTTAGTCGAAGGGAAGAAGTACAGTAATGACAATCCTAAGTACTCTCTATTTAGGATTGTTATTACTCTATGACATATAAGTATAAGGAAACAATGATGCGTGTAGTAGAAATGGTGGTACTATAGGGGATATTGAATGTGACCTGGAGGAAATCATCTACAGAAGATACAGACATCTATAGAAAATTCTTGAGATGTTGCATTTTCTTTTTCGTGTTTTTAATAAAGAAACTTGACTTTGTGATTATGCGTGTATTAGTGTGTGTGATTATGCGTCTATACTACTAGTATAGAAGGAAAAAAGATGAAAAAAAGACATTCCTTCATGTTATTAAATCTTTAAAGGAACCCATTGAACGCAAATAATTGATGATTAATAGAAATAATTGATTTTCTACTTTGCGTATTTGACAGATTACAATAAAAGAACAAGAATATAATTGATAAAATCTTATATACAGCAGCTGCAAAACCAATATTTGATGCACTACACAAGTCTGACATAAACAAAGACGTTTTAGTTCAATGGATCCATTTTTATCATGATCGCTAACTTCTTACAGCTATTGCATATACGTTAAGCATATATGTACATATGTTTCAGTTAAAACTCATAATGTGAAGTATAAACGTATGCATAACTTGAATCATTTAAATATAAACGAAAGAGGTGAAAATACCAATGAAAAAAAGCCAATCAAGCGATAGAGCACGTAACTTTAGCGAAGTGGCATTTACTAGAGCATTGCCTGTCTGCGGGTGAATATCTTTGTCTGGAAAATACACTGTACATTCGTATCTTTCAATGGATTCAGTTAAACGATTGGATATTTCTATGTAAACGAGTATTTTACAAATATCCTTTATAATAATGCATTCAAACTAATTTACACCTAAAGAATAGTTATTGCTTCGTTTTAATATAATTTGATGGGTTTAAACTTATATTTATTATAACCATTCAGCTGTTTATATTTTAGTAACGAATGGTAATTTGCTAAATGTTTACTGTTTTTGTAAATTTACTGTCATCATTATAGCTTATCAAACACTAATAACTGGCATAGATGTTTATTAGAAACACGTTATTTAACGACACGTTTTGACATAAGAACTATTTGAAACTTGTTTTTTAGTTTTATGTCGTTATAAATTTAGTGTCCATATATTAAGTGTTTTAAGACTGGTGGTGGCCCTTCGAGTTATTGGACTGTATCTATAAATGATATGATATTGTAGCGTTATTATTGCAACATATTTTTAATTGTTCATTTCTCATAAAGGTTCTGATTCTTTCAGCAGTTTTATAAACTTTGAGACATTTTATTATCTGCTACAAAAATCAATTGTATTTAAATGTTTAGGCCTCTATTCACTCTTTTCTTGGAATTACTATTTATTTAAGGGAACAAGAAAAGACATTAGTTCAAGTTATATTCCATTCAATAAATTATTTCAACCAAATTTTTCTCATTCACCGATCTAAAGAATTTCCCCAAATATTTTTGACTTTAATTCACCAAATTTTATTAACAACAATGTTAAATATATAAAATTTCTTAGGCCATTACGATTCCCACATTAAATATTCAATGATATATCCTTGAATTATCGGGATTTGCATGAAATTGGCTATGATTGTTTTGAATTTCGCTGTTGGAAATGCCTTCGGCTTCCTAAGAAGCAGTTGGAAGCACGCATATTGCACACGCATATTACAAATTCTGGAATGAATGACAGACATGCCTTCGGGAAAAGGTAAATTCCTTTAAAATCTTTTCGACTTGTGGAATACAATATTTTTCTTCTTTTTTTAAACATTATTTCGTATTATATCAGTTGATTGTTACACAAAACAGTATTTTTAATTATGATTATTTTTTGTTTTAGTAACAAGTAGTTCTTTTCAGGTCATTATAAATGTAAAGTCTTAACTTATTTTGATTACGTTACTTCTATTGCGTAAAAGTTAAATTATATTTTTATAAAGAAAATTATTATTGTATTGATTGAATAACAAAAGTTTTTTTATCAATTTGTTTTCTGTATTTTCTTTAGTTTCACTGTAAGTATAATGCCGTTAAAATATTGATTTCACAATATTGTTGTAGTGTTAAATATTTCGTGATTGATGTCGGAGTACGTATTACAGATATAATATGCAGTTATGCGGTGGTCGTATACTGGACGCTGGCTGGCCGGCCGCCAATAATCTGGCCTCAAATTGATTCTGCAGTTGCCGTACCCGAAGTTTTCACTCGCAACGTATGCATTAGGTGTGTTAATTAATTTTCTAATGAAGTTTTTCAAATAAATGGACTTACTCGATTAGATTTGATAATTGTCTATCTTTTTTATATAATTGTAATTGAAACTCATGTTTAAAAACCTATGTAAATTTTCATCAACTTTTGTAAAAAGACCGTTACATAGGATTATTAAAAAAAACTCTGTTTAATAATCTTTTTCCGTTTTGCGATTTTAGATGCTTGACTCGTTGTTTACGAATTGTTAAACTTCATGTACATGAGTTTTTAAAGTAAAACAAGAAACTAGCTAAACGCCTTGAATAAAATGTTTTAATCTTCTGCTACATAGAAAACATATACATAAATATTTTTTATTATTATCTTTGCATTTCTTAGTAAAATAATGTAAAGTCTTTTCGCTTTGTCGTTCTTAATGGTTTTTCGTAACAACATCTCTTGCAAGTATTAAACCTGTACTAAATTGATTTTATACTATATTTAAAAATATAGCTGCTATATTGTTCTTGAATAAAAATACATCTTGTAAAATTTAGTTAATGTCAATGTTATATTTTACGTAGTCAAAACCTACTTGTTATACCTCTTGATAACATAAAATATAACTTACAAAACTAATGAAAAAATCTGGGTTTACTAAGTAGACCAATAAAAGTCGTAGACATTTATTCCGATGGTCGGAACGGTTATGGTATGCTTTTTCTCCTACATTTTTATTTTTCAAAAAGAACATCAGAAGTGGAGCCAGATTAGTAAATATAAAAAAAAATGGATACAGCTTTTAATCTTACCAATTTGAAGATACGAAGGAAATTTCACTCGAAACTTACGCGATGATATAGTTTGGACTTTTATCTCCGATGCCTAACATTGTCGTAAGCTAAGACCTCTCAGACGTCTGGCTTGCGGCCAACTTACTTTGCTTCAAATTGCTTCCACCTCTCATGATTTTCACCAATAAACTTGCAGACCTTTGATAATACTAAAGAAGTCTATATTATACAGTTAAAAGCATTAATATAATTTCAACTGAATAGAAACAAATATCCGAGTACTGCTTTGCATACAATTTCCCCGATTACGTATGTGACGACATTAAGGACAACTTAATAACGTTGGTGAAATTGTTGTACAAGAAATAAGTTACTCATTACACCTGAAGTACAGAAAAATGTTGAAATATATAGTATTAACAGCATTAAAGTGAGCAGATAATTCTTATATGAATAGAGACAGAGGTAGAGCGCACTAAACATACCAAGGCATGTATTGCACCCCAAGTGTCGTAGCAAGTTTATTTCCACTGGCCCTCTGCCAGTATTCTCCGCTCGAAATTGCTTTTACTGTATGCTAGAGCAATGATATCGCAACACTGTACGGGATGCCCGGCTTCGTAAAAGCACACATCCCCTACATAATCATATCGGAAAAAGCTTAATATCTTTAAGTGAATCGTAAAGATTATCAACTAGGAGTTCGTTATGTATTAAAGTTTACTGATTTTGGCACTTTTACGTTATTATAAATAATTTGATTTTTCTCGAAGCTTCAAACCTTTTTCAGCCTTTGTCCTTTGATCGAAAATTACATTTACATACATACATACATACATCATCAGCCTGTTTTAGTCCACTGCTGGACATAGGCCTCCCCTAATACACCCCTATCCATTAAGGGGTTTAGACCGTATCCCACCACGCTGGTCCAATGCGGGTTGGTGGGTGAAAATTTAAATTACATTTACTAATGTTTAATATTTGCGTTTACAAAGTTAACGCTCTGACTCAAATTAATTGATTAAAGAAATGTAAAACCCTTTTAAAGCATCCAGGTACTCAACAGTAGAATATTCCAGAAGGGTCTGAACATTTAATGACAGTACCTGCAGGCTAAGAATCGCTAAGACAACAAACAAAACAAGCGATGCGCTCGATCATTACCGACCCGAATTCTAATGACCCATTTCAATCGGTCTTTTCTTTTTCGCGCCGGATTTAATCAAATTATAGGTTCAGGCGTTTTATAATATTTCAATACGTCTCAGCGTATATCGTTTGTGGAATTTTAGCTTTTTATTTGTCTATTCATTTTTTAGGAATAATTACGACTTGAGCGATTTAACAAAGTCTTTTGGATTATGGTGTTTGTTTTGCATCAACCATTATACTTGACCATTTATCAAATTTAATTCAGTTGCCCCATATTTTTCTGTTTCTCGATCATCACCTCGTATATTGCTTTACTAATCATTAATAGTTTTATCAAAATTGTATATTTGACGGTTTCCTATTTATACAGCACAGCACGGCACTATTGTTGCGAGGAGATTTTATCAAAATTAATGTCGAATTTGTTTGCGATAATAGAAATACAGTAAGTGTCTCATTTTTAGTAAATAAATTTATCTTGCGTTTTTTTCTTTTTTATTAACTTTGAAACTTTGTGTGGGCTGGGTGATAATAGCCGAAGATCGGAAACGGTGACGTGCATAAGGGGAGGCCTATGTATCCAGCAGTGGACGATGTTGATGATGAAGAGTGATTTCGATGGCTATTATTAGTTCAACTTCCAAACCATCTAGCATCAGCTGAAAAACATTCAAGATTCGTCGAGCGTCTGCCATTTGACGTTCACGGTCTGACAATGAATTATATATGATACTTACTAAACCAACTAGATAACAACCATAACACAAAGTTGTTCTCCGGCAGGGTTCGAACTGATGACCACCTTCACAGCATGATTTATCAACACTAGGCAACAGAGGTGAATGTATTAACTTTCTATCAAGCATTTTCTTCTTTATCAACATATTTACCTACCTAAATCAAATTTGAAACAAAAAATATGTTGGGTCATTTGTTTAATTACATTGTTTCGAAATAAAAGTAAATGTCATTGCTCAGACTTCAAGTTTCTATTGCTTAGTGTTTTAGTTATAAAACTTACAATAACAACATTTCATGAGTATAGCAATAACGACCGACTTATTAAACGTCTAGACTTTTGAAGGTGAATTAGTATGTAGTTATATTCTAAATATCAAGGTTTAGACGTTTATGGACTTACATTGTATACTTTCAATGGCACAATTATATCATGGGCTTTTATATTTGTTAAATGACTACAACAATTTATAGAGAAAAGATTCGTTTGTTTTTTTATTTTGTTTTGAATTGACTCAGAAACTGCTTAACAGATTTTAAAACTTTTCACTAAAAAAAAACCTTATTAGCCTTAAGTAAATATTTTGTCATCATTATCATCAGCCTGTGCCTGTTAGTCTACTGTTGGACATAGGCCTCCCGTAATGCGCACCTTCTCCATTGGGGAGTTTTGGACCGTATCCCACCCCCATCCACGCGGTTCCAATGCTGGTTGGTGGGTGGACCGACTTTTTACATAGCCTATCCGACGCGTAGATCATCTTACTTTTCAGAAATTTGGGTAATCGGCCCAAATTATCCTAACCAACCAGAAAACAACGATAAAAAAGTGGTTACCCCGCGGGATTAGAACCTACGACTTCCGGTTAATATTAAACTCGATATAAAAAAATCTACAACCAACACAGACGAAGGTGTGGACGGACTGCTAGTAAGGCATCAATTTTAAATTCCTCGGTTGCTTAGTACAAATGGCACTTTCTTTACAAACTATTGGTCGTTGTTAACATTCTGCAAGTATAGGCTTTTTTGGTCGCTTAGAGCAATTTAGGTCGAACTCCCACTTGTCTGAAAATACAAGTTAATTGTCAAGATCAGCTTTTGATATTCATTTCAGTTAGAAAATCCTATATGGATTTGAAAATAGCTATGACAAAGGATGACTGTCGTTAAAATTATGTAATAGATATTTTCAAAATTAATTTTAAAGCATTTATTTAGTGTATAGTTTCGTAGCTTTTTTGGTGTTTAATAGTAATATGTTTATTAATAATTTAATTCCATAATTTAACTTTTACTCTGTTTATGCATACAAAAAGATTATACTTCGATCATCCTATACATTATCACTTGAAACAATAAAAATGAACATCGATCAAAAATATGAAGCGAAACTAGCGAATGAAACGGAATAATATCGATGAGGATTTTTCTCCACGTTTTTCAAAAGCTCTCCCGGTTTGATTTGCAGGCATCTGCCCTTTTCAGTTTGATGGCGCGGGCTGGGGCGGGCTGGGCGGACTGGGGTGTCCCCCCCAACCCAGTGGGAGGTGAAAGATTAACCCAGTTTTGTTATTTGTCCACTGTCAGTCGAGTGGCCATTCACAATGCGGCCGAAGTCTGCCCCGCTGGATCCTTTGCCCCGTTTAACGTAATTGTAAATGATTAATGCGCTTGTACAATGATGTAATGGTGGCAAGAAATTGCGAACAGCAGTTTAGATTTATGACCCCGCGCTCCGAGAGTACGGGGTACAATGATAATCTTATCTTGGATACGACCGCGGACAGTTTTGGCGGTTTGCAAAAATTCATGTTTTATTAATATTTTTAATGATTGATAAATAAGTAATATTTTATTACTGAGGTGCAATAGCTTGCAAGCAGTTTATTGGATGTATTTTAGTACATTAAAAGCTGTACCATAATATTATTACACCTAAATTTTATTACTTTTCGTAATACAAGCTAAAATCTACAGCTACGGAATGGAATAAAGAAGAAGAAATTATGTTTCCATTAATTATTTTATTTACCGCTTTTGTACCTTATACCTCGAAGCGCAAAATGTGTTTCGTAATTTTTTTATATTCAACGAGTGATATAAACATATATACAGTGCTATATAAACAACATTCACACACACATCACATCATTAGCCTGTGTTAGTCCACTGCTGGACATAGACCTCTCCTAATGCACGACTTCCTTATTAGGGGGTTTCAGGACCATATCCCACCACATTGGTCTAATGCGGGTAGGTGGTGGACCGACTTTTTACATGCCCATCCGATGCATTGATTACCTTACTTTGCAGACAATTGAGGTGACCGGCCCGAATTTCCCTAACCAACTAGGAAACAACAATGAAAATTTGTTGAGTCCCCGCAGGATTCGAACCCACAACCGGCGATTTCTAAAGTACACGCCCACTAGGCTGCGGAGGCAGTTGGTTGTTAAGCGACATTATTGGAACAAACATAAATGGATTATTTTTTTTTCTTTTTTTTTATGGCATACGCAGGCAGACGAGCAGTCGGGCCACCTGATGGGAAGTGGTCACCGACACCCATAGACGTTGACAATACCAGTGGTATCGCCGACGCGCTGCCTACCGTGAGACATAGGGTGTTAAGTCTTGTTTACCCGGTAAATACGCTGGCTACGGTGCCCTTCAAACCGGAACGCAGAAGTGTTTTCACACTACTGCTTCGCGGCAGAAATAGGCACCGCGGTGGTAGCCACCCAGACGGTATCCTGTAAACAGGAAACCTACCACCGGTTAAATGTAAAAAGGATTTAAATTAATTATGTTCTGGCCAATACCATGGAAATTTGTAGCACTATTAACTATTATTTTGCAAACGTGAAAGATACTTTAAAACTTCTATGATCTATATCTATCGATCTATCGATGGTGCCAAAATGAAAGTTAATATCTATGGGGTCCATAAAGTGTCTAGATGTTCACAAGATGTTGATTAATTTTCACGAATAGAGAGATTTGAAATACCTTAATGACAGATAATGCACATTATCTCATTAACAAAAGAATAGGAAAATTTTCTTGTCCCTTCTTTTCCAGCTGATTTAAAAATGGAGAACACGTACCCCTTTATGGGACTGAGGGTAAATTTTCGTCACACATGCTTATATGTCAGCCAAATAACATTTGAAATTTATGGAAACAAAATCAAATTTTAAACCCAATTGCAGCTTTTATTACGTTGGCCCAATAAAGTCTTTTCGTTTTTGACTCCATCACTTCTCCACGTTAGACTTGATTCCACATCTTTAATCTGGTTTGAGTATAGGCGAAGTGACTTATTTACTATAATGAGATCAACAGACTTCGTTGAGATTTTAATATCCGTACATCTGCGTGGTAGGAATAATTATAATATATAATTATTTATTATATATTAATTGGTATAATTGATGACAAACATAAGTCATTGTAATTCGTACATTTGGTTGGTCAAATACATGTGCATGACTAAAGGGTATATAAAGGGATATATTAAGGCTAAGGAAATTATTTCCCATAAATCAACAACGGTTTAATTTTGTAAATAAATATGAGATTGGAGAAAATTTTAGGCTGTCTGTATAAGAAACAAAGGAAATACTTTAAAGAATAAAACATATCAGATACAGAACTTTTTTCAAAAGAAACAAGAACTTTATTTAGCAACTGGTAATATAATGGTATCTTGGAAAATCTAAAATACTACAAAATCGGATTAATTTTATTTAGTTTTCAACTCACTTACTGAGAAATCGGTAAAATAGTTGTTGAACTGTTGCGAAGGCAAGTTTTTTTTTAATATTGAAGGCCGTGCTAAGTGATTACGTAAATCACATTTTTTAAAACATTTTAAACTTTTTAAACTTAGACTGAGTCTTAGTGAGAGTGTTGCTACTATATAATTGCGACCGCTTAAATTAACCATTTATTCGAACAACGAATAAATGTGGTGCAGTTTTCCATGGCAAAATAGTTTGTTAAAAGCCTCAAAGTATCGACTGAGACATTTGTAGAGCAATTTTCCACCGCACCTTTTCGACAGCGAAGGTTATTTGAGAGGCACAAGACATAAGGCGCAGCTCAAAAATGCAAAACGTTCAAGTGAATGACACACGAATGCCGCAAGTGCTGGTGATTTGTAGATAATGAATTTTTAGCATACATATAACTGGTTTAATGTAGTTTGAGTTTATTTAGTCAGGTATGACCCCAATTTTCATAGCAGTAAAGCTGAATGAAACGTTCGTGACAACAGATGGCGTTGTACGAACTGAAAAAAGAGTGAGTTGTTACATTAAACTATAATTGAAATAAATTATTTGAGTTTTTTCATTATGTTTATGAGTATTATACTTACGATAACTCGAAAATATTTTAAAATGTTAACAAAAGTTTTATGCAGTTGATCTTCTGAGGTTGGTATGGGTAAGTAACTTTGGCTATGTCAAATAATATTCTGAAACAAAATATTTCGTTATTTGATAAATATTGCTATGTACGTATCATCAAATATTGTCGTTGAAACTACGGTAAGGGTATCTTGGTTTCCCATGTTTATTTTAAGTAGGTTAGATGGGGTTGCGGTTTGATACCCGCTTATGTTTTGATTTTTTAAATCTATAGAGTTTTGTGCGTCAGTTGTACCTATTATAATACTGATTATTTTAACTAAGTTTATCTCTACGTTCTTTTACCTTATTCGAAAGGTAAGAGAAAGCAACCATACTTATTGTTCTCCTCTTTAAGTTTTATTACTCTGTGCATAGCAACGATTAGTTCATTGAATTAAAAAAAAATAATCTTTCATACTTTATCAAAAAAAAACATTTCATTGACAAATGTATATATTTTCAATAATATTACATGTTTCATTAAAAATAATGCCATTATATATATAAATTACAGCTACAACTACAAATTGTTTACTTTTATGAAATCCGGACGGACTTAAAATAATCATAGATAATTTTCAAATGCATTTATGACTAGAATTAGAACCATTGACCAAGATAGCGAACAACACGCATACGCTTTGTTTGAGAACTACGGGTGGTTGGGTGTTGCCCCGACCAAACGAAACAATAAGGTACAAGCTGATCTCATAACGGAACCGGAAAGGCGGCCATCGGACTCAATTGTGGCGGGAAGTGGCAGGAAGCACTTGTTTTTTTTTTATTTAACCAGCTTACAGCTAGATGACGACCAACACCTTTTTTTATTTATGGATGGTACCATAATAAGTGTAGATGTATATTGATACAAAATATATTTTTTTTAATTTTGCTTCTTATAATACGATTATTGCATTGAATTCAATAACTTAGAATTAATAAAAGATTTTATTATACTTCCATAAAACGTATAATTTACAATTAAATAAAATTAAATCTAATTTTTATTAATATATACACTGAGTTTCTAACGTATAATAACATTCTGTACGTATTAAGTCATAAATCAACAGCGTGTAAAGGCATTGTACTATAAGGTTTTAAACATATATATATATATATATATATATATATATATATATATATTAATATATATATATATATATATATATAATATCTTGATATGTACTTAATGACCATAATAAACTGCAAATACGATACAACTAATAAGTTTTATCCTCGTCTTAAATAACGAAATGTTCACACTAATGTTATAATTGTAGTAAGACCAAATAAGCCGGCGAAATTGAGGCGCGCTCCCACGACCCGGCGGTTCTAAAAATCGTAGGAGGGTGGCACCCTACCCAGACGAAGGGTTGAATGAGACGAGGGGGATGGAGTGGAAGAAAACTGTTATTAAAGCGCTGAAATTACCGCGCCTTTTCGAGATGACCAGCTTTTGCACCGCAGTTCTTTTCTAAATCATTCAATATCTGAGCCGAAGAAATTATATAAACAATGAAAGCCGCAAAGCATTTGTGTGAAAACACTACTGTGTTCCGGTTTAAAGGGCACCGTAGCCTGTGTATTTACTGGGTAAACGAGACTTAACACCCTATGTCTCTCGGTAGGCAGCGCGTTGGTGATACCACTAGTACTGCCGTCTATGGACGTCGGTGACCACTCCCCATCAGGTGGCCCGGTTGCTCGACTGCCTATGTGGTGTCATGCATCTAGGTTTTCTATCAATGAATTGTAGCCCAGATGTCAATCACTGAGCGACATTAACTGATTGTTGCTCAGTGATTGACATGACTGTGTAACAAGCTGTACACATGACGTCACTTCGTTGCTATGGTTACATCGTTTATATGAATTTAGTTTTTTCTTTAGCTTAAATACAGTTACATAGAGGTTGATTTAATCAATACAGTAGAGTTTTTTTAATTTTAAAAAGTACAATTATACAAACGAATAAGAACATTATTTTTTTTAAAAATAATTTGTATTTAAACTTAATATTTTACTTTAGGACTTTATTACTTGTTATAATTACAATCATTTGAAAGTAATTCACAATTTTCAGACACAATAGCCTCTTGAACGTCTTAAAGGATCGATAAAGAACTTGATATTAATGTAACGAATTTTGATACAGACAGTCTGTTAAGTTACTTTCACGTCTATCTTTAAAGTATAACATAATTTTTATGTTTATATAATTATTATAAAATTGATAATTCAACCGATTTAATACATTTTTCTAGGCAGTTTTTATTCTTAATCTATTTCCACGTACACATATAGCTAGCAGATTGATACAAAACTGTATTCAATATCTATCTGATCCTATATATCTGATCCTACAGTTCTTGTAATAGGACCATTAGGGCGACACTAACTCTTTAGAATTCTAAGAAGTTAGTTTCCCTCTAATCGTAGATATTTATGCAAGCGATAATCATCATAATTAGTGGTTAGTTTAGTGCTAATTAGTAACAAATCAGATAACTTTCATGGCGTCATCAAACCGATCCGAACCGATCATCTCAATCTCGTCTGTTGAAATGCGAGAGCGAAACGGCGAAACAAATGGCAACGCTAATACAGCCCCCGGCCAATACGCCCGGCGTAATTTAATCGCGGCGCGGCGGGGCATCCAGGAAAATCTATAAATCTGCCGCCATTAGAGCGGAGGACACCCCGGGACTCTTATTTACTCCGGGCACAAATTCAGATGACAATGTTTTAGGGGAAGGAGCTCCGTTACTGCCCCACGTTGCGAGCGCAGGGCTGACGGAGCTGTGCTGTTATTTTTTTATATTTTATAATGTTATTGTGGCATAAGTAAGAATGCGATAACCTTGAATGACGAAAAAACCTTTGTAACTCGAACAACTTTTGTCCGTTAAATTTTCTCGTTGCTCGCTCGTATGTATAGGTATTGCATTTTTGCGAGAAATTTGATTTTAATCGTGTGAGAAAGATTTAAGAATTTCAACTTAAAACAGTAATTGTAGCCCACAATCGAGTATAAAAGAAACTTTCCATTTGTACTATTGTAACAAAGATTGTGAATATATTATCGAATCCAAGGCATAGAATTAATAATAATAGTTGTAACTTAGGGCAACGAACTGTCTTACATCTTAAAATTGTTATTAGCCGGTGGTCCCTTACCAAGAATGTCACCAAAATCTTAGAAACTTCTTCAAGAAGAACGCTAGATATATTGACAATACGTTGCTGTTATGGTTGACAATGTTTTTAACAATTGAAATTTTTGCTTGCCTCTGCTATACGTTATAAAATAATTAAACGTAAGTAAAAAAAAAGTAAAAGAAAAATCATTCTACACGAGTGTCAACCCTACAATGCGCCCTTCCCCGCCCCCGTCAATTACCAACCCTGACCGATCCGAGGCGAGACTTATTGACGGACGGCCAGTACCGTCTCTTTGTCTCTACACCAACCTCAATTGAACAGTAATACAGCAATTCCATCGAAAGCATTCTGATGTATTTATGTTAAGCAGTTTTCGGTATCACTTTCTTCGTGATAAATAAGTATATCATTTTAATAATACAGAACAGGTTAAGCAATATTTAAAAATGAAAGATGATCGATTCATAAAAATATTTTTTAATAGCTACACTGCTGCATTTTTTCCGAAAATGAATCACTGATACATAAATTTTAGATTAAGATACATTGAAAACAAAGAACATAATTTATTAAAAATTTTTTATTACATATTTTTAAATTATATTCTTTGTTTTTAAATGCTGTTATTATAATAGCAGTAACTCGAATATCTCCTCATTACAATATTATTCTTAAGCATACTTTACAAAAGTAAGAAGATGCTGTACAAGAAATATATTTAAATATAAATCGTCACTGTATTTGATATATGAAAAAAATCCCTAAGTAAATGCCGTTTTGCATGTTTTATGTTTTTCATGAATTATTTATTACAAAGATAATAATATATTATTTACTTTAAAAGATTTGTGCAATCTGCGACAATAGTCCGCACGTGTAAACGAAAAAATATGTCTCGCTATTTCACACTCACGATTATTTACGTATAACAATTCTAACTATAATATTAAAAACTATACTGTGTATTGATGGATTTTTGTAAACAATATAGCTAATAATAACGAAGTGGTCATGTGCGTGTCGCATCTTTAAATTGGATTGTCAGTGCCTTATGATCAATAAAGACCTAGACAAAGCGTTAAATTAAGTCGCTATGGGTTACAATATTTTAAAGAATTTCATGTCTTATTCGGCTTTGTTATAGTAACAATAACTAACGCCTCGGTGGTCCAACGATATTGGCCCTTGCTTTAAAAACCGGAGGTCATGGGTTCGAATCCTGCGGGAAAACAACTTCGTGTTATCGTTGTTATTCGGTTGAAGAATTTGGGTTAGGGGGAAAGTTTCGGTTAGGAGAATTTGGGCTGATTACCCAATTGGCTCAAAGGTAAGATGATCCATGCGTCAGATGGGCATGTAAAAAGTCGGTCCAACCACCAATCCGCACTGGATTATAATAATAGTCTAGTATCTCCATTATAGGTCCTAAAACCTGATAATGGAGAATGCGTGCATTAGGGGAGGCCTATGTCCAACAATTGACTAACACAGGCTGATGATGATGTACTCACAAAAATAATGCCACAATCGATTTATTCCCCTGCCCGCAAACAGACTAAAAATCCAACGCAAGTTAGTAAAGAGCGCTGTATGTCCACCCTGGGGGTGCGAATTCGGGGGTTGGAAATCATTCAGCGGATGATACAGCCGAACTCAATCGCGGCTATATATTGCACGGCCGCTCTGGCGTTAATCTGGTTACCTAGAGCAAAGAGCAGGCAACGGTGGAAGTGATGTAAATGGTTCACCATAACTTACTGAACAACTCACTGCACAGCTACGTTATTTATGGTGTTCACTATGTTCATTATGAATACAACAATAAATTGTCTATGAATGAAATACCTGCGGCTAGCCGTTTAAAAATAGGCAAAGTGTTTTTATTAAGGGTAATTTTGTTCTTGTATGCAAAATGCTTGTAGTGCAACATTATTGATCGATGTTTCACTTATTTAGGCCGTGTATATCCTTTGAATTAATAACTTAATTGAATTATTAATTAAGATTATTTGTTTAAAGTGATCCCAGTCTAAATTATCTAAAGTAATAAAAAAAAAACTATTATTTAAAGTTATCTGGGCCGTTATAATATTCCCTAGGAAAAACTATAAATAAAATGCTTATCTTCTTAATTTTTACTCATTAATCAAACTAAAATTATTAAAAAAACGTAATAAAAAATTAGACAGTGCGTTATATAATCTATGATGGACAAAATGCATATTGGTTATATTTTTTTCTTAACTATATTCAATCAATGACGTGTCCCCTTTTTTCGGTGCAATTTCCTGTGAGTTAATCGGAAAATTAAAAGTCAACCGTTTTCACTGACGCCTGGGGCTAACTGTTATATGAACTGTGAAGTATTAATAGGTCTATTTATTCATAAGTGAGCTTTAATAACTACACAAATTACATGATTTTGTAGATTTAACAAAGTTTATGTACTAAATCCAAAGACGTTCGTTACATACTGTTATATTCCAGATACATATTTATATAATATGTAGATAACGCCTTGTAGATTATTGAGATAGATGAAAGGCGATGCATATGATTGGTAACTCTTCTCATTTCTTTTCCTTTAATATTAATAGACCAAGAAGCATTTTTACTTCCGTTTAGAACACGAAAAATTATACCAACCTTTACATTCAAATGCTTTATTCAGATATGCAAAAACGGAAAATTTACATTCGTTTACACAGCAGCGTAATCGGAAGATCTGAAGCTATTAATACTAAAGTAAGCGACCACCAAGACAAAACCGCCAAGTGGTCGAGCATGCCGGATATTAGGGACAAAACATTTGTACTAGAAACGGGCTGTTTACTCTGTGCGACGGGGGATATCAATATTTCATGCGAGCGGGTAATATCGGTTTAAACTGGCCGACTCGTTATTGCATCCCGACTTTATGGGGTGGCCACCCCAGCGACATAAATTTGGAGAAGTGCAACGCGCTTATGGAAAAGGTGAAATGTTCTATGAGCGTATTGATTTTGCAGATTGGATGACGGTGTGTCGGTGGTAGCTTCCGGCGTGATTTATTGTGAGGTATCAAGTAATTGGATGATTTGTTGCGTTCGAAATTGTTCGATAATCCGATGGTAATTAATTGGATTGGTAATATCTGGTTATAATTGATACAGTAAACTTTTGTCTTCTTTTGGTAAAATTCATGTAATGGGAACTATTGAATAGGGATCGACAGTGATTTTGCGAGGAGCTGCGATTAATAAAGTGACTTAAATATCGTGACGAAGTTAATAAGAACTATTAAAGTAATAATTTTGATCTTTTATTAAGATTTTTTTGATTATTAAAGAATACTCGTTATATTCGTTATACATTACAATTAAAATATGAATTTATAACATTATAACGTCAGGTACATTATTAAACGTTACTAAAGACAATTAAGACAATAAGGTAATATAATAATAACCTTATGACGTAATAACGTAATATTAATATTATAATCACGATAGTAATGAAAAAAATATGTTTGACATATATGATACATAAAATTGTGATTTATGCGAATTCTTTTATTTTATTTTAAATTTTCCCACGATTGGCTTAATAAAAACGCTCAAATAGACTTTAAAGCAAATATTTATAACTATCCAGTTCAACCAAAGTTATTTGTGCTATTAAAAAAATCTAAATGAATTATCTATGGTCAATCATTCCCACAACGACTCCTTTAAAATGAATCTCAAATATCAAGGCAAGTTGAACATAATAATCGAGAATGGTCCTCACCCTTTGCATGACGCGTAAAAAGGCAAACTAAGTGCATCGCTGGCTGTACATAAGATGTGTAAGTTGCGCAAGTTGGGGTGCTCTTTACAATCATCTGTGCGTCCAGAAGTCCCCTTTCAATCTTCCTTGTAATAAATAAAAGGGGCAATAAAACGCGTGGATCACTAGCCCGATGCCGCGTTGTGTGCGCGCGTATTGTTGATGATTTCGCGGTTCTATTTTGGTATAATTTTTGAGGTTAGGTTACGTTTTGTACTATATCTAAATGAAAAAACTGAAGTGATGTGAAGGTAATCGTTACTTTCACCGTACTTTTCGGCATTTTCTGTCAATAAAACGATAATTTTACTAAAAATAATCGATAGGGGATGAAATATGTTCAAATATAATTATTAATAAAGATGCATATGCGATTTAAATATAAATAATTAAAATTGATTAGTAATTTAATAAACATAACAAATTATCAATTCCCTTTTTTGATTAAAACAATGTGCTCCAAGCAAATTCAGCAGTATGGAAAGACAATTTTCTTGTATGCCAAAAGGTTTTCGATATGCCTTCGCACTTTTGGCTTCAATTTACGTAACAAAAATACATATAAAAGGGTCTATAACGAAAACGAATCAACTCCTCGATAGATATTAACCAAAATAAAAATCATTACAGTAATATGACATGGAAATATTTTAAAACGAATATTACAAGTCTAAACAGTTTACTAAAAGTTTTATTCGTGTTACAAGGCACGTGTCGGCCATTGCGTTTTTAAAGGCGCAACCCGTACGAAAAGTGACAGGTGATGTGACAGATTGCCAGTGCTAAGCGCCGGCCTCGGCAGCCTTCCACTCCACTGTCCCTTACGCCTAATGGTATTTCGTAACAGCTGGCCGATATTGAACGCGGTGTTGCCCTCAAAAGCCCGAAATGTAACGTCGGGTGACAGAGTAAATATATCAGCTGTGCGATCGATTTTTGTTCATCGATTGTGATGCTTAAATAGTAAATATACGTGTGTATTTTGTTAGTTTTATAGCTAGCGTGGCAGGTGCTCCAAATTTTAATTTAAATATCACAACTAATACATGATCAATTTCATATGGAGCGCAAATGGTTGAAATTTAAGTAGCAAAAAATCTTTTCTCAACACTAAACATTAATAAAGGCGTCTATATACATGTAAATGAAGCAGCCAGCCGCTACCATTATCGAACAAATGAACAATTAAATTCCACACTCGTAAAACAAAAGCGGGCGAAAGATGACACGTGTCGCAAGGGAGTACAAAAGGTCCAATCGATCCCTCAAAAAAGTGTTGCAGAAAAATGGCGGGAACAAAACTAACGTATACCCACCCTCGACGGAGACACATATTATGTAAAAACCTAACGGGAGTCACTTCAATCAATACATGTTAGTGGATGATTTAAAAGTGCGCCGGGAAATCTTCAAGGCAATTTCAATTTTAAACCAGTTTATATAGAGTCATCTTTCACATGTCACGATGATCGGGATTTTTCTAGACAATGTGGAAAAACAAATATCCAGTCAAGCGAAATTCACCCTTACATATTTAATAATAAAGCAGTAGGTGAGTTCCCCTATAGGGTAACCGTGGAAGAGTTAGTTTTTGTGAATGTAAAAATATGAGCCCCTATTTTACAATCCCATTGTATCGGATATTGATCCCCATAATAGCCCGACTTGGCTGGTCTTCGCATCTTAATAAAAGGGATAATATGATTAATGCCCCATACTTATAGCGCTTCGATTTTTATTTATGAATTTCATTCGTTGTATTACACTTGTTATATTTGTTAATCTGTGTTGTTAGAATTTTAACAGAAAATAGGAGTCTAAATTTGCTATTCAATGTGATCATAGGTATATTTGTAATATGACATATATATGTATACCAACACTTCACTTTATTTCATCAGCCCACAATTTGTGTTAACTACAACTTGAAAAAGTAGCTCAAAATTGATCCTGTTTGCAGAAAATTACTTTCGTTTTGAAATTAAAACTACAATTCAGAGTAATAGAAACAAGCTTCTTAAACTTTAGCCCGTTGTAACACCCGACCTGCTAACAAGTAAGTAACTAAGTGATTTAAAATTAATATAAAGGCAGTTAAATAGTGTTGCAAACAATTTATTTATTGTCAGTGAAATTTATGTCAAAAACATCACTACTGTAATCGTACTACGTTTTTTGTAACTATTGTGAGAATATCTTAAAATAATACAAGGAATACCATATGTATTATAATTTATTAAAAAACTAACTGTTAATAGTCCATACTATCTAAAATCTATGCAAATAAACAAGAAACGCGCATCAGGTTTGTTGCAAAACTTACAAACTTGTCATTTATTTAATAACAGCTCACAATCGTCATTTTATTTAATCTCAATGTTTAATTACACCGGTTCTTTGTTCGCACTGTTATATTTAAACCGCGGAATTAATTAACTAACCGAATAAAGCGATAATGATCTAATCACGCTTTGTTGTGTTTGTTAACAATTCAACTAAATGATTATAATTAGCGTGACCCGTTTAATTAGTTAGATTATCTATTAAAATTATATACTACGTGTTGAAGTGAGCAGCGTGTTACTTTTGTAATATGAATACAAGTTTGAAATGATTAAACTATTTATATTTAAAGTTATAATAACAATTTGTTACTTTACATGTTAATACGTGTAATAATATTAATATGTATACTCATATCACTGTGAGGATATTTACATGTAAACTTTTGCTTAAACTTGTTATTATTCAAATTTCTTATTTTTTTTTATTTACTGCAATTTGTTAACATCTCTATAATGATGAAAAGTACAATTATACGTCTATTTACATTATGCACATTTATACAATAAATATATACATGATGTTTGAGTTATAAAAATATGTAATATGTTTTATGTACAGGACTTTTATGCCTCTGAAAAAAAAACATTATGAAAAATTACAATATGTTTGCTCTAGATAAATCCATAGATAATTTATGGGACTTCATTACCATCATCATCATCAGCCTGTGGTAGTCCACTGCTGGATATAAGCCTCCCCTACTGCACGCGTTCTCCATTAGGGGGTTCTGGACCGTACCCCACCACGCTGGAACTGGACTTCATTATGCAACAAATTTGCTTTGATAAGTTATCACTTATTAGAAGGACCTTAGTATGTGATAATAAAAGTAATGTGTTATGTAATTTTTCAATCAATGAGCAGTGTTAGAAATAAGTATAAGAAAATGAGTTCACGTTTTCTTTTTAACAATCCTTTAATAATAGTGATGCTGTTACAAGTAAATTAAGCCAAATTTAAAATCTACGCAATAAAAAGCTAATAAGCTTATGTAATGCTTTTTTATTATGTAATGTTGTTGTCTATTCTAAATAACATCTGAGAAAAGATAATCAGAAACGTTCAGCTCACGGCACGGCAAAACTGTAACAGCAATTATAGTTATATACAAAGCGACAAAAGAGAAACAAATAGGTAAAGTCTCCCCAAAAAATAACAAAATTATACACATAATCAAGCAAGTTATAATTTTTCTATAATTTTATTATACGCATAATACAATTCTAGAATATCTCCTAATTAATTATAGGAAATCGCAAGCCACTATTTCGGTCAGCCCCGCTACGGGGTTGGAGAGGAAGCTACGAGGACGCAAGCTACGTTGTTACGTAAGCCGCGTAACGGGCCGGCCGTTGACCCCGCGGCGACCTGCGCGCGCGCCTGTCTTCGCCCCACTCGACCGGCCGCCGTAGATCAGCGATGCAGACCCGTTAGCTGCCTTTCAATTAATTTAATTGCATAAAAGTTTATTGAGTAAAAATATATTTTATTTCTAGCCTGTTTTATTATTTATCATCCCGAATTTATTAACAGTACTTTGTTTAAATTAAATATATGTATAGTAATTGTAAATTTTATTTATGCCCATTTTTTCATGTTATTGAGCTTTTTTTGGTTTATTATAACTTTTAAATAAACATAAGTAACTTGCAAGTTATACATGTATAACACATTCAAAAGCTATTCAATTTCTTTTTATAAAAAATAGTTATTTTTTACGTAAAACTAAAACAAAAAACTGCTTGATGTGTTACTTAACAACATTTTATTTGATTTTTCTTCACTCACCTCCTTTACAATATTTTTGATACTTTTTCAACGGTAAACTACAAAGTGCAAGAACAAAAATATATACATAGTAACGATTCGAATGCCCGTTGACACTCAAAGCTCCGAGAGACAGAGACACGTTAGGTATAAAACAATACATCAGTACTTTCTAGAAACGTTCCAGGTACGCTTTGGCCGGTACTAGGACGTGTTTCGTTCTCGTTAACAGATCTTCCCCGTGCGCCATGGGACGCCAAACATCGTGACGTTTATGGCTTTTATTGCGGCCATTGTTGGGACGCGGCGTCTTCCGTATAATTGGTCATTAATGTTTGAGGTATCGCGCCGTGTTTAATTTGGATCAGTTTCAACTGTTAACTAATGATGCGTGCATCGATATTATATGCATTTGCGCGAACACTACACATGATTTAATTAGACTTCACGTAATCCTTTCTGTCGCTTACGCTATTACTATATATATTTACGGTTTTATTTTTTACGGATTCTATCGCCCAACATCGTACCACCTCCTCCGTGGCCTAGCGGTATTGGCCTTTGCTTTATAAACCAGAGGTCGTGCGTGACTCCAACGTAGAAACATCAATTATGTAATATTATATATTGTATTGTTTTTGTTGTTTTCTGGTTGTTTAGACAATATAGGCCGATTATCCTATAGTCTAAAATAAAAGTTAATATGGATCGGATGGGTGTAAAAGTCGGTCTTGGTGGTCAAGACCATATTTGGAAGTCGTTATAGGAAGTCAGTGCTTTCGATAAAATTTAGTGACAACTAATTCATCCTTACCCTTTGGTCAGAGGTTAGATGTATGTCGGTCTGCATAAAAACTGTTTTTCAGGTAAATCTAGATGATTAAAAGCCGACCCTATGATAAACAAACAATAAACAAATGATAACGTGGAAAATAGCTAGGTGTAAGAAAAAATATCTTAGAAGGCCTTGTGACGATGGGAGGGTTTGAAACATCGGGTATAATTTTAAATAATTGCAAAGTAATTAAACTGTCCAGCAGTGGACTATCACAGGCTGATGATGATAAAAAAGAATGAATTAAACGTAATAAAGTCCGTAAAAATTGTAGTACTTAGAGAAGAAGATAAGAAGATGTTTCTACACTCTGTTTCTAAATTTAATCATTTTGTTACCTAGTTAATTTCGGATGGGTGACCTAGTTTAGTATATTATATTACTTGTAATTCTAAAGGATCATTAAATATTGTTTAAGAATATGATAGTTCTTTGGCATATTTTAGCTTAGACTTGTTTTAATAGAGATTGTTAGAGGTTCACAATGGTCTACAATTTTACATTAAAAAAATACAAAATAATAATGCTTACTTTTTCAAGGAACAGATGATGTATCTTTTGCACTTCTACATAACTTTGAGATTTTTTTTATTTTAATAACCAATACTAAGCTTACTAATTGATTTAACACTAAAACCAAATAAAACGACATTTCTTCACAGTAAACATAAACAGCTTAGATTTTTTCTTCTGACAATTTAATGTATTAGGTGTGTTTTACTGCTTGCTTTTATAAAATGTTAATATTTCAATACCTTTTCCGTATATGATTCTTGATTAAATTGCTCCTGTCAACGCCTGTTAACACTAGCTGAATCCACTTATCAGCCATTTGCATTTCAAGTTTCTATTTCTCCATGTTTCTAATGTGTGATTAATCGACGACACGCTAGTAAAATTCCATTTGGTTTTGTACAGTCCACTATTGATGTATTGCGGAAAACATTACCTATTACTTTTTTTTTTCACAACCTGTCAACACTAAGGCATGTATTTCTAATGATGAGGCTCATATTTGCGAAAATGTCAAAGTAGACATTTAGTAAATATTACTAAATATTTATGTGTATAAAACAATATGAGTATCAACTTTTTAGTTTCTTTGTATTCCATTTATATATAATTGTACATCAGTAACTAGTAGTGAAAATGATTAAATCGTAGTGATTTCAGACGAGGATTTTTACGTTTAAAGATATGGATTGATGCGATGTTTAACATCGTATATTGTTCAGTATTATAAGGTAAAAAATTTGTTAATTGAAGTAAACATTCTGTTAAAATGCCTCACTTAAGTTGCGACCTAAAAGCTTTGTAAAGTATCAGCGTCTATAACAATAGTCAAAAGACGTTGTCGTTAATCTTTCCTAACTTGCGAAAACCTAGAAGCATGAATATTCGCTCCATAAATATGTTGTTTGAACTAAAGTGTTTGTTTGATAGCCAGTGTTGGTAGTATGAATATAAAAACTTTACAATAAAGATACCGCTTCTTGTAACGTTTCATGCCGTGGCGATATTCATCTGTGTCTACTTAACGGTACAAAATAATTGATCAACTGAAAAAATATAATGCCATTGTAACCGCAGTTACGAAATTTGATTAGCGGAATGGTCACGTCGGAATCCGTCTAAAAACGTTGCGGATCAAAGGAAAATATGACGCACCAGAAGCGATGGATGCGTTAGTTTGTTGTTTTTTTTCTATGGTATGGTATGGTATGGTAATTTTTTTAGCAATGATGTTATGTTATAGACGCATGTCTTTGATAAGCTTCATCTAACACAGAGTTCATGGAGCTACCGTCCGAACCAAAAGTATGGTAATGGTATCGATGATTTTGTGGTTTAAAATTTTGGTTATGGTAAAGTATTTGGTATGCAGAAGTACTTTTAATGTTAACCTGTAGTTTTACTTAAAATTTATACATGATTAGTGACTTTAAACATATTTAGTAAATTTCATTCTTCTTTAATAATGTATACGACACATTTAGTTATCTGTATGTTATTATGATCATAACCATAAAGAGCAGCTGATCTTTTTTTATTTAGCTTAGAGTTGCGCTGTCCCGAAAACACATTCAATCGTTGTTATTCTTAAGCACTTAAGCAAGACTAAATTTGAAGACTCTTGTCTAAATTTTTGTTTCTATTAACATAAAAACAAGTTGTACAAAAGCTAACCAATATTAGAAAAATAAATATCAAATTATTTAAGGACTAAGAACAACCAACAGAATAAATAAATTTCAGTTTAACCAACGACTTGCTCATTGATTTGTACTTATTTTTCTGACAATTTTAAATCTTTTTCCATCAGTAGTTAGTTAGTCTTTTCAGAGACATTGATATAAATATAATAAAAAGTATCGTAGGCGCGTGTTCAAAACAATACTATTTAGCGGAAATTATATAAGAACAATTATTGACACGGCGGCATAATCATTCAAGGCAATTGTCCAAAAACGCCACCTCCATAAACGCCGATTCTCAAACCAACATCCGCGTCCGCGTCCAGGGCCAAGTGGAACGGACCGGCGGCCGACGACCCGAGATCACAGTCGATAACTCATCGTATTTATTCACTATTATCATATCGCCAATAAGTTGGTGAAGTAAGTAGACTGTGACGAATTTTCTAGAAAGCCTTACACCTTTGCTAAGCCAAGAAAAGATGCGATTGAGGTAAACAGAGTTAACCTTAGCATCGTATTGGTGTTGTTATTGGTTTATTGTCTTCACGTGTTTGATGACATGAAGACAATTCGACTCTACTTATTTCGTTGTTCCGTATTGACTTCGGCTTAGCTATAGACATTGATAATGCGCAATTATATTGTATCAAATTCAAATTCAAATCTTTTTTCAACATGGGAGCGATACACTTACTTTAATTGTCAAAAATCTACCACCGGTTCGAAAAAGGACGCCTCTGACCTGAGAAGAACCGGTGAAACAATCTCAGCTGGACTTATTTTTTGTCATCTTTTACAATATAATTGTGCCTAAGACTGTAATGAATATTAAGTATTTGTAATTTTAAGTTTTTTTTGTATATGTATGCTAATATTAAGTATTATTTGTATTTCTTATGTAAAACCTCATTGTGGCACACTTTTCACATAGGTGTTGGTGAACAAGTAACATCAGTAGTTGCACATAGGTCATGCACCATTTATGACCTAGGAGCTATTACCTTATTTGATGTTCCATTTAAAAAGAAATGAAATTTCTTAACATCAATTTTCTCCTGCGGTGACTTAGAATCTTATTGAGTTCTGTATGTGTTATATATATATACGGAATTTCTTACTTCAATTAAAATATTCTTATCCTGCTTCGTTCTTGTATGTTGTTAATATTCTGTTATTACAATTTTTCAATCAAATAGACAAAGAAAAATTGTCTGTATATAATATAGAACCGTATATTAAAGAAATGTAATTCAAAGTAACGTTAAAAATACCGTACAACGATATAAATGTTCGTCCCGATTAATTGAAGTCGAGAAAAAATTGAGAAGAAACGCCGAATCATACCAATATTAATTGATCTAATAAAACTTCGACAAACGTCTTTGCCTGATCGATGCCAATTCCGTGACCTTAGTTGATCTCGCTAAATACACCATACTGTTACAGTAACTAGTATTAAATAACAGGTTTTTGTAGCGACCGAACAAGCTATTTAATAACTGCAACATTCCCGTTCTGTCAACACATCATTAATCTCGGGTCGGAATCGATTTAAATATCGATTGATATCGATATATCTTTAAACGACTTCTGCTTGTACAGAACGTGGGAGTTATGTTTTAAAACTTATTTTATGTAGACTGGGCTGATTTCTGATAAGTAATAGAAAGAGGCTGATGAGTTTTTTTTAAAGGTATTTAATACGGTACTTGTAATATGTTTGTGTATGGAATATGTACATTCCATACGTTTTATAACAACTTGATAACTAAATTATTACGTGCTGCATTATTAAGTGCTGGCCATTCAAAGGTAGAAAAAGTAAATATAATGTCTGATTACTTTAAATATATCTATTTGTATTAATTATCCATTTAAGACAAAAAGCTTTCATATTTAACTAGTGAATTAGTTACAAAAACACAAAACCAAGTAAAATCACTTCAAATTACATAACTCTATCGTGAGCAAAGAATACTAAGGTCTCATCTAATATATTACCTGTATTGTTCATTAAATTAAATCAAGACCGAGTTTCAATACACGAAGTACACACGTTCATTCCACTGATTCATACAAACAAACGGTTGCGTACCAAATAAGCCGGCGGTTGTATGGGTGTTATATTGAAATGTGGGAACGGGTTACCCTGCCCAGGGAATGACCTCGGCTCAGCGGGAATACGAAATCGGGATACAAGTTTAGCAGATTAGAAGCGATGAGGTTTCTTCCCTCAGGACGCAAGTGCACTGCAGCTAGCTTTTTCTAGATCGCTAACAAGCTTTAGTTTTAGTTTTTATTACAAATTGCGAACAATAATCTTTTATTTAAAACTGAAAGTTTTTATTACAATACGTACAGACAACAAAAATACACAATACATATAAATAAAATTGGAGTCTGTATGCAAAATCAAAATTATCGTTTTTAAATTGTTATATCATGATATATAATTTTTCCGCCTGTCCGTTTGTTCTGGCTAATTTCTAGAATCGCTGGCCCGATTTTTATAGGACTTTCAGAGAAATATAGCTAAGGTAATTGTATGCCTTTTTTAGGAAAAAAGAAACATAAATTACCACGCGAAAATTAGTCGCAGGCAACAGCTACTAATTCTGAATAAAATCCTTACTTAACTTAATCAATTGATAATTATTCATTCACAATACTTTTATTCATATGAATTCCAAGTACATTTAATAATTAATTTATAAGTAAAGTCAGGATGATTTATAAAAAGCTCTTTTTTATTAAGATCAATCAATCAGCTTAAAGAATTTTTATTACCTTATTAATGTCTTCTTAAGTTATTTCTAGATCTAGTTAAAAGAACTTTTTTACGGTGAAAATAAAACAGGTATTTAATTTGAAACGAGATATTTCATCAACAATGATTAAATTTAGAAGGTTATAATTTTAATCCGAAAATGTAACGTATACATAATATTTTGTTTTACTTATTAAACAATTTCAGTAACTTTATAAGCACTAAGGTCATGTAGCAACAGTGTATTTTTAGCAAACGGTCAGTTATATCAACGAGTGACGTCATGCCACGGAATTTTTCCGATCCGCAGTACAGGCGGTTAAATAGTAAGTTGCCTTCACACGAGTGCATTTGTTTTTACTACTGTCATACAAAATGGCGACGCGTAAGGCTGAAGATGCAATCTTTGAGCCAAAACGACTTCTGTCCTCACGCAGGTAATTTAAAAAAAAATGGACAAGAGGACCTCTGATGTTAAATGGCAGCGTGTCCTCTAAAACAGAGAAAAAAACATACTCGCAAGGCTGGCGCGGTTACCAACGAGCCTTACGTTTTATCGCTTTTAATATATTGGGTCTTTGTTAAACTCCGTATACATTACTTGTTTTGCGTGAAATTTATTATTATACTGTAAAGGAAAGGTTGTAATGTAATGTTTCTGATGCGATAATCCCATACATGCATGAATCTCTTGGGATTCAGTATGCGAATATGTACACTCGTTTACCATATGACACATTTTTTTAAACATGAATACATTAAAAATCATTGTACATTCACGCGTTGAGGCTTGTAAGAGGATGTTTATAAAATTTTGTGATTTTATTCACATCCTTCCAGGGTATACTTTTCTTTTGCCAATATGACGTTATTTATCAAAGAATGAATTTGTTTACAAACCAAATGATAATTTGTTAATAAATTAATTAACTATATTTTTAGCAGAGTGATTGTGGCAATGATAGCAAAAAATATATAGTAAAGAGATTCATTAGTATAATAATAAAATTACTAATAACTAACCAACAAAGCATTAGCACAAGCTCTCCTTTGCTTGTTTCGTCACATTTTTGTAATAATTACTTACGTCACGTACTACTGCATCGAAATTGGCTCTCTAATTTGTAATATCATAATAAAAAAAATATTAAATGATTACAAGTATATATGACTCGATTAATAAATCAAGACATTTATTGACGAGGGATATATATGGGTTTCGTATTAAGAAAATGGCGACTCCTTCCCGCCCAAGCGGAGTCAATAAGTTTTTGTTATCCTAAACATGTTTTATACGAATTAAAGTCGGTACGAACTTGGCTGACCTTGACTCACGAAATGTCTCGTCTCAAATAAGTTTATGAGATAATTTACTTCGAATTTTATCCAACCTTTGACGGTCGTCGTAATTTTAAAACGCAGGTAGAAAATGTGTCAACATATTAAGGAAATTTGTCATCGTGTAAATATTTACTAAAGAGGAAGTATCCATTTAATTGTTTAATTGACAATATATATGTTAGGTATATTTTAAATCAACAATTTTTGGAAACATGTATCCGAATGAAGATATTACATGACTTTATTCCAATATTTAATATGATCTTAAAAATGTATACTAGAATTACTTTAAAATAATCTCGGCAAAGGCTTATTTAATAATAGCCATAAAATAAGCCGTTAATTAATAATTCAAAGCAATTTTCCCGTAACAACAGAGTTGCTTTTTGTCTGCATTTGTCTTTTATAGAATAAAAGCGTACACATTTATGATAAACTCCATGTATTTTAAATTTGAGAACTCCGGAATATTTCGTCGAATAAATAAAACAATAACTACTCGACGGAACTTGATTAGTATACATGATTCTTAAAAAGTTTCATTGTTTTATGTGTTTGGTTATTTGCAAAGCTAGGTCAAGATCTAATATGTCGGAGTATTCCTGATTGTAAAATGTCAGAGCACCTATGATTACTAACCAGTAGTTAACGCCTCGTCACGAGACAGTTTTCAGTCTTTAGCCTAACGCTACAGTCTTATGAAAAAGCACACTTTCTTGAATAGCAGTGTAATCATTAAATTCTCTAATATGACTACAAAGTAAATTGTTATTTGATCGGTTCGACTTAATAAATTTAATCTATATTGATTTGAGAATTTCAATTTGTTAAATTCCAGAGACTTGTTTTCTACCTAACAAGTTAACCTCGTCAAAATTCTTCTATATTTAGCCTAACTTACATTTATGAAAAACTTTTCTTTAGTTAATATTAAATTTCTAATATGATAAAAAATTCAAATCGTATTTCTGATCGGTCGACACAAAATTTAATCACTAATTGATATATGTAAAGGCAAATAATATAAGGACTATACGTTTTGACGATAACATATTGACATAAAACATAGGTTTAACAAATTCAGAGTTTTATTTCTGTCTCGTTTATTATGTAGGCATGAGGCATTGAAAATTCCAAAGAAGACTGATATAGTTAATATTAGCCCAAAATATATCGAATATGTTACTTGAAATATATTTATAGATACTTAATATTTATAAGCATTACCGCGACAAAGAGTAAATTTCACGGCAAACAATACGCGAAGTCACATGTCGCGTTCGGTGCAAAAAAGACCGTTCCAACAAGCGTGCACAGTGCCTCCGTACGTATGCAGTGTGTCGCAGTGTGCGTGGGCCGGCCACCGTGCGATGTGTCGGTATTTATCCCGCATTAGCATCCGTTTCATTGGTCCGACCTCGTTGTTCCCAACCCCGCATTGAGCCCTAAAGCCTAAAACTGACTAACAGATTTCATTACATGTCCTGCAATCAAGTTGTTGTCAACTTTCCTACTTGTTTATTATCGTATTGAGTTGTTTTAAAAGATTACTTATTAAACTTACATGTTGATGTTTTTTTGATAGTTAATGTTTTATGCTTTTTGCATTTGCGTTTAAAGCGAAACAAGGGAAGTTGGTTAGCAATGTACATTCTTATAATTGCTAATACATCCGTCGGTGTAAACGGATAACAAACTCATTCAAATATTTTAATCTTTACTATTTTATTGTATTGCCATTTGTGTTACCATTCAATATTGTTATGCTCGTATGTAATACTTTATTAATATAAAGTTGCGTGTTATTTAACCTGCTCCACTCTTCAGCTAAACCTGACATTCTTATCCTGGAAGACAAGAATTTACTTTTATTGAATTGGCGAGACCTCCGTGACGGCTATATGATGGTAAACGATACGTTATAGCCATAAAAAATGAGACAATATTTAAGTAAGACGTCTTGTTTACTAATTAATTACGCTGGCTACAGCGCCCTTTAAACCGGAAGACATCAGTGTTTTCATACATTACTTTGCAGCATAAAAATTAATAATAATTACGTAATTTGATTTACACTTACAGAGTTGTCTATCATTGTTTTACCAATCAGAAAGTCTTATATCGTCCATGTTTTTTTGTTAACACTCAACTAATAGCTCAGTTAGTTTATTTTAGTGTTTCACCGAGACAATTAAATTAATAAACAAATATGTCCGTTCTTTTTTTAATAATAGACACGTTAAGTGCAGATTAAATTCCATATGCACTTCGCCGCGTGCGTCCCGGCATAATAAAAGGCGGTGTGCAGAATAAAATGAAGACAGCAACAGGCGGTAAATGTGTCTAATGGAAGCGAAACCAACGTTGGACTGTGGACCGGAATGCCAAGCGAGGGCAAGAGCCTTCCATAGGCGTATGTAGGGATTTTATGCCCTCTCTAGCCGATGCGGCCGGGCTTTGCGGCTAATTTGCGAACATAACCCCGCCCTAAGTATCATTGGCTTAAAACAATATTGTTTACGTACTGAGTTGGATACATTGTCTTCGTCTAATTTAATGGCTTTTGCTATTCATACGAATATTGCAAAAAAGTACTAAATTAGCCAAGATCGCTGCGGGAAGTCTGGAACTTTGAGAATTAGTTAAAGAAAAGTTATTTTTTAACAAACAATATTATTATAATGTAAAAATATAAACCATAATAAACAATAAATTACAAACGAGTTAATAGAATTAAAACTATTGACTCAGTGATAGTACGTGCTAATAAAAACATCTATAAAAGAATAAATAATACTGTACCAATGCTATAAGTGACGGTATCGAAATGATTTAACCACTCGAGCAAGAACTGAAGATAATAAGAAAACTTAAAATTACAACAAAAACTTACAGTTGCTGTTTTGACTAGAGCATTTACAGAGCGAATGGTTAAAAGTTTATTGTTACGTGCATTTTTAGGTTAATTGACCCCAAGCAATACCGCTATTCGCTAGTTATCGTGGAGCGAACGGTATGCGGCTATGGTGCGTTATGGTAACAAAGAAATTGTGTTTGCATTAGATCTCGTACATTAAGATCAACCTTTATTGCTGTACGGTTCTTCTCGTAATCATTGATTGAATGTGCACAAGAAAGACAAAATGCTTGCTTGACACATTACAGAGTTTATTTCGATCTTATTGTAACAGATCTACATCTTATTATTACAGATATTTTAACATTTGAATTGGAAATATTTGTAAAAATAAGATGTTAAAGTAAAAATAATGTAAATAACACTTAATAACTGACATATTTCGTTAAAGTAATAATAAAGTTAGTTTGTTTGCTTTAACGTGGTAATTTAATGAGGTTCTGAAGTGATTTAAAAGTTATTTTAGTGTTAGATTGATTATTTATTGAGAAAGGCGCTGGGATAAATAATCTCACTGAAGTTAATTTAAGGCTCATTCAGCCAAGTTTTTTCTCATTAAATGTGTTAAATATTTTCACTTTGTAGGTAATCGTTTATGTTAAGTAAAATAATATTCTTCATGTTCAAAGCCGTGGTGGTAACTAGTTTTTTATAAATACTGTTAAAAAAACTAATCGTGACTCGTCTCATTATGTATTTAATGAACACGCAGCTTAACCATTTACATTTTAAATTTACATGATGTATTTAGCCAAAATGCAAAGGTAATAGAAAAACAACCGATACTTTCATCATCCGACCGCTCTTCAACAAATTGTATCGATCCATTAAATATTCAACTTATTAATTCTGTTAGATTTAACGGCCTCTATATCGGATGCCAGCGCTTAACGGTATTCCGTAGTTGCCTCGCTCTCTTGTCGGTGGGCTTATACAGGCGAGGAGAGTTTATGACAAAATGTAAGCATCGTCGAGCCTTCGGCATCCAGTAATAAGTTACTTTTGTTTGTATGCGCTTTAAGAGCAAGGTACACGCGAAGCGAACAGATGCTTCAAACAGTATTTTAATGGTCACAATTTATGTATTGCCTTTTTGCTTATTTTTTATATTATTATGGCGTATTTGCTGTGTAATGAGTTGGTTAAATTTAGCTGAACTAAATTAGGAATCGGTTTAATTTGTACATTACGACGTAGTCTCAATTATTATCAATTGACAATCTACTGATAGGAAAAGGTTATGTTAGGCATGTGCATTGTTATCACTTATTTACGTACCTTTTAATACAAAGATACTTTGTTTGACATGATTTCAAGAATGACAGGCATACATTTGGAATTTTTTTAGTATTTCTCGAAAAATTTCATGAAATTGTCTAATCTACTTTTAAAAATAAAACACTTATTTGATTGTTTTATTAAATCATCAACTCATTAACAATAGACATTATCGCGCTTATCATTTTTCTAAAAACCTTATACATCATCACAGCTTAGCCTATTACAAACAAATTTAATTAGAAAACAATAAGCCATGCAGCATCTGCACTTTCCCCTGTCCTGCGAAACCCGGCGCGCACCGATTAAATAAGGTGCCCGCGTTTCTACAGATAGCCAAGCGGCGGTAGTTTGTCCCTTTTCGTCTTCAGGGAGGCGGTCTTTTGCTCGCTCCCGCAAGCTCTCATCCCGGCACCTCGCAGTCGTTCCAGTCACATATTTTATTCGTGGAGCCTTCCTGCATTGGACCCACTCACGGCACGACTAAAGCGACGCTGAAAAACCGCTTCGAAACCACGAGATTCACCGAAGAACGATCTGCAAAACTCAAGCCGCGACTACGGTGGCCGGCTTTATATCCGTTTGTCGTGCGGTGTTGCCAATAATATTCACCCACACATTTAACTGCATACGCGTCTCGGCCAATTTTATGCTTATGGCCACACCGGGGATAGGTGAAAATTCCAACGCCGCCACTTAGGGATAAAGGCTTACGGCCATCTTTCTATTCGTATTGTGTTGCGCTTTTATAAATAATCACGTCGAAGGTGCACAAAGTTATACTGCATTGAAAATGTTGAGTTTTGAGATAATGTATAAAAATATACTTATCTGTCCATCTGTGTAAACATTTAGCATTCCTAAACTTATTTCGTAGCGTGAAATGCTTATTTTTAAAGAATGCTTCAAAGTAGAAGTACATTACGCTGTGATCAATTGGAGCGAATCGACGAGGTAAACTGTTTTATATACGCGTGAAATTTATGAATTTGTGACCTAAAAACTATACTTGGGTTTGTGGAAACAAAGAACTAGTACATCTAAACTTTAATATCGTTGATCAGAATTGTTTTGACGTAAGCAGCAGTTACAATAAGGTTTTTACCTTATACTTCGAGATGCAATTTCATCACTCGGTCAACTCCGTACATACATAGCATTCGTTTTGTATATATTTATTACCACTGCATAAAACCTGTTTGCTAGTATTAAAAATAACGTAGGCTAAGTTCTTCACGCTTTACAAAAAACAGTACATCGGAGGCTTTGCCGATAGCCGCTTCTTTTTTGTTTATCCGCAAACAATGTTGATTGTCGATGTATGGAGTTGGATAAACAATT
Source organism: Lamproptera curius (assembly GCA_029286875.1). Lineage (NCBI taxonomy): Eukaryota > Metazoa > Arthropoda > Insecta > Lepidoptera > Papilionidae > Lamproptera > Lamproptera curius. Next base: position 28,747 of record JAGSMT010000085.1, on the reverse strand, counting down.
ACGTAATATATTGTAATAAATAACGTTTTTTTTAATACGCTCACTTAATTTATGTACCAATAATAGAGCCCTAGTTTATTTTACTAGTCTTAAAAACACTCCTTTAAATTATTATTAACAAACACAGCGAATAATAGATTATTGCTTGTTTAATAAGTACTTGAGCAATTTACGACCTGATGTTCTATAAACAAAGAAAGTCCTGACAACAAATTTTACAGCTGTCATTGGTGGAATGTCAAATACTTATTAACGTTTATTAGCTTCAGTCTTCCAATAAGAACGGTTTACGTCCTGCGGCAATTTGCTTTGTTAAGAGCCAAACAGAATTTTTACATTAGTCAAGAAATATTTTAAGTTATTTTTTGCGTGTATCTTGTTAAGATAATAAGCAATGCACATCTCACTATCAGGTTTTAAACGGCAAACAGACGAGCGTCCATTCTCTCGTTGCCTTATTATAATCACTTGTGAAAATTTCACCGGGCCCGTCATAAAACGAACTTTCCCGCGCAACAGACGTGCTTTGATGTCGAAATGTCCATCTCCGTGGGTGTACGGAGATTAGCCTCGGCCCGGATCACGTACACGGGGCTTAGACGGAAAAAAGAGGCAAGAGAAATGACTTCACGGATCTGTGCGATTGTCCAATGACTAGTGTTTGGACGATTTGGTGGTCGAAACATTCGGTACTGTCTAACGACTGTTTGATTTTTAGGTTATTTTTTTTTTCTTCTTAATATTTGTTTTGACCGATATAGCGTTACTATTATTAGCATTTGTATTCAGTTTATTTTTAGTTTGGTATTTATTTTAAATCTATATGGCGTTCGTCATGTGAATTATAGTTGTATACGGCTTAAAAAACTTATGTTTCTATGTGCAAATCGTTTTTTCACATTTATTTGTAAAACGTTTAAATAAAGAGCCTCCGTAGTCTTTTTTAGACATACAGCTATCATTCCACAAGTAAAATGTAGATAAATCCAAACCTAAGATAATATAAAAACATTAATTATAAATTATTTTACGGACTGTTTTATAAAGTCTTAGTCGCCTTAAATTTCCTAGAACGTTGTATTTTTTTGAACCTCTTTCCTTGTACGGTCAATGCTCATTCTTTGTACTCCATACAGACGTTAATCATAACCATACTTATACATTTCGAGTGATCCCGTTCACGCTGATGAATCATTCGGCACCACAATAAATAACGCGCGCATACCAACTTTAAGCTTTCGTAAAAGATTAACTACAAAATTTTTACGAGTCGCGCGGATTGTCGCGGTCGAGTTTACGGGTTTCGCCGGCTCGGGTCGTCGCGCTATTCGTTTTACGCGGGCCGCTCTTCATTAATTTACGTGAAGGTTCGCAAGAAAACGTTTAAACGCATCTCCGATGTCGTGAAGGTGCAAAACCGTGTGCCGCACTGCCGGTCCCTCCGTGCCGCAATACATCAAAAGTGTATAGCCGTGGTATAGAAATTTAAACTTTATTGCTTCGAGTACAGATCATAAACACCATGGAAAATGTATTACGCCGACTACCATGTTGTTCTTGATTTTTTTAGGTGCGCAATGTTTATGTATCGACTGTATTATATATACTTATACTTGGATACTTTTTTTTAATCATTGTATATATTGTTTTGCTTATTTCGTAATATTTTAGACGTTTTTAACTGTCAATTATTAGATTCGTATTAAAAATAAACCCACTTGGACCCTAGCGTTGGATCAGATGCTTTAAGCTAGATAAAACGAGAAAATTATAAGATAGATAAAGCGGAGTTTGTTCTAAGTTTTAGTCTACATCTACTTATCTATTTATCTATGTTTTATCTTTATGCGTACAATTTAACGGTAAAACATTTATTTATATATCATCCCGTCGACTTAATACCAATCTTGAGCACACAGAAACGTTACGGTCCCAAAGCATTTTTAATATATAATTATATACCTACAAGGTCGTACAAAAGCGACGAGCGTTTAAACGAACGTTATTGCACTAGATGACCGTGTACAGTTCCTCGATTGGCGCGAATCCTCCGCATTGGATCCGTTCGTTGGCAAAAACAAAAAGATCAACCTTCATTAGTATGTACGAAACGCCAATACGATGGCGCGTTAAGAGCAGGAAGAGAACTGGCTATATTAGCAACACAAAGGCGGGGACAAAGGAGCGGTGGCGAGCCGGGTTCACGCATATTTAAATAAATAAACTCACCTAGAGAAGCCGCGGAGGGGACCAACGAAGAAATTGGACACTGTTTTGAATGGATTGTCATCAAATGAAACATGGTAACAATGAACATGACATGTTTGTCTATGAGTTTGTTCTTCTGTGATTGATCTTTTAGTGTGCTAATTACCTTTTTCTAGAACACAAAATTGCTTCGTTTTACTCCATACATGTGAGACACTATGGTCTGTAGATTAAAGGTGGATTTAATTTTATACATATTGACACAAAAAGGTTAAGAAATAATTATTAATACTTTATGCCTTAACTTACCAGATAACATCGCAATATAATATCACGGAATTGTGTGCACTTTCCATTTACATGCATGTACTTGTGTAGGAGACATACATGTATATTGGTAACATTTGTTAATAGTTTTTTTAAGTTTTGTATTACTTAAAAGGATTCGTCTTTATCAAAATCAATATTCACATTTTTTTATTAAAAGAAGTCGCTTGTCAAGCAAAAAATCAAACGATGGTAAGAGATACGACTTGCCTGTCAAAGACATTAGAACTTATGTAGTGTATGTATCTCCTTGCTGTAGTGTCATTAAACCGGAACCCAGCAGTTCTTATACATTTCTGGGTTTCGGTTAAATGGTTACTGCGTTGCTGAGAAAAGTCGCATTGAATAGAACAAATATTTGACATCATCATACAATAGTAATGATACGCATACATTAAAAAGTAAATATAACTAAACACAGATTAATTTTGTATCTTCTAACTAAATTTTAATAAAAACTGCCGCATCAAATCAGTGTGCACTTCGCTCGATGCTCCTTGGCTAATGGCCGCGAATATCGCCCGTGAGAATCCGATCCCCGATACGTCCAACGGTCACAGCGAAGTACTGCACTATCAATGTCGCCCTTAATAAACGGTAACGAAGCAAACGATTGGTGTTATACTTTAACGGGTACGAATATGCGAACTAAGATTGTAAGAAATTCCTCATTATGATGTTCTAGTTTTATAATATAAGACTAATCAATTGACAATGAAGAATAGTTGAAAAATTATTTGTTATTAGTACTTTCCATTGTTCACAGGCACAAACTCAACCATAAACGAAACTGAGCGTAAAACATAAAGTAAACAATATATTTCTTTGTACATATTAATAATAAGACTGAAACAACAAAAATCTTGAATGTTCTTTTAAAAAATAATACGGCAAAATTGTCATCTTTATCTAGAATGCGACCACACTGTACTATGACTATAAATACTAAAAATGAAAAAATCAAAACTCATAAGCAAAATTTATATCGAAATTAAAAAACTGTAAAATTTCGTTTTACCTCTGATGCTGTAATGTATGCAAACATTGCTTTGACTGTTGTCAAGAATGAAGAAATAATTACGCAATCTTCACTACCAAGAACCCTGGTAAACGATTACTGAACTGGTATATAAGGACGATATATTGGTTGTGTTTATGTTACTTGCACCATTTAAGAAAAATTACACAGTTCATATGCCAGTACCTGTATATCATTTTTGGAACAAAAATATGTTCTGACGTATGCATTTTTTTTGATAAATGAAATTTTTCTTTCTATATACCTAATAATTACGCCAGCATAAATATGCATTGCAGCGGTACTTCCCCTGTCGAACCACTATCATCATCATCATCAGCTTTTTACAGCCCACTGCTGGAAAAAGGCCTTTCTCAATAAACGCTAAGACGGCCGATCCCCTGCTACTCGCCTCCAACTGCGATAGGCTACTGCACGAAGATCACCATCCCCCCTGGACCCTTGTGAGTCGATCTCTTGACCTCAAACACTCCGTTTTCCTAAACGTGGCCTCCATTTTTGAACCTGATCAAAGTCCATCAGCCATCTGTTTTGCTATAAAAGCCCAAAAAAGTGATCGTTGCAGCCTAACTTATAAACAATTTCACTTTGACGTCCAACACAGATATAATCGATCACGAATAATAGAATTCCATGCGTCGGATGGGCATGTAAATAGTCGGTCCACCCACTAACCCGCATTGGACCAGCGTGGTGGGATACGGTCCAACCCCCTAATGGATAGAGGAGTATTAGGGGAGGCCTATGTGCAATAGTGGAATATCACCGGTAACCGAAATGATCGGCCAAACAAGAACAAACTATCTGTGCCGATGTTGCGAGTAAAAAACGTGCATAATATCGGTTGGAGTTAGCGGGACCCGTGGAGATCCGTCTCGCTGTGCGCTCCGACGCTCCGCGATTACGATCGCTGTCCGACAACTGTAAATTGTAAACATGCCGCGTTTGTAGCCTTATATTTCGGTGACGTGAATTGTTTGTAGACTCATATTTCACTGAACAACGATCATTGTGGCTTGAGATGCTATGTAGGTGGTAGGTCCCCTTTTCACAGGGGACCATCTGCGGCGGTACCAACGCGGTGTTTATTTCTGCCGCAAAGCAGTAGTGTGAAAACACGTCTGTGTTCCGGTTTGAAGGGCACCGTAGCCAGCGTATTTACTGGGTAAACGAGGTTTAGCATCCTAAGTCTAGCGGTAGGCAGCGGCTTGATGATACAATTGGTATTGCCAATGTATATGGGCGTTGGTGATCATCGGACGAAAAAGCCCCCTTTTTTACACCTCCCCCGACCTCTTTACAGCTGGTCACATTTGTTAGACCCCCTCCTAGTGTGACACCAAATATTTCGCAATTTAGATATTAATTAATTCAGACAGTAGTCCGAAGTATAGTTGTTTTTACATGTAGTTTTGGAAATGTAAGGACACGAAATTTTCCACCTCCCCCACCTCCTTGTCACACTAAGTCACCGCCCAGTTCATCGACCCCCTCCCTCCCCCTTATCGTGTGACGTATTTTTTAATGGTTCCTGATAAAGAAGCTTACTAGATTGATTTGAGGCGTAATACGGCCAGTTTTAGGGTAATAACTAAGTCTTATTTAAGACGTTTGGGCGAGCCCTGGTTTGTTAATTGAGTATTTAGCTAGATATACACCGATATCAGAGCAGATTTAACGTAGATGTAAACAGTGTAACCAGTAGTGACATAATTGCGTCATACGTTTTATTGAAGAATACTCACCGAGATATCACTTAGCAACGATTGATTTTAGTTAAGCTAGTTTTTAGACAGAATTTACGTAAACAAAGTCAAACTTATTTTCTGCCAGAATGCTTGACACTCTTAGGTTGATCAGAGCGTGGAGATGCAAAATAGCAGCGGTTCACCAATAAGAAGATATTGCTTCCGGCATCATAAATTCTTGAAATTACATACTTTTGTTTGAGTTGAGATTGTCTTAACTATGATAACAATGTAATATGCGCGACGCTATTTGGATTTAGTATAAAATATGTTTATACACAGTGTTCTGCTGTTAAGGATGCTGTCTGTAATAAATGAAAATGACAAACCTTCTTGGGTTTTGACCGACTTCCCAAAAGAAGGAGGTACCCAATTCGGAGAGTAAGTTTTTTATATGTTACCTCGTTGCTCCGCTTCTAGTAGGCCGATTTTGTTCATTCTTTTTTTTTAATTATAGATGTTAGCTGTCTTTGTTCCCATTTTTTTAGCATTTTTGTGATAAATAGTTTAATAGATATTTATGAAATTAAGAAAATTACGGCGTCAAAAATCACACTCTCGGGCGATTAAATTGCAGACAGTGACAGACTTAAATTATGTTTTACATTATTATACTACATGAATTGGTTTACAATAAAGTTCACATATCTATTGAGTGCATATATCTATGATTTAAGAATAATCCACAATAAACATTTTAATGTAATCATTTTTAAAAATTTGCTATTAAGCTCATTTAAGAGTTTAAATTGATATAAAAGTTATTGCATAAAAAAATTCTTCGTTCTATATACATAAAACGTCTCATTGACGACATTTTAAACGAAATGAATACCTTAAAAATATCATAGATTTAAAATATGGTGGCAAAAATCGCGAAGCATTTTTGTACGAAGAGCACGTTGTTACCTGCTTGTACTGCGTAAAATAGTTATATGCTATTATACGACGGTTATATTTTTTTGTTAAAATTTCACTTGTTAGCCTTTAGTTCTTCAGTGAAAAATGTATGCACACGTTATTTGATAGTTGTATAACCATCGCTATATGGTCTTAAATACAAGCTATGCTTATATAATGTTCTCGACCCATATACACTAGTGTTCTTAATATAAGGTTAATGTTGTCGTTAAACTACTATTATATAGTTATAATTTCGGTTTGTACAACGCATTAACTACCTTGGCCTCGTTACTAATAAAAAACGCAGCGCGTTAAAATGAAGACGTGATTACTCGTAATTACTGTAGATGTCCACCCAATAAAATATGTAGCGGCATCTTCGATGTCAAAGCGAGGCTGCCGCTCATCGACTGCGGCATTTTTCCTTCCTACCCGGTGTGCGGAAAAACCTTGCGGGGAGGTCGTAATCGAAATGAATAGCGCGAAAGCTAATTGCAAACCTCTCGAGATTATACGCACTTCAGACGAAAGTTAAATATTAAAAAAATTAAGTCCACATAAACGGATTTATGTATTTTAAATATTTACGAATCATATAGTTGCACGAGCTGATGCCCGCGACCCCAATTTGAAGTAGCCCAAGTTAGTTCCAGTTACATCAGCTATCTTTTAGCGAAAATCCTAACAAAATCAAAATCAACAAACAAAAAGACAAGCAGACTGACAAAAACTGTAAAAACTATTGTTTTGTTATATGTACCGCTTATTTATCCATTTTAGATACTTATTTAAAAATGGTTACTTCAATGTTATAAACAGACACTCCACTTTTTATTTTTATAGATAAGACGTTATCGTGAAAGTGCTTTAAATTTATTGCAAGTCCGACTTCGTGATCTAAAATCACTGATTCGAAAATGAGTCTCAATAATGTTCTTGATAACCGGCACCATAATTTTATTACAATCTGACTCATAGCTACTTTGAAGTCAATCGGATATCATCCGATTATTTTAATTAAATTAGAAAAGGTAAAAATCATCCCATCCACAATTGTAACATAACAGCAAAAATAACGCCCTTTCTCCAAATGCATTCATTCTACTCCACGGCCTATCTTTCTTATGCAGTGGTAAAGTATGAGAATTATGCCGAATAAAATAACGGAACATGTAACACGTATACAACTCGATTGCGCAACATGTAACAAGTACTCTTGACTCGGTTACGCAACATGTGACATGTGCTCGAAACATGCAAAAAACACAAACATTTCGCACGGCTCAAACGGCACCGAGTGTTACGTTACAACTCTTATTTCCTAACTACCAGTGCGATGGTAATGCAGTAATAGGCGATCTCAGGTACTCTCTAGTCTAACGTACGGTGAAAGTGGTGTGAGGTAATAGGCCCTGCCATATCTGCCGCGAATGTTCGTAACGTCGTCCTACTACTTGAATGATTACTAAGTAAGAAATACTATCCGATAATACCAGCTTCGGTGTACGGACTTATGATTTGATTATTTTTTTGTGCAGCTACATCTATACTACTTCAATAACTAACTGGTTTTCTATTAACCTAGACGGTTAATAGAAAACCTTTATGATAGGATATTTGTTGTAGGAAAGATTATCTATAGAGACATGTGATACACGTGGTTAAGCGTCAAATGTGTTAAAATCTTTAGGTAAATTATATAAATGACGTTTTTGTCATATTTGAGTTTAATTACGTTTGTTGATGTACTTTGCAAAGAAAAATAGTAGCTACATTTTATTACGTGATTCATAATTAATATTTCATGCGAGTGGAAAACAATAACAAGATAAGGATTAGCGCATCTGAGATCTGTTTAAATAAATAATAAATCGATATAATAAACTGCAAAACAACTTAACTTAAGAACATCCCCGCGTACTTTCGTTTACTCGCTCACTTACTGGGATGATTTTTATATTTATTTTCGATCGTTCGCAATTTGTCGAGTGTAACAACACGAGAAATGCTCATAAATGGAAGCGTGGTTATTATTAAACAACACGTATCGAGTGAGTCAATGGGACGACGGGTCGGGACGGCCGATTCTCAGAAAGCTTTTGTTGCTGCATATCATTCTCATTGCCCAATAAGACAAATTCGGCATGTCACACTGGCGTTGAGAAATACTTGTCAAGTCGCAATTGTCGCCTCATCGTTAAAATATTACATTTTTCATTAAACAATCATTAAATAATATTTAATATTTTTTTAATCGCATATGAAGCGGAGGAGCAGTCGAGCCAATGTGATCACCGATGTGATGAACGACAACAGAACGATGGAATGTGGTCACCGAAGTGCATTGACATCGACATTACCAGGGACATCATCAACGCGATGCCTGTCCTGAGATAGGATATGATAGGATATTACGTCTCGCTTACCCAGTAAATATGCTTTGTACGGTGGAATACGGTAGTTTCCTCACACTACTGTTTTACTTTGCTCCACATGGCCCCTTGTGAAAAAGGGACCTAACACCTTTAAAATGATAATTGAAACAGTGAAATACATCAAGACGTGACTACTGACTTTCACCATGTGAATACAATTAATTCGTTTTGTATATGCTTAATACTACAATATCTGTGATTGTATTTATCATTTAACTCGTCGCCAATGTTTGAACTTAGCAGCGGTTTACAACGCCAGTGTTAAAGTGCGCGACAGAGGCATTGAGGAGCGCGGTCGAAACAGGTAATGGACGCAAAACAAGGCACACGTTATATTTTCCTTTAACGAACCCTCCTCACACTGTAAGGATACTATTTAATTTTTTTCATAAGATATTAATGAACGTTTTATTTGTCTTATAGTTTAACACAGAACGTCGTATTTTAAAAACTGAATAAGAAAACTTGAAGTAGAAGAGAGACTCAGAGCTCGCTAAGTTTTTCTTTAAACAATATTAAGATATTATCTCTATGTGTTTATGATTTAGATAACCACAATTATCAAAACATATAAACAGCTTCACTAAGGTTATTGCTATCGCCGTAAAAAACATCGCAAATTAAAGACTTATAAGCTATAATCAGATCTTTGACTCGTTGTTATATAACGTTGTAAGAAAAATGCTTAGCTACCCAATTATCTCAGTAATGTAACATTTATATTGAAGAAAGAATTCGATAGAAATTTAATTGAAAATGTATTCGTGAAAGGATCTGATGTCCGATATTTACGATAGTACTACAAACTGTAGAAAGGATAATAAAACTCAATAATTTGTCACATCGTGTCGTGAACGTTACGTAAGGACTAATAGTCTCTGTTAAGACGGATCATAACAAAACCGAATGCATACCATGAAGTGGTAGACGAGCATAACAAATAGCACCGAAGATGATGGATTTTAGTTTGTCGATATGTTCTTTTTGTTTGAAACACGTATACGTGCGGTAAATTAAAAGGAATTAACCGGTTAAAATATTGATTTAACTCTAATAGCAGCTAATCCGTGGTAAACGTTTAATTAAATACTAAGGTGATTGTTAATGCCTTGGTAATACTAAAATGCATAGATAATGCACTTACTTAATCATTAAGTTGTGTTAGTCCACTGTTGGAAACTAAGGCACGCTTTCTCCATTAGGGAGTTTTTGGACCGTATCCCACCACGCTGCTCCAACGCGGGTTAGTAGTTGGTCCGAATTTTTACATTGCTCATCCGACGCATAGATCATTTTTCATACATTTCGATGATCGGCCCAAATTGTCATGACCAACCAGAAACACAACAAAGGTGACCCAAAGTTGTTTCCTCGCGGAATTCGAACCCACGACCTCCGGTTTTTTAAAGCAAGGGCTATATAATACTGCTAGACCACGGAGGAGGTTTATAAGTTGCAATTACTTGATTATTAAAATTACAAACCCAAATTATATTGTTTCAGTTTTAATATTGAACTGGCAGAAAATGCGGCATTAAATCTGCCTATGTACACTTAGACTAAAGAGTTAAAATAAATAAATTTATTAGTTAAGCCACTAATTGGTACATATATAGCAACATTATTCTAACTTAAAATTTCTGAGATTGTCACTTCTATTATGAGGTGAGCCCTGAGCAGTGAATGACTTATCCAAATTTTATAAAACGTCAAGCAAACGACAAATTATTTGTACATTTATTTATAAAAAATTACCACCGCACTTCAAAACTCGACTTGTTTTACGAGCATAGACTAATCAATAACTGACATATAAAGTTTTAGAGACTTAAATATCGAGACCATGTTCAGAGTAATATTCTAATAAGGAATGCGATAAATTATTAAAAAAGAAAAACACGTCCACCTTGTCTATGATGCGTGACCTTATAAGATAAACAGTTTACTGGACGCAAACTAGATTCGTGTAACGTTTAATAACATATTATATAGTAAAATATCTCATTATCTACAATCGTTTATGTAACTTTTTATTGAATTAAAAAACCATCATCAGCCTGTGTTATTCCATTGCTGGTCATAGGCCTCACCTAATGCACGCCTATTCCATTAGGAGGATGTGGACCGTATCCTACCTCGCTGGTCCAATGCGGGTTGGTGGGTGGACCGTCTTTTTATATGGCCATCCGACGCATGGATCATCTTACTTTTCAGACAATTGGGTGATCGGCCCAAAATGTGTAACCAACCAGAATCAACCAACGAAAAACGATAAATGTTGTTTCCGCAGGATTCGACTGAAGCCCTCCGGTTTATAAAGCAAGGGCCAATACTGCTAGACCACGGTGGCGGTCAGATATACGGTATATCTGACCGCCGAAATATAAAATTAGAGGATTAGGACGACACTCTACCGTAATATAATAATAGGTCATAAAATAGAACGACTACCTCCAGGATCAAGACTAGGTGTCCCGTCGAAACGAAAGATATTTTACGCTTATTCTAAGCAAAAGAAAAAAAAATTGTGCTATTGCTCTTACTTAACTATAACTAGAAAAAATAACAATTTAAAAAGTAAGGATATCTTCTTAAGGGATATGAACTAATGAAATGTGTCTGTCGCAAAGCACTACTGTGTACCATAGCTAATAGGTATTAGTGGGCAAAAGAGATTTCAGATTTTATGTACCAAGGTTAATTGTGGCGTATTACGCTGTTTTACGGACCGCGAGTATTGCATACGATCAGCTTACTATTTTGCTTTTCTTATTTCTTAAGTACGTACCTATGTAGTAAATATTTATTTAGTTGGCCACTTGTTTTTTGTACTCCAAAGTCAACGCATGAACGTTGTTAAGAACAATATTCCGAATTCAAATCGCAGGTATTAATGTACCGTAAGCATATTACACGCAATTAAATTTTATAAGCGGCAGTGTTAATATTCGACCATTATGTCGAATATTAACACTCCATAAACTATGCCGACATTTAAAATAGTCTTCAAAAAAATATGCAGAGTACAATTAAACGCATTTGTTAAACTCTTTTAGTGCCAAAACTTAATGCGCTCCTATATGTTTATATTGCGTGTGATTTCTGCCAAATAATACATGAAATTCATGTAAACATTCTAATTATAAACTTTTCATGCCTTCAAGATCTCGTCAAGGAAGTCTCTTATTGTTTATGGTCTATCGCCATTAGAGTGTGAATTTGCACTTTGTTTAAAAAAATCCAATACCTTATACGGCTATAATATTAATGAAATAGTGGACGCATAATAACGATATTCGTCTAATTGATTCGATACGGCACACGACCTTAAGACGTCCAGACCGCACAATGACATCACTCGATCTATTGCGACGCACCGAGACCAATTCTATGTAAATACTAAACAAGGCTTTTGTTATCCGCCGTCTTGTTTATCCACGCCCCATTGGAAATGAGACGCTTGGCGCTTGTGACCGCTAAATTGTTACGTAAACCGCGTTTTATAACACGCTTACGTACAATACTGTATTAGCGCACGTGTAAAGTTTGAGAGAAATCTTGATTTTTAGATACGCCATGTGTGCCGTGATCGACTGATCTGTAACATAATCAACGCCATTTTTATCACTATTTTGTAAAAGGCACGCGAGATCTTGAAATATACGTGACTGTGGAAACTATTTGGAGTGTATTTTAAAACAAGAAAAACGCAAAGTATGTTATCGAACCGTTTTTGAATAACATCTTTAACCTGAAACTTTATTTTTCTTTTTAAATAATTTAACGATTATTAATCAGAAGTTTTAAATATAAAATATTCTGCATCATTATTGTAGACAGCTTCCTGTAGAATGTGCTAATTTTTTTTTTAAAGTAACTTCGTTACATTTTAATTTAGCTGCGTCACCTGATTGATGGCGTAATGAGTATCTCCGCAGTAAACGGCGATCGGCTTTCCACTTATAACTAAAGAATAGCGGAAAATTCTTGATAAATCTTACTTAATGAGTGTCGTCAGTACGTTCTAGGTCGTATTAAAGTCATGATTTCCGTAATGATGTCGCATTTGTTTATCGTATGTCTTTTGTTATCGGTATAGACGATTTTTTTTGTTTTCGCATGATTATTCACGTTAACATAAATACATGTTACGGAAGTAACGCACATGAAAATTATAAAAAAATCTGTTATGATACTTATTTTGTATACATTTAAAATAGTCTTCATAATAAAACATGACTGTCTCCGTTGCCTAGTGGTATGGGCGCGTGCTTTAGAAACCGGAGGTGGTAGGATCCTGAGGGACTCAACAATTTTCAATGTTGTTTCCTAGTTGGTTAGGAAATTTGGGACGATCATCCAATTGTCTGAAAAGTAAGATGATCCATCGTCGGATGGGTATGTAAAAGTCGTCACCACCAACCCGCATTTGACCAGCGTGTGGCATACGGTCCAAAACTCCTAATGGATAGGTGTATTATGGAAGGCCTATATCCAGCAGTGGACTATCACAGGCGGATGATGATGATGAATAAAACATGAATGAAAATGGAGAGTCAGGAATGGAGTTATAAGTCGATTCATGAATTTTTTTAAGTTACATCGAACCCAAACCGTATTTGATAAACAGTTTTACCCAGATTAGCTATAATTTGACTTCTTCACATTTAATTCTGTAGATGGAGTAGATTTCAGTAAGAAGGCACGCTTGCTAAAGATCATATGAGCAACATATAACTAACCAAAAATGGTGGTTTCTGCTGAAGATAGAAACCTAAGACTTCTAATTTATAGAGCAAGCGTCAATAACACTAGGCTACCAGCAGTCAACCTTATAAGAAACTACTTTAAAATATTGCATCACGCCATTTTGGAAAGAAAATGTTGCACAAATTAGTTACCAAAAATACTTTTATACTTTCGACCCTCAAAAATATGGCTATAACCATTATATACTAACCAATAAATATAAATTAATACAGATTATTCTAATGATTAACAAAATGGACTTTACGGTATCATTTATCACAGATCCTTCTTTATTGACTTTCCATCCATCCCATGATAATGTACTGTTATATTATCACCTATTCTACAAATTTTTAGTTACAACATTATTAAAATGTTAAACCATATTAGCCGTCGATATCAAGTTGATGATTAATTCTCAGGAGACGTGTCGTCTTTGTATCACATTTTCCGTGAAACACCGAAACATTGCAATGGACAAAAGGCGTAACACAATTAGCCAGATCGACCACGAACTCTCGTGGGAGGATCGCAGTCCGACAATCCTCAATAAGTGCGCAATTACCCATATTAAAAGTACCAATAACGACGTCGCGTGGGTGCCAAGGCTCATGCCCTTGTTCGGTTGAATTGTGCCTCGCTCGTATTACAACGTATTAATACCTCTTTGTGTTAGACCGTGTACCGATCGACCGTTTCGTGTTAGACGTCAGTGTAAACACATATAAATGTCCACGTAAGCTCGTGCAAATATTTAAAAGCCGACTTTTCGGTATCATGGGAGCTGGCTAAGGTGGCTAATAAAATAACAAGCTCAAACTATTACGTTCATTGAGCAAATAGTTAGTTCGCCTATATGGCGTAATGTTTACGCGACATACAGTGACGCACCCGGCTTTAGGTTCTTTTCAGCTGTATTCGCCTCCAAAAAGTATCTTTACGATGCACGTTTATATAGACACGGACCCTTAGCGATGGACGATTAAATTAACCTTTTGGAAAGTTAAGAGTTAACACGAATTCAAAAACGGATTCGTTGCTATAAAAAGTTAACATCGTCTGTTACAAACGGTCAAAAACCATAATGAGGAGATAAAATTAGCGATCGTTTAATTGCAAGGTACAGTGCAAGTAAAAGGTACCTTGTTCCGAGTATGTATCACAGCAATCTGTACTAAGGAATACTTGCGGCTTTAATATGCTCAGTACACTGGAAAATTATATCAGCTCCGATGACATCAGTGACAACTGGTAAAGTTAACTGAGCTCATAACCACAATGAACAATTAATAACGATACGAATCTGTTACGGATAGGCGACGAGATAAAACTGTGCCATTATACACGGTACTGCTTTATGATCTAGTAAACAATTAACTTGAGAGTGAAGGTGAGGTGATTTATAGTTTAGGTGAGATAATAACATTGTAACTAATTACTAATGATCACAAATCCTATCACTGTATTGCTCTTGTATTAAGGTCGTAAAACAAATAATAGATAAATAACTAAAGCAATGATTGATACTTGAGAATATAACGAGAAAGAGCTAAACAATTAAAGCTACAAGGAGTTTATAAGAAATCCTACTAAGCTGTCCTAAACTTGGTTCTGAAATTTCATAAACCTTTCAACTAAGAAACTTCATCGTAATGCTTGCTTCTTAAAGAATTAAAATCATGTCTGTACATATAGTTATCAATATAGATTTTTAAACACGCTAAAATTCTGAAAATTAGTTAATCTAGCTTAAGAAACTGCCATCAACGGAAAATAAGTTGAACGAAAATTTTTCAACATAAAAAACTCAAACTCTATAATTTATTTTCTAAAGGATGATGCAATAGCCAAATGAAATGAACATACATAATTACATCAAGCAAATGTTGCCGGTACACAATCACGGAAACCGACCGCCTACGACACTATTTACATGAGTCCAAAGAGTAACAAAAAAACATGGCCATTATTGCTTTAAACGACAATATAGTTCATTAAGTTTCGTTACCACCACCCACAGACGCGAAATCTCCGTAAGTAGGTTTTTAATAACCAGTTTAAATTAGTTTAACACAACCTTCCCCATTATAACGATATAAAAACATTTTTTTTTATTTCTTTATACGTCACAAACGTCTCATATGCGATATCTATTAGTACCACAATTAGGCATGCATCTAAAATGGGATTTCTAAATTTTATTCTTTGACAGTCACATCATTATTAGCCTGTGATAGTCCACTGCAGGACATAGGCCTCCTCTAATACATCCCTATCCATTAGGGGGTTTTGGAACCACACTACAGCTTAATTTCCTTGACTTTCTCAAATTATGCTTCTGTCTGTACCATAGCTTATTTAGATCTGGAGTTTAGGTAAACTAAATTCTTTTATGAGCAGTACAGCATAATTTCGTTGGTGTAAAATGGCGCAATGACTTTTCCATTCGCGAAAAGAAGTTTCGCATCACCTCCAATAAGAATTCTTTACTTTTAAGCATTTTGTTTAAAATCTTGTCTATTTTTGCTAAAATTGTAATAATTCTTCTCTAAATTATATAAACGTATCTTTAAACTGTGCCTTCACCTGAGCGTAATATGTGTAAAGGTTAATTCAAGTTAAGCTTACCTGATTTCCGAATCAAGCTTTGATAAAATGTATTACATAAAAATCGCAACATCAAGAACGAATCCTTGACGAAATTGACCGAGTAAAGGAAGTTTAACCGAAGATTGTTCAACAGTGTATTCTATAACCGCAACTTAAAGGAGGATTAAAACATTTTTATTAGAAGAATTTTAGCATCGGCTGTACAAAAAAGAATGAAGTATAAAAAAATAAATAGTAATAAGATAGTAAATACTAAATAAAAATTCTTGTGTGTTGACATTGATATACTGACGTTGATTGTCATTTTGCTGTAGTAATTAAAACAGTTCCTAATAAAGAAATGTATACAAAAACTTGAATATATAAAAACTTTAGTTAAAGTTATACACAAAAAACTGTTTGAAAACATACGGTAGTTAAATTATAATAACAAACTTGTTTGAGTAATTAGCAATAATTAACAAATATTTATGGAAAAACATGTAAATATTATGTTTAGGTTAAACTTTTTTTATTTTGCGTTTTTTGTCTTTCTTAACTTTTCGATTTCCGCCATTTAACTATTGTATGTACACAACCTCGTACTGCCTTCCTAGCTTTGAGTGTGGGCTTACGCTTGTCTCCTCTGGTGCCTTCTTGCTTAGTATCGTGACCTTCACGAGTCATTTAGTGGATTTTTTTTTTTTTTTTTATCCTTGAATTTATGCTTCCAGACTCATGTCTATAGTAAGCTTCATCTAACACAGAGTTCGCGAGAAGCTCCCGTCCCCACGAACTAGGTGGCCCACATTTTTTGCTAAAAATGAAGGCCACACGTACAGAAGGTACGTGAGTTAGGCATTAGTTTATGTCTCCTAAGGATCGTCGACGATCGGTTTACGGACCGGACGCCGACGGTCTGGCGACTGTATTAATCGTTTGCTGGGGGCGGTGAGAACCGCCCTGGAACGCGGGTGTATCTAGTATACGCGGTGTGTGTGTCGCTGTGCTCGTAAGCGAGGGCGAACTACAGGTGAGTGTGTGCTATCCCTACTTGTGTGGTGTGTAAGGTTGGATGTCGGGACCCCCGTTGGGTCCGGAGTCTCGGCGACCCCTTCCTCGTCCGGGTCGAGAAGAACGTTTCGCGGTCTACGCTTTTGACTAGACGCGTTTGGATTGGCCGTATACGTTGCTGCTTTTACCAGCAGAGGGTTGCTGTGGTTGACTACTTTATCAATGTGTTTGCGAGTTATCTTTTTAAAGTGCTCGCGGAGTGTCGGCAATTTGCAGTCGCTGTGTAAGTCTACATTTCGTTGGTACCACTGCGCCCCAGTGGCGCGGCGGATGAATTTGTTTTGAACTACTTGTAGTTGCTTTAGGAGTGTGGAGGATACGTGAGCAAAAGTTTGGCATGCATAAGCTCAGATTGGTCGTATGCATACCTTGTACAATAAAAGTTTATATTTGAGCGACATTTTACTGTTAGAATTCGTTAGGTGATAGAGTCTAGTCGAAACGAACAAAGCCTTTCTCCTAACGTCCTGAATATGACTTTTGAACGACATGTTGCAGTCGAAGGTCACGCCTAGGTATTTGGCCTTCCTTTCCCATGGGATCGGTTGGCCGTAAAGTTTTAGTTGCCCTAGTGTCTGGTGCCGGCCCGCGCGTGGCCTTATCCTGACGCCTGGGTTGAGGACCGGGGGTATCGTGTAATCATGACGTAATCTAGACCGATGAAAGTGTATTGCTACACTTTTATCGGGATTGACGTCGATTCTCCATTTACGAAACCATTCGCCTAAACGATTGATCGCGTTTTGGAGCTTTTTAAAGATATAGTTCGGTCTAAGCGACGAACAATAGAGAGCAGTGTCATCGGCGAAAAGTGCCAGATTGACATCGTCGGGCTTTGGAATGTCGCTCGTGAGAGCGCGAATAATAAAGGTGATAGGACCGATCGTTGAGGGACGCCCGCTTGAGCGGACGGTCGTGGACAGGGTGCTCGACTCGATATCGGAAAGAGCGATTTGACAAGTGAGGCTTGGATGATGTGAACCAGCCTGTCCGGCACTTTGAGAATGTACAGCTTGTAAATCAAACCGTTGTGCCAGACTTTGTCAAATGCCTTTGCGACATCGAAGAAGACGGCCCCAGTGATACGGGGTTTGGGTTGGTGAAGGCCATTCAGAATGAATTCCGTCAGGCGATAAATTTGGTCGGGACACGAGTGCTTCGGACGAAAACCGAATTGCTCGTCTGGGATGAGGTTATTGGAGAAGGTGTGGTCTTTCAACCGGAAGAGAATTATGCGTTCATATAGCTTGCCCAGGCAATTGAGCAAGCTAATTGGACGATAACTCGTGGGTAGGTTAGAGGGTTTGTTCGGCTTGGGAATACCGATGACGATGGCTTCTTTCCAGGCATCAGGAAAAGTACAAGTTGATAGTAGAATATTGAAAATGTTGACCAATACACAGACAATAGGGCCTGGCAAGTATTTTAGAGTTCTATTTGAGATACGGTCTGGGCCAGGTGCCGACCGGGGTTTAAGACCCTTAATAATTTCGCGAACCTCCTCCGGGGTCACTGGCTTTAAATTATCGCCCTCTGGTGGTAAGGCAGCCCTAAGTTTGACTAGACGGTCCACCTCCGTCGGCGTGTGCGCGAGATGGCGTACATTGCTCTTCTAGCGTATCGGCTAAGCATTCGGCCTTTTCGAAGTCATCGAAAGCTAACAAGCCCCCGGTTGGCTTTGATAATGGCGGCATGGCGTCGCGGGGATCCGACTTCATACGTCGAGCCAACTGCCAATAGGCAGTGTGCGATGGCACTAAGTCTTCCGTCAGACCTAACCATGAGCCTTTGCGATGTAACTCTATCCTATCTCTGACCTCTAGCTGAAGTTTCCTAAAGCGAAATCGGTTTGACTCGGACGGATAGCGATAAAACGCCCGCTTGAGTGTATTTTTCTCTCTTATCAGACATCGAATACTGAACGGCAAGCCAAAGTTGCGGTCACCCGAAACCTTGACTGTCCTTTCGGAGTCTTCGATGGCTGATGAGATATGCGTTGTGATACTGTCGATGGCAATATATGCTTTGTCTACACTATCAATAACCTCCGGTAGGTTAGAGCAACTTTGGGGGTCCATAGCCTTGAGTTTGCGTTCAAGACAATGCCAATTTGTTACGGTTTTGGCCGTAGGACCGCACCGGCGCCTTGGCCATATTTGAATAAGACCGGCAAGTGGTCAGAGTCTAACTCACAGAGTGCCTCTATCGATACGACATCGAGCGAGACGTCTCTAACTAATAGCAGGTCTATAGTGCTAGGAGCGCCTATGCCTGAGTCTGAGTATCTAGTTGGGGTCCCGGGAGCTATTATATTTATGTTGAGTGGCTCCTCGAGTTCCAGCAATTTATTGCCATTTGTGTTTGGCGTAATGCAATTCCAGTTCCAGGATGTTTGCTATTTAAGTCGCCTGCGATAATGGTTGATGGACCTAAGCCGAGAAGCAACTCTAGGTCGGATCTAAGTAACTTCTTAGATGGGGACAGGTACACGGAAACATAGTACAAGCGGCCTATGGCCGTGAGTGCGATCTGACATGCCGTCCCTCTAAGTTAGTTAACGTAGGTGTTTCTAATGGTGCGATATGGAGTGACCTTTGTAGTATATAAGTGTACCACCCAGCGGTCCTGACAACCTATCGTTTCTAATAATGTTATAGCCACTGATTCTAGGATTGGCTATTGACGGTTTTAAAAGGTCTCTTGCACTAGAAATATGTCTATACTATAATCCTGCAAGTATTTGGCGATTTCGGATCGCTGCTTCTTAAGGCCGTTCGCGTTAAAGTACGATACGACTAGAGAGCGCGGTTTTACCCTACTTACTTGGTCTGTTTCGGTTTTATGGGTTTTGAATTTACTGAGCGCGTCTAAGATTTCGCCGTGAGCGAACAAGACTTTGAGTTTCTCCATGGGGCCGGTTGCTAGATGCATTTTATAGTCCAAATCGTACAATTTGGACATACTAACTGCTTGAGCGAATTCAAAGTATTTTGCGAATACTTCGTCGGGCGGCGGTCTAACGTAATTACCGGGCCCTTTGTGTGATGCGTTCAGCGAGACGGACTCAGGTAGAGACGCGGGTACGGCGGGCGCGGGCGCAGGTGCGGATTATTGCACGTAATGTGGGCCCACCTGGTCGGTTCCTTCTTTATTGCCCCGGCGATCTGAGGGATGGCGGCGGCTTTCTTAGTAGAACGGGCTTGTCCAGCACTAACTGCCGGCGCAGGTGCAGGAATATAGCTGGCTTTGTGGCCGCGAATTACGGAACGCGCGGCAGATGGCCGCGTTTGTCTTTTGGGTGCTCTAACGCAGCCCCTATAACTAGCCGGATGACCTACGTTTTCGCAATTTGCGCACGCGGGCGGCTCGATAGAGTCCTTTGGTCGTGGGCACTCCGGAGTGCTGTGCTGACCGGCGCACTTTACGCAACGCGCGCGAGCATAGCAGTTACGCGTAGTGTGCCCGAAATGTTGGCAGTTATGACACTGCGCAACTAGTCCTGTCTTGCGGGGAGTTTCGACCCGCAGGCCGGTCAATTTACAAATTGATGAATTTGGGAAAGATCTAACTCGACCATAAGAAGGTCCATTTCAAATTTGAACCTAGGATGGTGCATACGGCGCACCCTATGGACGGGGTAACCCTGTTTTTTGAGGTCCGCGTTGACCTCGTCTAAATCGAGTTCTTTGGGAACTCCCCTAACTACTACTCTAAGGAGGCGGTCCTCCGGCAACGCGAAAGTATGAAAGGCGATTTTGTTTTCGCGAAGGTGTCTAGTGAGGTCGCGAAAATCGTCCGAGGTCTCAACGTTGACCCGGATGCCTATGCGTGTATTAGCCGACCTAAATTTGGTGATTTTGGCTTTCGATAGCCAAGTAAGAACACGGCTCAGTGCCCTTGTCGTGAATCACGACTGGGGTGGAGCCTGACCTACGTTCAGCCATGAAAACCTCCGAGGTGTCGGGGTGGCTTGCGGCTCGGCCGCTGGCTTTTCGCCGGTGTCGCGGTAGGGGACGGCGCGGTGAATTTACGCGACTGCAGGGTCGCTCTCTACTGCAGGGCGTTTCTTGCCCTTCTTACGAGAACGGACGGTAGTGAAACCGTCCGAGTCCCTATCGGCCTCGTTTTCAGCGTCCATAGCGGCGCTCATGGGAGCGGTCGCAGGTTCGATTTCCATTTCCGCGGGTTCGTCTTCAGCGTCTGACTGCGCTGATAGGTATGCACGGGCAGGCGTTACGACCGGGCTACGGTCCCGGGTAGGTGTCGCTGAGGGCGACGACGCGGTCAACTTTCTCGGTCCGGCTGGCGAACCGGCGTACGCGGCTTTGCCGTCGAATAAGCGTCGACGAAAACCGGCATGGAGTCTTGCCCAACCATCGGGGTCGTTCTCGCGGAAGTACGCGTCGATGTCGTCACGATATAGGGCGGGATCATAGTTTTCCATGATGTTTAGCTAACCTAGTCCTCCCCACCTGAGTGGGGAGTGTGTGCCTAATAGAACAACAGGTGTATGCGCTTTAGGAGCGCTAGGTGTGTACCTAGCTGCCACCTAATGCAGCAAGCACAAGTTAATTTAACAAGCTAAATGCCACGTGGGCTTTTGTGTGGTGTATGTATCTACTTACAGAAAGCCGGAACCTGCCTGCGAGCACTCACTACACTACACTATATTAAACACTGACGCGGCGACACTGTCACGCCAACTAACAATGAAGCGCGTATGCGATATTGTCGAGTCATGCGGGCGAGAGAGAGTCCGTACCGCGCGGAAGCTCAGGACGGACCATTTAGTGGATGATTTCTCTCCGCCTTCTTCTCAGCATGTAATGCTTCATGGACTTCTGCTTTGGTATGGTCGCAGATCTGGCCTGTCTATGGCATACACATTATTCCTTTCGGGATTTTGCTTAAGAAACCAATGGTTTTGTGTTTAATCCTTGGTGTACTCAACCATTATGTCTAGTACTTCCTAGGTTGGTTTTGGTAAAGCGATTAATCTCCCAATCATTACGGTCAGCTGATCAACGAGTCACATGGACATATAATTTTTTGTTCACTACGCAGGCAGACTAGAAGCAGAGCCACCTAATGAAAATGATGACCGTCACCCATAGACATTGGCAATACCAATGAATACGTTGTCTACGTGTGGCCTTCACTCTTGGCAAAAGGTGTCGGACACCTAGTTTGTGGGTACGGTGCTACCCGCAAACTCTGTGTTAGATGAAGCTTACCAAAGACATGGGTCTGAAAGCATAACATCATTGCCAAAAAATACCAACATACCACAAACGCGCTGCCTACTGTGACACGGAAGGATGTTAAGTCTCGTTTACCTTTTTAATACACTGCCTACGGTGCCCTTAAAACCAGCACACAGTAGTGTTTTCACACTACTGCTTTGCGACAGAAAAAGGCACCGCGTTGCTACCACCCCAGACGGTCCCCTGTAAACAGGGTATCTGCAATTTCTGAAGTGCGCCTGATCCGGTTAAATGAATTTAATTGTAGGTTCCATCGGAATAAAAGTATAAAATGGTAAAAAAATACAACAGCGTTTGCAAAAATTTATGTGCTTTGTAACATACAAAAATTTTTGAGACGATTTAGATTTGCTTGACTTTTCTACTTTCGAATCCAATTCTTGTAAATTGGTTAAATCCATGATGGTAAAGGCCCCGAAGAAAAAGAAATGACAGAAAAATTCACTAGTATTTTTAATAATTCGAATAAAAAAGTGGAAAGCAATAAACACCAGAGTATTTTTCTGAGAAAATTTATTCTATTTTGGCAATACAGATCAAGTGTAGGTGTATCCACATTTCAAGCGAAACCGTTGTTCACGAAAGTGCCCTACCAATTTTGATTAAACTTATAAATCAGGGCTTGCCAATTATCTCATCGCCGAACATCGTAGGCGAAAAGTGGGCTTAAACAAATGTCCTTCACTATATTTAATTTGAAACAATCTGACGTCTCAATCTACATTCAATCCATATATGACGCTATTAAGCCTACACATGGGATCGTTGAAAATTTTCCAATATGTTACCGACTTGGGTTCAATACACCAATATATTCATTTCCCATTAACGACTCTATCCGGTGTTACTCATACGCGTTCCGTTTGTCCATAGACTGGAGTTGTACAAATATTTCATCATCAATTAACAGTAGGAAGCGATGAAATGGAGCAGTGTCGAGTACGCGTTTCTATTTTAACGTACATTCTATGGATGCCATCGATTTCTTTCTTGAGATCGATATTTTTAAATTAGTTTTATAGATAGACGGTGTATTTTTCAGGAAATTACTGAGGAATTTATGGTGTTTATATCTGATGCAAAGTAACTGTGTGTGAATACTACAGTGTTTCTGTTAGAAGAGCAGTCAGCGTCATAACCGATACAGTACATCTCGTTTACCAGTGGCCTTGTCTAGTCTAATGCTTAATCTTTACAGGAAGGGTACATCACTTATTATTATTTCTGTTCCTACTTCTGTTCTAAGCTATGCACCTTGTAGACTTTAAAGTGTCGATCATAAAGAATTCTTGTCGTGTATCAGTATCGCATTTGTTTTAATAATTTAAGAGACCAGATGATTAAATCCTTACTAACAATTAAACCAACTGTACCTACTAGCACTACTTTTCAAATACTATGTATGATCGACCATCTTCGAGCTTCACAAGGGAATTTGAGTACTCAGAAAAGCCAGAATTCTGACAATGAATAAATGTACCCGACCATAGATAACCTGGGAAGAAGGGACGCCAAAGAGGAAGAAGAATCTTATACACAACAGTTCGTTCTATTTTAATAAACAATATATAATAATATAATAAACAAGACTCATTTTACTTTTAACTTTTGATATATTTGCAGAAGGTGTTAAAGAGTACAGAAAGCAAATACTACCTTAGAGCAAGCCTGTTATTAAACGTAACACTACTATTCATTTTTAAGTTTTTTTTTCAAATTAATAACATCGCGTTCATGAAGCATCGTTCTTTAAAATTTACGTGAGATTAGTTAGTTTTGAAGGTAGTAAAGTGAAGTGTAGAAAAAAATAGTATAGCTAGACACCAAAGTGTGTCAAGCGAATTGACAAATCTATAATCAAGTATCAATCTAATAATACAATACGCGAATTGTCGATGCATACACGAAAACAATTTGAGCAATACGCACGGGGCAATTTAATAAGCGATTGACCAACATTCGAGTAAGTCACAAAATGTCAGTCATAGTATCCAGTTAATGCAACGCTCCGGCCGGGGCCCGGTCTCAAATGCCATTAGATTCACCTACCTACAATAATGGCGGGCGTATTGAGCCGACGTGAATTGATGAGTGACCGACTTGCATAACGACGAAAGGTTGTGTACACATACGATGTACGCTAGAACGGTCGGAAGTTTTGTTTAGATATTGTTTTTATTATTAGGCAACTATCTGTTATTAATATTAACTGTTTTATTGTTGGAAAGATTGCTTGCTTCAATTAATAGTTACGTTGATTGATGTTGTGGCAACATAATTGTTCAACTAAGTTTTAGAGTACTTCTTTTTACCCATGTATCAATAAATATAATAATCATTATAGTATTAACAATCATAATGCCCAATTCCAAATAATAATGATTGAAAGGCTGTAAAGAATTAGGTCTAATTATTATTATATAGGTATTAATGCTATTTTCTTCTCCTAAATGCTGCAAAGGCCTTTCATTGTCTTTAAATGTACAAAAAATATAATGATATTACCAATTTTATTTTAAAAATTAATTTGCCAAAATAAGTACTAAAGTATTGTCCGATATTTAAGTTGTCAATGTGTGTTGTAATGTTGTGCATCGAACCAGTCTGGACAAAGACTAACATTTGAACCTCTCGTCACCTTGGAGTGATGTTCTCAAAAGTTTATCGCCACAGAGATTAAATGGTGATTTCTGCTCAAGAGCTGACATTTAAAATTATTGAAGTGCGAGATATTTCTTGTATGAGATTATAAAATTACAGTTACCCATCAACAAGGTAGACAATTTCACAATAGATATGGACGAAGAATCTTTGTCACGTTTCATTGTTCATATGAGGAAGCAAAATACTTTTGCTTTCATGAAACATTTCGTAAACTAAATGACAAATGGGCCAAACAATTTTGCCCAACGCTGTGATACAGACATAAACAATTACGTGTACTTTAAAGTGAAATAATATTAAGTTTTGAAGTATGAATCCATTAATATTAATACAAAGATATATATCTCATTCCGATATCGGCAAATATACCTGATTAAACGTCGTTGTCTCAAGCAATGGGACCGCTATTGCTAAACCAACACGGGTAGGGATAAATAAATTCAAAGCGAACAGCGACTCGCGCAATTTTCGTAGTCATTAGCCGCATTACTGCGCCCCCTTGCGAGAAATGACCGTTGCAAGCTTCCTCGACGGATTCCATTAGCTGCGAAATGTAAAAAAACACGATATAATATAATATACCTGTATAAGGCAGCGTTCTCACCGACCTCGGGTCCACAGAAGTTTTGTAGTAAATACGTAATGAGCTGGGAACTAAGCGATCGGTCGGCCATTGTACTAGCGCGCTGGCTTCCGCTTGGCGAAGACCATTCAGCTCTGAGCCCTCATTTCGCCTACTTTACTTGTTCGTTGTACGGTCGAGGGCGAAGTATTGAATAGGGAAGGGGCCACGGACGCTGGTCAAGCACGTAGGAAAGTATCGAAAGGCGGAACGGTGCGATTGAAAAATAGAAAACGCTCTGTACCGACAACGCTCCACAAACACTTGCATATTGACACGAGATGTACGGTGCGTAACGATAGGAAGTCTGCCGCTTTTGTTGCGGCGCTCTTACGCGAGTGTTGCAACGTTTTGATTTAAAAATTAAGTTACATTCATTATTTGGACGAGATTTTGAATTGCTGTTCTTTAAAACATTTATAAATTAGCTAGTTTATTAATTAGTGTTAGCGTTAGCAAGAGATTACATATCTCTTGCTAACGCTTACATATGAGAGATGTAAGCAACATAAGTTGCTTACACCTCTCATATGACCTTAATAATCATCATAATGCAATTTAATCGTAAATTGATATTGTGTTATTGATCATTAGTTTTAATTTGAAAAATATGTATGGATGATTCAAAAACACATGTGTGTTCTTGTGTCTTAACATAACTATCAATGTCCAAGACCTTCTCGCAAAGAATTTTTCGTAAATCTATTTGTTTTCGTTTAGTGAGGTCAGATACTAGTCGATCTTCCTAAAAACTGTTTTTTGGGTAATCCACCCAGGATTAGGAATCCACTTTGAGAAGGTTATTTAAATGTATCGATACATTTTTTGATCGATACTAATATTTTGGTCGTTAATAAATTATATGAACTCACGACCTATTTGCGCTTGAACCATGTTCAGCCGAAGTCGGAAGTATTGAAGTTGGCCGACACGTATTTCTTTACGCTCACTACCTTGATACTGATAAAGGCACAATGCCAAAGCGCCATAAATAGGAAATCGTCGCTCCACTGGCTCGGATAATCGCTGTGGGCCTTAGTTTTACATGAAATTCGCGACTCTGTATGCAAACGGACTTGCTGCAAGACGCTATTGATTTTCTGTCCTCTCCCATTTTATGCGTCTGAGGGAATCCAAAGATTGGAACAAAGCGACGAAGATATCACGAGCGCTGCATAAACCTTAAAAAGAATCTGAGTTAAACTAGAACACATTTCTTAAACCTTAAACAAACAAGCTTAATTTAAACCATTTATATAAAAAAAATAAAATGGACGCAATGACTTTTTTACAACAGGAAAAAACATAAAATAAAAAACTAGTTTAAAAGATGAAAGAGGATTAAATTACAATAGCAACTCTTGTGATGATGCGTTTAGATTCGTTACCGTAAATACAATTTGCGTGGGAAACACCGACGATACTAAGGATGGTCCGTCCCGTCTTGTTATAAAGTAGTATCTCCCTTTATAAATTGCTATAATGAGTCAGCTGCATGAAATGGTCGCTCACAAGTTTGGTCAGGTCATCGAACTATACCTACATTCCCATACGATCTAGAAATATCCATGTGAGAAGATATTTTTCTTTTCTGCACAGAGTCATTTTAAATAAGATAAATTCTTTAATTGTCAAATGACAATTGTTTTCCAATTGTCGTGAGTTCAAATCTTAGAGATTCTTTTTATGTTCTTTTATATACCTATAACAGTTATGTGAACTAGTAACAAAATTATTTAAAAAGTTCGATGATCTATACTTAGCAGCATGTAAAAAATTGGCTAAGATATGATGATGGTTTAAAAAAAACAAATACACTACCACCAAATGCTTTTTTTTGAGTTAGATGTAAAACGTGAACGTGAACGTAAGAACTGTTATTAAAATGAAATTGCGTACTATATGTGCCGCATTACCCGTAATTACAAATCAATACTACTTACCGGTGGTAAGTCCCCTGTTTACATGAGACTGTCTAGGTGGGTACCACCGCGGTGCCTATTTCTGCCGCGAAGCAGTAGTGTGAAAACTACTGTGTTCCGGTTTGAAGCTCGTCTGCCTGCGTATGCCATAAAAAAAAACTCTACTTCTAATTCAAACACGTCATTGTCTCCAACATCGCTATCTTTTTCCTTTACACGTATCTTCGATTCGACTCTGGAATATAATCGGACGAACAACTGAGGTATCGTAAACAAGCTAAGGTTTTGTTTATCATTGAAACAAAAGTGGCATCCGAGCGATCGGTCGAGTGACGTACGACAAGTGTCACTATAGACAAAGGTTCGCTCATAAATATTCAAAACATGTGCGTTGGACATAAACATCGTGATTGTACATGCCATCCTACTGTAATTGGATTCACGATCTAATGATTCGTCGGGTATCATCCTCAGGAATGAGCGTACACTACGTGGCCGGTTTTAGCCTTGTCCTTGAACGTGACCACCGAAATTTCTAAGCCTCTTGGGCCACAAGATACGCATATATTGATGCCAATACTGCCATCAGTCATGTTATAAACAGATTTATTACTTGTTCCTCGTAATTGTTAATGATAACAATAGTATAGTTTCATCATAAACGCTTATTACCATTTGTGTTAAAAAAATCGACATGCATGAATCTTATTAATATTAGGAATGACTACGCCTCAATATATTTACTAATTAGGTAAGCTGTACGTTTTTGTTACGAACATTTACTTAGATCTGGAGAATCATAAATGCTATGAAGGTCATTAATAAATACGGTATTATCATCATCAGCCTGTGTCAGTCCACAGCTGGACAAAGGCCTCCCCTGATGCACGCCTTCTCCATTAGAGGGTCTTTGCACCGTATCCTACCACGCCGGTCCAATGCGGGATGGTGGGTGGATCGACTTTTATATGCCCATCCGACGCATGGATCATGCGGGTGATCGCCACAAATTGCCCTAACTAACTAGGAAACAACATTGAAAATTTGTTGAGTCTCCGCAGGGTTCCACGACCTCTGGTGTCTAAAGCAAAAGCTCTGACAAACACAAACAAGCACTTTTAAATTTTTAAAGAAGAATTTAACCACTAGTTCCCAGCGTTAGTGCTTCCAAACCAGCCAATGGTCAGCTTATATGGGATAGGT